>CM033476.1:210314231-210936430 GCA_019447015.1 Hymenochirus boettgeri | reverse complement strand
ATCTTAGCCTAGAGGTAAGAGTTCTGTTTTAGTTGCAGGTTCTATTTCCCCACTTACTTTTATTTTTGCAGAAGAGATGAAGTATTCTGTTTTCATCATGCTATTATGAAATACACTGCAAAGATTACTTTTCTTTTTTTATGAAAAGTAAAGGATTAGGGCATTTTAGGACAGGAGTATTGCATGTGTTTGAAAACCTGAAAAAAAACTGAAATCCTGTTCTGTGTCATGGAGAGGGGGAATCTTGTGCTATAATGTGATTGTCAGCTTTAGGAAGCAAGGCTGCAACTTCCGTTTTGATCTGTGAGATCTCTGGAGCATGTGCCTGTACGCAGACACTTAGTGGGGGTTACCCAGCTAAGGTGGATTGTGGGAGCTGACCCCTATTACTCACAGGTTATTTTAATAAATCACCCAATGGCGACAGCAAAGGGAGGGTGGACACAGCTTTTTGTATGTTTGTGAATGTGCTCTGTCTATTGGGACAATGTTGTCTGGCGACTTTAGTTCTCCTTTAAGGAATATCAGCATCTTTTTTAGCAACCACAGATAAAACCTAGTTTGTTTAGTCCTTTAGGTTTGACAGTATTTAAATATATCCACTGTGCTCCCCTGCGCAATAACCAATGCCGTTATTGCTACTCAACTTTTTTTCTAAACTGGAACTCTGCCAACCACCATAGCTTTTTGTGAGCCTATAGGGCATTTTTCCCCACAAAATGCAAGGCTATTGGTTTTTTATCTCCTCTTAACTCTTTCCTTGCATGTCTTTCTTTTGCAGTTTTAATGTGGGATTTATGTACAGAGAATTTTTTTTTTCAAAAGGCTAATAGTTTTTCCTAGATATGATAGCTACAAGGCACTAAAGGAAAACTATAGTGCGTATAAAGTTTTTTTTTTTTTTTACCTGGGTAGGGGGTAGGATTGATATTTTCCTACCTCCCAATATAATTTCTCTGAGGAGAGGCAGCATAAACTGTACAGTGCTGCGTCCCCAAGTGGCACTTTGTAAATAAATCATTATCTTTAAATCCAGGAATGCCCAGGGCCAACTACCTGTTAGATGAAAACTGTGCTGTAGCTCCTCAACAAAGTCATTTGTCCTGAACGAGTGCTTGCTCGCATAGAACGCTCGGTCTGGACAAATAATAGCCCTGTGTGTACCAGCCTAATGAAGATGGTAAAAACACAGGTGCTACAGTTTATGTATCTGTCGCAACCTTTTCAATCAGTTTATTCTTTTTATTCTTTTAATTTTTTAGACAGGCATTCACTAGATGTCCCCAATTCCTTTAAAAACCACAAGGATTCCTTCTTTGTTTCATGAATTACCGTATATACTCGAGTAAAAGCCGACTAGGTATAGCCGAGGCACCCATTTTTGCCTCAAAAATTAGAAAAGATGATTGACCCGGTATAAGCCGAGGGCTGGGGGACAGTTGCCATGCAGACACCCACATACCTTTTTACTATAGGTGGTTGGAAATTACAACTCCCAGCTCCAAACATGCTGGGAGTTGTAGTTCCAACATATCCAGTGGAAAGGTATTAGGGTGGGGGACAGTATGCCATACAGTAACCCTAATACCTTTCCACTGTAGATGTTTGGAAACTACAACTCCCAGCATGCTTGGTTGCGGGAGTTGTAGTTTCCAACCACCTATAGTAAAAAGGTATTGGGGGTTACTGTAGGCATACTGTCCCCCCCCCTAATACCTTTCCCCTGTAGATGTGGAAACTACAACTCCAGCATGCTTGGTTGCTGGGAGTTGTAGTTTCCAACCACCTATAGTAAAAAGAAAATGTGGGTGTCTGCATGCATACTCCCCCCAGCCCTCCCCCCAGTACCCCCAGCCTCCCCCAGTCCCCCCCAGCTCACTTACCCGTACCTGGTCTTCAGTCTTCCTTCTCTGCAATCCAGAGCAGCCGCGAGTCCGGCGCAGTTCCCATTACTGCTTCGCGGCTGGCGATGACGTCATCCCGCCAGCGTGCGTGATGACGTCATCGCGCAACGCGAAGAACTACTGGGAACTGCCGGCCGGACTCGCGGCTCCCTCTGGATTGAAGGTAAGTTGCTACTGACTCGAGTATAAGCCGAGTCAAGGTTTTAGGTTCATTTTTAACATAAAAACCTCGGCTTATACTCGAGTATATCGGTAGTTTGGAAACGCTCCTTATTCTCCAATTTTGTGGTAACCTCTTTATTCAAGGAAGCAATAGTAGCATTTTTAGCCAACAGAGCCTGCTGGCCACGGGATCGTTATCCCTGGGTATAGCTTGTTATTTTGGCATGGCCTATTACAGAACCACATGATTGGCTAAATCAGATTTAAAATTGTTAGTTGAGGCATGCGTACCCATGTGTAAGCATGTGTAGTACCTGCATGTTATTTTTACATTTTGGTGTGAGCCTATTATTGTTCTTTACAAGCCATGCCACCCCCCAAATCCAAAATTGCCCACATTTTAGGGACCCCCCCAACCCTAAACACCATATCTCAATATTTAAAATCAGCCCAATTGTACTTACCCACCTTCATTACCTCAGCCTAAACCTCTTTCTGTTTGTTCGGGAACGGAAGAGGGGTGACCGTCAGCCGGATGCCGCTGTCAGGAGCTGAGGGAAAGAAGGTACGTAAGTAAAAGTTCTGGCCCGATTTTAAATATTTAAATATGGTGTTTAGGGTTGGGGGGGTCCTACAGGTGGGCAATTTTTTTTTTTAAATCCTAATGGCAGCGCTGAGGGATCTAGAGAGAGAGAGGGAGGGGGAAGAGAGACCCACAGTGCATGCCAGAGTCCTCTTGGAGGACAAGAAGGAGGCAGATACCTTTTTACACACAGACAGGCCTTTCAGTTTCCTGGACTTGCACAAGGCACAGCAGGACAACCATTTGTAGCAGAAAAGAAAGGTAAGGATTTTTTAACACTATAAAGGGGGCCAGCAGTTGGGCAATTTTTAGTTGGGGATGGACATGCCCTTTTAAATTATTGTCAAGTAGATGTATTGGAAACACTACAGGAAGAGTTTTTCTGGAGGTGATTCACCTGGAACCACTATGGTATGGCCATTTGTGTGAAAATATCCTTAATATTGCCCAAACAAAAACATTCTCAAAAGACCTAAGTGAAATGGTACACACTGTAGTCTATAGAAAAAGGCATAAAATGGATGTTTGATGATCTAAATGACATCTATTTTTGTGTGTAATTTCTTGTGCATTCTTGTATATTCTATTTTTATTTAACTATATCTCTTGCTTCAGATGATATTAACAAGGCCTTTTATTGTTTGTCTTGTGCACTATATTTACATTTCTAGGTACTACAGGGTAGTCTGTTGATGGAGCTCTACTGGCTCTGAAGATGCTGTGTATATCATCTGGGTGCTCTTCCTGCCCTCCTTATGGACACATCTTATGCAGTCTCTTCTCACTGGAAGCTCTTCACCGGACAGGTAAGGACTATTTATATGTGTATATGTTAACTGTGTGTATGTGTGTATATATAGCCGATATATAGGGAGCCACTATCGTCTTAAGGCAATGCATTGAGCCAATAGTGTCTCTCTGCATCCGGAATGGGGTAAACCTATTAGCTATTTGCTTAAAGCCGCAATTGTCACTAAGCCATTAAAAAGGCTAAAAAGCCACTATTGGCTTGGTTGTATTGGTTGTGGAGGTTGCGCAACCCTTTTTTTTGCTTAATCCTCAATGCATTGGTTAATGGGCTTTAAAATGGAAATAGCCTGTAGCAAATTTCTATACATCGCCCCATATGAGTCTTTCCTCTGTGGATTATGTATTGTGAACATAGATAAAGTGGATTTAAAAAAAAAAAAAATATTAAAAAAAAATCTGTGTCTTGCACATATATCTTATATTGTCCTCTTTAGGTGTATCTGTGGACTGTGTGATGTGTTATGGCCCTCGGTACCAGATGGTTACAGCGTCTGCTTTGCACCCTCTCTGGACAGTATTACGTGTGTGTGTCTGCATTTGACTGCTGTCAAGAGACTGATGCTCAGAAATATCTGACAGCCTACAGGGGGCACTGAGAGGACATGCAAATCTCTCATCTCGGAATGCCAACCAGTGGAAGCCTAAGCTGAGCTGTCTCTTTACAAACATGTAAACATACAACAGGGTGGACATCACTCTGGAGATGTCTCTTTACCATAATAAAGGTGTGATTAAACTTAATGTTGCCTGTTTATTATAAAAAAATGTAAATTTATGATACTAAAAATATATATTGTTTCCTGTGTTCAGCCATTTTAGCAATAATATGAGCTTCCTTAAAATTTATAGAATAATAATGATGAAGCTCAGAAAAATGAGTAAAATCTGGTCTGGATAATTGTGGAACTGGGAACACACAAAATTGAACCTAGGTATGGGATACCTATACACATATCATTTGGTTTGAGGACCTACAGGACATACAGTTTTCATTGCCAGGTTAGTCCTGGACTATTCCTTTATAAAGATCATGCTGAAGCCAGGAGGAAGACTGGCAGAATCAGTTGTCTTTGGACTGGTGCTCCTCACAGAAACAATATTGGGGGAGGTAGGAATTACCAATCCTATATCCCTGTCCAAGTACTTTTCAGTTTAACTATTTTGTAAAAAAACCTTTTACACACAGTGCTTTAAAGCACCTAGGACATTTATAGAGGACTAGAATGAAAAGTGGTAGAAAGGTGTGTTACTTGAATATATATATATATTGTTTAGGGGCATATTTATATAACGATTGCTATTTTCGCATTTCGCTATCGCAGGACTTCGCAATGGCAAAGAGTGTTAGTTTCACTGTATTATAATACCCCTCGTTTTTGCTGCAAAAGGTATCGCTGCGGCAATGTGTGGCGGTAGTATCAGCTTTGTGCAGTGACGACTTCACATTAATGTAAATGCATCTATGGGGAAAGGTCCAGAAATGGGTTCTTTTACTTACTGAAATTTTCATAACATGACTATTTCTTACACAGCACTATGGTATGTTACCCATTAATGTAACTGGTTTCATAATTAGCTGCAGTTACTGAAAATTACCCAACCAATCAGATCTTATTTAACATTTGAAAGCTAACATCTGATTGGTTGGGGCAAAATTAGCACCATTTTAAACATAAGAACTTTTATTGAATAACCCTGTTATAAAATTCGCCTGGGTGAGTTTTTTCCACTATTTAGCATATCTTTTGCAGAAAAAAACACCAATGTGCTAGGGCTATTTTAAATAACAAAGAGGGTGTTCAGTGTGTATTAACCAATTTGATACTACTTTGAAAATCCACCAAGGAGGGTTACCTATTTACCATATATGCGCTAAACTTAACTTTGCGTTTATGTCTTGTTAATATTTTATAGGAACATCAGACACAAACACACATCTTAGCAGTGTAAAAGCGTTATGTGTTATGTTCCAGTGACAGAAAACTTGTATAGAAAATAATGTCTTTGCATTATCGGAATATTATAGTTGGTGCTACAACAAGTGAACAAGCTCTAAAAGGTAAAAAAAAAATAGAGGCTGGAGAGATCAATGTAAATAGGTTTGTAGCAGGAATTTTGAAGGAATTGTTGTTTAGAAAAGGCTTAGCATTTTAAGCTAGTGAAACACAGATTACACTGCAGGAAAGAAGAGAAAATGACTGCAAAGCGAAAGTGGGATACTCAGAAATGGCGAATCCTAGAGAAAAAAAATATTTTTTTGAGAGGTTGAACACCATTTAGATGATTCCTCAAATGTATAAGCAGTCTGTACACAAAAGGAAAGAAAAAGGGGCCCATTTTCAGCAAAGGTAATATAAAGGGGTGAGAATTATTCTGCAACCTTAAGAATGGGGAAACAGAAAATGGTGTAAGAATAGGTGGGAAATAAGGCACATGACACACCAGGCAAAAGAGAAGGTACATGCAGCAGAGAAAAAATCAGAACAGGGGAGCAATGAAAAGGGAGAAAGGTATAAGGCAGGGAGAGTGAGATTGAAGTTGAGTGATTATTAAAGGAGAAAGGAACAGCAGGGGGGAATAGAACAAGAATCGAAGGGAAGGGGAGGGAAAATCACAGGAGGAAGAAAGAGGGGGTGAGAGAAACATAGGAGGAGAAGAGAAGGGAGGGGGTGAATATCTGTGAGGAGGGGGTGATAGAAGCTGCTGCAGAAAGAATTGGTGCAGGATCAGAGGAGAAGCTGTGAGGGGGGGAGACAGACAGACAGAGGGGGCGAGGAGAGACCCCCCTCCATCCATATCCATCTGAGGACCCCCCCACAAGTCAGCGCATCTCCCTCCCCCCCGGATATGTCCAGCGAGAAAACAGGTGAGAGGAGGAGGGAAACAGATGTCTGATAGAAATATATATATATAATGAATAAGGAAAATGTCATGGGAAGTCAGACAAATTAGCACCTTTAGGAATTCCTTGTGTGCTCATCATTTGTGTGTGTGGATTTGTCTTGTAATGAGTGGCTGATGATCAGTCTGTGTGTCTGCCTTCTACCTGCCTGTCTATTCACTTCACTGTCCTATCTGTGCAGGGATTTCTGCCCATGGACTTCTTAACATCTCTGGATCTGTAGATTTCCGCTATGCTGGACACAGCAAAATGGGAGAGACAATAGAAAGGGACATCTGGGGGAGGGGAGTCAAAGAGGAGACAAGGAGTAAGGGAAAGATTATGAGGAGAAGGGGTTATTTTGGAGAAATGAATTGAGAAGTAAACATGAAGCCTTATGGGATCGCTCACTTTAATCTGTGCTTCTTGAGATATATACTGTATTTCCTTTCAAAACAAAAAATATCCTGTTTATAGTCATGCTATGAATGGAGATAATTCATTTGTGTGTTTTATGTGCAGTTGTGTTGGGAAGGTATTTGATGTATGGAAAATATGAGTAAATTGCAGATAAATAGCGTATATAGGATTCCATAAGGTGGATGACAAACTTACAGGCTATACTAAGTGCAGACTATCATTTTGTGTTAAACCCTTGATATCTATCTTTGTTGTCTGTGGGGGCTACATGGGTAAGTGTTAAAGGCCACACCCCCTCCCCTCTTGAGAGTGTGTACATTTTATTTAATTCTGTAAAAATGTAAATTAGTTAAATATTTCATAAGCTTTAATAAGTTTTAAGTGCTAATTCAAAATGAGGAAAACCCTTTATATGAATGTAGCCCCCAAGAAAACAGTTTTTTAAAACACAGCTCCTTGCTGTGAGGCTGATCTCTGCACAAAGCTATCAGCAGATGAAACTGCAAAAAGCTTAAATGGCAACTGGAGACGATGTCAGCAATCTATATTTCAGCCCATATCCTGATGGACTGACAGCTTTAGTTTCTTAGTAACAGTGTAATGTCGTCATAGATTTATCTGTTCAACACCAGTATCAGGTAAGGCACTTCTTTGACTGCTTCTTGTACCTGGAGTTCCTAGATGTTATACTTCCTTTTGATTTGGCTTGTGCCTATATTGGTGTGCAAAAATCAAAATTTCACTGGGGTAAATTTTTTTCTTTTGTTAGCTTGGGGGCTTACTTGAATGTTCATTTACGCAAAGCTTTATTTTTCTATTTGTCAGCCCAGTAACATTTAATTTAAAGGGTTACTATACTCGATTAAACAACTTTACATTTTCTAAAACTACAGTATGAGAGAAGTAAAATGGTGGTACTCACATATTTATATGTGCTTGCTTTGTCATTAAATATGTTTAGTTGGTGCTCCTAATTGCCGCTCCTCCCTTAAGGTTCATACACATTTTTGCATGATGTGCCCAATGAACGTTCAGCAACACGTCTCTTTATACGCTATTTCTGCCAACGACGCCTGTACATACATCAACGATAGTGGATAGATAATGTCGATGGTAAAGTGTTTACGTGAATACGTTTATGTCAAGTTCAGAAATCAAGGGATCTTAAAAGTTGCACATGTGTATTTCATTTAATCTTTCATCACAGTCTACCAATAATCTGCAGACTATGTACAAACATACGATAATTGGATGTATAAATCCGCCAGGTGATCATCAGAAGCTGAGAATAATGTGGGTTGTTGGTTCTAGAAGATGTTAAAGCTTCATTTTCGCACGAATGTTGCGTGATGGGTCCTTCGTCGGGCAAATTGTGCAAAAATTATCTGACATGTCTACAAACCTTGACTCACTGCCTTCTTGTATGTCTGCGACACTTATGTTCTACAGCCTCACTATAGACACGGCTCTGCTTACACATCTCCCTCCCCCCCCCTTCTTTTTTTCTCTGCTAATCTTAAATGTTGCAGAAAGTGTGCTGGCAGGCAGCCAAAGATCCTAGTAAGAGGTCAGGGATGGGGTACTATCATTTCTGCTTCTGGAGTGACCATTCATTCCCTGTAAAGCTGTAAATTCCAAATTGATTTTTCAGAATTGCTGCTCAGATTTAAAATTGGAGTTTGGTAGTAGTGGGATCTTGCAGTATCTAAGGTACCAAAATTCGAATAGTAGATACCCTTTAATGTTTTCTGTAAAATAAAATAAAAATATGGTTGCATAACTAATGTGATTGACTAGATTGCTGTCAATCACACTATAGTTACATGTCTCTCCATGTCCATCACTTTTGCTTCTTGGCATGTGCATCATTTAAGTGATAGAATCTCAACATTTCCTTATTTTCTTCCCTATCTCGCTTCTCAATCTGGCTGTTTTTTTCTTTCAGGCCCTCCTGACTCTGGACCACACAGCTCTCCCCCCCCCTACAACCAGCCAGTTGGGGAGGGCCGTGTAATGGAGTTATCCCTGGATATAATGACCCTCCCCTCAACCAGCCAGTGCTACTTTACCCAGACAGGACCACAAGGTACCTGCAGGAGACTCCATTACAGGGCCCCCTCCAGCCCCCCAAGGATTTGTGTACAGACCCACCCTTCTGGAGGCACCCTACCTGTTGGAGGATATTGTGCCACAGGGAGCAGGGTACCCCATGATTTGCAGCCCTGCACAGCCTATGTGCCTGTGTACCCTGTGGGAACGTAAGTATTGCTGGTAACAAAATAAACTAGAAAAGTATGAGCACCTACATATATGCGCATAATAAAGGCAATGTACGTTTAAAAGGGAGTAGAGATTCATTGTACTGCCTCACTCCATTGTCACTTTTACCTCCCCAGCAATATCCAGCAGGAGGAGTTCCACCCACGCCTGGGATTCCCCCTCCTCAGATTCCCCTGGATTGGCATTATTAGAGCCACGACGTCCACCCCATGATTACTTGCCTATTGCGGTCCTTACTACATCTGCGTGTTCTGGCCACTGGAGTCATTGCTATAATAAAGGCTGTGCAGGTAAGTCACTGTCTACGTTGCATGGACTGTTTCTATCTGTATGAAACCTGTAAAAGATTGGCCAGACTCTACTGTCACCTTGCAAGTCGGGTACAATGTGTTTTTAGCCAAAAGCTCTGATTTAAAGGGACAACTTTCCTCATGCAGTAACTGACGATCACTGTACCAATCTGTCAAAAAAAAGACAGAATCTGCAATTCCGAAAGATGGGAGTACACACCAGTCACATCGTTCTTCCTAATAAGAAGACTGCTATACTCCCTACAATCATAGTCAACTCCAATATACCTTAATATAGGGGCCAACCATGAAAGAGGGGAATTTTATGTTTAAAACGATCAATTTGGCATTACACACTTTAACTTTATCAAAAAGGGCCAATCCCATCGGTACTTGGAAAGTGTGTACCAGCATAAGGCTGCTCCTTCAGACAGCCTGACTTTATATCCCTTACAGAGATGGGCATATGTTTATTAAAGGGGAGAGCAGACTGGAGAATTAAAAAAGCAGTTAAGGTCCATACAGACATGCGACCCTAATAGGGACAGGCTGACCTATTGCTACTGTTAGCTGAATCTCAATACTTTATTTGTCGAAGTAACGTGTAAATCATGCAACTGTAGCAGGGACTGCTTTTCACATTTATGCTAACAGCCGCATACAAGACATTCTTATAGCTTTTTCTGTCGTTCACTTTGCAGGTGAGAACAGCCTGGCGCGTGGAGACCTGATGTCTGCAGAAATAGCTCCAGAGAGGCTCGGAATTTCTCATTTATCGAGCTTGGCTGTGGGCATTGCTGCCATGGTCCGTGTACCATCTTAACTGTGGTTATAATCATTGCAGCTCAACACCATGACAATGAATGGGTCCATAATTTACTTGGGGATTAATGGAGGGACATCTCCCTGTGCTCTTCATTTAGTTTATCATATTTCTACCTTCCCATCTTCGATTGATATGTCTTCCTATATTGTTCCTTTGTTCAATACTTCTCTCCATCAACCTTATCCTATTCATACACTTGCTATCCTTTTTCTCTTAGCACATTCCCTTGTTTCTCCTCCTCATGATATTCTATTTTAGTCTTTAGGCAGCATTTTATGATCACCATCAACTACCCTCCCTTATTCTATATAATACAGGTGCCCAAATGGGAGTATTACATGGGTAATACATAGGTTTCTAGGAGAACTATAGGAATAAGTAGGAGGATTCTGGCTCTGCTTGAAAAAGACTTTAAAGGTTTGATGGGCTGAGAAATAAATTCAGGGAAATTTGTATGAAAGAGATGTATGTCTCACTGTGTGAAAGAATCAGAATTATCTAAAGCAATGTGTGTGACTAATCAGTGAAGTAGGGAGAGTTGTTCTGGGAAAAAGCAGATGAGACTTTGTATGGGGAAGCTGTGTGTTTTGTTTGAGTGAGTGTCTGTGTGTAAGGATATTGAGTGAGACCTATATAAACTAAGATCCTGAGTACTGATTGATAGTGACAATGTTTGACAGAGTGGGAACCTAGGCTTACAGATAAACTACTGCTTAATACACCTTGCTACTTTACTAATCTGCTTTTGGTTGTCCTATATAATAAACCTTAAAAATATACTTTTATAGACAACCAATGTGTATCATAGCTATAGTTTAAAATAACAGTGCTGTGAGAAAGTCAGTTGGGGATTGTAAGGGAATTGCCTTAGTAGAATATAACTGGAAACCAGCATGAGACAGCTTGAGTGAAAAGACTAAGTTTAAAAGACATGGAGACCGTTGATATAAAAGAGAGGT
This sequence comes from Hymenochirus boettgeri, assembly GCA_019447015.1. Classification (NCBI taxonomy): domain Eukaryota; kingdom Metazoa; phylum Chordata; class Amphibia; order Anura; family Pipidae; genus Hymenochirus; species Hymenochirus boettgeri. The sequence goes on along the minus strand of CM033476.1, from coordinate 210,925,315 downwards.
TTGTCTGAGACAAACAGTGCTATAGTTTAACTCAAGTGTTCAATTAGAAATGAAACGTGGTTCGTATTCTGTGATATACAAATATTTAGTTATAATTAATATTCTCCTTATTTACAACTATTTATTGGTTGGAAGGGTGCATTGTGGGTATTATTTCATTAGCGTTTGGAATGATAATTTAGATGCATTATCTATAATAAATGAATTATATTTAATCAGTTTGCCAAATGTTGTGTTTAATTTGAACCCCCCCCCCCCCCACAAAATAAATCAAATAAAACTAGCATATTAATAGTTAGTAACATTATCCAAACACTTTACAGTAGGGGGAACATTATGCTGGATATTACAACAGTTGCCAAAGCAAAATAGATCTGTAAATTGCCCAGATTAATTAAAAAAGGAAGTACAGGATATTACTAAGAAATATTATATTAGGCTGTGTACACATGGACCAATATTAACACTTACTATCCAAATATCGAAAGTTTTGGCTGATATTTCAGCCTGATCCACTGTAAATGTTACCCGGTTGTGTGGTTGTAAATGGGCCGTGCAATCATCCTGCTTTAATTTTGGTACCACCAATTTTATTCACACCAGACAAACTACTGATTGTGTTTGACGATTGGGTAGTGTGGAAATTGGCTGGTGTGTTTACAGCCTTAAGCAAAACCCAGACAGATTCTGTGCATAGTTCTTCAAGTTGCAAACTCCCCTAATAGCAGACCATCAAGGAAATCTACAATTCTTCCATTTATATTTTTACCAAAACTAGGATGAGATCAGAAAGATACAGAGCCCAATTTCACTGATAAATGTAGATGCGCCTCCAGGACCTGACGGCATACCTTATTGAATTTATTTTAAAAAATGTTAAAATTATGCCCACAGTTGCTAGAAATGTATGAACAATCATACAATGCATCCTGTCTCCCACATGGTATTGACTTGTATAAAGAGAGGTATCGATTCAAGGGAGAGAATGTTATTCTCCCTCTTTACAAGCATTGGTAAGGCCTCATTTGGAATATGCAGAGCAATTTTGGAATTCTGTGTAGAAAAAGGACATCTTTGAAATGGGAAGTGTTCAGAGAAGGGCAACTAAATTATAAGGGGATTGGGAGAGATTGGATATGTTACAACTATGTACGCTAGAACAATGGCGCTTGCATGGGGATAGATTACTGTGTATAAATACATTAACGGGCCATATAAAACATATCTAGATGGGTTGGACGGTGGACGTATGTCTATTCAGCCTCAAATACTATACTATACATACACTATATGAGGCAATATTGTGTTTCTGCAAAACCTAATAAAGATCCCTCTGATTGCGGCTCCTATAGGCCTATTTCCCCTTAAATTCAGATGATAAAATCTTATCCAAATTGCTAACACAACAGGTTACAATTGGTACACAAACATTATCCATAAAGACCAAACAGCTTTATACCCGGAAGTCTACATCTATGAACCTCCACATGGTTAGACCCAATTGAGTTAGACCATGACTGTTCGAATAAATATCCTGCACTAGTCTCGCGGACCGATGGTGTCTTAGACCCACTAAGAGACCCATTTACAGCGCCGGGAGAAAGGATTACACAACACAAAATCTCTTTCTCAGTTTTATTAATTTCATACATTGGAATATATCAAACCAAAAAAAGGCTTTGCAAGAGAAAGGGCATTGCCGACTTTGTGTCTGCAGATGACGTAATAAAACCTTGGAATGTGAAGATAGAGTCAGGTTGACCCACAATGTAGGAGGCAAAGACCTTGAGTCAGAACATTTGGAAACAAAACATCTGCAATAACACGACAATAATATAAGACAAAAATGGAGTCAGAGAACAAAATGGCTGCTATTAGGCTAAGTATTATAGAGAATATATAAAAACCTAACAATGACAACATAGGTAGATGTATCATGGTTCCCCTAGACACACACAAGGCCTTCGACTCAATCGAATGGCCCTTCTTATGGACTGCCTGCAAGTTTTGGCTTTGACAACAGATTTTATTCGATCAACAATATATAAACGCCCTTTGGCCACTATCACAGTTAATAACTCTCAGTGGCGTCGCTATGTTAAAACATTCGTGGAACGTGCCCCGGATGTTTGGCAAGTGCCTTGAAGTAAACACCCTTACCTAATAGAAGGGGAATCTCCTTTCCCAGTAGTACGTTGGCGCGAAACATCATTGCACAGCCACGTTGTACTACTGGGAACTGCCAACTCTAGGCTGCCTATGCACAGGGCCGTCTCTAGAATTTTGGCATGAGAAAAATTCCAAATGCTGCCCCCCCTCGCAGAAGTGGGAGGGGTGTATACACATGACTGGTAAATAATGCCCACAATGACTGGTAAATAATGCCCACAGTGACTGGAAAATTATGCCCAACATTGATTTTTGATATGCAGGGCTAACAAACATTGATTTTGATCAAGTCAGGAGAAGTCCTAGCTGCATTCTGTTGTGCAATGTAAGTCATGGCTTCCCCTGCTGTTTAAAATGACAGTACCTCCAGAAAATGTGTTTTTTACATATGCCATTCTTGGGGCCCTCTGGCATCTGGGCCCCGGCACATGATGCCTGGGACATCAAAACTGCGCCTCCCTACAGGATGCTGGTCTGTATGTGCTTCACCCTGCCCTTAGGGGAGGCATCCCTGCTCTGCAATGACTCTGCAATCAATCTGACCTCCAGCTGCTCCACTGCACATGGGTTGGTAATAGCCAAATAGCACTATTGTATTACCTACCCCATGTGCAGGCAATCACTCATTATAATAGTGGAAGCAGTGGCAGCATTTGGCACATTACCAAATGCTGCCATTGCCTACACTAATATAATGAGTGGATTGCCCTGCATATGGGGTAGGTAATGCTTCCCCAGTATATGATGAAATTGACAGTTTGCTGCCATTATGTAATGAAATGCCCATGGCTGCCAGTATGTAATGAATGCCCATGGTTACCAGTATGAAATAAATGGCTACCAGTTATAATGAAATTCCCATGGCAACCCACTATGTAATGAAAATGCCAGTTTGCTACCAGCATATATTGAAATTGCAATTTGCTTCCAGTATATACTAAAATTAATGTGTCATTAATTTGTGTATAACTATCTACACGTTTTCTGTCTCCCTATTCTCTATCTTTCATTTATAACTTCCAGGGTGATCTATCTCTTGGTTTGTCTATGTTTGTCTGTCTGTTTGTCTCTCTATCTATCTCTATTAAGTACCTAGTAGGTGTGGCTTAATTGGAGGGGGGGAAGAGGGCATGTCCAAAGATTTTCGCTGCACGTGGCACAGAATGCCCCTGAACTTCACGGATCCTAGAGATTCCCTGATGAACAAATTAAACTATCAAGAGGTACAAGGGGCTGCCCTATTTCCCCATATATCTTCCCCATATCGTTAGAAGTCTGGCAATTAAAATCCTTGCACATTCTGACACTGGATTTTTAAAAATTAGGTCATTTTTAAGAACATATAAGCTATACTCAGATGACATGGTTTTGTATCTGGAAAGTGAGGACGCATTCAGGCCTTGCCATAATCTGCCAAAAATCAGTACTAGCCCCGCTACCTGCCTCAGCATTACAAAATATAACTGCCCCTACAGTGGCTAATACCTTTAAATGTAAGGCCCATTCAATGCCACCCTCTTGGAATAACTGGATTTACCCTGAGCTGGCTAACTTCCAAGGGCATTGAGTAACCAGGTTTCGATGTGTCATCCGCAACAACCAATTCCCCTATGAAATACAGCAGGAGTATAAATTGCCTCCCCCACAACCTCTTCAGGTACTTTTACTGAGGAATTTTCTTAGAACTGACTCGATCCCCCACAATTTCTATATCCTCCTACTCAGCTACTGGCTACTGCCAACAAAAGACTAAAATCTGTGGACTATATACATGTTTTATCAAATCTAAATTGTGTGGGTGCAGAGAAGCAATGCTTGTCAAGTGGGACCCATCTTCATTCCTGTGTTGGAAGTAAATGACTTGGATGATATGGCCAACTAACCCTTGCTGGTATCTCTAGCTAAAAATAGACCAGTACAATTCTTTAAAACATGAGGACATACATTGTACCATTAACAACTACACTGTATAGACCCAGCGAGATCCAACAGTTGCCCTAAATGCTATGGAGATGGGGCAGACCTTTAGCATTTCCTGTGGTTCTGCTTAGGAGGTGATTGCCGTTTTGCAGGCAATTGCAACTTGCTTGTCACAAATAATGGGATGACCATCCACTTGATAATACATTGCCACTTGATCCAAGATGGGAGAGATACTGCTAGAGTTTACAGTAGTGGGGCCTAAAAGCTAGGTAACAAAGTAAGATTTCTGAAAGAGACATGACAGGAAGGTTTTTTCCCCTTCATAATTCAGTGGTTTTTTTTTTTTGCCTCCTCTGGATCAACAGTTAGGCAGGAAAGTGAGGATTTGCTAGTAGGGTTGAACTGGATGGACGTATTTCTTTATTCAACCTCAAATACTTAAACTATAGTTTGTCCTATAATTCATTACTGTATGCCTGATATGCTTTGGATGCCTCATGGAAACTGAGCAATTTAGAAACCTGTACTGAGCCTGGGCATTCTCAGAGAGGGCAGACAGGGGATGGACATTCAGTCATGTGCTGTGATGTCAACTGTCAAATCCACAACTGACAGTTGCCAACTGGAGAAGAACAGGAAGCAGAAAAAACAGGAGAAACAAGACATTGTGCAGGATTCAGGTTAGACTTATATATTTCACATTTCAAACATTACCGTTTTAGGTTTTGAGGGTGATTTACCTGTATGTAAGTTTTCATTTTGGGGCTGGACTGCCCTTTAAGGTCCATCTCCTAAAACTGAGTGGATTACACATTCCCTAATGTGACTGTATAATCTGTATGCATATTCAGAGACACGTGAGACTAGATTAGACAAAGGAGTTTTCAGTAGGAGCTAATAATTAAAACAATTGAACTAGGGTAGCAGCACGCTCCATTGTATAACCTTAAATCACTGCTGCAACAGACAACTTTTTTTTTTTTTAAATAATGTAGACATATGGAAAGGAGAAAGGAGAAAATGCATGTCATTATGGGACTTTCCAGATACTTTGCCTTTATAGGCACACCCATGTTTTACACAGGGGATCATCAAGCATGCTTTAGAAGCTGGATAAGTTAAGATCTAACACTATAAATAGTAAAATTCATCCATTGTTTTGACCATAGGGAACTAGGTAGGGAATTTGCCATACCACAAACCCATTTTGATGATTTCTACTCAACCAGCTCATTTAGGCCAAGGCCACACTAATTGCATAGTAGCGGACTAGAGAAACGACACTGCGATTGCACATGTGCACATTCAGAGGATTGCAGCACGGCGCACCTAGTGGGTCCGACAATTGCCAACACTAGCGTGGCGGTGGTTGCCTAGCCCTTAAAGAAATTTCAAAAGGGTGATGAAAGGATACAAGCCTAGAGGAGGGACTACAAAAACAATAAAGGTATAAACCTTATCCAAAAGAATGGATATAGCTCATGGGGCCTACCTAGTTTTATATATAACTAGTAGAGTATTTGAGGGAATAAAGACATAGGTCCATCCGTCCAACCTACTCAGGAACACTAACATTTCCTGCCTAAAAGTTGATCCAGAGGAAAACTCCAACTTATAATCAATACAGGAACATTCAACATTCTTTATTTTAGAAACTCATTCAGCTTAGTTTTAAAAACTATCCAATGAACCGTGCCATCACCAATGGAAGACAGTTCCATAGTTTATAGTTATTAATGAAAAACCCTTTCTGAACTTGAAGACTAAACTTCTTTTCTTTCCAGCCTTAAGGGACGTCCATGTGTCTAGACGGTTCTTTGGTGAATAATTCCCCCAGATATTTATTGAGGGCCACAATGTATTTATACACAAGTAAACATATCCTCATGCAAAGTGCCTTGTATAATAATTGTAACTTACAAGCTCACCCAAGTCCCTTATTGGTTTAGTTTCCCTTCCCTGAATGTCTACCATATCCAAGATGTCCTTTTTGTACAAAGAATTTAAAACTGCACTGCACATTCCAAATGAGGCTTACCAATGCTTTAAAAAAAAAAAAAAAAAAAGAATATTTTCTCCCTTGACTCCATTACCCCTTATTATACAACGACAGTTCTTGCTGGTGGCTAAATTTATTTTTGTTATCCACCAAACCGAAAATGGAAAGTTTAAGGGTGAATTTGGCTTGAAAGGTTGCAAAAGCCTATTAATATAACTGCATGTGCTGGGAGTTTAAAACCTGCCCGATACAGGCACTCAAGACAGCTAATCAGGTCTGCCTCATGCCAAGCAAATCAATAGACCCTAGTCAACACCGACAAAACAAGTTTGGGATTCCTTAGCTAATAACACAATTCTATTTGCCCATAATGTCTGTACCCGGAAAGAAGGGAAGCCTATTCCGAAATGCGCGTCGGTCTATCAGTCGGACAGTGCACATATACTATGTCTGATCTTACCTCCTACATTGGATAGTGCCGTCCAGGTGCCACCCTCAAGACTTATTATAGTAGTGGGAATGGATGGTAGCGAGCTGAAAGCACTTTGGGATTACCAGAATAGACAACGGGATCTTGGATTGACCAATATTCGGCACTGACCTACTGGAAATGTGAGCAGGTAAGATCTGCCCATATACTGTTTTACTTCCTAGCATTAAGTGGTTTTGACTGTTATATTCTGTGGAACGTTTTAATTCTACAGATTTTGCCCGGTTTTTATAGAGCATGTGCCTGTACGCAGACACTTAGCTGGGGGTTTACCCAGCTAAGGTGGATTGTGGGAGCTGACCCCTATTACTCACAGGTTATTTTAATAAATCACCCAATGGCGACAGCAAAGGGAGAGGTGAGACACAGCTTTTTGTATGTTTGTGAATGTGCTCTGTCTATTGGGACAATGTTGTCTGGCGACTTTAGTTCTCCTTTAAGGAATATCAGCATCTTTTTTAGCAACCACAGATAAAACCTAGTTTGTTTAGTCCTTTAGGTTTGACAGTATTTAAATATATCCACTGTGCTCCCCTGCGCAATAACCAATGCCGTTTATTGCTATCTCAACTTCTTTTCAATACTGGAACTCTGCCAACCACCATAGCTTTTAGTGAGCCTATAGGGCATTTTTCCCCCACAAAATGCAAGGCTATTGGTTTTTTATCTCCTCTTAACTCTTTCCTTGCATGTCTTTCTTTTGCAGTTTTAATGTGGGATTTATGTACAGAGAATTTTTTTTTTCAAAAGGCTAATAGTTTTTCCTAGATATGATAGCTCACAAGGCACTTAAAGGAAAACTATAGTGCGTATAAAGTTTTTTTTTTTTTTTACCTGGGGTAGGGAGGTAGGATTGATATTTTCCTACCTCCCAATATAATTTCTCTGAGGAGAGGCAGCATAAACTGTACAGTGCTGCGTCCCCAAGTGGCACTTTGTAAATAAATCATTATCTTTAAATCCAGGAATGCCCAGGGCACTAACCTGTTAGATGAAAACTGTGCTGTAGCTCCTCAACAAAGTCATTTGTCCTGACTAGTGCTTGCTCGCATAACGCTCGGTCTGGACAAATAATAGCCCTGTGTGTGTACCCAGCCTAATGAAGTGGTAAAAAACACAGGTGCTACAGTTTATGTATCTGTCGCAACCTTTTCAATCAGTTTATTCCTTTTTATTCTTTTATATTTTTAACAGGCATTCACTAATGTCCCCAATTCCTTTTAAAAACCAAAAGATTCCTTCTTTGTTTCATGAATTACCGTATATACTCGAGTATAAGCCCGTCGAGTATAAGCCGAGGCACCCATTTTTGCCTCAAAATTAGAAAAGATGATTGACCCGAGTATAAGCCAGGCTGGGGACAGTATGCCATGCAGACACCCACATTCCTTTTTACTATAGGTGGTTGAAATTACAACTCCCAGCATCCAAACAGCTGGGAGTTGTAGTTTCCAAACATCTACAGTGGAAAGGTATTAGGGTGGGGGACAGTATGCCACAGTCCCTAATACCTTTCCACTGTAGATGTTTGGAAACTACAACTCCCACATGCTTGGTTGCTGGGAGTTGTAGTTTCCAACCACTTAGTAAAAAGGTATTGGGGGTTACTGTATGGCATACTGTCCCCCACCCTAATACCTTTCCCCTGTAGATGTTTGGAAACTACAACTCCAGCATGCTTGTTGCTGGGAGTTGAGTTTCCAACCACCTATAGTAAAGAAAATGTGGGTGTCTGCATGGCATACTTCCCCCCAGCCCTCCCCCCATACCCCCAGCCTCCCCCAGTCCCCCAGCTCACTTACCCGTACCTGGTCTTCAGTCTTCCTCTCTCTGCAATCCAGAAGCACCGCGGTCCGGCCGGCAGTTCCCATTACTGCTTCGCGGCTGCGCGATGACGTCATCCCGCCAGCGTGCGTGATGACGTCATCGGCAAACCCGAAGAACTACTGGGAACTGCCGGCCGGACTCGCGGCTCCCTCTGATGAGGTAAGTTGCTACTGACTCGAGTATAAGCCGAGTCAAGGTTTTAGGTTCATTTTTAACCTAAAAACCTCGGCTTATACTCGAGTATATACGAGTTTGGAATCGCTCCTTATTCTCCAATTTTGTGTAACCTCTTTATCAAGAAGCATCTTAGCATTTTAAGCCACAGAGCCTGCTGCCACGGGATCGTTCCCGGGGTATGCCTTGTTATTTTGCATGGCCTATTCCAGACCACATGATTGGCTAAATCAGATTTAAAATTGTTAGTTGAGGCATGCGTACCCATGTGTAAGCATGTGTAGTACCTGCATTTGTTATTCTTTTACATTTTGGTGTGAGCCTATTATTGTTCTTTACAAGCCATGTCCACCCCCAAATCCAAAATTGCCCACATTTTAGGGACCCCCCCAACCCTAAACACCATATTCAAATATTTAAAATCAGCCCACAATTGTACTACCCACCTTCATTACCTCAGCCTAAACCTCTCTGTTGTTTTCGGGAACGGAAGAGGGGTGACCGTCAGCCGGATGCCGCTGTCAGGAGCTGAGGGAAAGAAGGTACGTAAGTAAAAGTTCTGGCCCGATTTTAAATATTTAAATATGGTGTTTAGGGTTGGGGGGTCCCTACAGTGTGGGCAATTTTTTTTTTTAATCCTTAATGGCAGCGCTGAGGGATTAGAGAGAGAGAGGGAGGGGGAAAGAGACCCACAGTGCATGCCAGAGTCCTCTTGGAGGACAAGAAGGAGGCAGATACCTTTTTACCACAGACAGGCTCTTCAGTTTCCTGGACTTGCACAAGGCACAGCAGGACAACCATTTGTAGCAAAAGAAAGGTAAGGATTTTTTAAACACTATACAGGGCCCAGCAGTTGGGCAATTTTTAGTTGGGGATGGACATCCCTTTTAAATTATTGTCAAGTAGATGTATTGGAAACACTACAGGAAGAGTTTTTCTGGGGGTGATTCACCTGGAACCACTATGGTATGGCCATTGGTGTGAAAATATCCTTAATACAGCCCAAACAAAAATTCTCAAAAGACCTAATTGAAATGGTACCACGTAGTCTATAGAAAAAGCATAAAATGGATGTTTGATGATCTAAATGACATCTATTTTTGTGTGTAATATTCTTGTGCATTCTTGTATATTCTATTTTTATTTAACTATATCTCTTGCTCAGATGATATTAACAAGGCCTTTTATGTTGTGCTTGTGCACTAATATTCTACATTTCTAGGTACTACAGGGTCAGTCTGTTGATGGAGCTCTACTGGCTCTGAAGATGCTGTGTATATCATCTGGGTTTGCTCTTCCGGCCCTCCTATGGACACATCTTATGCAGTCTCTTCTCACTGGAAGCTCTTCACCGACAGGTAAGGACTTATTTATGTGTATATGTTAACTGTGTGTATATGTGTGTATATATAGCCATATATAGAGAGCAACTATCGCTCTTAAGGCAATGCATTGAGCCAATAGTGTCTCTCTGCATCGCGAATGGGGTAAACCTATTAGCTATTGCTTAAAAGCCGCAATTGTCACTAGCCATTAAAACGGCTAAAAAGCCACTTTGCTTGGTGTATTGGTTGTGGAGGTTGCGCAACCCTATTTTTTGCTTAATCCTCAATGCATGTTACTGTGCTTTAAAATGGAAATAGCCTGTAGCAAATTTCTATCATCGCCCCATAGGAGTCTTTCTCTGTGGATTATGTATTGTGAACTATAAAGTGGATATTAAAAAAAAAAAATATTAAAAAAAATCTGTGTCTTGCACATATATCTTATATTGTCCCTTCCTCTAGTGGTCATCCCCTGTGGACTGGGTGATGTGTTATCCCTCTGGTACCAGATGGTTACAGCGTCTGCTTTGCACCCTCTCTGGACAGTATTACTGTGTGTGTGTCTGCATTTGACTGCTGTCAAGAGACTGATGCTCAGAAACTATCTGACAGCCTACAGGGGCACGTGAGAGACATCAATCTCTCATCTCGGAATGCCAACCAGTGGAAGCCTAAGCTGAGCTGTCTCTTTACAAACTGTAAACATACAACAGGGTGGACATCACTCTTGGAGATGTCTCTTTACCATAATAAAGTTTGATTAAACTTAATGTTGCCTGTTTATTATAAAAATGTAAAGTTTATGATACTAAAAATATATATTGTTTCCTGTGTTCAGCCATTTTAGCAATAATATGAGCTCTTAAATTTATAGAATATAAATGATGAAGCTCGAAAAATGAGTAAAATCTGGTCTGGACTAATTGTGGAACTGGGAAACAAACAAATTGAACCTAGGTATGGGATACCTATACCAAATCTCATTGGTTGAGGACCTACAGGACATACAGTTTTCATTTGCCAGGTTAGTCCTGGACTATCCTTTATTAAAGATCATGCTGAAGCCAGGAGGAAGACTGGCAGAATCAGTTGTCTTTGGACTGGTGCTCCTCACAGAAACAATATTGGGAGGTAGGAATTACCAATCCTATATCCCTGTCCCAAGTACTTTTCAGTTTAACTATTTTGTAAATAAACCTTTTACACACAGTGCTTTAAAGCACCTAGGACTATAGAAGGCTAATGAAGTGGTAGAAAGTGTTTGTTACTTGAATATTATATAATTGTTTAGGGGCATATTTATAAACGATTGCTATTTTCGCCATTTCGCTATCGCAGACTTCGCAATGGCAAAGAGTGTTAGTTTCACTGTATTTATAATACCCCTCGTTTTTGCTGCAAAAGGTATCGCTGCGGCAATGTGTGGCGGTAGTACAGCTGTGGCAGTGACGACTTCACCTTATTATGTAAATTTCTATGCGTGTCGAGAGCCCTCCCAAGCGTATGCCAAATTATGTGCGTTTCATAATTAGCGCGATTACTGAAAATTACCCAACCAATCAGATCTTATTAACATTTGAAAGCTAACATCTGATTGGTTGGCAAAATTAGCACCATTTTAAACATAAGAACTTTTATTGAATAACCTGTTATAAAATTCGCCTGGGTGAGTTTTTTCCACTATTTAGCATATCTTTTGCAGAAAAAAACACCACATGTGCTAGGCTATTTTAAATAACAAAGATGGTGTTCAGTGTGTATAACCAATTTGATACTACTTTGAAAATCCACCAAGGAGGGTTACCTATTTACCATCATATGCGCTAAACTTAACTTTGCGTTTTATGTCTTGTTAATATTTTATGGAACATCAGACACAAACACACATCTAAGCAGTGTAAAAGCGTTATGTGTTATGTTCCAGTGACAGAAACATTGTATAAAAATAATGTCTTTGCATTATCGGATACTATATAGGTTGTGCTACAACAAGTGAAACAGCTCTAAAAGGTAAAAAGAAACTATGAGGCTGAGAGATCAATGTAAATAGGTTTGGCAGGATTTTGAAGGAATTGTTGTTTAGAAAAGGCTTAGCATTTTAAGCTAGTGAAACACGATTACACTGCAGGAAGAAGAGAAAATGACTGCAAGCGAAAGTGGGATACTCAGAAATGGCGAATCCTAGAGAAAAAATTTTTTTTTGAGAGGTTGAACACCATTTAGATGATCCTCAAATGTATAAAGCAGTCTGTACACAAAAGGAAAAGAAAAGGGGCCCATTTTCAGCAAAGGTAATATAAAGGGGTGAGAATTATTCTGCAACCTAAGAATGGTGGAAACAGAAAATGGCTGTAAGATAGGTGTGAAATAAGGCCATGACACACCAGGCAAGAAAGTACATGGCAGCAGAGAAAAAATCAGAACAGGGGGCAATGAAAAGGGAGAAAGGTATAAGGCAGGGAGAGTGAGATTGAAGTTGAGTGATTATTAAAAGGAGAAAGGAACAAGCAGGGGGGAATAGAACAAGAATCGAAGGGAAGGGAGGGAAAATCACAGGAGGAAAAAAGGGGGTGAGAGAAACATAGGAGGAGAAGAGAAGGGAGGGGGTGAATATCTGTGAGGAGGGGGTGATAGAAGCTGCTGCAGAAAGAATTGGTGCAGGATCAGAGGAGAAGCGTGAGGGGGGGAGACAGACAGAGGGGCGAGGAGAGACCCCCCATCCATCCATATCCATCTGAGGACCCCCCCACAATTCAGCGCCTCTCCTCCCCCCAGAATATGTCCAGCGAGAAAACAGGTGAGAGGAGGAGGGAAACAGATGTCTGATAGAAATATATATATATAGAATAAGGAAAATGTCATGGGAAGTCAGACAAATTAGCACCTTTAGATTCCTTGTGTCTCATCATTTGTGTGTGTGGATTTGTCTTGTAATGAGTGGCTGATTGATCAGTCTGTGTGTCTGCCTTCTCCTGCCTGTCTATTCACTTCACTGTCCTATCTGTGCAGGGATTTCTGCCCATGGACTTCTTAACATCTCTGTATCTGTAGATTTCCGCTATGCTGGACACAGCAAAATGGAGAGACAATAGAAAGGGACATCTGGGGGAGGGAGTCAAGAGAGACAAGGAGTCAAGGGAACAAGATTATGAGGAGAAGGGGTTATTTTGGAGAAATGAATTGAGAAGTAAACATGAAGCCTTTTTGGGATCGCTCACTTATAATCTAGCTTCTTGAGATATATACTTTATTTCCTTTCAAAACAAAAAATATCCTGTTTATAGTCATCTATGAATGGAGATAATTCATTTGTGTGTTTTATGTGCAGTTGTGTTGGGAAGGTTATTTGTATGTATGGAAATATGAGTAAATTGCAGATAATAGCGTATATAGGATTCCATAAGGTGGAGACAACTTACAGGCTATACTAAGTGCAGACTATCATTGTTGTTAAACCCTTGATATCTATCTTTGTCGTCTGTGGGCTACATGGTAAGTGTTAAAGGCCACACCCCCTCCCCTCTTAGAGGTGTGTACATTTTATTTAATTCTGTAAAAATGTAAATTAGTTAAATTATTCATAATGCTTTAATAAGTTTTAAGTGCTAATCAAATGAGACAACCCTTTATATGAATGTAGCCCCCCGAAAAACGTTTTTTTAAAACACAGCTCCTTGCTGTGAGGCTGATCTCTGCACAAAGCTATCACAGATGAAACTGCAAAAAGCTTAAATGGCAACTGGAGACGATGCAGCAATCTATATTTCAGCCCATATCCTGATGGGACCTGACAGCTTTAGTTTCTTAGTAACAAGTGTATGCTCCTGTCATAGATTTATCTGTTCAACTCCAGTATCAGGTAAGGCCTTCTTTGACTGCTTCTTGTACCTGGAGTTTCCTAGATGTTATACTTCCTCTTTGATTTGGCTTTGGCCTATATTTGTGTGTGCAAAAATCAAAATTTCACTGGGGTAAATTTTTTTTTCTTTTGTTAGCTTGGGGCTTCACTGAATGTTCATTTACGCAAAGCTTATTTTTCTTATTTGTCAGCCCAGTAACATTTAATTTAAAGGGTTACTATACCGATTAAACACTTTACATTTAAAACACAGTATGAGAGAAGTAAAATGGTGGTACTCACATATTTATATGTGCTTGCTTTGTCTTAAATTATTGTTTAGTTGGTGCTCCTATTGCCGCTCCTCCCTAAGGTTCATACACATTTTTGCATGATGTGCCCAATGAACGTTCAGCAACCGCTCTTTTATACGCTATTTCTGCCAACGACGCCTGTATACAACATCAACGATAGTGGATAGATAATGTTCGATGGTAAAGTTGTTACTGACATACGTATTATGTCAAGTTCAGAAAATCACGGGATCTTAAAATGTTGCACATGTGTATTTCATTTAATCTTTACATCACAGTCTACCAAAATCTGCAACTATGTACAAACATACGATAATTGGATGTATAAATCCCCAGGCTGATCATCAGAAAAGCTGAGAATAATTGTGGGTTGTTGGTCTTAGAAGATTGTTAAAGCTTCATTTTCGCACGAATGTTGCGTGATGGGTCCTTCGTCGGGCAAATTGTGCAAAAATTATCTGACATGTCTACAACCTTGACTCACTGCCTCTTGTAATGTCTGCGACACTTATGTTCTACAGCCTCACTATAGACACGGCTCTGCTTACACATCTCCCTCCCCCCCTTCTTTCTTTTCTCTGCTAATTCTCTTAAATGTTGCAGAAAGTGTGCTGGCAGGCAGCCAAAGATCCTAGTAAGAGGTCAGGGATGGGGTACATATCATTTCTGCTTCTGGATGGACCATTCATTCCCTGTAAATGCTGTAAATTCAAATTATGATTTTCAGAATCTGCTGCTCAGATTTAAAATTGGAGTTGTGAGTAGTGGGATCTTGCAGTATCTAAAGGTACCAAAATTCGAATAGTAAAGATACCCTTTAAATGTTTTCTGTAAATAAAATAAAAATATGGTTGCATAAACTATAGGTGATTGACTAGATTGCTGTCAATCACATTAGTTTACATTTCTCTCCATGTCCATCACTTTTCTTGCTTCTTGGCATGTGCATCATTTAAAGTGATAGAATCTCCAACATCCCTTATTTTCTTCCCTATCTCGCTTCTCAATCTGGCTGTTTTTTTTCTTTCAGGCCCTCCTGACTCTGGACCACACAGCTCTCCCCCCCCCAAACCAGCCAGTTGGGGAGGGCCGTGTAATGGAGTTATCCCTGGATATAATGACCCTCCCCCTCAACCAGCCAGTGCTACTTTACCCAGACAGGACCCCACAGGTACCTGCAGGAGACTCCATTCACAGGGCCCCCTACCCCCCAAGGATATTGTGTACAGACCCACCTTCTGGAGGCCACAGCACCCTGGCACCCCTGTAGGCAGAGCAAATAAAGAAAACAACCCTACTGTGCGATATGCACAGGGAGCAGGGTACCCATGCATTTGCAGCCCTGCACAGCCTATGTGCCTGTGTACCCTTTGGGAACGGTAAGTATTGCTGGTAAACAAATAAACTAAAAAGTATAGCACCCTACATATATGCGCATAATAAAGGCAATGTACGTTTAAAAGGAGTAGAGATTCATTTACTGCCTCACTCCATTGTCACTTTACCTCCAGCAATATCGCAGGAGGAGTTCACACGCCCTGGGATTCCCCTCCTCAGATTCCCCTGGATTGGCATTATTAGACCACGACGTCACCCCTGATTACTTGCTATTGCGGTCCTTACTACCATCTGCTGTTTCTGGCCACTGGAGTCATTGCTATAATAAAGGCTGTGCAGGAAGTCACTGTCTACGTTGCATGGACTGTTTCTCATCTGTATGAAACCTGTAAAAGATTGGCCAGACTCTTTACTGTCACCTGCAGGTCGGGTACAATGTGTTTTTAGCCAAAAGCTCTGATTTAAGGGGACACTTTCCTCATGCAGTAACTGACAGCTCACTGACCAATCTGTCAAAAAAAAGACAGAATCTGCAATCCCAAAGATGGGAGTACACACAGTCACAATCGTTCTTCCTATATAAGAAGACTGCTATAACTCCCTACAATCATAGTCAAACTCAATATACCTTAATATAGGGGCCAACCATGAAAGAGGGGAATTTTATGTTTAAAACGATCAATTTGGCATTACACACTTTAACTTTATCAAAAAAGGGCCAATCCCATCGGTACTTGGAAAGTGTGTACCAGCATAAGGCTGCCCTCAGACAGCCTGACTTTTATCCCTTACAGAGATGGGCATATGTTTATTAAAGGGGAGAGCAGACTGGAGAATTAAAAAGCAGTTAAGGTCCATACAGACATGCGACCCTAATAGGGACAGGCTGACCTATTGCTACTGTTAGCTGAATCTCAATACTTTATTTGTCAGAATAATCGGTAAATCATGCAACTGTAGCAGGGACTGCTTTTCACATTTTGCTAACAGCCGCATCAAGACATTCTTATAGCTTTTTCTGTCGTTCACTTTGCAGGTGAGAACAGCCTTGGCGCGTGGAGACCTGATGTCTGCAGAAATAGCTTCCAGAAGGCTCGGAATTTCTCATTTATCAGCTTGCGCTGTGGGCATTGCTGCCATGGTCCTGTGTACCATCTTAACTGTGTTTATAATCATTGCAGCTCCACACCATGACAATGAATGGGGTCCATAATTTACTTGGGGATTAATGGGGACTCTCCCTGTGCTTTCATTTTATTTTTATCACTTTCTACCTTCCCCATCTTCGATTGATATGTCTTCCTATATTGTTCCTTTGTTCAATACTTCTCTCCATCAACCTTATCCTATTCATACACTTGCTATCCTTTTTCTCCTAGCACATTCCCTTGTTTCTCCTCCTCATTGATATTCTATTTTAGTCTTTGGCAGCATTTTATGATCACCATCACTACCCCTCTCCTTATTCTATATAATACAGGTGCCCAAAGTGGAGTATACATGGGTAATAACATAGGTTTCTAGGAGAAATAGGAATAAGTAGGAGGATTCTTGGCTCTGCTTGAAAAAGACTTTAAAGGTTTGATGGGCTGAGAAATAAATTCAGGGAGAATTTGTATGAAAGAGATGTATGTCCTACTGTGTGAAGAATCAGAATTATCTACAAAGCAATGGTGTGACTAATCAGTGAAGTAAGGGAGAGTTGTTCTGGGAAAAAGCAGATGGAACTTTGTATGGGGAATGTGTGTTTTGTTTGGAGTGAGTGTCGTGTGTAAGGATATTGAGTGAGACCTATATAAACTAGATCCTGAGTACTGATTGATATTGACAATGTTTGACAGAGTGGGAACCTAGGCTTACGATAAACTACTGCTTAAATACACCTTGCTACTTTACTAATCTGCTTTTGGTTGTTCCTATATATAAACCTTACAAAATATACTTTTATAGACAACCAATGTGTATCATAGCTATGTTAAAATAACAGTGCTGTGAGAAAGTCAGTTGGGGATTGTAAGGGAATTGCCTTTGAATATAACTGGAAACCACATGAGACAGCTTGAGTGAAAAAACTAAGTTAAAAGACATGGAGACCGTTGATATAAAAGGGTTTGTCTGAGACAAACAGCTGCTATAGTTTAACTCAAGTGTTCAAATTAGAAATGAACATTGGTTCGTATCTCTGTGTATACAAATATTTATTTTTATATTAATATTCTCCTTATTTACAACTATTTATTGGTTGGAAGGGTGCATTGTGGGTATTTATTCATTACGTTTGGAATGATAATTTAGATGCATTATCTATAATAAATGAATTATATTTAATCAGTTTGCCAAATGTTGTGTTTTTATTTGAAAACCCCCCCCCCCCCACAAAAATAAATCAAATAAAACTACATATTAATAGTTAGTAACATTATCCACTAAACACTTTACAGTAGGGGGAACATTATGCTGTATATCACAGTTGCCAAAGACAAAATAGATCTGTAAATTGCCCATTAATTAAAAAAGGAAGTACAGGATATTACTAAAGAAATATATATTTAGGTGTGTACACATGGACCAATATTTAACACTTACTATCCAAAATATCGAAAGTTTTGGCTGATATTTCAGCCTGATCCACTGTTAATGTTACCCGTTGTGTGGTTGTAAATGGGCCGTGCAATCATCCTGCTTTAATTTTGGTACCACCAATTTTATTCACACCAGACAAACTACTGATGTGTTTGACGATTGGTAGTGTGGAAATTGGCTGGTGTGTTTACAGCCTTAAGCAAACCAGACGATTCTGTGCATAGTTCTTCAAGTTGCAAACTCCCCTAATAGCAGACCATCAAGGAAATCTACAAATCTCCATATTATATTTTTACCAAAACTAGGATGAGTCAGAAAGATACAGAGCCCAATTTCACTGATAAATGTAGATGCGCCTCCAGGACCTGACGGCATACCTATTGAAATTTATTTTAAAAAATGTTAAAATTATTGCCCACAGTTGCTAAAATGTATGAACAATCATACAATGCATCCTGTCTCCACATGTTATTGACTTGTATAAAGAGAGGTATCATTCAAGGGAGAAGAATGTTATTCTCCCTCTTTACAAAGCATTGGTAAGGCCTCATTTGGAATATGCAGAGCAATTTTGGAATTCTGTGTAGAAAAAGGACATCTTTGAAATGGAAGTGTTCAGAAGGGCAACAATTAATAAGGGGATTGGGAGAGATTGGATATGTTACAACTATGTACGCTAGAACAATGGCGCTTGCATGGGGATATGATTACTGTGTATAATAACATTAACGGGCCATATAATAAACTATCTAATGGGTTGACGGATGGACGTATGTCTATTCAGCCTCAATACTATACTATACATACACTATATGAGGCAATATTGTGTTTCTGCTAAACCAATAAGATCCCTCTGATTGCGGCTCCTATAGGCCTATTTCCCTCTTAAATTCAGATGATAAAATCTTATCCAAATTGCTAACAAACAGGTTACAATTGGTCAAACATTATCCATAAAACCAAACAGGCTTTATACCCGGAAGTCCTTCTATGAACCTCCACATGGTTAAGACCCATTGATAGTAGACCATGACTGTTCGATAAATATCCTGCCTCACTAGTCTCGCCGCCCTGATGCGTGTCTTAGACCCACTAAGAGACCCATTTACAGCGCCGGGAGAAAGGATTACACAACCAAAAATCTCTTTCTCAGTTTTATTAATTTCATACATTGGAATATCAACCAAAAAAAGGCTTTGCAGAGAAAGGGCATTGCCGACTTTGTGTCTGCAGATGACGTAATAAAACCTTGGAATGTGAAGATAGAGTCAGTTGACACACAATGTAGGAGGCAAAGAACCTTGAGCTCAGAACATTGGAAACAAAACATTGCAATAACAACGACAATAATATAAGACAAAATGGAGTCGAAACAAAATGGCTGCTATTAGGCTAAGTAGATTATGAGAATATATAAAACCTAACAATGACACATAGGTAGATGTATCATGGTTCCCCAGACACACACAAGGCCTTCGACTCAATCGAATGGCCCTTCTTATGGACCTGCCTAAGTTTTGGCTTGACACAGATTTATTCGATACAAACATCTATATAAACGCCTTTGGCCACTATCACAGTAATAACTCTCAGTGGCGTCGCTATGTTAAAACATTCGTGGAACGTGCCCCGGATGTTTGCAAGTGCCTTGAATGTTTAAAACCACCTTACCTAATAGAGGGGTCTGAATCTCCTTTTCCCAGTAGTACGTTGGCGCGATAACATCATTGCACAGCCACGTTGTACTACTGGGAACTGCCAACTCTAGGCTGCCTATGCACAGGCCGTCTCTAGACTTTTTGGCACCTGAGAAAAATTCCAAATGCTGCCCCCCCTCGCAGAAGTGGGAGGGGCTGTATACACATGACTGGTAAATAATGCCCACAATGACTGGTAAATAATGCCCACATGACTGGAAAATTTGCCCAACATTGATTTTTATATGCAGGCTAACAAACATTGATTTTGATCAAGTCAGGAGAAGTCCTAGCTGCATTCTGTTGTGCAATGTAAGTCATGGCTTCCCCCTGTTTAAATGACAGTACCTCCAGAAAATGTGTTTTTTCATATGCCATTCTTGGGGCCCTCTGGCATCTGGGCCCCAGGCACATGATCCTGGGACATCAAAACTGCTGCCTACTATGCTGGTCTGTAATGTGCTTCACCCTGCCTTTTAGGGAGGCATCCCTGCCCTGCAATGACTCTGCAATCAATTCTGACCTCCAGCTGCTCCACTGCACATGGGTTGGTATAGCCAAATAGCACTATTAGGCTATTACCTACCCCATGTGCAGGGCAATCCACTCATTATAATAGTGGAAGCAGTGGCAGCATTTGGCACATTACCAAATGCTGCCATTGCCTACACTATATAATGATGGATTGCCCTGCATATGGGGTAGGTAATGCTTCCCCAGTATATGATGAAATTGACAGTTTGCTGCCATTATGTAATGAAATGCCCATGGCTGCCAGTATGTAATGAAATGCCCTGGTTACCAGTATGAAATTAAATGCTACCAGTATATAATGAAATTCCCATGGCAACCACTATGTAATGAAAATGCCAGTTTGCTACCAGCATATTTGAAATTGCAATTTGCTTCCAGTATATACTAAAATTAATGTGTCATTAATTTGTGTATAACTATCTACACGTTTTCTGTCTCCCTATTTCTCTATCTTTCAATTTATAACTTCAGGCTGTGTATCTATCTCTTGGTTTGTCTATGTTTGTCTGTCTGTTTGTCTCTCTATCTATCTCTATTAGTACCTAGTAGTGTGGCTTAATTGGGGCGGGGAAGAGGGCTGTCCAAAATTTTCGCTGCACGTGGCACAGATGCCCCTGAACTTCACGGATCCTAGAGATTCCCTGATGAACAATTAAACTATCAAGAGGTACAAGGGGCTGCCCTATTTCCCCATATATCTTCCCCATATCGATGAAGTACTGGCAATTAAAATCCTTGCACATTCTGACATCTGGATTTTTAAAAATTAGGTCATTTTTAAGAACATATAAGCCTATACTCAGATGACATGGTTTTGTATCTGGAAAGTGAGGACGCATTCGGCCTTGCCATAATCTGGCAAAATCAGTACTATGCCCCGCTACCTGCCTCAGCATTACAAAATATAACCTGCCCCTACAGTGGCTACTACCTTTAAATAGTAAGGCCCATTCAATGCCACCCCTCTTGGAATAACTGGATTTACCCTGAGCTGGCTAACTTCCAAGGGGCATCTGATAACCAGGTTTCGATGTGTCATCCGCAACAACCAATTTTCCCTATGAAACACAGCAGGAGTATAAATTGCCCTCCCCCACAACCTCTCAGGTACTTCTTACTGAGACTTTTCTTAGAACTCGACTCGATCCCCCCACAATTTCTATATCCTCCTACTCAGCTACTACTGGCATACTGCCAACAAAAGACTAAAATCTGTGGACTATATACATGTTTTATCAAATCTAAATTGTGTGGGTGCAGAGAAGCAATGCTTGTCAAGTGGACCCATCTCATTCCTGTGTTGGAGTAAATGACTAGGATGATTGGCCAACTAACCCTTGTGGTTCTCTAGCTAAAAATAGACCAGTACAATTCTTTTAAACACATGAGGCATACATGTTACCCATTACAACTACCTGTATAGGACCCAGCGAGATCCAACAGTTGCCCTAAATGCATGGAGATGGGGCAGACCTTTAGCATTTCCTGTGGTTCTGCTCTAGGGGTGATCCGTTTTGCAGGCAATTGCAATTGCTTGTCACAATAATGGGGATGACAATCCCCTTGATAATACATGCCACTTGATCCAAGATGGGAAGAGATACTGCTTAGAGTTTACAGTAGTGGGCCTAAAGCTAGGTACACACAGTAACGATTTCTGAAAGTACAGACAGGAAGGATTTTTTCCCCCTTCATAAATTCAGTGGTTTTTTTTTTGCCTTCCTCTGGATCAACAGTTAGGCAGGAAATGAGGATATTGCTAGTAGGGTTGAACTGGATGGACGTATGTTCTTTATTCAACCTCAAATACTTAAACTATAGTTTGTCCTATAATTCATTACTGTTGCCTGATATGCTTCGGATGCCTCATGGAAACTGAGCAATTTAGAAACCTGTACTGAGCCTGGGCATTCTCAGAAGAGGCAGACAGGGGATGGACATTCAGTCATTGGCTGTGATGTCAACTGTCAAATCCACAACTGACAGTTGCTAACTGGAAGAACCAGAAAGCAAACAGGAGAAACAAGACATTGTGCAGGATTTCAGGTTAGACTTATATATTTCACCATTTCAAACTATTACCGTTTAGGGTTTTGAGGGGTGATTACCTGTATGTAATTTTCATTTTGGGGCTGGACTGCCCTTTAAGGTCCATCTCCTAAACCTGAGTGGATACAATTCCCTAATGTGACTGTATAATCTAGTATGCATATTCAGACACGTGAGACTAGATTAGACAAAGGAGTTTTCAGTAGGCTAATAATTAAAACAATTAGAACTAGGGTAGCAGCACTGCTCCATTGTTAAACCTTAAATCACTGCTGCAACAGACAACTTTTTTTTTTTTTAAATAATGTAGACATATGAGGGAAAGGAGAAAATGGGCACTGTGTCATTATGGGCACTTTCCAGATACTTGCCTTTATAGGGACACCCATGTTTTACACAGGGGATCATCAACATGCTTTAGAAGATGGATAAGTTAAGTCTAACACATATATAGATAAAATTCTCCATTGTTTTGACCATAGGGAACTAGGTAGGGAATTTGCCATACACAAAACCCATTTTGAGCTTATCACGAGGGAAAGGTGTTAGATGAAAACTGTGCTGTAGCTCCTCAACAAAGTCATTTGTCCTGAACGAGTGCTTGCTCGCATAGAACGCTCGGTCTGGACAAATAATAGCCCTGTGTGTACCCAGCCTAATGAAGATGGTAAAAACACAGGTGCTACAGTTTATGTATCTGTCGCAACCTTTTTCAATCAGTTTATTCCTTTTTATTCTTTTATATTTTTAGACAGGCATTCACTAGAATGTCCCCAATTCCTTTTAAAAACCACAAAGGATTCCTTCTTTGTTTCATGAATTACCGTATATACTCGAGTATAAGCCGACTCGAGTATAAGCCGAGGCACCCATTTTTGCCTCAAAAATTAGAAAAGATGATTGACCCGAGTATAAGCCGAGGGCTGGGGGGACAGTATGCCATGCAGACACCCACTTCCCTTTTTACTATAGGTGGTTGGAAATTACAACTCCCAGCATCCAAACAGCTGGGAGTTGTAGTTTCCAAACATCTACAGTGGAAAGGTATTAGGGTGGGGGACAGTATGCCACAGTCCCTAATACCTTTCCACTGTAGATGTTTGGAAACTACAACTCCCACATGCTTGGTTGCTGGGAGTTGTAGTTTCCAACCACTTAGTAAAAAGGTATTGGGGGTTACTGTATGGCATACTGTCCCCCACCCTAATACCTTTCCCCTGTAGATGTTTGGAAACTACAACTCCAGCATGCTTGTTGCTGGGAGTTGAGTTTCCAACCACCTATAGTAAAAGAAAATGTGGGTGTCTGCATGGCATACTTCCCCCCAGCCCTCCCCCCATACCCCCAGCCTCCCCCAGTCCCCCAGCTCACTTACCCGTACCTGGTCTTCAGTCTTCCTCTCTCTGCAATCCAGAAGCACCGCGAGTCCGGCCGGCAGTTCCCATTACTGCTTCGCGGCTCGCGATGACGTCATCCCGCCAGCGTGCGTGATGACGTCATCGGCAAACCCGAAGAACTACTGGGAACTGCCGGCCGGACTCGCGGCTCCCTCTGATGAGGTAAGTTGCTACTGACTCGAGTATAAGCCGAGTCAAGGTTTTAGGTTTCATTTTTAACCTAAAAACCTCGGCTTATACTCGAGTATATACGGTAGTTTGGAATCGCTCCTTATTCTCCAATTTTGTGTAACCTCTTTATTCAAGGAAGCAATAGTAGCATTTTATAGCCAACAGAGCCTGCTGGCCACGGGATCGTTATCCCTGGGTATAGCTTGTTATTTTGGCATGGCCTATTACAGACCACATGATTGGCTAAATCAGATTTAAAATTGTTAGTTGAGGCATGCGTACCCATGTGTAAGCATGTGTAGTACCTGCATTTGTTATTCTTTTACATTTTGGTGTGAGCCTATTATTGTTCTTTACAAGCCATGTCCACCCCCCAAATCCAAAATTGCCCACATTTTAGGGACCCCCCCAACCCTAAACACCATATTCAAATATTTAAAATCAGCCCACAATTGTACTTACCCACCTTCATTACCTCAGCCTAAACCTCTTCTGTTTGTTCGGGAACGGAAGAGGGGTGACCGTCAGCCGGATGCCGCTGTCAGGAGCTGAGGGAAAGAAGGTACGTAAGTAAAAGTTCTGGCCCGATTTTAAATATTTAAATATGGTGTTTAGGGTTGGGGGGGTCCCTACAGTGTGGGCAATTTTTTTTTTTAAATCCTTAATGGCAGCGCTGAGGGATCTAGAGAGAGAGAGGGAGGGGGAAGAGAGACCCACAGTGCATGCCAGAGTCCTCTTGGAGGACAAGAAGGAGGCAGATACCTTTTTACACACAGACAGGCTCTTCAGTTTCCTGGACTTGCACAAGGCACAGCAGGACAACCATTTGTAGCAGAAAAGAAAGGTAAGGATTTTTTAACACTATACAGGGGGGCCAGCAGTTGGGCAATTTTTAGTTGGGGATGGACATGCCCTTTTAAATTATTGTCAAGTAGATGTATTGGAAACACTACAGGAAGAGTTTTTCTGGAGGTGATTCACCTGGAACCACTATGGTATGGCCATTTGTGTGAAAATATCCTTAATATCATGCCCAAACAAAAACATTCTCAAAAGACCTAAGTGAAATGGTACCACTGTAGTCTATAGAAAAAGGCATAAAATGGATGTTTTGATGATCTAAATGACATCTATTTTTGTGTGTAATATTCTTGTGCATTCTTGTATATTCTATTTTTATTTAACTATATCTCTTGCTTCAGATGATATTAACAAGGCCTTTTATTGTTTGTCTTGTGCACTAATATTTCTTACATTTCTAGGTACTACAGGGTCAGTCTGTTGATGGAGCTCTACTGGCTCTGAAGATGCTGTGTATATCATCTGGGTTTGCTCTTCCTGCCCTCCTTATGGACACATCTTATGCAGTCTCTTCTCACTGGAAGCTCTTCACCGGACAGGTAAGGACTTATTTATATGTGTATATGTTAACTGTGTGTATATGTGTGTATATATAGCCGATATATAGAGAGCCACTATCGCTCTTAAGGCAATGCATTGAGCCAATAGTGTCTCTCTGCATCGCGAATGGGGTAAACCTATTAGCTATTTGCTTAAAAGCCGCAATTGTCACTAAGCCATTAAAAGCGGCTAAAAAGCCACTATTGGCTTGGTGTATTGGTTGTGGAGGTTGCGCAACCCTATTTTTTGCTTAATCCTCAATGCATTGGTTACTGTGGCTTTAAAATGGAAATAGCCTGTAGCAAATTTCTATACATCGCCCCATATGAGTCTTTCCTCTGTGGATTATGTATTGTGAACATAGATAAAGTGGAATATTAAAAAAAAAAAAAAATATTAAAAAAAAATCTGTGTCTTGCACATATATCTTATATTGTCCCTTCCTTCTAGGTGTCATCCCCTGTGGACTGTGTGATGTGTTATGGCCCTCTGGTACCAGATGGTTACAGCGTCTGCTTTGCACCCTCTCTGGACAGTATTACTGTGTGTGTGTCTGCATTTGACTGCTGTCAAGAGACTGATGCTCAGAAACTATCTGACAGCCTACAGGGGGCACTGAGAGACATGCAATCTCTCATCTCGGAATGCCAACCAGTGGAAGCCTAAGCTGAGCTGTCTCTTTACAAACATGTAAACATACAACAGGGTGGACATCACTCTTGGAGATGTCTCTTTACCATAATAAAGGTTGATTAAACTTAATGTTGCCTGTTTATTATAAAAAAATGTAAAGTTTAGATACTAAAAATATATATTGTTTCGTGTTCAGCCATGTTAGCAAATAATCTGAGCTTCCTTAAAATTTTATAGGAATAATAATGATGAAGCTCAGAAAAATGAGTAAAATCTGGTCTGGACTAATTGTGGAACTGGGAAACAAACAAATTGAACCTAGGTATGGGATACCTATACACAATATCATTTGGTTGAGGACCTACAGGACATACAGTTTTCATTTGCCAGGTTAGTCCTGGACTATTCCTTTATTAAAGATCATGCTGAAGCCAGGAGGAAGACTGGCAGAATCAGTTGTCTTTGGACTGGTGCTCCTCACAGAAACAATATTGGGAGGTAGGAATTACCAATCCTATATCCCTGTCCCAAGTACTTTTCAGTTTAACTATTTTGTAAATAAACCTTTTACACACAGTGCTTTAAAGCACCTAGGACATTTATAGAAGGACTAGAATGAAAAGTGGTAGAAAGTGTTTGTTACTTGAATATATATATATATTTTGTTTAGGGGCATATTTATAAACGATTGCTATTTTCGCCATTTCGCTATCGCAGGACTTCGCAATGGCAAAGAGTGTTAGTTTCACTGTATTTATAATACCCCTCGTTTTTGCTGCAAAAGGTATCGCTGCGGCAATGTGTGGCGGTAGTATCAGCTTTGTGCAGTGACGACTTCACCTTATTAATGTAAATGCATCTATGGGGAAAGGTCCAGAAATGGGTTCTTTTACTTACTGAAATTTTCCATTAACATGACTATTTCTTACACAGCACTATGGTATGTTACCAAATTAATGTAACTGGTTTCATAATTAGCTGCAGATTACTGAAAATTACCCAACCAATCAGATCTTATTTAACATTTGAAAGCTAACATCTGATTGGTTGGGGCAAAATTAGCACCATTTTAAACAATAAGAACTTTTATTGAATAACCCTGTTATAAAATTCGCCTGGGTGAGTTTTTTCCACTATTTAGCATATCTTTTGCAGAAAAAAACACCACATGTGCTAGGCTATTTTTAAATAACAAAGATGGGTGTTCAGTGTGTATTAACCAATTTGATACTACTTTGAAAATCCACCAAGGAGGGTTACCTATTTACCATCATATGCGCTAAACTTAACTTTGCGTTTTATGTCTTGTTAATATTTTATAGGAACATCAGACACAAACACACATCTTAGCAGTGTAAAAGCGTTATGTGTTATGTTCCAGTGACAGAAACATTGTATAGAAAATAAATGTCTTTGCATTATCGGATACTATATATGTTGTGCTACAACAAGTGAACAAGCTCTAAAAAGGTAAAAAGGAAACTATGAGGCTGGAGAGATCAATGTAAATAGGTTTGTAGCAGGAATTTTGAAGGAATTGTTGTTTAGAAAAGGCTTAGCATTTTAAGCTAGTGAAACACAGATTACACTGCAGGAAAGAAGAGAAAATGACTGCAAAGCGAAAGTGGGATACTCAGAAATGGCGAATCCTAGAGAAAAAAATATTTTTTTGAGAGGTTGAACACCATTTAGATGATTCCTCAAATGTATAAAGCAGTCTGTACACAAAAGGAAAAGAAAAAGGGGCCCATTTTCAGCAAAGGTAATATAAAGGGGTGAGAATTATTCTGCAACCTAAGAATGGTGGAAACAGAAAATGGCTGTAAGAATAGGTGTGAAATAAGGCACATGACACACCAGGCAAAAGAGAAGGTACATGGCAGCAGAGAAAAAATCAGAACAGGGGGAGCAATGAAAAGGGAGAAAGGTATAAGGCAGGGGAGAGTGAGATTGAAGTTGAGTGATTATTAAAAGGAGAAAGGAACAGCAGGGGGGAATAGAACAAGAATCGAAGGGAAGGGGAGGGAAATCACAGGAGGAAGAAAGAGGGGGTGAGAGAAACATAGGAGGAGAAGAGAAGGGAGGGGGTGAATATCTGTGAGGAGGGGGTGATAGAAGCTGCTGCAGAAAGAATTGGTGCAGGATCAGAGGAGAAGCTGTGAGGGGGGGAGACAGACAGAGGGGGCGAGGAGAGACCCCCCATCCATCCATATCCATCTGAGGACCCCCCCACAAGTCAGCGCATCTCCCTCCCCCCAGAGATATGTCCAGCGAGAAAACAGGTGAGAGGAGGAGGGAAACAGATGTCTGATAGAAATATATATATATAATGAATAAGGAAAATGTCATGGGAAGTCAGACAAATTAGCAACCTTTAGGAATTCCTTGTGTGCTCATCATTTGTGTGTGTGGATTTGTCTTGTAATGAGTGGCTGATTGATCAGTCTGTGTGTCTGCCTTCTACCTGCCTGTCTATTCACTTCACTGTCCTATCTGTGCAGGGATTTCTGCCCATGGACTTCTTAACATCTCTGTATCTGTAGATTTCCGCTATGCTGGACACAGCAAAATGGAGAGACAATAGAAAGGGACATCTGGGGGAGGGGAGTCAAGAGGAGACAAGGAGTCAAGGGAACAAGATTATGAGGAGAAGGGGTTATTTTGGAGAAATGAATTGAGAAGTAAACATGAAGCCTTTATTTGGGATCGCTCACTTATAATCTGTAGCTTCTTGAGATATATACTGTATTTCCTTTCAAAACAAAAAATATCCTGTTTATAGTCATGCCTATGAATGGAGATAATTCATTTTGTGTGTTTTATGTGCAGTTGTGTTGGGAAGGTATTTGTATGTATGGAAAATATGAGTAAATTGCAGATAAATAGCGTATATAGGATTCCATAAGGTGGATGACAAACTTACAGGCTATACTAAGTGCAGACTATCATTTTGTGTTAAACCCTTGATATCTATCTTTGTCTGTCTGTGGGGGCTACATGGTAAGTGTTAAAGGCCACACCCCCTCCCCTCTTGAGAGGTGTGTACATTTTATTTAATTCTGTAAAAATGTAAATTAGTTAAATTATTCATAACTGCTTTAATAAGTTTTAAGTGCTAATTCAAAATGAGGACAACCCTTTATATGAAATGTAGCCCCCCAAGAAAACAGTTTAAAACACAGCTCCTTGCTGTGAGGCTGATCTCTGCACAAAGCTATCAGCAGATGAAACTGCAAAAAGCTTAAATGGCAACTGGAGACGATGTCAGCAATCTATATTTCAGCCCATATCCTGATGGGACCTGACAGCTTTAGTTTCTTAGTAACAAGTGTATGCTCCTGTCATAGATTTATCTGTTCAACATCCAGTATCAGGTAAGGCACTTCTTTTGACTGCTTCTTGTACCTGGAGTTTCCTAGATGTTATACTTCCTCTTTGATTTGGCTTTGGCCTATATTTGTGTGTGCAAAAATCAAAATTTCACTGGGGTAAATTTTTTTCTTTTGTTATGCTTTGGGGGCTTCACTTGAATGTTCATTTACGCAAAGCTTTATTTTTCTTATTTGTCAGCCCAGTAACATTTAATTTAAAGGGTTACTATACTCGATTAAACAACTTTACATTTTCTAAAACTACAGTATGAGAGAAGTAAAATGGTGGTACTCACATATTTATATGTGCTTGCTTTGTCATTAAATTATTGTTTAGTTGGTGCTCCTAATTGCCGCTCCTCCCTTAAGGTTCATACACATTTTTGCATGATGTGCCCAATGAACGTTCAGCAACCGTCTCTTTATACGCTATTTCTGCCAACGACGCCTGTACATACATCAACGATAGTGGATAGATAATGTTCGATGGTAAAGTTGTTACGTGACATACGTATTATGTCAAGTTCAGAAAATCACGGGATCTTAAAATGTTGCACATGTGTATTTCATTTAATCTTTACATCACAGTCTACCAATAATCTGCAGACTATGTACAAACATACGATAATTGGATGTATAAATCCGCCAGGCTGATCATCAGAAAAGCTGAGAATAATTGTGGGTTGTTGGTCTTAGAAGATTGTTAAAGCTTCATTTTCGCACGAATGTTGCGTGATGGGTCCTTCGTCGGGCAAATTGTGCAAAAATTATCTGACATGTCTACAAACCTTGACTCACTGCCTTCTTGTAATGTCTGCGACACTTATGTTCTACAGCCTCACTATAGACACGGCTCTGCTTACACATCTCCCCTCCCCCCCCTTCTTTCTTTTCTCTGCTAATTCTCTTAAATGTTGCAGAAAGTGTGCTGGCAGGCAGCCAAAGATCCTAGTAAGAGGTCAGGGATGGGGTACATATCATTTCTGCTTCTGGAGTGACCATTCATTCCCTGTAAATGCTGTAAATTCAAATTATGATTTTTCAGAATCTGCTGCTCAGATTTAAAATTGGAGTTTTGGAGTAGTGGGATCTTGCAGTATCTAAAGGTACCAAAATTCGAATAGTAAAGATACCCTTTAAATGTTTTCTGTAAAATAAAATAAAAAATATGGTTGCATAAACTATATGTGATTGACTAGATTGCTGTCAATCACATATAGTTTACATGTCTCTCCATGTCCATCACTTTTCTTGCTTCTTGGCATGTGCATCATTTAAAGTGATAGAATCTCCAACATTTCCTTATTTTCTTCCCTATCTCGCTTCTCAATCTGGCTGTTTTTTTTCTTTCAGGCCCTCCTGACTCTGGACCACACAGCTCTCCCCCCCCCTACAACCAGCCAGTTGGGGAGGGGCCGTGTAATGGAGTTATCCCTGGATATAATGACCCTCCCCCTCAACCAGCCAGTGCTACTTTACCCAGACAGGACCCACAAGGATACCTGCAGGAGACTCCATTCACAGGGCCCCCTCCAGCCCCCCAAGGATATGTGGTACAGACCCACCCTTCTGGAGGCACCCTACCTGTTGGAGGATATGTGCCACAGGGAGCAGGGTACCCCATGCATTTGCAGCCCTGCACAGCCTATGTGCCTGTGTACCCTGTGGGAACGGTAAGTATTGCTGGTAAACAAATAAACTAGAAAAGTATGAGCACCTACATATATGCGCATAATAAAGGCAATGTACGTTTAAAAGGGAGTAGAGATTCATTGTACTGCCTCACTCCATTTGTCACTTTTACCTCCCCAGCAATATCCAGCAGGAGGAGTTCCACCGCAGCCTGGGATTCCCCCTCCTCAGATTCCCCCTGGATTGGCATTATTAGAGCCACGACGTCCACCCCATGATTACTTGCCTATTGCGGTCCTTACTACCATCTGCTGTTTCTGGCCAACTGGAGTCATTGCTATAATAAAGGCTGTGCAGGTAAGTCACTGTCTACGTTGCATGGACTGTTTCTCATCTGTATGAAACCTGTAAAAAGATTGGCCAGACTCTTTACTGTCACCTTGCAAGTCGGGGTACAATGTGTTTTAGCCAAAAGCTCTGATTTAAAGGGACACTTTCCTCATGCAGTAACTGACAGCTCACTGTACCAATCTGTCAAAAAAAAGACAGAATCTGCAATTCCGAAAGATGGGAGTACACACAGTCACAATCGTTCTTCCTATATAAGAAGACTGCTATACTCCCTACAATCATAGTCAACTCCATATACCTTAATATAGGGGGCCAACCATGAAAGAGGGGAATTTTATGTTTAAAACGATCAATTTGGCATTACACACTTTAACTTTATCAAAAAAGGGCCAATCCCATCGGTACTTGGAAAGTGTGTACCCAGCATAAGGCTGCTCCTTCAGACAGCCTGACTTTATATCCCTTACAGAGATGGGCATATGTTATTAAAGGGGAGAGCAGACTGGAGAATTAAAAAAGCAGTTAAGGTCCATACAGACATGCGACCCTAATAGGGACAGGCTGACCTATTGCTACTGTTAGCTGAATCTCAATACTTTATTTGTCAGAAGTAATCGGTAAATCATGCAACTGTAGCAGGGACTGCTTTTCACATTTATGCTAACAGCCGCATACAAGACATTCTTATAGCTTTTTCTGTCGTTCACTTTGCAGGTGAGAACAGCCTTGGCGCGTGGAGACCTGATGTCTGCAGAAATAGCTTCCAGAGAGGCTCGGAATTTCTCATTTATCAGCTTGGCTGTGGGCATTGCTGCCATGGTCCTGTGTACCATCTTAACTGTGGTTATAATCATTGCAGCTCAACACCATGACAATGAATGGGGTCCATAATTTACTTGGGGATTAATGGAGGACATCTCCCTGTGCTCTTCATTTTAGTTTATCACTTTCTACCTTCCCCATCTTTCGATTGATATGTCTTCCTATTATTGTTCCTTTGTTCAATACTTCTCTCCATCAACCTTATCCTATTCATACACTTGCTATCCTTTTTCTCTCTAGCACATTCCCTTGTTTCTCCTCCTCATTGATATTCTATTTTAGTCTTTAGGCAGCATTTTATGATCACCATCAACTTACCCTCTCCTTATTCTATATAATACAGGTGCCAAATGGGAGTATTACATGGGTAATACATAGGTTTCTAGGAGAACTATAGGAATAAGTAGGAGGATTTCTTGGCTCTGCTTGAAAAAGACTTTAAAGGTTTGATGGGCTGAGAAATAAATTCAGGGAGAATTTGTATGAAAGAGATGTATGTCCTACTGTGTGAAAGAATCAGAATTATCTAAAGCAATGGTGTGACTAATCAGTGAAGTAAGGGAGAGTTGTTCTGGGAAAAAGCAGATGAGACTTTGTATGGGGAAGCTGTGTGTTTTGTTTGAGTGAGTGTCTGTGTGTAAGGATATTGAGTGAGACCTATATAAACTAAGATCCTGAGTACTGATTGATAGTGACAATGTTTGACAGAGTGGGAACCTAGGCTTACAGATAAACTACTGCTTAAATACACCTTGCTACTTTACTAATCTGCTTTTGGTTGTTCCTATATAATAAACCTTACAAAATATACTTTTATAGACAACCAATGTGTATCATAGCTATAGTTAAAATAACAGTGCTGTGAGAAAGTCAGTTGGGGATTGTAAGGGAATTGCCTTAGTAGAATATAACTGGAAAACCAGCATGAGACAGCTTGAGTGAAAAAGACTAAGTTTAAAAGACATGGAGACCGTTGATATAAAAGAGAGGTTTGTCTGAGACAAACAGCTGCTATAGTTTAACTCAAGTGTTCAAATTAGAAATGAAACAGTGGTTCGTATCTCTGTGATATACAAATATTTATTGTTATAATTAATATTCTCCTTATTTACAACTATTTATTGGTTGGAAGGGTGCATTGTGGGTATTTATTCATTAGCGTTTGGAATGATAATTTAGATGCATTATCTATAATAAATGAATTATATTTAATCAGTTTGCCAAATGTTGTGTTTTTAATTTGAACCCCCCCCCCCCCACAAAAATAAATCAAATAAAACTAGCATATTAATAGTTAGTAACATTATCCACTAAACACTTTACAGTAGGGGGAACATTATGCTGTATATTAACAACAGTTGCCAAAGACAAAATAGATCTGTAAATTGCCCAGATTAATTAAAAAAGGAAGTACAGGATATTACTAAAGAAATATATATTAGGCTGTGTACACATGGACCAATATTTAACACTTACTATCCAAAATATCGAAAGTTTTGGCTGATATTTCAGCCTGATCCACTGTTGAAATGTTACCCGGTTGTGTGGTTGTAAATGGGCCGTGCAATCAGTCCTGCTTTAATTTTGGTACCACCAATTTTATTCACACCAGACAAACTACTGATTGTGTTTGACGATTGGTAGTGTGGAAATTGGCTGGTGTGTTTACAGCCTTAAGCAAACCCAGACAGATTCTGTGCATAGTTCTTCAAGTTGCAAACTCCCCTAATAGCAGACCATCAAGGAAATCTACAAATTCTCCATATTATATTTTTACCAAAACTAGGATGAGATCAGAAAGATACAGAGCCCAATTTCACTGATAAATGTAGATGCGCCTCCAGGACCTGACGGCATACCTATTGAAATTTATTTTAAAAAATGTTAAAATTATTGCCCACAGTTGCTAGAAATGTATGAACAATCATACAATGCATCCTGTCTCCCACATGGTATTGACTTGTATAAAGAGAGGTATCGATTCAAGGGAGAAGAATGTTATTCTCCCTCTTTACAAAGCATTGGTAAGGCCTCATTTGGAATATGCAGAGCAATTTTGGAATTCTGTGTAGAAAAAGGACATCTTTGAAATGGGAAG
Organism: Hymenochirus boettgeri; assembly: GCA_019447015.1. Taxonomy (NCBI): domain Eukaryota; kingdom Metazoa; phylum Chordata; class Amphibia; order Anura; family Pipidae; genus Hymenochirus; species Hymenochirus boettgeri. The sequence goes on along the minus strand of CM033476.1, from coordinate 210,891,179 downwards.
TGTTCAGAGAAGGGCAACTAAATTAATAAGGGGATTGGGAGAGATTGGATATGTTACAACTATGTACGCTAGAACAATGGCGCTTGCATGGGGATATGATTACTGTGTATAAATACATTAACGGGCCATATAATAAACTATCTAGATGGGTTGGACTGGATGGACGTATGTCTATTCAGCCTCAAATACTATACTATACATACACTATATGAGGCAAATATTGTGTTTCTGCTAAAACCTAATAAAGATCCCTCTGATTGCGGCTCCTATAGGCCTATTTCCCTCTTAAATTCAGATGATAAAATCTTATCCAAATTGCTAACAAACAGGTTACAATTGGTAATACAAACATTATCCATAAAGACCAAACAGGCTTTATACCCGGAAAGTCTACATCTATGAACCTCCACATGGTTAAGACCCAATTGATAGTAGACCATGACTGTTCGAATAAATATCCTGCACTAGTCTCGCCGGACCCTGATGCGTGTCTTAGACCCACTAAGAGACCCATTTACAGCGCCGGGAGAAAGGATTACACAACACAAAAATCTCTTTTCTCAGTTTATTAATTTCATACATTGGAATATATCAAACCAAAAAAAAGGCTTTGCAAGAGAAAGGGCATTGCCAGACTTTGTGTCTGCAGATGACGTAATAAAACCTTGGAATGTGAAGATAGAGTCAGGTTGACACACAATGTAGGAGGCAAAAGACCTTGAGCTCAGAACATTTGGAAACAAAACATCTGCAATAACACGACAATAATATAAGACAAAATGGAGTCAGAGAACAAAATGGCTGCTATTAGGCTAAGTGATTATAGAGAATATATAAAAACCTAACAATGACAACATAGGTAGATGTATCATGGTTCCCCTAGACACACACAAGGCCTTCGACTCAATCGAATGGCCCTTCTTATGGACCTGCCTGAAAGTTTTGGCTTTGACAACAGATTTATTCGATACAACATCTATATAAACGCCCTTTGGCCACTATCACAGTTAATAACTCTCAGTGGCGTCGCTATGTTAAAACATTCGTGGAACGTGCCCCGGATGTTTGGCAAAGTGCCTTGAATGTTTAAACACACCTTACCTAATAGAGGGGTCTGAATCTCCTTTTCCCAGTAGTACGTTGGCGCGATAACATCATTGCACAGCCACGTTGTACTACTGGGAACTGCCAACTCTAGGCTGCCTATGCACAGGGCCGTCTCTAGACTTTTTGGCACCTGAGAAAAATTCCAAATGCTGCCCCCCCTCGCAGAAGTGGGAGGGGCTGTATACACATGACTGGTAAATAATGCCCACAATGACTGGTAAATAATGCCCACAGTGACTGGAAAATTATGCCCAACATTGATTTTTGATATGCAGGGCTAACAAACATTGATTTTGATCAAGTCAGGAGAAGTCCTAGCTGCATTCTGTTGTGCAATGTAAGTCATGGCTTCCCCTGCTGTTTAAAATGACAGTACCTCCAGAAAATGTGTTTTTTACATATGCCATTCTTGGGGCCCTCTGGCATCTGGGCCCCAGGCACATGATGCCTGGGACATCAAAACTGCTGCCTCCCTACAGGATGCTGGTCTGTAATGTGCTTCACCCTGCCTTATTAGGGAGGCATCCCTGCCTCTGCAATGACTCTGCAATCAATTCTGACCTCCAGCTGCTCCACTGCACATGGGTTGGTAATAGCCAAATAGCACTATTAGGCTATTACCTACCCCATGTGCAGGGCAATCCACTCATTATAATAGTGGAAGCAGTGGCAGCATTTGGCACATTACCAAATGCTGCCATTGCCTACACTAATATAATGAGTGGATTGCCCTGCATATGGGGTAGGTAATAGCTTTCCCCAGTATATGATGAAATTGACAGTTTGCTGCCATTATGTAATGAAATGCCCATGGCTGCCAGTATGTAATGAAATGCCCATGGTTACCAGTATGAAATTAAATGGCTACCAGTATATAATGAAATTCCCATGGCAACCACTATGTAATGAAAATGCCAGTTTGCTACCAGCATATATTGAAATTGCCAATTTGCTTCCAGTATATACTAAAATTAATGTGTCATTAATTTGTGTATAACTATCTACACGTTTTCTGTCTCCCTATTTCTCTATCTTTCAATTTATAACTTCCAGGCTGTGTATCTATCTCTTGGTTTGTCTATGTTTGTCTGTCTGTTTGTCTCTCTATCTATCTCTATTAAGTACCTAGTAGGTGTGGCTTAATTGGGGCGGGGAAGAGGGCATGTCCAAAGATTTTCGCTGCACGTGGCACAGAATGCCCCTGAACTTCACGGATCCTAGAGATTCCCCTGATGAACAAATTAAACTATCAAGAGGTACAAGGGGCTGCCCTATTTCCCCATATATCTTCCCCATATCGATAGAAGTACTGGCAATTAAAATCCTTGCACATTCTGACATCTGGATTTTTAAAAATTAGGTCATTTTTAAGAACATATAAGCCTATACTCAGATGACATGGTTTTGTATCTGGAAAGTGAGGACGCATTCAGGCCTTGCCATAATCTGGCAAAAATCAGTACTATGCCCCGCTACCTGCCTCAGCATTACAAAATATAACCTGCCCCCTTACAGTGGCTACTACCTTTAAATAGTAAGGCCCATTCAATGCCACCCCTCTTTGGAATAACTGGATTTACCCTGAGCTGGCTAACTTCCAAGGGGCATCTGATAACCAGGTTTCGATGTGTCATCCGCAACAACCAAATTTTCCCCTATGAAACACTACAGCAGGAGTATAAATTGCCCTCCCCCACAACCTCTTCAGGTACTTCTTACTGAGACATTTTCTTAGAACTCGACTCGATCCCCCCACAATTTCTATATCCTCCTACTCAGCTACTGGCATACTGCCAACAAAAGGACTAAAATCTGTGGACTATATACATGTTTTATCAAATCTAAATTGTGTGGGTGCAGAGAAGCAATGCTTGTCAAGTGGACCCATCTCATTCCTGTGTTGGAAGTAAATGACTAGGATGATATGGCCAACTAACCCTTGCTGGTATCTCTAGCTAAAAATAGACCAGTACAATTCTTTTAACTACATGAGGCATACATGTACCCATTACAACTACACTGTATAGACCCAGCGAGATCCAACAGTTGCCCTAAATGCTATGGAGATGGGGCAGACCTTTAGCATTTCCTGTGGTTCTGCTCTAGGGTGATGCCGTTTTGCAGGCAATTGCAACTTGCTTGTCAACAATAATGGGGATGACAATCCCACTTGATAATACATTGCCACTTGATCCAAGATGGGAAGAGATTACTGCTAGAGTTTACAGTAGTGGGGCCTAAAGCTAGGTACACACAGTAACGATTTCTGAAAGATGACAGACAGGAAGGATTTTTTTCCCCCTTCATAAATTCAGTGGTTTTTTTTTTGCCTTCCTCTGGATCAACAGTTAGGCAGGAAATGAGGATATTGCTAGATGGGTTGAACTGGATGGACGTATGTCTTTATTCAACCTCAAATACTATAAACTATAGTTTGTCCTATAAATTCATTACTGTATGCCTGATATGCTTCTGGATGCCTCATGGAAACTGAGCAATTTAGAAACCTGTACTGAGCCTGGGCATTCTCAGAAGAGGCAGACAGGGGATGGACATTCAGTCATTGGCTGTGATGTCAACTGTCAAATCCACAACTGACAGTTGCTAACTGGAAGAACCAGGAAGCAGAAACAGGAGAAACAAGACATTGTGCAGGATTTCAGGTTAGACTTATATATTTCACATTTCAAACTATTACCGTTTAGGGTTTTGAGGGGTGATTTACCTGTATGTAAGTTTTCATTTTGGGGCTGGACTTGCCCTTTAAGGTCCATCTCCTAAAAACTGAGTGGATACACATTCCCTAATGTGACTGTATAATCTAGTATGCATATTCAGAGACACGTGAGACTAGATTAGACAAAGGAGTTTTTCAGTAGGAGCTAATAATTAAAACAATTAGAACTAGGGTAGCAGCACTGCTCCATTGTAAACCTTAAATCACTGCTGCAACAGACAACTTTTTTTTTTTTTTTAAATAATGTAGACATATGAGGGAAAGGAGAAAATGGCACTTGTCATTATGGGCACTTTCCAGATACTTGCCTTTATAGGGACACCCATGTTTTACACAGGGGATCATCAAGCATGCTTTAGAAGCTGGATAAGTTAAGATCTAACACATATAAATAGATAAAATTCATCCATTGTTTTGACCATAGGGAACTAGGTAGGGAATTTGCCATACCACAAACCCATTTTGATGCTTATCTACTCAACCAGCTCATTTAGGCCAAGGCCACACTACATTGCATAGTAGCGGACTAGAAACGACACTGCGATTGCACCATGTTGCACATTCAGAGGATTGCAGCACGGCGCACCTAGTGTGGTCAGACCAATTGCCCAACACTAGCGTGGCGGTGTTGCCTAGCCCTTAAAGAAATTTCAAAAGGGTGAAAAGGATACAAGCCTAGAGGAGGGCACTACAAAAACAATAAAGGTATAAACCTTATCCAAAAGAATGTGATCATAGCTCATGGGGCCTACCTAGTTTTTAATATAACTAGTAGAGTATTTGAGGTTGAATAAAGACATAGGTCCATCCAGTCCAACCTACTCAGGAACACTAACATTTCCTGCCTAAAAGTTGATCCAGAGGAAAACTCCAACTTTATTTATCAATACCAGTAACATTCAACATTCTTTATTTTTAGAAACTCATTCAGCTTAGTTTTAAAACTATCCAATGAACCTGCCATCACCAATGGAAGACAGTTCCATAGTTTTATAGTTTATTAATGAAAAACCCTTTCTGAACTTGAAGACTAAACTTCTTTTCTTCCAGCCTTAAGGGACGTCCATGTGTCTAGACGTTTTTCTTTTGGTGAATAATTCCCCCAGATATTTTATTGTATGGGCCCCTAATGTATTTATACACAGTAAACATATCCTCATGCAAATGCCTTGTATACTAATTGTAACTTACAAGCTCACCCAGTCCCTTTATTAGTTTAGTTTCCCTTCCCTGAATGCTTACCATATCCAAGATGTCCTTTTTGTACACAGAATTTAAAACTGCACTGCACATTCCAAATGAGGCCTTACCAATGCTTTAAAAAAAAAAAAAAAGAATATTTTTCTCCCTTGACTCCATACCCCTTATTATACAAGACAGTATCTTGCTGGGTGGCTAAATTTATTTTTGTTATCCACCAAACCAGAAAGGGAAAGTTTAAGTGTGAATTTGGCTTGAAAGGTTGCACAAAGCTCTATTAATATACCTGCATGTGCTGGGAGTTTTAAAACCTGCCAGATACAGGCACTCAAGACAGCTAATCAGGTCTGCTCTCATGCAAAGCAAATCAATAGACCCCTAGTCAACACCGACAAACAAGTTTGTGGATCCCTTAGCTAATAACACAATTCTTATTTGCCCCTAATGTCTGTACCCGGAAGAAGGGAAGCCTATTCCCGAAATGCGCGTCGGTCTATCAGTCCGGACAGTGCACATATCTATGTCTGATCTTACCTCCTACATTGGATAGTGCCGTCCAGGTGCCACCTCAAGACTTATTATAGTAGTGGAATGGATGGTAGCCGAGCTGAAAGCACTTTGGGACTTTTACCAGAATAGACAACGGGATCTTGGATTGACCAATATTCGGCACTGACCTACTGGAAATGTGAGCAGGTAAGATCTGCCCATTAACTGTTTTACTTCCTAGCATTAAGTGGTTTGACTGTTTATATTCCTGTGGAACGTTTTAATTCTACAGACTTTTGCCCGGTTTTTGTAAAGATCCGACCCAAACCTGACCTATTCAAACTCACTGATCCGCCCCAGAGCCGGATTAAGACCAAATGTGGCCCAAGGCACAAGTCAGATTTTTGGGGCCCCCCTAATGTTACACAAATATCACTACTGTAACTGTCATGGTATTCATAAGGTAAGTTACTACCAGCACATCCCCCTGGCACCATCTGCACATATCCCCTCTGGCACTTTATATAAGGGATAATACACTACCTACAGTGTAATATAAGGATATTATGCCACCGAGGAGTTCCACGACCATATAGGGGGCATGGTACTTAGTGAATCCGTATATTACAATGTGGGTAGCGTATTATTTTTTATAATACATAATATACCTATATAGGTTCTGGCACCAGCAGCCCCATAGAAGAGGTTTAGTAGTCACAGTCCGTACCTGTACACAGCAGTGAGACAGAGGGTAAAACTGAAAAAAAAAAAAAGCAATGTTTCGGAGAGCACTATGTCTCCTTCATCAGGTATACCTGATGACGGACACATAGTGCTCTCCGAAATGTTGTTCGTTTGTGTGATAAAATAAACAGTTGAATCTGAGGATAAGTGTGCGCTTCCATTTCAAATGCTTGTGCTATAGCTGGGAGTCCTACAGGTAGAGGACGAATGGGAGCTGCACCTTCAACATCCGTGGCACATTGCCAACAAGGAGTGCCTAGCTTCCATGTTGGAAGTCTACCATATTTGAAATAAAAACTTATCAAACATTTTAACCGAATCAAAGGTTAAACAAGAGTAGTAGTTTAAATATAGTTGGGTCAAAGATTTAACACCACAATGCAAATCTAGTGAAGAACCCTATAATCATCCATATATGTGTAGATTAATAATTAACAATGCAACAAGACAATCAATGCAACAATCTTTATTTAAAACACAGCAGACTCTCATCACTTCCTCACATCCTCTCTATCAAGAGGCTTCAGTGAGGGAGTTCATAATTCTGTTGTGTAGCCTCTTCTCATGTCATTTTATAATGCCTCAAATGTTGGTCGGGTTTACAATGGCCTCTGCTGATGAGTCACTGGGCTGGAGTGCTGAACTGGAAGAAGAATCCTCAGTGGGTTCAGAAGTTAGGGAGGTAGATAGAGCCAAGGGCTCAGCTTTAATAGCACCATCTATTTTGCATCCTATTGGGGTGAGGAATAATAAAAACAATTATTAAGAATATATGATGCTAAAATCCACCAGCATTTACTGGCTTTGTTCTGCTGTTGTAGTGCTTGTAGAGGAATGCTGGGAGTTTTAGTTTTCAAAACATCTGGTGGGCTATAAAGTTGCTTATCCCTGCTCTATGCCAAGTAACTACGAAACAATACAGTCCACGAAATCAGCACACTGTCTGTTGGCCCTACTCCTAGGGCTATGGAACTCCAAATAGCAAAAAAAGATTGGAGGAGCACACTCACTCTGTGAATTCAATATTTATTTTTATCAAAACACAACGTTTCGGGACACATTGTCCCTTCTTCACTTTTCGGGACAATGTGTCCCGAAAAGTTGTGTTTTGTTGTTTAAATAAATATTGAATTCACAGAGTGTGCTCCTCCAATCTTTTTTGCTATTACAAGTAACTACGAACCATTTGTATGCCACACAAATCAAATATGGATTCTACAACTTAAGCACAGAATTCCATTTCTTCTAGGTGAAGCCTAATACACTGTATATACTCAAATATAAGCAGAGGTACCTATTTTTATTTTAAAAAGAAATAAATAGATTGGCTCAAGTAGTATTTTGATTGCTGGGAGTAGTAGTATCTAAACATCTGGAGTGGCAAGCTTCAATCAACAGTTATTAGGCCAACAAACAAAAAGAAAATGCACCTGACCACCTTCTTGCATGCTCCTCCATGCTGCTATATGTCCAGTTAATGAGAGGAGGTGCACAACTACTGCAAATGAGCCTACGTGCGCTTATGTACCCACGACTACCGGCTGACTGCTCCAGTCTCCTACATTTGCCGCCAAATTTAAAGCTCACCCATCCCTGGTAATGACAGCAAATAAGAGTACCGGTAATACCGTAACTGTAGCTCGTTGTCCTCCTATCTTGTAAAGTTTGTGCCCAGAGTACCGTATATACTCGTGTATAAACCGTCCCGAGTATAAACTGAGGTACCTAGTTTTAGGGGAAAAAGTAGGAAAACCACACTGACCTGAGTATAAACCGAGGGGGTATTATTTGCCACTAAAGATGTTTGGAAACTACAACTCCCAGCAGGCTTTATTGCTGGGAGTTGTAGTTTTCAAACATCTTAAGTTGCAAATACTTACAAATAGGGGTAAATCCTCCTATATTTGTGCATACAGTATGCACAAATAAAGAAGGTTTTACTCCTATTTGTATGTATTTGCCCCTTAAGTGTGTCCGTGTATGTGTCCCTGTGTAAATAAAGTACCGGTAAATGTTTCTCCTACCTTGTCCGGCGGCCGCGCGATCCGCATCCTCTCTCCACAGCCTCTGCGCATCCGGATGATGTCACTACCCGGCGCCTCTCACTTTGTGGCGCCGGGTAGTGACATCGCGAGAATGCGGATCGCGTGCCCGCCGGACAAGATAGGGGAAACATTGACTCAAGTATAAACCGAGGTAAGATTTTCAGGCTTTTTTTAAAGCCTGAAAACCTCGGTTTAAACTCGAGTATATACGGTATAAGCCGATGTTAGCTTTTAAGGCCCATTAAAAAATTAAAACCTCTGCTTATATTAGAGAATATATAGTACATTTAAAAAAAATAAATAAAATGGAACTTGTAAATCCAAGTACCAAGCCAAAGTTGCTTTCTGTATTTTGTTCGTATTTATTATATGTTTGGTCACTAGCTGAACTCTAGTGTGGATGTAAAAATTCACAAGCGAACTTTATTAGTTCACTTTAAAACATATTGCATTTTCTGCCCCACATTTGGCTTTCTTTGTATTATATCAGAACCATTTGCAACGTTTCAGGTCACATTGATCCTTTGACAAACACACAAACAAAATGAGCAATAATGTATTTTATGTACTTTTGCCAGAATGTTTGAGGAGCAAAAAGGACAGTCTATTAAATCCCCTGGTATTTTAGGCCATATAATAAAACCTCCTAGCGATGGAATATGGTTTTAAGTTCAACATAATTTTACAGCATTATCTAAGAATACCTGTTCGAAGAACACAAGAAGACTTCATGGCTTCACTAGTTACTTCCTGCTCATCCTCATCACCTCTGCGTGAGGCAGCTATCTTCTTGGCCACATAGCGGCAAGCTGGAAAGCAGGTAAATAAAGATGTCAAACTGAATACTGCACACCCCATCCATGCATACAGACAAACAAATACACAGTCATGACTTCAGCATCCCAGCCAGCCCTCAACTGCAGGTATGTGTACGTTATGGGGTGGGGGTAGATTCTAGACCCTAAACCCAGAGACTTTGGTAAAAAATGTAATGTATGAGGTTCTGTTTAAGTACCTATGTGATAGGAAGTTCAAAATCCTAAAATTTTAGCCATGCCCATCAACAGCCACACCCACTGACAAAGCCACACCTGCTTTAATCAAGGGTGGCATTCAAAACTTTGGCTCAGGCAGCAAAAACCATATAGGTGCCCCTGCCCGCAGTAGCACCAGAGATCCCACCCTGGCATATGTTCTATCCGGGACATACCACCAAGCCATATGACCGCTTTTCAACCACCTTGCCTGGCAGTTCCCGGGCGTTTCCCTGGAACAACCGGGGGGGGGGAAGAATTGTCCCTCCTTCCACGACTCCTGATAAAATAACCGAACGCAACAAAATAACCTACCCAGACACAAGTGTCAATTCCCACACTGTCTTGGTAAAACCTACCCTGTCACCATCTCTCAAGCCCTAACAACCTATCAGGGAACTCTATGGTGCCCCAGACCCCTGCTTGACACACCTCTATAGAACTTCCCCACTGACCAGATTTGCAGTTCTATATAAATACAGACTCCAAACCATGACCAATCTTACCATTGATTATCAGTCACACCATATTGTCTTGCCAGTATCTTAGGCTCCCGTTAACTGTCCGTTCTCTACTTGCTCAAAATAATCAAAGTATCCACCCCAACCTCTCCCTTGTTACACAAGCGCTTTATAAACACCTGCAAGGTGGTGGGCGGGGCAACAAGGCAGGATAGGAGGAGTCTGTGGCCTTTTGCGAGCTTCCGGTTTTCGTAACAGGAAGATGTGTGAGTACTTATTGAAGAGAATTGTGAAAGGTTGTGACAGCCGCATGTTGTTCCCATAGATAGCTTTCCATTTATTCCGGTTTCCTACAATGTCACAGCTTCTTTTTCATTTTGTTCTAGCATTACTGTGATAGGAGGATGGAGCTGTCAATAACAATGAACAGTGGAACGTGTGACATCACACGTCATATGACCGAACACTCCGTGGCTGGTGGTTTGCGCAAAGCCAAGATTGAGACATAACGTGGCCAATCCAAGAGCCTTTTGTGCTGGGGGCTGGGCTGACAACTATTCTAGGAAGCAGGGGAAGATCAGTCTCATACAGAGATGAAAGAAGGCAGCTGGGAGAAGCGTGAAGTTTTACATTCCAGGCTGCAGACAGCCATGCTATTTGTCTGTGTCAGTGAGCATAAGCAGTAAAAGGTAACAAATCTACATTTGCTTAAGGAAAGCTTGATAAAAGCTGGGCATGGGATGGCACTGACCACACTGCAATACAACTACACTATAAGGGGGTTATTCTGCAATACAGTGTGTGGCTGTTTTCCTCACAATCTACTGAACCCCTTGTCTTTGTCTGTTTAGTTTTACATGAAAAAATATGGAACAGTCTCCATCTGACAGTGTTAGTCAGCCCTCCAATTCTTTACAACAAAGTGTTATAAATGTTTTGTGCCTTATAAATATATACACTCTATATCCCGCGCTCTCATATCTTAATACAGTAACATATACATCCAAAATATCTCATAAGAATAACAAATTTATTAATATCTTGTATAGCTAAAACACAGTCACTATAACATACAAGTGGTTTGCAAAAGTATTCGGCCCCCTTGAAGTTTTCCACATTTTGTCACATTACTGCCACAAACATGAATCAATTTTATTGGAATTCCACATGAAAGACCAATACAAAGTGGTGTACATGTGATAAGTGGAACGAAAATCATACATGATTCCAAACATTTTTAACAAATCAATAACTGCAAAGTGGGGTGTGCTTAATTATTCAGCCCCCTGAGTCAATACTCCGTAGAACCACCTTTTGCTATAATTACAGCTGCCAGTCTTTTAGGGTATGTCTCTACCAGCTTTGCACATCTAGAGACTGAAATCCTTGCCCAAAACAGCTCCAGCTCAGTCAGATTAGATGGACAGTGTTTGTGAACAGCAGTTTTCAAATCTTACCACAGATTCTCGATTGGATTTAGATCTGGGCTTTGACTGGGCCATTCTAACACATGGATATGTTTTGTTTTAAACCATTCCATTGTTGCCCTGGCTTTATGTTTCAAGGCTTTGGAAATCTTATTGTATCCTAAGCCTGCTTTAAATTTCTCAATAACTTTATCCCTGACCTGTCTGGTGTGTTCTTTGGATTTCATGGTGTTGCTGCTCCCAAGATTCTCTTAGACAACCTCTGAGGCTGTCACAGAGCAGTTGTATTTGTACTGACATTGATTACACACAGGTGCACTCTATTTAGTAATTAGCACTCATCACGCAATGTGGGAAACTGACTGCACTCAGACTAAAGGGGGCTGAATAATAACGCACACCCCACTTTGCATTTGTTGATTTGTTAAAAATGTTTGGAATCCTGTATTTATTTTCGTTCCACTTCTTACGTGTACACCACTTTGTATTGGTCTTTCACATGGAATTCCAATAATTTATTCGTGTTTGTGGCAGTAATGTGACAAAATGTGGAAAACTTCAAGGGGGCCGAATACTTTTGCAAACCAAAGTAATACTCAACTATCCCCCTAATAAAACCCAATCCCTAAACCCTGACGGCGGGTAATATGAATATAAGATACAGAGCTCTGATAAATGGTCCACCCACAAATTGTACACTAGTATTTAGAAAATAGTAACATATGACAACACATATGCTAAAAATTCAATAAAAAGGTAACTTAGACACCAAATGGTATAGTAAAATGTAACCGTCTATTATCAGCGTGAGTATGTTGAATCCAGTAACTGTATTAACTTCTATTAGGCAAAGGAATCATAGGCAATCCATTTGTATGTATGTATTATAACACTACGTATTCCGCAGCGCTTTACAATTATTTACTCAGTTTACATCAGGCCCTGCCCCGAAGAGCTTACGGAAAGATGCCTCGATCTTAAAGGGTATCTATAGTGGGAAAATGAACTTTTTTTTTTCTTTCTTTCCATGTGTTCTATAATTCCCCACAACCCCCAGTGTCTTCACTTTTTTCAGATTCCCTCTCTGTCCTGAGATACACCAGTTAGAAGAATACCTAATTTGCATTCCTCTACTCCTACTTGTACTGTCAATCAAATCCCTGTGTCGTGATCCCCCCTCCCTGCTCTGTAATAAACAGAGATAAGAGCATTAGCAGGGGGAGAGAGGTAGCTTTGATGGTAGATATAAGGCTGCACTTGACCCCCCTTCTTGATAGCTTTCACTGATTGATGATGGGTCACAAAGTGAGATCATAAACTGTACTGTTCTCCTTCTTCCGTGTCTCCAGGACAGCTTGCTTTCTATTGGCCACTGTGCGTGGGTGTGTTTTTCAGGATGTTGGACTTTTAACAACTACTGCACATGATAAGCTTGTCGGTTAGCCGGAGTTGAGACATGAAGGAGGTAACAGAGGGGAGGGGGAAAGGGGGGAGTGCTGCACAGAAATCTGACACCATGGTTAAACAAAGTCACTGAAAGAGGTAGGAGAAATGACTATGATTAAGCTCTGTTTAGGAGCGAAATGCGTCAGGGGGACTTGATTTTTGATGTGTGATATGGAATTAACTCCGTAACAATTTGAACACCATGGTGAATCAGTGAAGTGTAACTGATTTATCTCTCTTTCTGAGTTGACTAACCTCTATCAGGGTGTATCAGTAATTGGCACACCTAGTACTTCCAATAGAGGTGTGTCTGCATATCATGTGTTCTGTTTTTAGCTACATCTGACAGTTTGGTGTTCCCTTCTCTCTCTTTGTAGAAACATAGGGTATATAGACTAGTTTAAAATTGATTAGGAGGGCACTTGTGCCTAGGGATATTTTCTTTCCCTTTCCAAGGTGGTGGAGAGAGATCTCCCATCCCCTGGCTTTGTGCATTTCTTTGTTTCCCTCCTTCCTACTAGTACTTACTTAAACTCTGTGTCTCACCACTGCCAAGATGGATTTTTATATTTTGACCATATGTAGGTTTTAATATATACTATTAAAAGTTAAGTTTTACATTATTGTTTCCCAAGTTTTTGCCGCTATGTGTGGGATATGATCACTGTTTGCACTTTATAAGGAGGTTTTCCCCTTCTCTCTCTTTCTAATTACATAATTGTTATTCAATCTCCAGCATTCAGTTTCCCCCAGTGGAAGTAGCTGTGCGTTACTAATTGTATTTATGTTGGTCAGAGGTAGGAGAAAGGCAGCACAGAGTACATGAATTTAACTTTGCAAAGGGGCAATGTGTTTTTTTTCACTATAGATGCCCTTTAAGTCACGAATTTTGCCTGTCCCAAATGTAGTACATACCCAGACTGGTATTGGGTCTTAATTAACTTGTATGTTGCCTCCCGATATGAACGGACATACAATCCAGTCTTCACCCATCCCACCTCCGTGATGTGAAGCCCCCACCACCATGTAGATTATAGAAGTTCAAGCCCCAGTTACCATGCTAATTCAGGCATCATACTCACAACCTCCATAGTCTAGTCCAAAAGTCCCGGCCAGTAGATAGTACCAGAACACATAGTGTAAGCTTCTCCACACGCTGCCCCTCCACTCCACGTGACACAGAAGTGCGTTTTGCGCCCTTGCCGGATGCTTCATCACGGCATATAGGGAGTCTGCTGCGGCCGAGGGAAATCTTCCCTGTTTTCCCAACAAGCATTTGGCCGACCCGAAAGTTTGGCGGGCACACGCTCGTTCGGAAAACCAAGATACACACAGTACCGATAAAGCCCTGATATCGTTGGATCCGACAGTATCAGGGCTTTATCAGTACTGTGTGTACCTAGCTTAACTGTTTGAGGCTCACCCTTCCCACCCTCTGGATTCCTCGTCTTTGCACTTCATGTTGTATTGATAAAATATTTTCTGTAGTGAAGGGACCCCCCTCCCAAACCTAATCATACCCTTTAAATTTAAAAAACATTTCCCCAGTATATATTCAATTTAATGGACAATACAAAAAAAGGAAGTAGAGTGCAAACAATGGGGGCCCCAGATCATGTTAAAAAATCCCACACTTAAAGGGTAACTGTGGTCTCAAATTCTTTCAAACTAGTAAGAATTATATAAAAAGCCTTTCATCACACCTTCAAAATAAAACCTAAATCACATCTCTACATAAAATGTGTTTTTATTGCTGCAAAAGTCCAGCAATGTAACTTCCTGGTTGAACTCTTTCTGTTGTTAGCCATGTGACCAGCTTGTAGTCATGTGACCAGCCTCTGCCAGCATTAATAGGCTCCCCCTCTCAACTGTCAATTTGTTTTCTCAGGTACTTCCTGATTTCCCCAGCAATAAGTCTTTACTGAGCATGCTTCTTCCCCAGGGGAAAAGGGCCGGCAGAGGTCAGGTGATGTCACTCAACCTACTGGAAGCAGGAAGTTTCAACATTCATCTCTATATCATTTCACACAGGGTGAAGCCAGAAATGTGATTGTTGGCTCAGTGTAAATGAAATACTGCAGGCTTTCATTTAATCCTAACTTGTTTTGAGACCACAGTTGCCCTTTAAAAAAATTTAAAAAAATCTACTCCATGTCTGCTACATTTGCTTCAATAGTTCAACCCGTCTCCTAATAAAATTTGAAAATCGCAGGGCTAAAATGACTACCATAAACTAACCTAAAAATGTAAACAAAGTTTCTCCTTGTTCATTCTCTGTTACTTTGCATGCCTGTATTGCTAAATTTTTCATTTAATGTTTAAGCAGGAGAACTATCCTTTGTAATGGAAGCCAAAGAAAAACCCTGCTGCAGAATTTCCTGGTACAGTCCTGATGGGAATTTCACCAAGACCATTTTAGAGAAAGGGTTAGGAGTAGACAAACCCAAAGAATATTCTGTGTGTCGGATATTTGTGGATTCAATTTCAGTGTCGTCTTTTGAATCTAGCAATGTAGGTAATTTCAGCTACCCAACAAGATGCTGGTTTCAAGCAGAGCTTGGGGAAGGAGAGACTGTACATGACTGTTTAGTTGATCAGTGCCTACAAACCATGCTTTCTGGAGAAGTATGCCAGGTTGATGCAAACAATGGCACTAAATTCATTTTACATATGGAAAATTTTCAAAATGGTAAAGAGCCATGGGAAATGGATACAAATGAAAAAATTGAGAGGGCCATAAGAGATCATGAAAAAGGTGGAAAGGCTTACAGGGAAGGAAACATTGAAATGGCAGAAAGAAGATATTCCAGAGCACTTAGGTTTTTAGTCTGCACGCCAGAAAGGTCTGTTTCCGAAAAAATCACTCTTCTTGCCAACATGGCTGCCTGTGATCTCAAGAAGGGCCGTTTGTGTGAGGCAGAAAAAAGGTGTACACAGATATTGGAGAAGGAACCTGGCTACATTAAGGCACTCTATCGAAGAGGAGTTGCTAGAACAGGCATGGCAGATTGGAAGGGGGCAAGAAAGGACTTTGACAAATTGTTGCATTTGGATCCATCAAACAAAGAGGCACAAAGGGAGCTGAACAGAGTGCGAGAAGGGGAGAAGAAGGAACAGGTTCAGATAAGCAAAGCCCTTGGAAAAATGTTTATATAAACAAGCAATTATATCATATAAAAATATTTATTTTTTTAATCTCCAGAATAATAACCATTATTCCATTAGACACTTCATGTGGATGCTGGCATATAAAGGGCATCTATGAAAAATTGGCATTAATGAGGATATTAGTGTTTTTGTTATTAAAGAGCCTTCAATGCTGGGTTGAAAATTGGTCAGTTTGGAAATGAATGAACTTTAGATTTATAGTATTTATACAAGCTTACAACTGCCAATGTCTAAAGCACGACTTCACTCAAAATAAAATACAAAAACGAAAGAGGTCTCGGTGGTTAATTGTACTTTTTAGATTTCTGCAGCCCTCCTTTCTAGTGAGTGACAATTGGTTTTAGGACTACAGTATTTTACCATGGAAATGATTTATCTACTGTATATAGTTTTGTTTTAAATAAAAATAAATATTTCTCAAATTCAACCCTCAATAAACATTTTAAGATAAAATAATGTGTTTACCAAAAGAGACTATTTAGATTCTGGATGAGGCATTCGGGTATGTTGGTAAATATAACAGCAAAATTCAGGATACACTCCAGCACACCGATGTTGGCTGTTTGCCAGACAAATAAATAGGTGCTATCCCCCTAGCCCTCCACTCCAAGGACCAAATAGTTCTATAGCACAAGAAGAATAATGGGGGAGCACACTAGATAGGTGAATCCAAGTGTGTATGTTGTTTGAATAAACACACTTGGATTCAACTGACTAGTGTGCTTCCCCATTATTCTTCTTATGTTGGTAAATAACGGCCGAGGGCGACTGCTCGCTAGTGGCAAAAACGATTGTTAAAAGTGCAGTAATGGAAAAAAAAGCAATACTGCGCCTGTATAAATATGTATCCAGAAGGGGTAAACCCGGGAGTGAGGACATGGACAGTTGTGGGTCCTCATCCTAGGTAATTTTATTGTGTAGGGGGGCATGTCTATTCCCACAGTAAATTTGACACACACAACCAGGAACCCTCCCAATATCTTAAAGGGCATGTCCACCCTCATAATTATAATTTCACCCACTACTGGCCCCACTCTGTAGTGCATAAAAATCTTTACCTTACATCCCTGCTCCAAATGGCTGCCCTGCTATGCCCCTTCTGTCCCTCCTCCGGGAGAATTTTGTCATGCACGCTAAAGCCCTCCCACCCGTTTTGCTCTCCCTCCCCCCAGTGTTAAACCCCTTTGGTTTACAGTAGGTCTTCCTTCCCCAGCCCCGACTGCTATAATGGACCGCTATAATAGATTTTACAGAAATTTCCCCGAACTCTACTTACCTTACCTCTCTCCCCCGGCGTTCTCCGCTGTCGGCAGCCGCGTCCGTGATTGGTTGCCTCTCAGACAATCACGGATGCGGCAGCCGGTCCGGCCCCCTGCTTGCAGTTTCATGCAAGCAGAAGGTCGGGACAGTACGCCGGAGGAAAGAGGTAAGGTAAGTAATGATCGGGGGAGTTTCTGAAAAATCTATTATAGGGGTTGGGGGAGGAAGACCTATTATGTACCAACATTTTTTAAAAGGGGTTGACATGCCGTTTAAGACACAATAGTTACCTTGGACCCCCCTTTGTGTTCCTGAACTACTATGGCGATTAACGTGCCCATTTAATCCATTTTAAAAATTAACTTGCCTTGACAGATGGTTGCTAATTTTATGGATGCCATTTATTTCATCCAAGATTTTTTTTAGAACCTGAAGGCCCAGGAACACACAGACTACACCACACTAATATTCAAACCAGCAAACACGAGTGGGAAATGTAGGAATAGTAAAGCTTTAAATCTCTGGAAAAAGTCTATGAAATTATGAAAGAAAAGTTAGACATACAGGGTGCTTAGTATTTAATGAATCTGTATTTTATAAATAACTTTCCAGTGGTTCCAACTACTTTTCAATCCACTTAAGAATGCAATGAACAATGTACAATATTATGCCACACAGAACAAGTGGTATGCAACCAGTAGATTCCAGAACCTCACGTGTCCCCTGCCCAAACAATATGGTCAGAGCTTTTAGGGGATCATTTGTATACCACAATTCCTACAGATACCATTAATACAGGGTACATTTGACATAGTTACCAACATTTCTAAACATGTTCTATGGACACTAAAAAATACATAATGCAGTAAAGGTCCCATATAGTGAGAACAGAGAGTAAAGGTCCCATACAGTGAGAACAGAGAGTAAAGATCCCATACAGTGAGAACAAGTAATGAAGGTCCCATACAGTGAGAACAGACAATTATCGTCCCATACGGTGAGGATAGGCAGTAATGGTCCCTATACTGTGAGGACAGACAGTAAAGGTCCCGTACAGTAAGAACAGGCAGTAAAGGTCCCATACAGTCAGAACAGACAATTATGGTCACTGTATTTGGTTATTGTACAGCGCTGTGTCCCAAGTGGCGCTTTCTAAATAAACTATACATACATACATAGTCATGTACAATGAGGATACATAATAAAGGTACCATACAGTGAGAACAGACAGTAAAGGTCCCATAAAGTGACAACAGACAATTATGGTCCCATACAGTGAGGATACACATTAAAGGTACCATAAAGTGAGGACAGACAGTAATGGTCCCACACTGTGAGAACATACAATAATGTATCCATACAGTGGGAACAGACAGTAAAGGTCCCACACAGTGAAAACACACAGTAAAGATCTCACTTAGTGCCCCCCTCTTCTTCCTCCTTCCCCAGGTTGCCATTTTTTCATTAGCAAAGATGAATACTTATACATCAATACAAAGACTTTGGAAAATCTCTATTTGAGAATGGATCTCTTTGATCCATTCACAAATACTATAGTTAGCTGTCAGTGTGACAGCTTACTATAGCAGGTACTGAACTGCGATCTGAATAGAGTTTGCAATTTAGTACCTTACACTGGACTACCGGGGAAGTTCTATTTGTGAATGGATCTCTAGATATGGATGAACACCAAGGAAAATATCTATTTCCAGATTATAAATCACAAGGACTTGGGGGTTAGAAAAGGAGATTGGAACAAAAATCTCCTAAAAAAAGAAGCATACTGGATATATACCCTCGAAACTACAGCTCCATATGGTCTTAACAAAGAGTTCGAACTAAGCTGCTTTTGTATTTAGAGACAATTGTCTGTTTTATACCAGTAGATAAAGCAGTAATTACAGACCAGAATACACAAGAAAGATATGGGGGAGCACAATAATCAGGTGAATTCACAACCATTTATTGTAACAACACATACAATGTTTCGGGACGCCCTGTGCCTTCCTCAGGTAAGGGCGTCCTGAAAACGTTGTATGTGTTGTTACAATAAATAGTTGTGAATTCCCCATATCTTTCTTGTGCTAGAGAACTTTCTGGCCCTTGGAGTGGAGCAAACAATGGTGTGCTGAAGTGTTCCTTGGACTGTATTGCGACACACACACACACACACACACACACACACACGCTTTTTTAGACAAACACTCTATAAAGTGCAATAATAAGCTTATTATTGCACTTTATAGAATGTTTGTCTAAAAAAGCACTTTAAATAAGGCCACTGATTGAAGAACCTGAGTAGCGCTGACACTGTGAAACAGTATATATATATATATTATTTATATTTTGGATATAGTCGGCAGCACCAGGTAATTGAAGTTCAGAAAGACTGTGCACACCTACCCATATAACTTAATTTATTGGAAGAAAGTAGGCCTTCAGACCTACTTTATTCAATAAATTAAGTTGTACCAGACCGTGGAGTGCTCTGTACCTTTTGGATTATCTATGACTTTACGGACAGCACCCAGGCATATATGATAGGACGGAGTGCGGAGGACTTTTGCTGTATATATATATATATATATATATATATATATATATCATGTACAATAAATTAATTGATAAATTTGAATTGTAGAATAAATTAGGTTAAACCATATATCGTACATAAAGCAATTAATTGATATATTACTTTAGTAAAAAAAAGCTATGAGTTAGAAAATATAATTATTCATTATATTTGGATACATGTATTTGTATATGTATAAACACGATTGGTCACCATATCCTGCATAATTGGTCTAGATACATTGTTCCAATGTGGTGTCTAGGTTTATTCCTCAGGATATAATGTTATACTAGAAATAATATTACACTGATAATTTGTTATAAAGCTGATCGATGTAGTGGTAAAATTTGATATATAGTGAATGCGTTCTAGATGAATGGAATAATGGGCGGACTGTTTGAATAAACCGTTCCTATGGTTTTAAACTTTTGAATAAAAGTGAAGTTTTAAATATACTCCTTACTCCGGTACCATACAGTGAGGACAGACAGTAAAGGTCCCATACGGTGAAAACAGACCGTAAAGGTCCCATACAGTGAGCAAAGACAGTAAGGGCACAGCCAAACTGCACCGCAATCACACGCGATTGCGTGTGCGATTCCATTGCGTTTGCACATGCGATTTCTCCTTTTGATATATGAAGTCGCAAGCGATTGCGAATTAAAATGGTGATCGCATGCGACTGCGTATCGCAAAAGGAAATGCAATTGCATGCGTTGCCGCAACTGCAACGTTAGCAAAAATCGCATGCGCAAACGCAAAATAAAGCGTGATAGTGTGGCCTAACCCTAAAGGTCCCATACAGTGAGGAAAGACAGTAAGGGCACAGCCACACTGCGCCGCAATTGCGTGTGCCATTCCGTTGCGTTTGTGCATGCGATTTCTCCTTTTGAGATACGAAATCACATGCAATTGGCATTAAAATGTTGATCGCATGCAATTGTGTATCGGAAATTGCCGCGATTGCAATGTTAGCAAAAATCACACGCACAAACGCAAAATAAAGCGCGATAGTGTGGCCTAACCCTAAAGGTCCCATACAGTGAGGAAAGACAGTAAAGGTCCCATACAGTGAGGAAAGACAGTAAAGGCCCCACACAGTGAAGAAAGACAGTAAAGGTCCCATACAGTGAGGACAGACAGTAAAGGTCCCATACAGTGAGGACAGACAGACAGTAAATGTCACAGACAGTAAAGTTCCTATACAATGAGGACAGACTTTTCTTAACAGGGAGGAATAGGTGAGAAACTTGTCTAACGGGACCCTGACCCAGCCAGAGATTGAAGTCCTGGCTATGGGCTTGAACTTTGCCATCACTCCTAAAGCCACAGAAACCTCAATCTACAATAATAGGGTAGAACAACTTCGCCTGAAGGTATCTGCAGCCTTATCCAGTGCTAAACCACCATCAAACCTGACCACACAGGAAAGAAGATGGACAGTGGTACTCAACACCTTGGACTACCATGCTAAGGTGAACACACTCATGAGGCTTTAGCAAGGGATCCCACCAGCCGCTACAAGAAAAAGATCCTATACTACAACAGCTTTAAAAGGATAAAGCCATTGAGGTTCAAGTATTGTATCATTGCCTCTACCCTTGTTAGGCACATCCATGTATATATGAACTCCCAAAGATACACAAGGAAGGGTCCCCACTGAGACCTATAATCAGCAGCATCAGCTTATACAAGGTGGCGAAATACCTAGCCAACATCCTAGGGCCTTTGGTTGGAAGTTCTAAGCATCACATCCACAACTCCCAGGATTTCACTTACAAGATTCAAGATGTACTCGGTGCAGAAAAAAACTATGGTATCCCATAGTAAAGAAATTACTCTGATGAGCCCTTAAAACTTGTGGATATCCGGACTGGACCTTTGTCAAAAGGGGTAGAAGGAAAGAAAAGAACAGGTATACCAACAGTGAAGGAGGAGTGCAAGACAGGAGAAAGAACATGGTCATGCTGTATGTAGCAGGGGTCATGTGTGTGCTTTTAAAGCACACACTAGTGTGGCCCAGTTTAAAGGGGCCACACTAGTCGATGCTGAGCGCTGCGTGTGATCTGTTAATCGGAACGCATGCAATCCGCATTTTTTTGCGTAATTGCATGCGCTTCGATTATGAATCATCAGGTGATCCCAATTGCATGGCAGCGAGTGCGGCCTCAACCTTTAGTAAGGTTTTATTAGGCAAATGCTGAAATGTGTATGACAGTTCTCTGTAATGTTTAATAGTATTAATGGGTATCTTTATTATTATTTGCTTGCAGACTTCATTTAATAAAAATGGATTCTTTAGAGGAAATAAGAATTGCTGTATGGAGCCCCCCTTACAAACATATACACACTGTATACAGTAATTCTTCATGAAACACAGCTGAGCTCAACTCACAGTGACTGACTGGCTGTCCCACAGTGACTCTGTCTCTCTCCCTCCAACTTCAGCATCGCCAGGAGACTCAGCTACGCGCAGCCTCAGACAGCGTCTGCCTCTCTCTCTCTGCTCAGTAGTTTCCTGTACCCCCTCCCCCTGCGTGCGTGCAGGGACGTGGTGCCGCACATAGAGAACGTCAAGCTTCAGGGACTTGCAGATACTGTGTAATCTATTGCAACTTGTCAGGTTACGGCTGCGATACCGGCGCCGCACAGGATCAATTCATTTTAAAGGTACAGTGTTCTGTTTCGGCCCAGATCTCGCGACTTTCCTCTGGAATTCAGGATAGCG
Organism: Hymenochirus boettgeri; assembly: GCA_019447015.1. Taxonomy (NCBI): domain Eukaryota; kingdom Metazoa; phylum Chordata; class Amphibia; order Anura; family Pipidae; genus Hymenochirus; species Hymenochirus boettgeri. Next base: position 210,868,761 of record CM033476.1, on the reverse strand, counting down.
GGACTGCTACCTAAAACCCTGGACTATCCCGGAAATTCCGGGACTATTGGCTACTTTGACTGTTTAATTACTTCAGCCATAGCTGGTGCCTCCAAATGTATGTTACTCATCAATAGTAAATGTATACTGTAGTGGATTAAAGATTTCTCATATATGTAAATCTTTGTGTATTTAACCAATCAAAATTACTATTAAATGCTGGCTGGGTTTAACTGTGTTCCCATGAGTGCACAGGTTATCACATTTTACTCATGCTGTAGCAACAGCGTATTCTTATGTAGCATATTAAGCCCACTGAGTGGTAAACTACTACTCACTGGTTAATATGAAGAGGTCCAGGTTTGAAAGACCCCAGACCTAGCCTTTTCTCATAGATATGGCTCAACTCCAATTCTTATAACACACGAGTTGTAATGGACTCACCCTTCCTTGTGGGTGGTCCGGGTGCTGAAATGCCCTGGATTCTTCGCTTGGTCCTGTCCACCAGGTAAGTTTTACAGTCGAAGGGTGTTCGGCTCTTCACACATCAGTTCTGCGGCAGCTCGTTTAAAACATCATACTTTATTAAGAACACATTTAAAAACTACACGCCTGACGCGTTTCAAAAGACTCTCGCTCTCTTACTCATAGGCTCTAATCTTTGTATATTTAGCTTTATTCTGCATATTTTTAAATCTCTACTTTGGCTTCAGAATAAATGATACCTGAGTTTTGTAGTACCTCTGATTGTTTTTTTTTTTTTTTGGTTGCAGGTGTCTACATTTTTAGATCAGCTGTCCAAGGATATTCAGAATGGGAACAGAGCTTATGCTGAATGACTTGGATACCAAGTTCTGTGCTGATAATCTACTGACAAATGAAGACTGGGGTACAAACAAATGCATTCTCAGAGATTTATACACCAAAAAACATCATGAATATCCTGTAAATTGTATTATTGTAATTAACAAGGCTGGACAAATCTCAGGAGACGGATAATCAATGCACAAAAAAATGTACTCCAGGAGACTAACTTTTTAGAGGGTTTCTCCTAATGTCAAAGAATGTGTCCACTGTTCACCTCTTGCATAGCTATGTTCTCACTCAGTGGCGTAGGGATCACCATAGCAGTTGCTATGGGGCCTGGACCCACCAGTGCAGTGTACATAATTAATATTCAATATATATTAGGTAAGCAACTTGGTAGCATAGCAAGTTAAAGCAACTAAAAGCATTTGGCATTACTATGTGGGACCTGCCCCCCCATGTGTGTGCCAGTGCTATTTAATTTTTCTGCCCAGCCCCATTACAGGCCAGTGAGCGTGTCATACCAAGCAATCATTTAGACTGGCAGGTAGTAGTACAGTGGGCGCACGCATGTGCACTGCTTGCATGGTGGTGAAATAGTTTAGGCAGCAGCAGGAGAGGGAGTTGTGAAACATTTTAGGGCGTGTAGCAGAGCCAGTCAGCAGTCTTCAGCTCAGCCCAAGGAGTCAGGACTCAGGAGAAGAGAAGCAAGTAGCACACATTGAGTGAAATTACCAGGAGGTAATATACAGTGATTGGCAATGCATGGAACTCACTTGCACTTGCTTTCGAAGTTGCTGAACAAGGTTGGATAGGGAGGTGGTAATACTGAAATAAAAAAGTTGTTGCTGACAGTTGATAAAAATAAAAAAATGTGTTGGAAAGTGTGGTTGGGTTGAAGGGAGGTATTTGGAAACCAATTTATCACTCATGGGGGGGGATGGTTTGTTTTAGAGAAATATATTATAAATACATGTAACATACATAAATGTATTAAACATTGCAAAATTAATATTTAAAGTGGTAGAAGCGAATATAATACATAAGGGTCTGGCATTTCAATGGAGAATTGCAGTGGCGAGAATCTATATAATCAGTCACTCAGTGATTTCACTGAGTGACTTCCTGTATACCACTGCCCCTCCCCATTTCTCTCTTCCTGTCTGTATTAGTAATGTAGATAACAAGCCTGTTTTTATACACTGACTGACTGAATTACTGTGCTTATAAGAAGGAGCGAGCGCCAAGTCAATTATGAATCACAGGAATGCGCTTGCTCCTCCTTATCAGCACAGTAATTCAGTCAGTCAGTGTAACAAACCGGAACTGCACCGGCCTCTTGTTTTTATATAGTCAGGGAACTCCTCTGTGGCGTAATATCCTTATATTACACTGTAGGTAGTGTATTATCCCTTATATATTGTTCAACAGGGGCAAAAGCTAAATCACCCCCTCCTCCAAATTTCAGGTATACACGATGAATGAGTAAGTATGTTTTTTTTAATTTCCCTGGATTTTTTTTAATTCATTGTTCTTAACTTTAGGAATTTACCCAAAAAGGCATGTGAGGCAAAAGATTATTTACAGATACAACCCAGAGCAGTCTTCTTTATGATTTTACAAGGCGAGAGGTCATTTTCATTATGCAGCTTTATAGAACTAGTATACTGTGGTGGGTGAGTCTCTATGCAAGAAGTATAGTTTAATGAAATTACTTCACATTTAAATTAGATGTAATTGAAAGTACATATCTAATTACCTGGTACCAAGTATACCAGAATTCAGAGACAGATCCAATCACTTCTTACTTTTTATGGAAAATCACATCTATATATACATTTTTTTTTTCCTCATAGAAACAGGTCTGTATAGTTACCTTGATGAAACAGATGAAAATGGAGAGATGTTTATGTCTGGGTTTAATCACTACCCTCAATTGGTAAGTGTTATTTCTGTTTGTGGAAATACTCTATTTTGCCTTTTCTTTAAAAATGCCTCTTTCTTTTGCTTGGGCTACAGAGTCCTTGAGTGACCATTCATTTTTTTCTCTCTCCTCCCTTCTTTCCTTCCCTCCTTCCTTCTCTTGTTAATTATTGCTCTGTTTGGAAACATTTTCTGTTTTTCTCTATAAGGTGCTAAAATGTTTGTGATGCAGGAGGTCACACAAGATGTATTCTTTTGTGGATTCTTTCTTTTTTTTTCTTACCTAATTATATTTATTGTGTTGCATGTACCCATAACCTATAAATTAAATTGTCTCTTTCTTCAGTATGACAACCAGATGGATGTTGAATCCTATTCCATTTCATCTTCTTGGGATGATATTCAAAGCAAGAATTTGTCAGGTATGTTTTGTAATATTGTGTTGTTTTTGATGTAATAATGTTTCTTTATGCAAAATATACATTACACGTATTTTTTTTAACTGCTAGTTAATGTAAAATGGTATTTTTAAAATAATCTCTTTATATTTCAGCATCTTTGGAAGTCACATATTTCAATATACCTGTGCATTAGGGTACTTAGAAGTGATTGTAGTATTATGTTTAAAGGGTATATCTACCCTAAACAAAAACATTTAGTATAGTGTAGAGCTTTCCTGCCAACCCCCAACCGCATTGTCAGATTTAAAAAAAAAAAGATTCTGAACTCTATTTACAGCCCCTCACTCCTGCAGCGTTCTGATCCGGCTCCCTAATTCTCTTTATTTAGGCAGCTATCCTTATTGATGATTTGACTTTGTTGTTGATTGACTTTAGTTCTCCTTTAATAGAAATGTCTTGTAAGCAAAAAAACAAAACAAAAAAAACCATTAAACGTCAGTGAATAGCAGTTTGCTTTTATTGTATGAAAGTATTTAGGTGTATGGGGAGAAAGCTGTTTCAATGGTTTGCAGTGATGGAACTTGTTTTATTGTTAGCAACATTGGTGGTCATGTGAAACATGCTTAAAGGACTTAAAGGAGAACCTAAATTATTATTGTTTTAGTACTAATGGCTTTGGAAGACATTACAAGTTGTACATATTGGTGTTTCAAAATGTTTTTGGTATAACATGTTTTTTTTCATTTAGTTACTGTCAATGGTGGCTTTGTTTACTCTGTGTTTTGGAAAATAAGGACATGTTTTTTCTCAACCTCTTATGTATTTCTTCTATAACATACCGGTAGATCTTATTTAGGGTAAAGATTTAATTTAAGCTATTAATTTCCGGTTTTGCTTATCTTGCTGCAGTGGTTATTTAAATTTTAAAGATAAGTTAAATTTTAAGCAGAGGAGAGTTGAGGTTCGTACACACGTGTGATCGCCGGTCCCAACCCGCGACGCACGATGTGTGCGAACGTTCGTTTCGTGTGTAGTGCCTTTATCGGCCGAAACGAATGGGCCAATTATCAGCTGAAACGAACGTTCGTACACATCGTGCGCCGCGAGTAGGGACTCGCGATCGCACGTGTTTACGAACTTTTGAGCATTGAAAATAAAGCTCTATCTAAAATAAGCCTTATGTGGCTCTAAACTTTCCTACCCCATAATCTAGAATTTGAGGGGAAGTATTCCTACCTTTCAGTCTGCTTTAGTTTAATAGTAATTGGCTTTAGAAGTTTAGCCATTGTGTACTTGCAGCTTTCAATCTCCCTGGCTGAGCTTAAAGGGAATGTCCAGCCTAAAAATAACTTTGTTTTAAAATGATTACCCCCCCAAACCCCACTTTCGCATGCTTTGTATATTTCAAAGATCCCCCAGAACTTAAGTACCTGACAAGGTCCCTCGCCGCTTCTGCTCTGAGGCTGCTGCTGAGAGCCGCTCCACTGTCAGCCGCGGCTGTCAGTTAGGGCACGACGTGACGTCATGCCCAATTTCCAAGCGGCTGTCAGCGCAGAAGTCCTCTGCTCCTGTTTTTGCTTGCAACGAGTTTGAAACAGGAGCAAGGGGCGGCACCTAGACGGCGAGGGACCGGGTCAGGTAACTAAGTTCTGGGGGATTTTTGAAATATACAAAGCATGTGAAAGTGGGGTGGGGGGGGGGTTAATAATCATTTTAAAGCAGTTATTTTTAGGCTGGACTTGCCCTTTAAATAAGAAAGAAGAAAAATATTGTTACAAATATTAAAAGGGCAAATTCAGTGCAAATACATGTGCTTTTAAGAAAAAAGAGCAGTTATTTTCAATCCCAATAAGCTTACGGTAACCTGCCCATTCAACATTTTGTCTGTGTAAAAATAAATGCAACCGAAATACTGACTTCCTGTTTGCAGGACCCCTAATAGAGACCGTTATGGTTTTGCCCTTGACCCAGCGCCTGGGTTGATTCAGTTGCTCAGTAGAGATCTGAGCATCTTTGACCCATCCAACAGTCAATCAGTAGAAATAACTGTTAGGAACATTCCAAGGAAGTGGTGCATCCTGGGAAGAAGGACTGTTGGAACCGGAAATGGCAGCTCACTAATGTCAACAGCAGGGAACAGCAAAGGGTATGAAATTAACTGATATTTCAAAACGGTAGAAAATATGTAAAATAACTAGGTATGCATAATACAAACCAAGAATTTTTAAAATATTGATATTTTCCACTGAACTTTCACTTTAAGGCTACCTTGGGTTAAATGGCAAAACGCATAAAAACATTTTTCTATGCAGTTTTTTTTTTTTTTTTTTTTTAACTCTTCCCTATAGACTTTCATTGAGTGCAGTAACCCATTAAACAGTGCATACAAAAACACAGAAGTGTGAACGGTATTATGACTTCCCTATGTGAATTTTATGTCCTTGATTTTCCCCCCTAACGCATGCGTTGGGGAAAAAAACGCACCAAAAAGCAATGAAACACGTCCAGTGTCTGGAGTCATGCTGGGAAATGGTTTACATGACACATTTACATTTTTTTTGTAACAGTGTTTTTCTTTCGGCCAGGGAAAGTAAAGTTTGCTAGTACTTGCTGACTAAATTTCTTCTAAAGCTACCGTAAGTACTTTTAAACAAAAGCAGAATGAGGGGGAGGTATACTTGTTCTTGACCCTTACAGAATTATAGATTTTAGTGAAGGAAAATTGCTTTTTTGAGTATACCCTTTTAAATTAGCCATAACTGGGTTTATTGATCGTTAGTCTGTCAGATGGGAAAAGTGGGCAGTGTGTATACAGCCTTAAAGCTCCCTGTTCAGTTCTCATGCCTGGCCTGGCCATAGATCGAATTTAAATTCAGATTTTCTTTCATTATTTGGAGGATATATTTCTGTTGCACGGCTGTTGCTGGCTGACTAAAAATGAGTTTTGTTGTGTCCATTGGAGTAGTAATGGCTTACTGTTCATTCTGAACACAATGCAGCTTATTTTTAGGCAGTAAAGCTACCTACAGAGAATAATTACATATCATTATGTGTATTAGGTATAATTGTATATCTCCCATATGGATCTAATAAATCTGTGTAGATCTACATTTTATAGCATTCCGTTTTTTGCAAATAATGCACTTGTAGCTTGTTGATAGCAAAGAAAAAGAATCTAGGTGGTTTGACTGTGCATACACCTCTGTTCACCTTCTGTAATTTGTTACTCTGCATGTGACTAGGCGTTACGAGGATTGCACACCATACTTAAATCTAAAGGTGTAAGGAGATTATATGTGTGTTTGAGGAAGTCAGTTGTGAAAATATTCTGGAGGTAAATTAACATTTCAATTTTCTTAATTTATACCTGATTTTATGCTTGTGCTTGTTAAGAGAGTGAAGTTGAGAAAATAATTAATAAATGCAACCTTTAGCCGTTGGCATATAACTTTGCAAAAACAAAGTAGATCAAACAATCGGGAATTAACCTGAGGAAGTGCAACCTGAAACTTTGCATGTGATTGTCTGAAACAAAGTCTGCTGATGGCATCGGTGAGCTATAGTGTCAGGTATTATTTCAGCATTGTCTAATCCCAGGGGTAAATACCTAGCATCAGAGGGAAGGAGGCTCATTAAAACTTATATTTCTATTTAAAGGGCATGTCCACCCCCAAAACTATAATCCCCCCACTACTGCCCCATCATGTAGTGTAGTTTAATCCTTACCTCACATCCCAGCTCCATATGGTTCTCCTGTAGTCCCCCACCAAAGTCCCAAAAACTGCCCACCAGGAGGATAGCAGAGTCCATATAGGACTCTGCCTCCTACCTGGCCTCTGGAGAAGTTTGGCATGCGTACTGCAGCCCTTCTCCCCCCTCCTCCCCCTCCTCTCCCTCCCTCTCAGGATTCCCTCCCCTAGCATAAATCCCTTTAGATATAGTATTCCCCCTGTCCCCCCAGCCCCAACCGCTACATTTTTATTTTTAGAAAGTGCCCCGAACATTACTTACCTCCCCTCTATCCTCCGCTGCACTGAATGACCGGCGCGCGTCCTGATTGGCTGCCGCTCAGCCAATCACAGACGCGACTGTCGGTCCCCGCCCTCTGGTTGCATTTTCTCGCCAAGCAAGGGCCGGCAGCGCGGCGAGGAAAAGAGGGGAGAAGTGAGTTTGGGGCCCTTTCTAAAAATACAACATAGCGGTTGGGGCTGGGGGGACAGGGGGAATACTATATTAAAAAATAGTTTTAAGGGTGGACATACCCTTTAAGATGGTGTGCCTTGCTTGATAAGCTGTACAATTGGTGTCTGTACATGGCAAACTTTTATGCAACTGGTGGTCTATTATTATTCTAAAAATATATTATGTTTCAATTATAACATGTGTTAAAGGGTATCTATAGTCTAAAAAAAAAATGTACCTTTTAGATACTCCATTTTTTTCGGATTTTAAATCTGTAGATTCTGAGAAATCATCTCATGTACAGGGAAAGATCGGTCATTCCTGAAGCAGAAATCACAATATGTTCCCCATTTCTGACCTCTTACTAGGATTTTGCTCTTACTGTGCCTACCTGCACACTTTCTGCAACAATTTAGAGAATCGGCAGAAAAAAGAACGCAGGGGGTAGAGGGAGATCTGTAAGCAGAACTTATAAGTGTTGCAGACACTACAAGAATTCAGTGAGTAAGGGAGGTGGGTAATTAGGAGCACTCAAACATTAAAATATTAAATGCAAATGCAAAGCAAGCACAGATAAATATGTGAGTACCAACATTTTACTTCTCCCAAATTTTAGTTTCAGATAATGCAAAGTTGTTTAAGTGACTATAGTGACCCTTTAAGTTTGCCGTTATTATTCTGGGAGTGTTTAAAGGGCATCTATAGTGGGAAAATTTAACTTTTTTTTTTCTTTCTTTCCATGTGTTCTGTAATTCCCCCAAACCCCCAGAGTGTCATCACTTTTTTCAGATTCCCTCTCTGTTCTGAGATACACCAGTTAGAAGAATACGTGATTGCATTCCTCTACTCCTACTTGGACTGTCAATCAAATCCCTGTGACGTGATCCCCCCTCCCTGCTCTGTAATAAACATAGAGATAACAGCATTAGCAGGGGGAGAGAGGTATCTTTCATGGTAGATATAAGGCTGCACTTGACCCCCCTTCTTAATAGCTTTCACTGATTGATGATGGGTCACAAATTGAGAGATCATAAACTGTACTGATCTCCGTGTCTCCAGGACAGCTTGCTTTCTATTGGCCACTGTGCGTGGGTGTGTTTTTCAGGATGTTGAACTTTTAACTCCTACTGCACATGAGAAGCTTGTCGGTTAGCCGAAGTTGAGACATGGAGGAGGTAACAGAGGGGAGGGGGAAGGGGGGGAGTGCTGCATACAGATCTGGCACCATGGTTAAACAGAGTCACTGACATAGATAGGATTAAGGCAGCACAGAGTACATGAATTTAACTTTGCAAAGGGGCAATGTGTTTTTTTCACTATAGATGCCCTTTAATCAGTATTGGGTCATTAACCTCTATTTTATAGATTATCTGTTTTAACCTTATTTATCCCATAACTGCACATCCTCATCGACTAGATACCAATGTATGCAGTTTATCATTTTTAAAACACTAGGGGCAATTAACTGAAAGACGCAGTACTCCGAGATTCATCTTAAATTCGCTGTAACCTGTTTATCTGGAGATAGCAAGATAGGAGTTACGACTGGTGTGCACGTAAAAGAAGCCCATGCAGCTATTGGGTGGAACACCGCATCCGCTGTAATTCTGGGGACCCAACTGACGGCGGCTCTGAATAAATTTCCCCTACTGTATAGCACTGCAAACAGACGCATAAGTGTGAATGCTATAATGTGTTACCTATAGGAAATCCTTGTTGCTGCTTGCATCCCACTAGTGTGAACAAGACCCACAGTTAGTAATTCAGGTCTTTGTTCTTTTTATAGGCTCATGTGCAGCTAGCTGATTGCTTCTTATTCATTGATTTGCACCAGGGTTATGAAGCATTTTTCCTTCTTAAAAACTCAACTCAACTTTTTATTTGTATTATGAGAGCCATAATTGTACTCCCTATATTTTTTGCATAATGTAATAAGTCGTTTTTTTCTGACAGATTCACGTGTTGCTTTACAATATATATATTCAGACAAATGCTTGTCTTAATGGACCACACGCTCGGTCACTGCTTACTGTCGGACGCAGCTGCTTTTGCAGCTTACCTGGTCTCTCGCTCCTATGTTGCGTCCTCTGACAGGTCCCGAAGGACTCTGTATTCTATGCGCAAAGTGGTTTTAACCACTGGATAACCTTTAATCAGTCAGTGATGCATTGTGTATTGTTAAGCTAGTTAGCTTTCTGGTAAAGTCTTGGCTGTTTAAAGGACAACTCCACCCTTATAAGAACATCTTTTAGAAAAAATTACCTCTTTAAAATATGTTGATATCATATTTTGTCCTATGAATTTATTACTGTATGCCTGCTATGCTTCTGGATGCCTCGTGGAAACTGAGCAATTTAGAAACCTGTACCGAGTCTGGGCATGCTTATAAGAGGCAGATAGAGGATTAACATTTAGTCATTGACTGTGATGTCAACTGTCAAATCCATAATGACAGTTGCTAACTGGAAGAACCAGGAAACAGAAACGGGAACAGGACATTGTACAGGATTTCAGGTTAGACTTATATATTTCACATTTCAAACTATTACAGTTTAGGGTTTTGGGGGGTGATTTACCTGTATGTAAGTTTTTATTTTGGGGTTGGACTTGCCCTTTAAAATGTCTAAACTGACCCCTGTGTGATCCAAGTGTTCCAAAAAGAAAAATATTTATATATACACTTTTTATACTAAAATGCTCTCTTGAAAAACAAAAGAGTTTCCTGAACGTGCGACCGCCGAATGTTTGGGTCAGCTGAGCAGAATTTTTTTTCCCCTTTGCTGCGGTAGACTCCCCTATAGAGGTGTATAGGGAGAACACTGGGGACTGTGTGTATTGTGGTCTTTGAAAAATGACAGAAAGGATCTTGCTGTTGGTACCCAGCTTTAATTTCAGAAGAAAAGAGTTTTTACTTACAAGTAAGGTAATTTGTCAGCTAAAAACCACCACTGATCACTTCCCTTTATAAACAATGGGAGTCTTTGACGGTATCGTTTGTGTTGATCCAAACTTTTTTTTTTAACTCTACTTCCTCCATGCAGGGTTTACTCATAGGATATACTTATAGGAGAACTAAACTTTTACTCCTAATGTTAAAATTTTTCCTCCCTTGATCCCTTATACATTGCACAATACTACTCAAGTACTCAATCTGCATTTATGTGACTGTAAAAATTGTATTCTAAAAAGGCTTACATGTTGTAGCCAGTACATGTCTCTGTTCATGTAGTCTTGCAAAGTAATGGAGTTTAGACACATGTCCGTCTAGTCTAACCCTTCCTAACATTTCATCCTGAGGAAAGCATAAAAACGCAGGTAAAAGGGGGGGGGGGGGGGTTGTTTCCATTGGCAATCGAAAAGGATCCCCGAATCAATCAGAAGTATGTGTATTATTAGTATTATTAATACTAATCTAGACCACTGTTAAAACTATTCAATGAACTTGCCATTACCACCATAGATCACAGCCTTCCCAGATTTTGCGATTGAACGTAAATCCTGCTGTCCCATGCATTCACATAATATCCCCTGTCAGCCATGTGTCTAAACTTTACTTTTGGCAGCATGATCCGATTGGCTGCTCTGGGAAAATTATATAGTGGGTTGCACTATATATCAATGTCTGGTGGGTGGGGGAAGTCAAAACTACACACTGACATGATACCACGCCCTGTTAAATTAACCTCCTTTTAACCAAAGGTGTCAGGGCTGGCTTTAAAGCAGAGTGCTTTGATTTCAGGACCGTTTTTAGAACGGTTAATGAAGACCGTTTCACAGTTCTCGCTGTAAAGAAACAATTAATAACCGGAAAATGAAACTTCTTTTTCTCTAATCTTAAAGGATGTCTGCGAGTCTTTTAAAATGACCTATTGGAAAACAGTGCCCCAATGTTGTTTGGTAACTATAGTTTCCCTTTTAGATCTGTTAAACAGTTAATACTAGTTTTAGCCACGCCTTTGTGCTCCACTTTGCTGCAGCCTCTAATTGTTTACAGTGCTTTCTCATGTATAGTGCATTTAAGTAAGCTCACAAAGAGTTAATAGATACAAGGGAGCAGAATATGTAACACAATCAAGCTGCAGAAAAGAGAAAATGAAGAAAAACAGGTTTTAGAAATGCAGAGAGTAAAATGAGCATATTTAGGAATACCGTAGTTGGCCAACAAAACAAGTAAAGTTACTTGTCTAAAATTTCTGATCTCGCTAATTAAGACAAAATAATGTAAATGAGGAACTGATACCAGTAGTTACCTAAGATGGTAACCCCAGCCAGAACCTGGTGAAAATAATTGTCCCGGTTATTTGAATAAGCAATGTTAAACTTGCCTGTAGGGTATTGAACACTGGGTCCTAGCACAGGATAAAAAATCCAACTATTTGCTGTTTGAGGTAATACAGTTAGGGGTTATTGATGTGAACATAGAATCAGGAGTATGTTTTGATTGCACTGTTTTATATTGTATTAATAAAATTGTACCGTATATGTTTTGAATCCTTTTAAATTGCCCCATTTGTTTTAAAAAGATGTATTTATTTTGCAGTAGTGATTGGCCCAATTAATGTCTTGTGCAGTTTGGCTGTGTGGAGTTCCAGGGACTGTGGACTCCATAAAAGTGCCTTCAATACAATGACAATTGAAAACAGCTCTTGTACTTTTAAAAAACAAGTCTAGGATGGTGTCTAGCTGCTTTGAATCCAAAGTTACAGGCATGCAATGTTTAACTTCCTGGTTGGCACAGTCTCTCTCTTCTGTTGTGAAACACATCATCAACCGTGTCAAGTCCATCACTACAACATTTTTTTTTGGTAATCTAGTTACAGGCCTGCATTCATTCTCTGGGCTTTGCTCAGCCTGTGGACACCATAGGTAGAGGCACTTTTTTGTTTTCAGGCTTGTGGCTAGCATTTAAAAGGTACAGTTCAGAGCTGACGGTGTGGCAGTGTTATTGGTGTATGCATCTTCCTTATGTCCTAGCAATGGGGTTCAAGTGGGCATGCTCAAGCCAATATGCAAGGGTGCAGAGAAATAGTTGCTTGTGATGTCACAGCTCAGGGTAAGCGCCAACCCTTATACTGCTGGAACTTTGTGTAGAGTACAGCATGATTTGGATTTATTTTAAATGCAGGGCACTTGTACAGAGGACACAGTTCACCTTTGCATATTATTAAAAGGATGCATTTCCACCAGAAATTTTACTATCTCACTCTTTCAGATCTCTTGGTTAAGATTGAACCACCTTCACCATTCTCTTCTTCCTCTTCCTGTGATTCTTCCTCCTCCTGTGATGCCCTCTATGCTGTGAGTATAAATTGCTACCTTTTAATTTGACTAACCCATATTTTTTTTGATATCTAATCTTTAAGCAGAGTTGGCAAAATATATTATCAATTGTGATTCTGACGCTTCTTTACTGGTTATTCTTTCTGAAAGGTATTTTTATTTTATCCATTATAAGGTTTTTGATAACTGCAGTTTAAAGGAACACTAAACTTATACAAGTATTTGGCATCCGTTTCTATTATTCACAGGGAGGTGAGAACGCTTACCTTACCACGATCCTCTCGCAAGCCGCTCTTTCACTGACAGCCACTCTGTCCCGACCGCGCTCCCCATCTTAGGCGCATACGCGCCAATACAATAGATAGGGCGCCCAATCGGGACAGAACAGCTATTCTGTGCAGGAGCGGCTTGCGAGAGGAGCGGGGTAAGGTAAGTTCCAGGTCCCCTGAGCAAACTATTATTCACAGGGAGGTGGGAATAAGCGTTCTCACCTCCCTGTGAATAATAGAAACAAATGGCAAATAGTTGGTTTTCTGAATTATGGGAGTTTAGTGTCCCTTTAAAGGGTATGTACACTGGCAAACTTGTTTTTTTAAATTGCTCATTTGTGGAAACTATAAATCATCCCAACTATCACTGTATCATTTTTTTGTTGATCTGCCCCTATTTCATCAGATATCCAATCTGAAACATCTTACGTTTAAGCATTTCTGTAAGCAGTTTTGCCATAGCTGGAATAGTTTGACAGTTGGTGTGCTGTATACTGTATGCAGTATTGCCAGTTGGTATGGGCAAAATAGTCAAGTCAGTGGTCAGAGCCTGAGCATAAAAAGTACTTTATTGAAGGCATGTAGCAACACACACCTACTAAGTAAGTAAGTGCTACTTACATTTATTTATTTATAGATTAAGATGACGCAAAGTCATTTTTTCAGTATACATACACTTTAAGATGAGGAAATCATGGTTCTCTGACTATATAACAGTACCATGCTGCTGGGGGTGCATACAAGTTTTTTCAAAATATTCTTTTAAATATTTCTGCTTCAAATTAATTAAAAAAAAAAAAGGCATGGTTCTGTGGGTATCTGCTTTTCTTTAACTAGTGTAGGCCTTCTTGCCTAGTGTAGGCCTCATCCTGCAGTGTAGCTCTGCAGGGTGAGGCCAATTATAATAAAAGAAAGGGGCTGGCCCGGTGGCACTTGGTGATTGGCTGAGTCTCAGCCAATTAGTGAGTGGCTGCTGGTCCAAACCCTTCTACTGCTTCCACAATCAGAAAAAGCTACAGAAGGCCACCGATGGAACGAGAGCTGGTAAGTAGATTTCGGTTCTGATTTTGCAGAGTTTTTTTTTTTTTTTTTTTTTTTTTTTTTTTTAAATTCGTTTTATTTTGTCAATGCAGTACGTATGTCATACATAACTTTGCTATATCTTAAAATACATCCAATCATATATAAGGACATTGAAGACGGAGAAATTGTAGCATTGATATAAGTAAAAAGAAGGATTTAAATTAACAATAACAATATCAACAAATGGTCTAAGTGGTCCGTTACCTGTTGTATAAAGTGCTATCACTGCTGTTTCCATGCTCGGTCCCCCGCGTCCCGATCCCCCAGGGCCCCCGCGGCCAAAGATCTCGTGTGACATCAGTGGATCTCTATTATTTAGCAACAGTGTCTGGGGAGTCCAACCAATTTTCCCAGATTTTATTAAATTTGTTGTCGCAGCCTCTATGTTTATAGATCAGTTTGATTAATGGGAGGTCGTTATTTATTAGTCTTATCCAGATCTTAACTCTGGGGGCTTTGTGCGATAGCCATCGCAGGACCACAGTCTTTCTGGCGTAGAATAGTGATGCCTGCAGGAACTGGCACTCATAGCTGGACCATATGTCCTCCTCCACCACCCCGAACACACATAGGAGCGGCGATAAGGGCACCTGATGTGGGGTGAGGCGGCTAAGGAACCCAGCCACCTCAGTCCAAAAAACAGAGACCGGGGGACAGCTCCAGATTAAATGATCAAAGTTTGCATCAGGTTGTCGGCATTTGGGGCAACTTGAGTCTCTATTGTTTCTGAAGTGGTGCATTTGTCTGGGGGTGCAATAAGCCCGGTGAATAATATTATACTGTATCAGTCTGTTATTTAAAGCTGGGGAGACCAGGATGTGTGAATTGGCTAATTCTTGCCAGTGCTGCTCCTCCAGACTCCCGTTTCCTAGGAGTGGAGCCCATTTATTCTTGATATATACGAGGTTATTTCGTGATTTAGCTTGTATCAGGCAGGTGTATAGCCTGGATATCATACCTTGTGGGCCCTGTGTGCGAAGTATTCCGATCGCTGGGTGTCTGGTAATGTCTGTTGGGGATGGGTGTAGCAGTGTTCTTATCGCGTGGCGTAATTGCAGATATCTGTAGTGCATACTGTCTGGGAGCTTGTGGTTGTTTTGCAGTTCGGAGAACGTAAGTATTGAGGTGTTTTGTATTATGTGGCCTATTGTATTTATTCCGTGGGACTCCCACAGTGTGGCGCCCGTCAGTCCCTGCAGTCCTGGGAGAGATCTGTTTCTCCAGAGGGGAGTGTGTTCAAAGAGTCCGTTCACTCCTAGCAGTCTATTGGTTAAATTCCAGACTCTGAGGGCTTGATTGTGTAGGGAGGTGCCCTTGCCCACAATATGTTGCCTGGGTGCATCCAGGTATGCCATGTAGGGGCTTGATAGATATTTGGCGAGCATATTGTCTGACGCGTTTGGTTGTAGGGTGAGTGGACCCAACATTGTAGGTATCTGAGCTGTGTGGCCCAGTAATATAACTGTATATTGGGAAGTGCCAGCCCTCCCGCAGATCTTGGAGCTTGGAGTTTGTTGATACTGACCCTAGGCCTCTTATTGTTCCAGATAAAAGAGGTAATTAATGAATTAAGTTTTTGGAAGAAGGATTGTGGGATATAAACTAGTGTATGTTGTATAACGTATAGTAGTTTAGGAAATAGGAAGGTCTTGACCATTTGGATTCTAGCCCAAAGATTTAGTGGGACGTGCCTCCATGCCAAGAGTTTGTTTCGTGTGTGTTCCAGCAGAGGGGATAAATTGAGGGAGTAAAATTGCTGAGGGGATTTCGTTATTATGATGCCTAAATATTTGAATTTGGTGACTCTGAGCCGGCCAAGTAACGTTAGGGGAACAGAGCTGGTCGACTGGATATAATGCCGACTTATCCCAGTTTATAGTCAAACCTGAGTAAGTTCCAAATTTGTTGATTAGACTAAATGTCGTGGTGAGGGGGATGCGGGGGCTTTCTAGGAATATGATGATGTCGTCTGCGTAAAGTCCTAGACGTTCCTCATATTGGTCTATTTGGAAGCCCTTGATTCTGTTATCCTGGCGGAGTATTGTAGCCAATGGCTCTATTGCAATGGCAAATAGGTATGGCGACAGCGGGCAGCCCTGCCGTGTGCCCCTGTGGAGAGGGAAGGTTGGAGAGAGGGTTCCATTTATTTGGATCTGGGCCTGGGGGGGCGGCATATAGAATTTGTATCCATTTGGTGTAGTTATGGCCAAAGCCAAAAGCTCCCAACACCTCCACCAGATAAGACCACTCCACCGAGTCAAAGGCTTTGTTGGCATCCAGTGAGAGTATTATTTGCTCCCCTGAATTATCGTGATCGAGCTGTGTCTGGATTAAGGTTCGGCGTAGATTGATTGATGTGGACTTACCCGGCATAAAGCCAGTCTGGTCCGGGTGGATTATTGACAGTATTACTGATTTCATTCTATTGGCAAGGACCCTAGCCAGAATTTTATAATCTGATGTCAACAGGGAGATGGGTCTATAGGACCCGCATTCCTGGGGATTCTTGCCGGGCTTGGGGATAACCACTATTGTGGCATTATACATTGTAGGTGGTAGTCTTCCAGTGTAGTGTGAGTGGTTGTACATCTCCAGGAGAGGCCCTGTGAGCTGTGCCTGGTATCTTTTGTATATTTCAATGGGTAGGCCGTCCGGGCCAGGAGCCTTCCCATTGGGCATTGAATCTATTGCTGTTTGTATGTCGTTGAGTGTGATGGGGGAATCGAGGAACTCTCTCTGTTCAGTGTTTATTGTTGGGAGACCGATATTCCTAAGATATTCGGAAATTTCAAGTTGGTTATATATGGTTCTGGATTTGTAAAGGTCCTCATAGAACTCAGCGAATGTGTCTAGTATTCGGGGTGTGGAGTGGGCCTGTGTGCCTGAGGGTGTGCGAATATTTAGTATGGTGTTGGATTGGGTGTGGTCTTTGATCAGGAAAGACATCAGCCTGGCCGAATGGCAACCGTTTTCGAAATAGCTATGTCTGATAAAAAATTGCTTGCGGTTAGCTTTCTCTGCAATCATGTTATTATATAGTCTTTGCGCCTGTAGCCAGGTTGCCTGAGTGTTTAGGTTGTTGTGTTGTATGTGCTCTTTCTGCCTGCTCTAGTATAGTGGTTAGTGTGTTTTCTTTCTGCTGGGTTGTGCGTTTGACATATGAAACCGTTGAGTGGAGTCTCCCCCTGAGATAAGCCTTTAGTGAGTCCCACACTAGATTGGGGTTATATGTAGACGCGTTTATTTGTAGGTAATCTACTATATGTTCGTGTAGGGGGTCTGGCTGGGGGAACTGGGTTAACCAGAAGGGGTTAATCTTCCAGGTGCGTGTTGGTGGGCATTGAGGTTCCAGAGTTAGTTCCAGAAGTAATGGGGAATGGTCCGATATCCCCCGGGGGAGGTGAGAAACTTGGTGTACTAGAGGGACAGTCTTTTTACTTAACAACATGAAATCAATTCTGGATAGAGTGTTGTGGGTTGCAGAGTGGCATGTATACTGCAGTGTGTCTGGGAAGCGATGTCTCCAGACGTCAATCCAGTCCCATGACTGTATAAGAGACGCCAACGGTGTGAGTTGGCCGTCTGGGTGAGATGGACCCAGGCCACCCGGAGTTCTAAATCTATCTTTAATAGGGCAGAGTATCTGGTTAAAGTCACCCATGCAAATTATGTGGGCCTCGGGGTACACTGTTAGATGTGGGGCTATTGTTTTCATGATCGATAGGCCAGCGGATGGTGGGTTGTAGATACCCAGTAGTACTGTCTGTACTGATCCAATTTCAGCCACGACATATATATATCTTCCCTGTGGGTCAGACTTGACGTGGATTATTTTATGCCTAAGTGTTTTCCTGATAAGGATAGAGACTCCCCGGGAGTAGGACGATTGCACACTATGGGCGGCCCAGCCCACCCACGGCTTCTGTACATAGCCCGTGTTAGTTAGGAGTAGGTGTGTTTCCTGCAGGCATACTATATCGGGGTTGTATTTGGCCAAGAATGAGAAGACCTGGATTCTCTTGTTTGGTTGATTCAATCCCCTAACATTCCAAGATATTATTTTAAGGGGTCTGGCAGACTCACCCATTCTTGATGTATATGTAGGGGGTTCTCGGGAGGCCCGGGGAGGGCAGACGCAGGCGACCGAGCAGGACCAGACCATCAACATAATCAAAAAAAAAGAACAAACAGTGAGTTAAATAGGTTAGCAAAATATAATCTATCAGAACTTTAAACATTCTTGGTAGTCTTAAACCGTGGTACATAAACTTTTAACTTTAACCCGGCGAGCCCCAACAAGGGGTCCGGGGATCTATATGACTCTCTGAGAGTCCGAACTTCTAGACTAGGGGGGTGTCTAAACAGAGGAAGTTAAATAACGCCTGGTGGCGCTTGTGGGAGGAGATTCCCATCAGATTTAAGGAATTTGTTCAACGGGCTGGGGGAGGCTTTATTTATGTAACTACTGTGTCTTGGATATTTGGATATCTCGTGTACCCCCCATCTCCTGTCCATGGGTGTCCAAGAAGATAAGCAGCCACATCTCCCGCAGGCTGCAAAGTGGGACACCGGGGGGGGACCCAGGGGCCAAACACCCCGCAGCTGTCGCCCGGTGGTGGTGTCCCAGTTTCCAAGTCGGGTCCAGTGGGTACTCTACATATTAATCAGAGTGGGTCAGGGGTTCTTGTCGTTTGCGTTGGGATTTAGTTTGTCTATATCTATTTGGGTGTTCGCCCAGGGGCGACCCCGTTCCCCCCCCCCCCCACGGCAGAAACCAACACATCTCGCCCCCCCCCCCAAAAAACCGCAGACAACATCAGATATTTACATTGTATATTATTATTAGGAGAACCCCGCCGGCGGGCGACACAACTGTTATGGGTAGATTTATATCATGTATAGAGGGGATCCAGGCATTGTCTCATAGATTCTTAGTTATTCAGTCCGAGAACTGTCGAGGAGTGGGTAGGTGATATCTGCCCCCCAGCGGGGCACATCCCGTCGGCATCCCCCAAGTGGAAGGCACCACGCGCCGCCCAGGTGAGGCAGAATGTGTCAAACCAAAGCTGTCTCCTGAGTCAAGGGCCCCTAGGTATATCTGTGCGGGGAAGAGGGGGTCAGGGCCCGACAGCGGTCCCGTGCCCGCGGGTAGAAAGGTTCTCTCATAGATATACTCGAGTTATTGGCCTCATGGCCCAGGCCCGCCGAGCCTGGGTGTGGGGTCGGGCAGGGGGTCAGGGTCCGGGCCCCTCAGTAGCTCATCTCTGTCCGTTCACTGGTGCGTCCGGTGGGCCCGGTGTCACATCCGGCCCAGGGATCCCCAGTCCACGAGGTCCCCCACCTCAGATTCAGCGTCAACCCGCCGGGTCCAGGATCGGCGGGGCGTTCCGGAGCAGGGCACAGAGGGGTAAAAGGGGGACACAGCCAGGGGCCAGTCTACAGGGCCGCACATGAGTCCCGACCCCGGGGCGCCCCAAGGGGGGCATATGCGCGGGGTACCAAGGGGGCCAGGTGGGGGCGCAGGGGGGAAAAAGGGAAAAGGTACCTTATGTCCCGGGCGGTCTCGACCCGAGACCCACCACCAGAGACCGCGTCTAGGGTCTCGGCGCAGGTCCGAAGCGGGCGTCAATCCATCTGGAGGCCTCCACCGAAGACTCGAAGAATTTTGAGGTGTTTTCGAACTGTACCCTGAGCCGTGCCGGATATATCATCGCGTAAGGTAAGTTAAGGGCTCTCACACGCTGTTTCACTGCCAGGAACGTGGTGCGCTTTTTCTGTAGGTCGATGGAGTAGTCTGGGAAGAACATTACAGTTGAGTTCTCCAGTCTTACCTCGCCCTTCTCCCTTGCCATGCGGAGGATAGAGTCTCGGTCCTTTGCATTGAGCAATCTGGCGATCATGGGCCTCGGTCGGGACCCGGGCGGGGGAGGCCTCGTGGGAACCCGGTGGGCCCTCTCTACTGTAAATACCGGGGAGAGGTTATCAGAACCGAATGTCTCTCTTAGCCATACATCCAAGAATATCTCCGGGCTCCGGCCCTCCGCGCCCTCCGGTATTCCAACCAGGCGAATATTCTGGCGGCGAGACCTGTTTTCTAGGTCGTCCGCTCTTGCTGCCTGTATTTGGAGTTGACGCTGCAGGGCCGCCATCTCTTCTGGCAGGGGTCTAATTGTGTCCTCAGCCGAGGACATCCGATCCTCAAGTTCACCCACACGGGCTCTAACGTTGTGCAGGTCCTGCCGGAGAAGGCCCACATCCACCCTGACCTCCTCGATCAGTACCGTGAGCGCTGCCTTAGAGTCATGGATTGCGGATAGGATTTGTGCAGGTGAGGGTTCAGTGCAGGCTGGTGTTGTCTCCGCATCTGCTCCCGTCTCGGTCGCGGAGGCACCCCCCGTCGCGCCAGGGGGGGTCCCCGGCGAGGACGCGGCCGCCATTTTGGCCTGCCCCTTGTTTTGGCGGGCAAATATTCCTAGCTTCTGTGCGACCGGGGTTTGTTTTCTCTGATTCCCGTATTTGGTCATCATGGGTCGGGTAGTGTATCTGAGTAGTTTGGCGTGTTAATTAGCGCCCGTTGAGTTGCAGGGTAATATATGCAGGTTGTGTAGTGGGAGAGCTCCTTAACTCACGTCTGCCTAGACCGCCATCTTGGCCACGCCCCCGATTTTGCAGAGTTTATCCTAGTGAGGTCTAGGTATGGGGGTATTTTAAGCTGCATACTTATTTTTTACAATATGAAAATTTGTGCATAGAAGGCAGCAGGAGGGGGAGGGGGGTGGGGAAACTCCACTGCGCATGCCAGAAACCTCTCAGAGGAACAGTTAGGGACAGAAATGGATTAGACCATGAAAAGGCTCATACTCTTCAGTTTTCTGGACTGTGTTTTTGCCATGCTACGTGACCATTTGCAGCAAAAGAGAAAGGTAGGATCTCAATCAGAATGTTGCTTCTTTATGTTAATAATGTTATTACAAGTTATGAAAGTTTTATGAATATATCGATACCTAAAAAAGTTATATGTACCATGTTCTATATATTGATATCTGTAAAATACAACTGGGCTAATCTATGCTGGCCACCCTCTACCCACATTTATAATAATGACACTTAAGGTTCTTTCATGGAACGTAAGGGGTCTTAATGACCCAAGTAAGAGACTGGCCGTCTTTACCCAAATCCGTTCTTACCAACCAGATATCATCTGCTTACAGGAGACACACCTACTCCCCTCTAACACCCACTTCACCCTACGACCATGGTTAAAATGGGCAGCACACAGCACCTTCTCCACCTTCTCCTCTGGGGTATCTATACTACTAAACAAACACCTTCGCTACGAAATACTTGAAGTTAAATCCAACAAAAGTGGCAAATCCCTATGTGTGGCCTTGAAAATTGATAATATTACCTATGTTCTAGTGGGAGTCTACGACCCGCCTCCAGCCACCCATCTGCCACTTAAAGAAATCTTAACATTTCTAACTAAATACCCGCAGGCAGATCTCATATGCATGGGAGACTTCAACTCCTGTATGACACCATCACTGGATAGACTGACAACCCAACCAACCAACAAACACACACACCGCACTATACAATTTAATTAAAGAGCTCGGATGGGT
Source organism: Hymenochirus boettgeri (assembly GCA_019447015.1). NCBI lineage: Eukaryota > Metazoa > Chordata > Amphibia > Anura > Pipidae > Hymenochirus > Hymenochirus boettgeri. Next base: position 210,847,215 of record CM033476.1, on the reverse strand, counting down.
GGACGCCTGGAGAACTCGACACCCGCATACAAAAGAGTATACCTGCCATTCTAAAACACACAGCTCCCTCTCCCGTATCGACTATATTTTTGTTAACAAGAGACTCTCACTTCACATAACCGACATAATACATCTACCACGCAGTACCTCCGACCACTCCCCTATACTCCTCAAGCTGAAAATCCCCACCAACAAATTATCAACCATTAGACCCTGGCGCTTCCACCCGTTCTGGCTCAACCTATTCCCAGACCCCGACACAGTAGAGAACCAAATTACAGAGTATTTCTATCTTAATCAGGCTATTGCGTCCCCCAACACCAGATGGGAAGCCTTTAAGGCTACCCTGAGAGGTCACCTCCAATCTGCGATAAACCACATCAAACGAGACAGCAGACAAAATGAAGAAAACCTAGCAAACTCTCTACAAGACGCCGAAAAAACATACATAGACCCCCCCTCCCAATACAATAAGTCGGCAAGGCAACTAGCACAGTCCCTATATGATAATTTACTTACTGAAAAACACCCCAGAAAAGAATTCTACACTAAAAAACACTATTTTGAACACGGACACCAATCCGCTAAACTGTTAGCAAAAATGGCACATGGACCAACAGATCAAAACACTATACTACAGATTAGACCCCTCACTAGGAATACTAACAGACACGGCCGGCATCCTTAAAACCTTCACTGCTTACTACAATGACCTCTATAAATCACAACTCCCTACTCCAAGCCCGGATTTCAAACGCAAATTTCACAACACCAATTTCCCCACACTATCACCCATAGACTCCAATAGTCTAGAGTCAGAACTCACACTAGAAGAACTCAAGGCCCTGGGGAGTATGACAACAGGCAAATCACCGGGCCCCGATGGGATACCGGTAGAAATCTACAAAAGATATGACAAACACCTCCTCCAACACCTTACAGAAATATACCAAGATGGTTACGAGGCAAATGAACCCCCCCCCCCCCCCCTCCATGTACGACGCACACATAGTCTTAATCCCCAAACCAGAAAAAGATCCACTGGAACCTGGATCCTATAGACCAATATCCCTTCTTAACATTGATTATAAAATCCTGGCAAAAATCCTCGCGAACAGAATCCAACGGATAATCACCAAAATAATTCACCCCGACCAAACAAGCTTCATCCCAGGACGATCAACCTCAATAAACATACGGAAAACCCACATCCACACCCAAGTCGACCATGACAACGCCGGAAACAGAATCATACTATCACTCGATGCCCAAAAGGCATTCGACTCCATAGAATGGCCCTATCTGTGGTTCTGCTTAAAACATTTTGGTTTCGGCCCAGCTTTTTGCAAGTGGGTCAAGCTTCTGTATAGACACCCACGAGCATCCATCAAACTTAACAACACCACCTCTGAACCATTCAGTCTACCCAGGGGCACTAGACAGGGCTGTCCCCTGTCCCCCTACCTCTTTGCAATAGCGATAGAACCCCTGGCAATTCAATTAAGATCACACCCGGATATAAAAGGTCTCACCCTGGGTCAACATACATCCCTACTTAGTCTCTATGCAGACGACATGATCATATACCTCGCAGATCCACACAACTCCCTTAGAACGACCCACTCTATAATCTCAAGATTCAGCCCACTCACAGGGCTATACATCAACTGGGATAAATCAATATTATTCCCCATCGACAAGCAAATACACCTCCTGCCCTTTGCCCGACACCTGGTACCTGTGGTCAACAAATTTAAATACCTAGGTATAACTATAACTCACTCACCCACAGACTCCCTACAACTAAATGTCCTATCCCAACTGGATGTGGTGGCTGCTAGGCTGAAGGCGTGGCAGGATCTCCCCATCTATTTGATAGGGCGTATAAACCTTATTAAGATTATAATCCTTCCCAAACTCCTCTATAGACTACAACATAGTTTAATGTACGTCCCAGACAACTTTTTTAAGAAACTACAAAGTTTAATGATCACCTTCCTTTGGGGAGCCGGCAGGTCAAGAGTCAAGTTTAAAACCCTACAGAGACCTAAGAATATGGGGGGACTGGCCCTGCCTAACTTTCAACTCTATTATATAGCGGGACAACTCAAATACTTTAAGCTATGGCTACTACCAGTACCCAACCAGTACCCAACAACGATACTAAGCTATGGCTACTACCAGTACCCAACCAGTACCCAACAACGATACAAACTCAGACCAATTCTCCTTATACGACTCAGAAACAATACATGCCTACCTCCCGTCACACCCCCTCTCTTTCTTGGAACAAAAAACCAACACTCTCCCCGACGGGAGCACTGTCCTCCACGCTCAAATGCACAAGATTTGGAAAACTGCAAGGACCTACCTATCCTTCACTGGCATACCGGAGGACACCCCCCCTATGGCATAACCCATGTTTCCCTAATTTGGCCTCACTGGACTCAGCCGACCTCTTCTCTTATCTGGGGGTGACCAACTTCTCCAACATTATTCAGAACCAGAAACTTATCTCATTCCAATTATTCAAACAAATATTCCAAACCCCTGACACACACTGCTATTCAGATACCTCCAATTAAGATACTGTTTATTAACGAATTCCAAGGATCACATATCCAGCAAATCCACACCCTATAATTAAGATATTCAAAACAAGTGGAGAAAAACGTATAGTCTCAAATCTGTATACCCTCTTCACTCAATCAACAGCGGATAAAGACACCCCCAGTGTGGTAAATAGATGGCTTGAATTATCCCATCCCTCAGAAAACCGACGTAGAAGATATCATTGAATCACACCTCAGGTCTCCCCATCTGCCCCCAACAGACTATGCAGTTCTACATAATTCACCATGCATATATTACACCATTAAGGAAATCCTGTATGTCAACACTACACACCTCTAACTGCCCCAAATGCTCACAACCAGATGCCATTCTGGCACATGATATGGCTGTGTCCCTGTATCCAAAGGTATGGGGGGAAAATCACTCAATTTCTTACAAATACACTTTCAATTCCAGTCCCAACAGACCCCGGCCTATGCCTCCTGGGAAAACCCGAAGAGGACATCTGGGATGGGAACTGCCTCTCCTTCCTCAGAGAAACACTGTTCTATGCCAGACGTACCCTAATACTACACTGGATGTCCCCCGAAACACCCAAACTAAAGGTGTGGAAATCGATGATTAAGAACATCCTCCCCATGTTGAGATTGATATATCTCAGTAGAGGATCCATCAATAAATTTAACAAAATCTGGTCCCCCTGTGACTCACACTACGGTGAACCCCCATAGAAAACCCCACTGTGTGCAGAAACATTCCCGATTGGTCAAGTAAATAAATAAAAGTGGGGGAGGGAGAGAGGGGGGAGGGAGGGAAAGGGAGAGGGGGAGGAAGGAAAGGGAAAAGACCCCAAAATGAAAACTAAAGGAAACAAACCAAAGGTGAACACCAACAGACCCAGTAAGACCTAAAACCAATTTCAATTAAACCACAAAAGACAGAGTAACGGATATCTGAAGAAAGTATAACCAAATTGCCTATAAATATATGTGAAAAATTTATATGAAACAATTGATGTCAAAATGTGAACTTTTCAACTGTATATTTACACAGACATCCGAGTTGTATTTTGAAATGTTTTATTTATTTAATAAACAGTTTAAAAAAAAAAAAAGAGAAAGGTAGAGGTAATTTAAATGGCATCTATACTGAAAATAGTGAGTTTAAATTGACCATTACTGGAAAGTATAATTCTACCACCCACCCACTGTAGCTTTTTTGATCATCTGCTCCCTATTTATTTAGATATGCAATCTAAAACCTCTTACATTTCAGCTGTTAATCATGTGCCTTGCTATCATCAAGAATTAATCAAGTGCCTTGCTATCATTAAAGGGTATGTCCACCCTTAAATGTCATTTTTAATATGCTGTTTCCCCATGTCTCCCAGCCCCAACCGCGTAATTTTATTTTCAGAAAGCCCCCCAAACTCTTACTTACCTCTCCTCTTTCCTCCGCTGCGCTCCCGGCCTTCTGTTGCAAGAAAATGCAAGCAGAGGGCGGGACTGGCAGTCGCGTCTGTGATTGCTGAGCGGCAGCCAATCACGGACGCGGCTGCCGGTCATTCAGTGCAGCGGAGGAAAGAGGAGAGGTAAATAAGAGTTTGGGGAGCTTTTTGAAAATAAAAAATATGCGGTTGGGGCTGGGAGACATGGGGGAACAACATATTAAAGGGGTTTTATGCTAGGGGGAGGGATAGTAGAACGGGAGGGAGAGGGAGGGAGGGGGGAGAAGGGCTGCAGTACGCATGGCAAATATCTACCGGAGGCAAGGTAGCAGGCAGAGTCCTATATGGACTCTGCTAGCCTCCAGTTGGGCAGTTTTTGGGACTTGGGGGGGGGACTACTGGCGAACCTTATGGAGCTGGGATGTAGGTAAGGATTAACTACACTACATGGTGGGGCCCTTAGTTGGGGGGGATTATAGTTTTGGGGGTGGACATGCCCTTTAAGAATTAATCAAGTGCTTTGCTATCATTAGAATGGTGACAGATTTTTGACATTTGGAATGCTGTGTACTGTTTTGACAGTTGGTTTGGGGGGGGGGGAGTCAGGTCAGATGGAAGTAGGAGTGGTTAAAAAAACTTTTTTTATGCTGGAAGGGCACTAAGCTTTTTATCTTATATGGACTAAATACTTATACCCACATAAATTCATAGACAGTAAGAGAATTTTGTATACACTGCAAGATACTAGGCATGTTTCTGACAATTGGACTACTATGCATGAATAGTAAACTGTCAAACCCCCTAGTAGAATTTGGCTGGATTTTAAGATATAGTTACCGTATACACATGGACAATTGTATAGTTAGAAAAAACAAAGAATCAGAATAAGAATTAATATAACTTAATTGAATCCATAGATATTCATTTTTATATTTTTTGGTATGTTACTTTGCTGGTTTATGAGTAGCTGATTAACAACCTCTTTGTTGTAATAACCATTTTTTGTTTTATACACAAATGGTAACTTTTTATTACCTTGTCATCACTATATATCTACCCCACTTAGCTTATACATTTAAATTGATTGTTTGAAAACTAAATTATATTGACCAGAAAATACATTTGGGGATTTAATCAATATATATTAAAGAAAGTGAACTATTCCTTTAATGCATTGATTGAAGTCCAGGAGGTTAAGGAGCTATGCCTTACCTTCCATTCTTCAATAAATTTCTGAGGAGCGAAGGTAAAATATATTTACCTACTATTCGCAAAATCCATTTTTGACACTCTGACAGGTCCCGACCACTTCCTAGTTAAGTTCAAAATCGCACGCATGCACGATAATGCTTGCTATAGTTGAACTCAACCAGGAAGTGGTCGGGTATTGTTAAAGCAGCCACGGTGGATCTCGCGAAAGGAGAATTTCTTTCAATCAATTTCCTGGCTCCTGAAAAATTGATTGAAGGAGGTAAGGCATAGCTCCTAAACCTCCCGGACTTCAATCAATGCATTAAAGGAATAGTTTACTTTTAGCTTTAAATGGAGCTAAATAAATATGCAAAAATACAGCCTTGTTGTAGGACCCGGTGCACTAACCCCTTTACCAGAGTATGTTGCTTCATGATCAGACTTTTTATTGATCTGTGATCTACCTGCATCCGTTCTTGTTATGTTATCCTCCATTAATATATTTATTATTGTTACATGAAGCAACCTCTAGGAGAGACAGAGACTGCAGTGAAGGTTGAACTTCCCCCGTCCCCTCCCTGTCATGATGTTCCTCTTCCTCAATGCAGTGCTTTGCAAATTACACTTCTTCCAGTGCATACTGGGACAGGTAAGTCTATTGTGTATGTTATAATAAGTATTCAATGATTTTTATTAGTAAACATGAGAATTACACAGATTACAAATATAAAACAGCAATTAGAATATTTTAAATGTGCTTAATTTTCATTTCAAATTGCTATATGGTAGTATATGGAAACATTTATTTTTTTAAAGGACAAGTACAATCCCAAAATGAAAACTTACATACAGGTAAATCACCCCCCAAAACCCTAACGGTAATCGTTTGAGATCTGAAAGGTGTAAGTCTAACCTGAAATCCTGCACAATGTCCTGTTGCCCCTGTTTCTGCTTCTTGGTTCTTCCAGTTAGTAACCGTCAGTTATGGATTTGAGAGTTGACACCACAGCCAATGACTGAATGTTAATCCCCTCTCTGCCTCTTCTGAGCATGCCCAGGCTCAGTAAACGCTCAGTAAAGGTTTCTAAATTGATCAGTTTTCATGAGGTATCCAGAAGCATAGGAGGCATACAGTAATGAATTCATAGGACAAAGTATGATATATCAACATATTTTAAAGAGGCCATTCTTTCTAAAAGGTGTTCTTATGAGGGTGGAGTTGTCCTTTAACTCCACAAGCACTATTTGGCAAAATAAGAAATCAAACCCAAGTGTGCACCTTATCAACTGGGTTTATGGTTTTAAATATTTATTTTTCTCTTCTAATTACTGAGGTAGGAAAGGCTAGGATAATAAAGGGCATGTTGACACACAGAATTGCAACCTATACTCCCTCCCCCCCTCAAACTCTGACTGTTGGAATCTTTCTATCAGGAACCACGGCATCCTCTGCATTGACATTGGTCGTTTTTGACTCCTCCACCTTGCCAACATAATGGGCACTTTAACGGTGTCAGCTCCTTAGGTGGTGGATTAATATATTACAAAAATGTGGCACCTGATTGATCTGCTCTGAAGGGTTTTTTTCACCTTCAGATAGTGAAGGTTTCTTTTCACTTTAGATAGGTAATGCTATTGAGAAATGAATTGCACAGAAGGGCAACTGGGGTCTCCAGACAATTTAAGGTTAAATAAAAGCCTACATTCTTTCCTTTAAAATGAGTACTGGATCACATCAATGACTGTAAGAAATTATATTGCTGAAGATGTTCCCACATGGCTACAAGTTGGCAGCATGGCTAATGTTAAAGGATAAGTGCACTGTAATAGCATGTTAAGTTAAATTGGAAGCAACAGCTGTTAAAAATCTTTCCCTCTTTTTTTTTTTTTTTTTCCCCCCCTAGGTCCCTCCAGAGGCCTACCTTTGGTGGTCTAAAGTTGCTGACATCTTGCTTCAGCATTGTAGCCTGCTTAGCTCTGCCCTCGAGACTTCCTAGTTCTCCCTTCAGCTGTAGTCCCAAAAAGCCATTAACGTTTGGCCTGGGCGTGACGTCACATGCGCCCGTGACGTCATCGCACCACGCTGTCTATAGCTGTGTACATCGTGCCGCGATGATGTCACAGAGAACCAGGAAGTCTCAGAGGGCGGAGCTAAGCAGGCTACAATGCTGAAGCAAGATGTCGGCAACTTTAGACCACCAAAGGCAGGCTTAGGAGGGAATTAGGGACAAAAAAAAGAGGGAAAGTTTTTTAACAACTGCTGCTTCCAATTTAACTTAACATGCTATTACACTGCACTTGTCCTTTTAAAGGGTAACTATGGTCTTCTTCTAAGTGCTCTCTATTTAACAGAGCTATTTCAACAAGCCTAAAGGTTCGTACAAACGTGCGATCGCAGGTCCCGATCCGTGACGCACGATGTGTACGAACGTTCGTTTCGGCCAATAATCGGCCCGGGTGTAGGGCCTTTATCGGATGCAATGAACGTTCGGTCGGGGATCGCCGAATGACCGTCCGTTTCGTCTGGTAGAGGCCCTACACACGGGCAGATTATCGGGCGAAACGAACGTTCGTACACATCATGCGCCGCGGGTCGGGACCCGTGATCGCACATGTGTACGAACCTTAAGGTGATGTCTCTAGCTTCTCTGCATCTTAATTTATAGACTTGAAAATTTAGTTCCTGGTCTGTCCTGTCTCTCTGAGTCTCTGAGAAAGTCACACGTTGATGTTCTGTTTAAGAAGAAAATTCTTTTCTGAAGCTAGTTACAGACCCGGAACCATTCTTTGTCCATTGAAACTTTTTTGCAATATATTTTCTCACAGGTTTAAATAGAGATGTGATGCAAGGCTCATTTTAAAGGGAAGATGGAAAGATTTTTTTTCTCCCTCACTTGATTGAACACCATAGTTTCCTAGTGTTGTTTTTTTCTTTATGAAAAAAAGTTCTATTTTGTTTTTTTGTTCAATCATTTTTTATTAATTTTAATAAACATACAGTTTAAACATTTTGCATATACATTCTCTGCTTTTCTGTAAATGTTTGTATCCATCCAAACATATATCATATATCATTGGCCAGAAAGAAAAAAAGAAATGATAAATAATAAATAAAATAATAAATTAAAAAAAAGCAAAACCTAAATATATAAACTAAAACTTAATCCATCTGTACCGTCTTTATACATTTATTAGCTAATTAATGCAAATTACACTACCTTATAGTCCGATTTTGGGGCCCATGTACCTCGGAGGGAAATCTTCCGTAGCGGAAAAAATTGTTCTATTTTGAATGTTAAAATTGTTAAAACAAAATTTCTATATAATTCATCACATGTTGGCAAGCTGTTTTCTTGGATTCACACAACATTTGACAAAGTCAACATTTTAGTGAGTTTTTTTCTTGCATTGACTTGTATATAAAACATGCTCATCATCTGGACCAACCTTCTTGTAAACCCTTGTGTCTCAATGATATTTGTCCATAGATTGTAATAATTTGAGGTTCCATTCTTAACATTTAGATTTTTGTGTTTTTTTTCCCCTTAGGTCAGTCTGGGTGTGTTTCTAATGGCTAGCAGCCTGTCTGAAGAAGCCACCTTTACAGCCTCGACCTGCAGCTGGAGCTAAACCTTCCACGACTTCAAACAACAGTTCTCCACACACCATTATATTGCAGCCTGTCACCAGCACACCGCCTGTAGGACCGGTACCACCCACCACAGGTTTCTTTCATGCTTTTTTTTCTTTTTAATCTCTTTCTTTCTAGCTTTATCTTTACTATTCTATTTCTCATAGGTCCTCATCTGAGTTTACCATAGATACGCTTGAAAACAGCTGACGTTGTAGCTCCCCTTTCTTCTCCCTTCTAGCTCTAGCAAACCAGTGGATGCGTGTCCTATGTAAGGGCACACATCTTACAATGCAGGGCTAGGTTTTGCAACTGCAGATTTTTAACACATTTAAAGGGGGACTGTGGTCTTCATACAAGTGGCCTTTATTAAAAAGAGCACACTTCTAATGACTACAGGATTATGATTCTAGCTGCAGTCTATCCAAAATTACAAGAATATAAATTTTTTTTCTTGCTAGTACTGTGAGCTTTGACATCCCTAGCACCTCGGTACGTAGTTTCAGTCTGGAACATGTCCACTGCTGTGCCAGAGCATATTCATCATTTGCATCATAAGCCCAGTCCCCAAACTTCTTAATCCTTTTTAAAGCTAGCCACAAGCCTGAAAATTTTTATTCTTCCTTAAACTTTACACTGGCAATACAGCTCGAAGTTCTCCACCTTGAGGCTTCAATATTTCCACAGATTTCTCCTTTAAATCTGCAAAGTGTTAGGGACTCTTCGTTTCTCTGATAAACTGCTCGATCAGAAAAACAGAATATAAGTTTAGATATTTTGAGCAATCTGATCAAACTTATCTGATCACTCAAAATGTTGCCGTGTGTGTGGGGCCTAAGATGTCCATAGGTAGAGGAAAGGACAGAGAATGGGGGTGGGGTTTCTTAAACACACCATTTGTTTGTCACAGACTTGGACAAACAAGGAACTGTAATTTTACAAGCCTATAATTTAATATCCAGAGACATCATTCTAGACTTGTTTGAAAGGCACTTTAAGCATTGTGGTTTACACTTATTTGTTTTTTTCCATTTTATTCCAGCTTCTCCACCAGTACTCGTCTCACAGATCTTGACAGTTCAAAGTGGAACTGGAACCCCTCCTATAAAGTCTGAAGCCAAGACGATTGTGCCAGCCCCATGTGCCAGTAAAACCAGCACGTCTGAGGTGGATGTGAGTATGATAGAGTAACAGAAGAAAACTGATAAAGCTGATGTGTTTTAAACATCTGTGTTTGTTTTCAATCAGAATTGTTTTTGGATTTTCCCAATACATTTACTGAAAAAGGCCAGACCCTACATGTTATAAATGATGTTCTGGAATCTATTTATTCATAAGTCTGTACTTTATTGATAACATGTAGCACTGAATGTCTCACATTCTGTCTTATGCTGTTATGACAACAGGCTCAATAGATTTACGCTGTTATTACTGAAGCATTCCTCAAATCAGATCTGGCTGGCTGAGTTATGGGACAATTATTAACTGTTGTGAATCTTGCAGAATAGTGGCAACATTTAACTTTACTTTATGTTGCATTTGTGTATTGATTTGGCTGCTGTTTGTGCTGTTTCACAGTGTGTCTAATTAAACCATTTACTTTCAAGACACTACCAGTACAGAGGCACAGACTGGGCTGGAAACATGCAGCATTAAACTGGTCCAATGACAAAATAGCACTGTGCCACTTTATAGTAACTACCAGTAACTTGAATGAAATGAAAATGATCACTCACCTTTTAAAAAAAAAAAAATTAAAAAAAAATCTGTGGGCTAAACTACCCTATATCACAGGTAGGGGGAGCAGTTTCCTACATAAAGAGGTGAGAAAAGGTCTGTACCACCCCAATGTGCTGCTGGCTTCTTGTCCCTGCAATGTCTGTGGACTAGGGGGTTATTAATCATGCTGCATGGGTGGATGATTTATTCTACTGCAAGGCTGTAGAATAAATCCCTGTGGGAAAGGAGGTTTATCAAGCTTCCGGGTTGATACAAAACTGCTGGAAATTCATATTGCTACAGTCAAAATAGTGTAGCACTGGATTTGGGGTCAGTTGTGCAGTATTTAATTAATCGGTAAAGGCCATCCATACATGTGCAGGTTAATTCTGCTAAAGTGGACAGAAAGCTAAAGAGACTTGTAACAATGGTGATGAGCCTCGTAGTGTGTAACAGGAACAAGGGCAACCAAGAGCAACACATTGAGGAAGGGCATGTATAATCCTTGGTAGTCACAGTTCTAAAGGTACACAAAAAGATGGGTTTTTGCTTTTGAAAGTAATATTTAATAACAATGAGGTGTTAGTGCCAGACTTAAAGGGGAAATGTGGTTAATTTTAAAGGAAAGGCCAGGGTCCTACTTTTAAAACGAGCCATCAACCATGTGCTGTACAGCCCAAGTAATGTTAAAATCTCTGAGAAAGTTAGGAGGTAGGAGGCTGTCAGATGCCATTCCAAAAGCTGCTCCTCCCCTTCGCCGGCATTCAACACAGCCGAAGATTACAGTGTGAAGGGAGGAAACCGAAAGTCCTTCCACTCCCATCTTTAGACCAGACAGTGAAGATACCAGGAGAAGTGGTAAGTGTATCTACAACCCCTAACATCCCCCATGGCCCCTCCCCAATCGCACCCCATACCCATTCCCCCTCCTAATGAAAACTATGTGGAAACAGTCTTTTCATGCAAAGGCAAAATCAGACAGAACTGAGTCGGACATAAATCAGTAGCTGATTCTGCCTCTGCCTGAAAAGGCTGTTTCCTGACCTACTTCTTACTTCTTCTTGTGCGTCCCGACCCGCGACGCATAATGTGTACGAACGTTCGTCTCGGCCGATAATCACGGGCCGATTATCGGACGAAATGAGAGTTCGTACACATCGCGCGTCACGGGTCAGGACCCGCGATCGCACGTGTATACAAACCTTAACCCTTTAATCCAAAAATGTGTACGTTTGCATGTAATATCAAGGCCCAAGATTTAATGTGAGTCTTGCTCTAGATATTGGCATTCTAAGTCTGTGGTGCATTGAAAATTAAACCACCAGCAATATAACTTTCTGGGGAATGTTTGTAACAACTAATGTAGGTGGGGAATTTAAAGGGTATCTCCACTTGTAAAATAGGCTTAGTTTTTTTTTTCAGTTTAATTGAAGAACGGGAGGTAAAGGAGCAATTTCTTACCTCCCCTTCTTTAATTTAAATAATCGTGAGCAGCCAGGGTAGTTATCCTCAATCGCCCTGCTCAGGTGTTCCTCTATTACGAGTAAGATACCCCTTAAAGATACATTGTAAACAGGAAAAGAGGAGTATATTTAAAGTACATTTTTTAGAGGGGCTTTAGGTATAATGGCAGTATTTTTATCCATTTTTGTAATTTATGGTTTTTTAAGAAAGGTTCTTTAATTTCTATATCCGAAATACTGGACCTCATGTTTATTGCTCAACTAGACCACTGTTTGCTGTATGAATGCTTCTGTAATTTTTGTTTTGCCATTTTTCCCATGCAAAGGTATCATTGTAGTTTCCAAAAATGAAAATTAAATTTATAGTAACAATGTATTTTAGAAACCATTGCAGGGGGTGAAGTAGAAATTGGCTTTGATGCTTAAACAAAGCATAATAGTAGAAATTATTTGTAAAAAATTTACACTGTTAATCATTTTTTGTTTGTTATAACTTTTGGCTAAACTTTCCTTCTCCCTCTGACTGTTTAATTGGGATTCTTGACATTGTGAAACCATCATCCCCAGGCAACTGGGCCCCATTGCATTGAAGCACTCTTTTTGATCTCCCTTTCCATGTCCAGTAAACCTCAACAATTATGTTCCTGAACTGTTTGTTTATAAAACAATTTATTTATTTTTGTTGGCTTCCACACAGACAAGGCTGTAGAAACTAATCATTTATATTGCCTACAAAACACAGATGGAGGCCTAAGCCACAAGTGTTGCCTGCCTCTTACTTATAAATGTCAGTGTCTTATGCTGTGTACACATCATCATATTTTGGCCCAACCAACAAAACGGATATTTCAAAGTGGCCCACAAGATTTGTTGAACCAAAATATTGGCAAAAAAACAAAATCTATTGATTGACTTTAATGGTCGGTAGTCTCATGTGAAAATTGGCTGGGGTGTACACTGCCTTTAAGGTATCTAAACTAAATAGTTTTCTTTTAATTGCCCTTTACTGGAGTGCCTTATTATCATAAACTCTTCTGCTGTGTGCTGCTAGGGTTAAAGGTGGCCATACACATGCGATTTCCACAGCATGTGTGCCGACAGATCACATTGGTATCTGTTGGCACACATACACGGTATGGGGATTGGTCAGCCGTCTGACATTAGAAAGGGTATGTTGGTAGATGTTCCTTGTATAATGTTTCAGGTGTCCCCTCTTCTAACATAGCTGCAGGAGGCATAATTAAGTGAATCGGATCTTGGCACATCTCTGTGCAACACATTTCTCATGAATTATCTTATTAAAGGTAACTTTTGAAGAATATGATAAATAGCAAACCTGTTCTTGAACTGCAGCATACTAAGGGTATCATTTCCCCTCATAACATTTGCATGCTACCTTCCTGTATTTAATATGCTGCAATAACTTCGTCTATTAAATGCTGCATTGTTGCACTAAATTGCATGCAGCCTGCATCATACTTCTAATGTAAATGCTTACTAGTCTTTCAACTTGCTAGTTGTGTTTTATAGTTAAGCTACGTACCAACAGTACAGATAAAGTCCCGATACCATCTGATCCTATAGGGGAGTCTGCCGCAGTCGAGGGAAACACACAGTCCCGAGCGTTCTGCCTATGCTATCTTTGAAAAATGACACACAGGATCTTGCAGATCTGTTCTTTGTGTACCCAGCTTTAGAGAAGGCAACTCCAGTGATGTACTATTAAATGCAGAATGTTGTATTTTTAGGCAGATTAGAGTCTCAAAGCAGTTAATAGTAGTCTTATAGTAGTACTTTCAGTGAATGAAATTAAAGCACGGCAATCTAGTAGATATGAATTTAACTACATAGTAACATAGTAATTGAGGTTGAATAAAGACATGTGTCCATCAAAGTCCAACCTCCTTTTTAACCCTACTAAATTGTTTTGAGAAATTAATCTCAGGATGTATCATATTGATCTGTTTATGGAACCAATGTAACAATCCAACGTAGCCCCGCAACAGGAGGAAGATATCCACTTCACCAGGCCAAACAGTGCCTGGTAAAGGATGGTAACCAATATCTGCCTATATAATAAATCAATAATAAAATATATCCTATCTGCCAATGATATGCAGTACTGTAACTACTTCTGTAATTGTAGTCTTGAAATTAGAACACTTTTCTTTTTAGTAAGGTATTGCCTGTTGCAAAAAGTGGGTGTGAAAAAACAAATATATCTGGCCCCGGTGGCAACTTCAAAAGCACTTGTCTTTGTTGTCATAGATGCGCTGTGACTCTGAGCAGGTACAGTGTATGTATCGGATATTACATTTTCATGCTTGTTCATTTTTGTACTTCATTTTCCCTTCAATACCCATCCTTATATACCAGTGTCAGACACCTTTTATTCTTGATTGTGAATTTTGTCATTGATCAACTTTAAATTTAGGGTCATTAATATACTCTGTAACTTCTACACAGTTAGGCCCCTTATTTCCCAGTATACAATAAATACGAGAATGCAAAATAACAAGTGTCACTCACTGAAACAGACCAAGCATTTGGGGAACAGAAACAGACCCCTAAAGGTGTTAAAAGACTACACAAACCATAAAACTAATTAGATATGATGCCTTTCAGCAATTGGTTCATGGATTCCAACCCAACCTGGTCTTTAATTGCAAAGAGTTTGTATGTTCTACTTGTGCTTATGTGGCTTTCTGTGCATACTCAGGTTTTCCTCTGTGTTAAGCACAATTACCATCCTATCCAGATTTACAACATGCTGTGTATTTTGCTTTCATGAAAATAATTAAAAATGTATTATAATATTTACAGCCCAAACTTTTGAAGCGACAGCAGCGCATGATAAAAAACAGGGAGTCGGCTTGTCAGTCTCGGCGTAAGAAGAAGGAGTATGTGCAGGGGTTGGAGTCAAGGCTACAGGAAACAGAGAGACAGTTGGAGAATGCCTGTCGGGAGAACAGGGAACTGAGAGAAAAACTCCAGCATTTAATGAAAGAGGTGTGAATTTTAATTGATGCAGAGCACCGCAAACTGTTTCTAGGTTGTTTTTTTTGTTTTTTTAACTTTTTTGGGGATTTTTTTCTTTATGGTTATATCTTTTAAACTTCCCTTCCCAGAATGCATCCCTCCGTATCTCATCGAACAGGAAAGTGGTCTGTGTCATGGTTGTCCTTGTATTCTTAGGATTAAACTTTGGGCCTATAAGGTGAGTTTGTGACACACATACACTACACATATGGCAACAATATTAAATGGCAAACATTATTCTATATAACTTCCATATTCTTCCCCCCCCCCCCTTTCAGTCTGTCTCGCAGTACACTGGAAGAACCTGGAAAGAGTCCAGAAATTTCTCATCACACCCGTCGCTTACTAACTTTTCACAGTGAAGGAAATGTTGTAGAATCTTCAGAAAAGTACTATACATCACGGCTATCCTCCATAAGTAGTTTCAGGTAACACTGTTGTATGAATGCGACATCTTTCTGGGTGATTAAACAGAAATACAAGAAAGTCAGGTAGTAGGCAGACATGTATGTGTGTCAGTGTGTTGTATGAGAAAAAAATGGACCCTGTCACATTTTTAAAATGTTGATTCGTTCACTTAAATTTCATTAATTGTAGTTGTCCACCACAGCAAATGAATGCTAAAACGTAGTATTTGGCTTGCTTACTGACACTAGATGGTGCATGCTGGGACATCCATTAGGGAAAAACACTAGCAGACTCCTTGACAAATGGCACTGTTACAAAGGCAGATGTAATTTGTGATGGTATTTCAGCATCCCCTCTTGTTCTTTTTACTACACCATTTAACTTTCTGATATGTTTATGTATATTGTATCTGTTTTCACAAAGAAAACAATCCCCTCTGGGAAAAAGTGTGTCAAGAAACTGAACCCAGTAAGTTTTGCTTTGCTGTAGTAGTCTATATCTGTCACTATCTCTTCAAGGCTAGCATGCAAGGCCATATACTTAATACAAAGAAAGCCTATATCCAAGTTCAATAAAAACTATTAACAGTAATTTTACAGTTTTATAGAGTAACTAAAAGCAATATTGCTAATTTTCACTCTAATATAAAAGTGCTTGTGTGTGTTTGTGATGGTATATATGCATGTTGCTAATTAAAGGGGCACTAAAATGTAAAACAGGTAGAACCACCTCCTACCCCCTATTCTTACCATATATCAGTCCAATCCTCTTAGCTTTCCTGTCAGAGGAGGAGACGGACGGTAAGCCTAAGCAGCGCCTTTTTTAAAAAGGTAGAACACTAATTTGAGTCCAAGAAATTTTAGGTGGGTCTCCTACCTCCCTGGAAATTCTTTGTTTTTTAATGTTATTTTCCAGTTTATTGAACTTTTTAATTAAAGTTATTTCCATTGTGATCTGTAATGGTTACATTCTTTTTTTTCTCTATTCTTTAGTAACTCAAGTGGTTCTCTGGCAAATGTTAAACATCTTATGGTCCGAGATCTTGATCAGCTTTTTCTTGCATCAGACTGCAGACACTTCAACCATACAGAGTCTCTTAGGTATGTGTGTATGCCTATGTAAACAAAAAAATTATATAAAAAGCATACTTGTGCATATCCCATCTGGTCCTGTAATTGGGGTTGTGAGGACTGTCAGAGCAGCAGGATGAAAAAAGGAAAATAATTGGTAAGAAACAGCAGCTGTACCAGTATAAAGGCGCCATGTTTCTTGTAAAAATACCATGAATTTCCCTTGGGATAAAGTCTGCATGTTTCATGTCAAAATACCATGGAGTTTTTAACATGGCAGTGACTAGCTATGACTGACATGTGACAATGAATATGGTTTGTGGAATAAATCCACACATTGCTTTTAAAAATGTTAGGTAATTTCTTTTTTTATTTTCATTTTGTTAATTACAGGAGTTGTGCCAAGTTAGTGTCTTCTAATCTGTGTAATTGATTGCGCAGAACATAGAGTTCTCCATAAAGATATTTGTTTAATTTACATATAAACATTTGTAATGCAGTGGTCCCAAGCAAATATCCTAAATTTTCTGTACAAAGCACAAGAACATAATATAAATGATTTTTATTCAGATCTGATCATTCAGAATTTAGCCAAAACTCAACAATAGACCTTATTTATTAACTCTTAATGTAATATATAATGGCTTTAAATAAGAAGAGGTGCACATTTTGCCTGAACTGTTAATTTGCCTCAACCAACCACATGTTCCCTTTTACCTGGTCTACAACCGTTAGAAAACATTTCATAACATCTGACTGGTTGCTGCAGATTCAGAACACAGGCAAAATTTGGCACCTCTTATTGAATAAGCGCCCATTTTTGGTCTTTGGGCCACTGTAGAAAAATTGAAATGTGGGTAGACTTACTATGTGGTAGAAATGTGGTAGACCACTATTGCTTGTTTGGACTACTATGAAAATTGGACATCCTCTAATTGACTAATGATTTTGATTTTGCTGTACTTTGCTGAAACTTACCAATGGTGTATATTAAGAAAGAAAATGAAATAAGAAAATAAAGAAAAATTGCTGTTGCACTCCTAAGATGTACCCCATATTTCTGCCCATGCTTTTCCTTTGAGACCTGTTAAAGCTTTTCACTGAGCAGGGAACTGATAGCACTTTGTCACATTAACCCTGCTGCCTCCAATACTTTGGTTTTAGTTACAGCTGGCTAAACTTTACAATTGATTATCTTTCAGCCTCAGGGGGAACCAGACACAGCAGGTACCAACCTCCATGAGTTGACACTTTATGGTTAAAACGTCAGGCTGTAGTGTTCCTCCTCCATACCTTATCTACTGCAGTACCGAAAGCTTCAGGTGTCTGCTTTTAGTGTCTGCTTCAGGAGTTGGACCTGCTCCTGCTGTGAGCTAAAGTTGATCTACACAAAGCGACTGTACTTTGGCTTTCCTGTTGCTCCCTCCATGGGAAGGGCAGCACATCATGCCTCTTTAGGCTTAAGTGTGCTAGAACCCTGTAGGTATCATTTAATTCTTCCAAGAATCATCCAACGGGGTTAGCTTTGCATTCAATTTCTGAGGGGAACTCCTCCCAGGAGTCTGAACCATTGTGGGCCAAATCTATTGCCTACTCCATTGCCTACTCTATTTATTGCCTACTTTATTTTATCTGCCTCTTTCACAGGTCCTGCAATCCAGTCAGCAAGGTATTTCCTTAGACACATTAAAGTTTCAGGTTTCTGATTATCGTTGTATTTCTATCGTCATTTGGCACTTAGGAAGGATGTTTAAACTTTTCTTCATGGGATGGCCCATGTTCGCAACCCTTGCCGGTCTTCGTTACAACCATGGGAGCTATCTTTGCGTCCTTTATGGTCTCTCTTTTGAACCACTTTCCTCCGCTTATTTATCGCTCCTGTCTTGGAAGACTTCCTTCTGCTCTAATCGTAGGTCGTCTGAAGTGGCAGCCTTATTGGTTGAACCCTCCTGTCTGTTGCCCTTATCCTGCTTTTGAAGGTGGTTTCCTCTTTCTCTTTCACCCTCAGGGGGACCCAGGCACACTGGAAACAGCTCATGCAGAGGAAACACCTTTCCAGCCCACAAGGATCTGATCATTGAAGTCTCCTTCTGTTGCAATGTCTGCTACAGAAAAAGAGAAAAAGCCCGCCCCAGACACCAAAAATGCAATGACCCAGTTACGCCTGTAGTTCAGCACTACAATTGCAATACAATGGCAATGCCAAGTCGCCAGCCGGTCACTATGTGGTCCATGCAGCAAGGCCCATGGCCCATACCATGAGCAAGGTCCCAGACAGGACCAGGAGCCTGAGTGGGCAAAATACCTAGGATCCTCCATACATTCCCTTAGGAATCAAAACACTGAATTTGTGGCACAGGCAGCTCCCGCAGTTCTCCAACAGCAAACTGAACCTGCTGGGGCTAGATCTCTCGCTAAAAATATATCCTGTCTGCTTCTCTATGCCAAATAGTGCAGCAAGGCACAAACATAATGGCGAGAACTTCTAAATCTGTTCCAGAGCCCTCACCTTCCACCTCTCAGCTAGAAGCTGTTAATCTATCGGAGGAGGAGTATTCAGAGGAAGACGAGAGACCCAGACACTATAGCCTCCTGTTTGGTCCAGAACTGGACAAAATTGTCTAGGCAATGGGGGGTAAGAGTACCATGCTCCCTCAAAACAAGACCAGAAGGTCTCCTATTTTTCGCAGGTCTCAGTTCTTTTGTCCGTTTCGGACATCCAGACCATGCCACGACCCCCCACTGAGACCGCCCCTTCCTCTCTACCCTCAAGACCTAGGGGTTCATGGACCTCTGGAAGAACAACATTCAGGGGATCTGGAACATGATCTACAATCCTCATTATCACCCAGCTCATGCGGGAGGGCGTCTGCTTTTTTACCACAACTCTCTCCCTCCTATCGGCACACGTGATTGCCCCCATTCCTCAACCTCAAGAGATTCTGCGGGTTTTACGGAGACCTGTTCCTAGTGCCCAAGAAGGAGGGACTCTTCAGACCAGTACGGGACTTAAAGGCAAACTTAAACTGCCACATTCAGAAGTTCCACTTCAAAATGGAGCCACTTCAGTCATTTATTCAGACTTTAGAAAGAGGAGTATCCTGGTGCAAGGAACGCAGCCCCCTTTGGAGGTCGTTTGTGCTTTTTAGAATTCTCCATTTTGATCAATCCAGGGTAGACCAGGGTCTTCTAAAGGGGCAAGTATTGGCACTGTCAAATGTGAGACACCTTTCTACAAGGGGTGGCTCACATTTGCCCTCCCAGGAGTGCAACGACTCAACCTTGGGACCTGACTTTAGTCCTAAGGGCCCTCAGGCTTCCCCCTTTGAGCTTTTTTGAGTCGATTTCCTTGACTCTACTATCCTGAAAGGCTGTTTTTTTTGTTGGCTATTTCCATGATAGGTCTGTTTACGTTTCTTGCCTGACAGAGCAATTCTCAGAACTCACTCTTGACTTCCTACCAAAGGTGGTCTCTGCCTTCTATCTCAACCAGGACATCGTTGTCCCTTCTTTCTATCCTCATCCTTCCTCTCCCATGTTTCAATGTGGTTACGACTCTTCGTATTTACATCGCCCGAACTAAGAATGTTGAATCTTCTCAGGCTCTTTGTCCTCTTGGCAGGCCCGCACCATGGTTCTAGAGCCTTGCCTCAGACTCTTGCGAGATGGATAAGATCAGCCGTCCTGGCTGGCAGTGGCAAAGAATTGGGGGTTACTGATTGGGATTACTGTCCCACCCGAGAGCCCCCCAGTTTAGTGTTATGGTACCTTTACCTGGGCAGTCTTCAATCCAATCCAGGCAATGTACTTAAGTGTGCAATCCAGGTAAGGTACTTCAGTGAGCAGTCGCTTGCTCCAAATCTGCCCGCCTGACGTTAATACTCGGTGCCAGGAAGGGAGACGGGTGGCGAGTAGTGACGTCAGCCAGCAGATGCGGAGCAAGACACAGCTGGATTTCCCTCTTACGTGAGTGACTCGAGTATAAGCCGAGATTCGGTTTTCAGACTATTTATAAAGCCTGAAAATCTCGGCTTATACTCTAGTATATACGGTACATAAGGAGTTTTTTTTTGTTTTGTTTACAAAGGTTAGTGACGTGTAGGAGGATTTTTTTTTTTAAACTTGTTTTATTAATTTGCAATGTAACATTTATCTCTTATAAATTGTACATCATTTATATTCAATAAACAGTGTTGTTTACATATTATTGTCTTTTTCTCATTGCATTTATATTATAATTCAACATTAACAATTAACTGGGGGGAGACATAGTCATATCATACAATAGTGAAATGGTATTTAGTTTATCACTTTGGACATATATATTGAATATTTACCCTTTTAGGTTAAATCTACCTCTGTTCATTTTATGGGTTTGTTACCCCTTTATCTAACTAGTAATCGGGGTTCCTAAGTATTCGAACCATATTCCCCATATTTTGTTGAATTTATCTAGATTCCCTTGTTCTTTGTATATAACTCTGTTGAGTGCTGTAGAGGTAGTCACCAGGTTTTCCCATTGTTTAATATTCAGTTCACTGGGGCGCATCCAGTTTATTACAAGTACCTTCCTTGCATAGAACAGGGTTTCTTTTAGGAATATATTTTGATGTCTGGTCCAATTTTCATCTAGTTTGAGACTTAGTAAACATATTGCTGGATCTGCCGGCATGGGTTGTTGTAGTATTTGGGATAGTTTATTTGTAATCTTGTTCCAGTATAATTGTGTTGCTGGGCATGCCCAGACAAGATGCCAGAAGACCGATGGCATCTAGCGCATTCAGAGATGTTTCTAGGGGACATACGTGCCATACGTTGGGGTGTCAAGTATGTTTGGTGTAGTAAATTAAACTGAATAAGTTTGTTGTTTGCCGATTTGGTGGCCTGTATATGTTAGCAGGCTAATTCGTCCCAGTGTTCCTCTGTGACATCCTGTATATGTTTGGTCCATTTGGATAGGATTAATGGTTTGGCTGTATTGGAACAATACATTGATATGTGTTTTTATATCAGGGAGACTAACTGTTTTTCACCTTTGCTTCTCATGGGTTGTATAATCGGGTGTTGTTTCATCGGTATATGTGTGGATCCAAATTCCCCTCTTATACAGTGGCGAAGCTGCCAGTATCTAAACAAAAATGAGTTTGGCAGTTGCATTTTGGCTTGTATGTGTTCAAAGGAGACAAATTCATCATTGCATATAATTTGTGAGAAATATCTGACACCTTTTCCCTTCCACACATCAGCTTCTGCAAATGCAGACAGTTACTTATATTTTGGGTTATGCCATAGAGGAGATTATTCAAAGGGATTCTGTATCTGGAGCAGTTTGTTGATCTCATACCAAATTTTGTGTTGCTGTGTGTGTAATGAGGTACCTCCACCAGGTATCGTGTTGGTTGGAGAGTCCAAAAAGGTTATTGGGAGTGAGGGGAGGTAAGCTTGTAATAGTATTTCTGCGTCATATAGTGAGGGTGGTGGTGTGTCCTGAGGGTCAGGCGGCGGGGGTATTACCCATGAGATAAAGTATTTGAGTTGTCCGGCCAAGTAATAATGGAAAAAATTAGGTAATGCCAGCCCTGCTTGGTGTTTGGGTAGTTGTAGTATTTTGAGTCGGACTCTGGCTCTGCCAGGTGCCCAAAGGAAAGATAGGAGAACACTATCTAGTTGTTTGAAAAATTATTTAGTTATATATACCATGCTATGTTGCAGGACATATAGGATTTTGGGGAGTAATATAATTTTAATTAGAGCTATCTTCCCCCATAGGTTGATGGGAAATTGTTTCCAGATTTGCGTTTTCTTCTTAACTAGTTCTAGAAGTGGGAGGATGTTTTGTTTTGTGAATTCTTGTGGGGATTTTGTTATTATGAGTCCAAGGTATTTGAATTGTTTGACTATTGGAACAAGTTCTTTGAACATCTGAGGAATATCTATATTGTCATCTAGTGGGAAGATACATGATTTGTCCCAATTGATAAATAATCCTGAAAAGGGGCTAAATTCAGTGACTATTTTATATGTTTCATGTAGGGAATCTTGAGGGTCTGCTAAATACAAAATCAAATAGTCTGCGTACATACTGATTAACGAGATTTGATAGTTTGAGGCCATGAATATTCTGGCTATTTCTCAACATAGAGCTAGTGGCTCTATTGCTATTGCGAATAGGTATGGGGACAGGGGGCAACCCTGTCTTGTTCCTCTGGCCAATGTGAAGTACGCTGACACTTTGCCATTGGCTCGGATGGCAGCTTGGGGTTGAGCATATAGTAACCTGATCCACCTAATATATTGGGGACCCAGGCCAAATCTTCGGAGACATTCCCATATATATGTCCATTCTATTGAGTCGAATGCTCTTCTTGCATCAAGCGAGAGCATTAGACGGGTCCCAGTGTTATCGTGATCTATTAGACAGTTTATTAATGTTTTTCTTATATTTATGGAGGGAGACTTCCCGGGAATGAAGCCTGTTTGGTCCGGGTGTATAATTTTAGTGATTACCCCCTGGAGTCTGGTTGCGAACAATTTGGCTAGTATTTTATAGTCCAGGGAGATCGGCCTATATGACCCGCAGTCTAGTGGGTCTTTTCCGGGTTTGGGTATAAGAATGATATGGGCTTTGTACATGGAGGGGGGGAGTGTGTTTTTTTTTCAAAGGCATCTTAGTAGGTGTTTAATAGCAGTGGGATCATATATTCGCTGTATCTTTTATCTCAATTGAGATTCCATCAGGGCCTGGTGTTTTCCCTGTTGCCATTGAGCCCATGGCGTCTATTATTTCACTTGCGGAGATTGTCTTCTCCAGAAGGGTATTTTGTCCATATACTCGGCTAGTTGTTGTATGGCGGCACTATATTGGGATCTGTATTGTTGTTCATAGAATTTGGTGAATGTATCTAATATTTCTTTTGAGTTTACTGTCTGGTTTCCTTCAGGGGTTGTTATCTCTAATATTGTATTTTGGTCTAATGGGCCATGAGCCAGTCTGGCTAACATCTTCGCTGATTGATTCCCTTGTGAGAAGTACTTCTGTTTTTAAAAAAGCTATGTCTATTTGTTTTTTAAGTTATGATATTGTTATATTCTGTCTGTGCTATTTGCCATGCAGCTTGATTCTGAGGTGTGGGGTTATTGATATATATGTTTTCAGCATCCAGTACAGTTTTGGTTAGGGAGTTTTCTTTTTCAGTGGTTTGTTTTTTAATTTGTTTAATTTCGGAGTTTAGGTAGTCCCTTAGTATTATTTTAAAGGTTTCCCTTTGTGTTCCTATGGGTACAGTATCGTTATTTAAAGAAAGGTAATATTCGATAGTATTGATTGTCTGGTTGTTGTAGGTGGGAGTCTGTCCAGTATTCCATTCATTATGTTGTTAAAGTCTCCTACACAGATTATCTGGGCTTGGGGAAATTGTAGGGTAAATTTGACTGCTGTTTTAAGTGGATTTAGTGTTGCAGGAGGTGGATCATAAACATTTATTATAACATACTGTATTAAATTCACTTCTATGGCTAAACAAACATATTTTCCATTCTTATCAGTCAAGATTCTAATTATTTTGTGATTCAAGGATCTAGAGATGAGCACTGATACTCCTCTGGAATAAGTGGAGTATGTACTATGTATACTTTTAACTAGCCACGCCCTATTGAGGTAGCATAATGTTGCTGGTAATAAATGCGTTTCTTGGAGGCAAATTATATTAGCCTGGAGTGAGAATACAGCGAGTCTCTTTTTAGGATCATTTATGCCCCTTACATTCCATGATAATATATTAATTTGCTTGCTCATCTATAAATTCTTCACCACCTTTTTGTCATATAATTATCACACATCAAAATCAAGAGACAAAAGATATTAGGGCTGTATTTCGGCATACTGTTAAGAAACATTTAGTCTTCCTCCCATATAGTGAGTATTCGTACATACATGTAACCTGGATATTTTCATGGCTATTTTTGCTTTGCAAACATATTACTGTTAACCTTAGACATTCAAGGGAAAGGGCTCCAGGGATGGGGGTAGGCGAGTTGTTTATTTGAATTGATAATATAATTTCAATTGTGAAGTTAAAGTTTTGTGTGTCTTCTCCCATCACATAGGTAAGTATACATACACATACCACATTGACCTTTACAGGTCTCTGTTGAGAGATGAGTGTATATGGGAGAACTTCCCTGTAGTAAATTAGGGGAGGTTATAGTATATGTTGATAATGGGTTAAAATTCCAATGCACATAATGGGGCTTAAGAGGTTTCTCCTATGTTGTGAGTTAGTACATATATACATATCCAAAACACTTTCTATTATACATTTTGCTTTTTTAGACATGTCTATTGCGGGGGAAACATATAGGAAGGGGGACCCTGGGGATGGGGTTAGGGGAGTTAAAACTTTTATTAACAACAAAACCATCCTCTAGTACCGAGGTTGAATCATATAAATTTTCCCATATATTGTAGTTATCACCTATTGGTGTTACAAATTGGGGGGTGCACTAACTGTGCGTTTTTTACAGAGCTGTTTGGATCTTCCCTGTTCGAGTATACACTTGTCAAGAATTATACTTATACATATATATAACCAGGATATTTCCATTAACTTAATGGTGTGACAGGTTGACCTGTCTATCACAAACATATAAGACTTTTTGGAGTAGACTCCCGCACATCATTTCAAGCTACAAACAGTCCACTTAGTTATATCATCTTGCCAGTTTTGATAGGCTTGCCTCCATGGACACCCCACACGGCAAGGTAGGAACCTGGGGTAGAGTAACCTGTTTAAATCTTATCTGGACTGGATTATACGTTGCAGAGAGATTTGTTGGATATTATTTGTCAGCGTTTCTCATGTTGTGTGCATTGTCTGAGTGACTTTATTTCCATATGAGTATTAGTTATTTTGAGTCTAGCCAGTCTGCAGCTGCTTTGGGGTTTTCAAAAAATTTGGTTGATCCATTCATTTCCACTCTCAGTTTTGCCGGGTACATCATGCTATATTTTAACCCTGCGTGTTGCAGGTGTTTTTTAACCTCCATGAAGGTGGCCCTTCTTTTTTGCAAATCAAATGAGAACTCAGGGAAAACTTTGATTACTGTGTTTTCGAACTTCATGTCTCCATTGGTGCGTATTAGTTTTAGTATCGTGTCTCTGTCTCTTGCATTTAGGAGGCGAGCCACTATAGGTCTGGCTCGTTCGCCGGGAGCTGGGGGTCAAATGTGTTTTTTAGCCAGGTTTCTAGAAAGTCTGCTGTGTTAGGGCCCTCGCTGTTCTTGGGGAACCCAATGAATCTGAGGTTTTGCCTTCTTGATCTGTTCTCTAGGTCGTCTATTTTTTGCCGGGCCATGTCTAGCTCATGGGTTAGATTGGATATATTTTGTCCCATGGGTGTGACTGTGTCCTCCACATTGGAGATTCTTTGCTCTGTGTCGCCCACCTGTTGTCTAAGTTTTTGCATGTCCTGTCTGAGTAAGGAAAGATCAGCTCTCACCTCTTCCAGTAGTCCATTAAGTGACCGTTTAGTCTCCTGGATTGCAGCTAGGATTGTACTCTGATTTTCTTGCGTAGGTTGTGGTGGTGGGGTTTCTTCGCCACTTTTACTCATATCTGCTGCTGGGGCCTCCGTGCCGTGGGTCGGAGAGGTCTCTGCAGGCGTGTTGGAGGGAGTTGGTGAAAGCGAGCGAACAGGTTCCTCGGCCTCGCCGTGCCAGGCGAACTTTTGTAGTTTCTTTGCTGCTGACGCTGCCTTTTGGGATTTGGACCTCGTCATCTGGCTCCGGTAGTTTGGGTTGTCCAGGGTTGGTTTGTGGGTCAGAATGTGTTGAGTATTAGCGTCGGATAGTATATTTTGTGCGGGAGCTCTGCCGGCGTGCGACTTACTCCATTAAGTGCTTGCTCCGCCCCCCGACGTGTAGGAGGATTAATGCTCATGAGCGGTTTGTTTCACAGGCTTGGTTCATAGCCGGGCTATATGAATGGGGAAATGGCCAGAAAGGGTGGGAATAAGGCAGCATACACTAACCTTTTTTATGTCTGGATTGGAGCAATATATAAATTTTATTATAGATCCCCTTTAAGCCTCATACACGCGGGCAATGTTTGCCCCAATTAATGACCCCGAAACACGACGTACACAGGCAACGAAGGGCGATAATTGCAAGTATGTATGTGACCGACCACATACACGCGTGCAGTCATTGGCGAAACGAACGTTTGATGCGCATGTGCACATGCTCGGGGGTTGCTTATTGGCTGGAAGATTGTATGTGTGTACAAAGATTAAAGGGCATGTCCACCCCCAAAACTAAAATTTCCTCCACTACTGATCCCACTGTGCACTGTTTAAAAATCCTTCCCCTACCTCTCCGCTCCAAATGGTTCTCCTGCAATATCTATATAAAGTCCCAGAAAGTGAAGACCAGGAGCCTGTCTGTAAGTGAAAAGGTTTCCGCCTATTACCTTTCCTCTAAGAGGTTTCTGGCATGCACAGTGATGCCCTTCCTCCCTCTTTGCAGCCTCGTGCCCTTCCTCTAAAACATTTTTCTGTAGTGCGATTTCCTGTAAGGGCCGGATCAGAACACCGGGTGATAGAAGCAAATGAACATGGCAGTTGGGGGTGAGATAGGGTCCACTACACTAAAGGGAAAAATATTTTTTGAGGTGGATATACTCTTTAACTGCTAGTCTTATGTAACATGAAGCTAGTCATGATTTTTCTCCTTTTACATGGTATCTTTGTTTTTCAGGCTGGCCGATGAACTTAGTTTATGGGTTCGACGCCATCAGAATGAAAGGAAGAGCGATAAACAACAAACCAAAAAGCCACGAAGGGTGAAGGTGAGAAATTGTTGAATGAAAATGGGTAGGAGAGTTCCAGGTGTGGATGTCTGTTCTTACTGTTTTATTCTTCTACCCATAGAAATCTCTAATAAGAAAAGCTATTTCTCTGTCTGACCTGGTCCCTGCTCAGCCCTCCCGACTCACACACAGGTTGTTTTTTTGTTTTTTTTAATCTTTATTTTATGAGGTTTTTTTTCCTTTAAGTGTTTCAAGAGAATTTCAAGAAATATCTTTTTCCCTTTTCTCTCCAGGTTTCAAAGTGCTCCCATACAGCTATTCAGCCCCTCTAAACCAAGTGACACTTTCCTTATGGACGCCATTGAAAGACGAGAGGACACTTTTTATGTAGTGTCATTCCGAAGGGTCTGTACTTGACCTTATTAAAATCTTTAACTTCTTATTCACCACTTACTATTTCTTTGTTTTTATTCTGTCAATAGTTTCTGTAAATAATTTCTTCATCCATTTCTCACTTGTAGGATCACTTACTCCTTCCGGCTATAAGTCACAATAAAACTTCCCGCCCCAAAATGTCGCTCGTAATGCCAGCCATGTCTGTGAATGGTGAGTAACATATTGAACTAAAAATCAAATTGGTTAAAAGGACTCCATGATTATTTACATCTGGTCACTGTTTTATTTTCTCTCTGTCCCCCCCTTTTCCCTTTATGTCTACTGCTGGTGCTTTTATATCTTTTTCAATTCCCACCATCTACTTTCCCACACTTTTCTTTTTTCCCCAATCACAGACAGCATATATAACAGTACCCGTGGGTATGAAACAATGATGCAGATAGATTGCGAGGTAATGGACACGCGGGTCATCCAAATCAAATCATCCACTGTACCCCCTTCCCTGCGTACGCCGTCCACGCCTCCTGCTCAAAAAGGGGCACCCATTGGAAACCTTTCTCTTTATCTTCAGGACCATACACCTTCTGGTGATGGACAAAACTGATGGCAGGACCACACTTCAAAGTTTTCATGCTTCTGGCCAAATAGATGTTTTATGCTTTTGTTTTTAAACATGTGATAAAAGTAACTTCTTAGTTTACATCATGAGAGCTCCTATGGTCACTCTGCAGAGATCATAACAAGGTTATTTTCACAAGTCTGTAGTAGAACAGCATAACTGTCAATTTATTACCAGCCTTGATTGTTTAGTGCGGCTTTGTCTAACAATGCAGGTAGAAATTCTGTTTTACTGGGTGGTCCTGGCTCAAAGCTAAGTAGCGCTTTTTAATGCAAATGCTTTATCTCTCTCTCTCTCTCTCTCAAAATATTTCTCTTGTGTACTACCATGAAAGCAGTTTATGGGTGGCGTTACCAGGGGAATAGCTAGAAGTCCTAGGGCACCCAGCAGCTGTTGGTAACAAAGTAATTTTTAGGGTATGGTTGAAGAAACAAGGGGAGATCCGTACATAAGAGACTAAAGGGATGGTGTTTTTTTTTTAAATGTGTAAATGGTTCAATGTAAATATGAAAAGATGTATTTGTTATTGTTTACCACAATGTTTGGCACATCTGTGACAAGTGTGCTGGCTTTTTGAATTTTGGGTGATTAGTCTGACTTAGCACTTCATGTATTCAATTCCATTATTCTTAGAGTTGTACATATTAATAATATCTCACCTTTGGTAATGTTTGGAGAAATTCAGCAATGGGTGGTATCGCCCAAATAAGAGTAAAACCCAACCGGGTGCTGGGTACCCGGTGCAAAAAAAAATGCGAAAAGTAACAGGAAAAAAGGGTAAGTAAAGGGAGGCGCTATGCTGCGACTTAGTAAAAATTCAAAATGATAACCGCATCACAGGAGCCCAGAGGAGGTGAGAGGAGTAACTTTTTCCATCTTCCCCAAATGTGCATGTTACTCATGAAAGACCTTATGCTGGTGAGTAGTCAATAAAACTCCTAGCTAGGAAAAATCTGTGAGGTGCCTTTATACAAGACACTGTTAATTTTCTCAACATAAATCTTTTATACAAGGCTAGAAATAGCCACTAAAATAGAACTACTTAAGGAAAATTAGGGAAAATCCACAAATATTTGAGTAAAAAAAAACAAGCTTGTAACTTATACAATGTGAGTGTATGTGAATATCCTGTTTATTTAAAGTAGATAAGGACCAAACTATTTTTTTTTATAAACAAACTTTATATAAAATGGAAAAACAGCAAGAAGGGAAGAAACACCTTTTTAAATTTCACTGTAGGAGTTGACTAAAAAAATATCAATTGATAGCATAATTTATAACGAAGGAATGTTTTTCTATTTTGGTTAATATATATCTAAACTTTTGTGATAAGAGGATTATATTGTGTCCCAACCCCACTGACATAAGATGCTGTGTTAAAAAGAAAATGGTCAGCCAGTGGCTTCCATTTTTGATGCAATTAGTAGATTTAAAGATGTTTTATATGTCTGTGGAGGTTGGGAAGCAATATAAACTGGAGCTTTAAATTCCTGTTTTCGTTTACATGTATATATAAATGTCTGTTTGTAACTTTCCTGTGTGTATTTGCATACATTATGGGAGAGTGCCTTCATTTTTGTTATGTGTAAACTGACCCTAAAACATTGAATAACACAACTAGAAGATTCTCTACTGAGAGAGTGCCTTATTGCATTTTTAAGGAATGGATTCACAAAGACAATGTATTTGTTTGACCATTTGACATTAGGGTATAGGCAAACACTGTGTTTTAGGTGTGTGTAATGTATTGTAGGTAAATGCAGTTTTAAGGTTTTTCCTTATAAGCTGTTAAACTCTGAATAAATATACCAGAAGATGGAAGCTGTGTGTATGCTGATGACTGTATGCTTTTAAGGACTGTTGGTAGGAATGATTGGATTTTTGTGAGTGTGCATCCGTGCAAATGTGACCTTCCATTTATTTTGATTTTAACTGAAAACATTTTTCCCTAATAAACAATGAAAAACTGAAAATTACAGTTTTTTTTTTTTTTTTAGTAACACAAGACACTGTTTTTAATAAATGCTTTTTAGTTGTGTGTGCATGCATTATACATCAGCTGTATAAGTGCCTCAACTTAAAGGGCTTGTCCACCCCAGATTGAATATCTATACTTTATTTTCCCCAAACCCTGAGAGTTTTCTAGTTATTTACAGCCCCTCGAGCCCGTAATCTTAAGGTAAGTAATTATAATGATGGGTATCCACAGTACTGGTCCTTTATCAGTAACGTGTATGCTCTGAAAACAACCCCAGGCGCTGTCGGCTCCCTGTACTAAATTATAGGGAGTTGGCTGCGATTGTAGGTTTTGTGGCAGTCACGGATGATCTCCCTATACATTATGCAAGGAGAACGCTTGTGACTGTGCAGCCACATCTTTCAAAGATGACAGACAGAATATGAAAGATACAGTAGCACAGTGTGTAAACTATTAAAACTATATATAAGCACACCCTTACTGATTCCAAATGAATTAAGAAGTTGCCTGGTGTTGGAAATCAAATATACTCGGTGAATCGTCAGGAAAGCTAGCCATGCACATGGGCGATATTTAGGAAAACCCATCAGGATTTTTTGAATATCATGAATGTGTATGGATAAATCCCAAGCAGACATTCTGTGTCTGCATGAATGTGTATGTATGAAGGAAATGCACAACATTTATTCTAAAAACAATTGTGCAGTAAAAGGGCCTCTGATTGGTTGTTACAAATTAACAACACAGGCAAATTTGCCTAGCCAATCTCAATGTTGTGGCAGGTCCTTAGCTGGAGAATAAATAAATGCCCACAAACCTTCATAACCTTAACATTATAAAATAGATTGAGTCAAAATTCCTCCACAATGATGAGAGAGGCTGATAGTCATACCAAACAATATTACTTTTATTGATGTGTAATTTAGTTCAACAAACTATTGGTTTGGATGGAAAGTCAAAATAAATTACAATTGATGCTGTAAAGCACATGAAAAAATGGAAATATGAAAGGAATGTCCTTTGCCCAGGTAGGGTTTCCTTCCCTAGAAGTTTTATTTAACACTGCTACAGTACAAACTAAACACAGACTTGGGTTTTTTTAAGTGAAACTTAAGACAACGTTTTGGCTTAGCAAGGTGCTGAATCTGGAAGGCTGTTCCACCATATGAAATATGAATTCCAAATACATTTTATACATTACTAAATATATTTCCAAAAGAACTAAAATACTGTAGCCATAATATTCTGGCAAACATCTGGCATCTGTCTAAAATAACACTAAGTTTAACAGTGGTCCTGGAAGGTTGGTTCTCTTTTAGTTATTGAACATATGCCCATTTAAAGGCTAATGCAATGAGACCCAAGAGTTTGCCTGTTCTATTAATTTGCAGGAAACAACTAGAAATTGATAGTTTTAAGCTGGGCACACACTTGCCAGATTTTTGAAAGATGGCCGATTTTCTGCAAGAAAAGATCCTGTCTGTCATTTTACAAAAATCACGATACTCAAAGTCCCAAGCGTTATCCCTATGCATAGCGTAGGGAGAACTCTTGGGACTGTGTTTTTCCCTTGATTGTGGCAGACTCCCATATAGGAAGTCTATCGTGGTCGACGGAAATTTTCCCTCTTTCCCAACGAGCACTTGGCTGATCCGAATATTCAATGGCCGCACGCCAATAAAGCCCCGATATTGTCGGATCCTACGGTATCAGGGCTTTCAGTGCTGTGTTACCTAGCTTAAGTATAATCTTTTAAATTTGGCTTAAAATAAAGTGTAAAATAAAGTGCTGCAGGCAGACAATGAGGACTTTTTTTTTTCCTTTAAGCCAAATTTAATTAGACATTGTCTAACTGCAGAAACCCACTAAAAAGCTAAAACCTTATTGCTACAGAGTTGAGATTTTGCACATCTGTTTGCATCAGCCCCTGAGAATGTAGCTCACATTTTGTATTTCATTTCCTGCCTAAAGAATGTATGAGATTTATTTCCAAAAATCTTTTGTATGATTAAAGGGCAAAGTCCAGCCCCAAAATGAAAACTTACATACAGGTAAATCACCCCCCCCCCCCCAAAACCCTAAATGGTAATAGTTTGAAATGTGAAATATATGTCTAACCTGAAATCCTGCACAATGTCCTGTTTCCCCTGTTTCTGCTTCCTGGTTCTTCCAGTTAGCAACTGTCAGTTATGGATTTGACAGTTGACATCACAGCCAATGACTGAATGTTAATCCCCTAGCTGCCTCTTCTGAGCATTTTTTTCCTTCCTAACTATCTAATGAACCTGCCATCACCACGTCCATAGTTTTACCGTTTTCACAGTGAAAGACCCCTTCTTGAACCTGAAGACTAAACTTCTTTTCTTCCCATCTTTAGGGATGTCCATGTGTTCTCAGACATGTCCTATTGGTGATCAATGACCCAGATAGTTTATTATATGGCCCAAAAATGTATTTATACACAGTAATCCTATCCCCACACAAGCTCCCTTTCTCTAGTGTGCTTAATTGTGACTTATCTAATGTGTCTTAATATTCAAGCTCCAGTGCTGCTTCCTCTGACAGGTCCCGACATGCCTTTACCATGTACACGATAGCAGGTTCTGTATCTTTGCTGCCTGTTTCTGTCTAAATAATTAAAGAACGGGAGGTAAGACTAAGTTCCTTTACCTCCCGTTCTTCAATTAAAGGGAAAAAAGCAAACTAATTTTTATCGGTGGAGAAACCCTTTGATTTAGTTTCCCTTCTCTGAACCCATTCCACTTCCAAGATGTCCCCTTTTGTATATGGGATTTCAAAACTGCACCGCATATTCCAAAAGAGGCCTTACAAATACTTTGTAAAGAGGGAGAATAATATTTTTCTACTTTGAGTCCCTCCCCTGCTTTATACAAGGCAATATCTTGCTGCGTTCAAGTTTGCTAAACCGATTAAATAGAAGATATTGGCAAAACACTATTAACAACTACTCTCTGCATCCATTTCATCTACCAATTTTCTATTCATACACAAATGTGCCACCCCAGCCCAAAAGACCTTTGCTTATACAGGAGTCTCCTATGGGGGACTTTTAAAAGTAAAAAAATCCAAGTATGCTACATCTACTCTTATGCCAGAGTCCAAGCAAGTTTGTTTGACGAGATCAATTTCTAATCAATCCATGCTGATTAGTACTCATATGGTCAGTCCTTGAAACATATGCTAACTTTAGTGGTGGGGAAGTTTGATACAGGAACATATTCTAAACTCATAGGTCTGTAATTACCTGTCTGTGAATGACTACCCTTTTTGAATATTGAACATGACTTTTTTTCCAATCCAGAGGCACACTTTCGAGGATGAGGGAATAAGAATAAATAGGAAACAATGGCCATGATAAAATTGAACTTGATTCCCTTAGGGAAAATACATATTCTTTTAAGAAAATAGCAGTATTTTTTATCCCAAAGAACTTACCCTGCCCGTTCAGCATTTTGTCTGTGTATAAATAAATGCTACCAAAATACTGACTTGTTTGCAGGACCCCTAATAAAGACCGTTTTGGTCTTGCCCTTGACCCAGCGCCTGGGTTGATTCAGATGAATCTGAACATGTTTGACCAATCCAACAGCCAATCTGTAGAAATTACTGTTAAGCTGGGTACACACCGTAAGGATAAAGCCCCGATACTGTCGGTATCGGGGCTTTATCGTTATGTGTGTACCTTCGTTTCCCGAACGAGCACATGGCCGCTGAACGCTTGTTCAGGAAAGACCGAAAATTTCCATCGCCCGCACTAGACTCCCTATAGAGGAGCACTCCATGGTGTCCCTAGCTTTACAAACATTCCAATTAAGTGGCGCATTCTGGGAAGAAGGACTGTTAGAACCTGAAATGACAGCTCACTAATGCCAACAGCATGGAATAGCAAGGGGTATAAATTCAACTGATTTTTCAAAATGGAAGAGAATATGTAGAATAAACTAAGTGCATAATATATTAGGTGTGCATAATATAAACTAAGAATTTTAAAAACATCCCTCCTGAAACCGCACTTTGGCACAATCAACTATACTCCCAACTGGCAAGCTTCACTGGCAGCACAGACTGGGAGTTGAATGGAATATGTTACTTTGGCCAAGTAATTAATGGAGACACTCTAAAAGCGTTTGAAGACCTAAAAACAGAATTCGATCTACCCAAAACATACTTCTATAAATACCTGCAACTCCGACATTGTATACATACAGAATTCCCAAATAGGAAAATACCAATAACCAAGCACCCAACAATTGGAATCCTTAAAACCCAGGGTCTGCAAGGATTGTTCTGTCGACAATATACGCATCTCATCAACTCCCAAACTGAAACACAAAGTACAACAATACTCGGACAATGGCAATTGAACCTACCCGAACTCACCACTCAGAACTGGAATGAAATTGGAACATCACACATTACTGCCTCGCCCTCAGCCAATAATCGACTCATACAGTTATATATCATACATCAAGCCTACCTGACCCCAATGTGATTACATCGCATATCAACAACTCATAAAAACACATGTTCTAAATGCCATGCAGATGGCACAGACTTTTGGCACCTAATATGGAACTGCCCACACATCAACCAATTCTGGGCAAGAGGGATGAGATAGCTAACATCATTACTTCCTTGGCCGGTACCTGTTATGTATACTGGGCATTAATACCCAAAAAATACTGTAGAAGATAGTTACAAACTGACCTTTTTACGAGAAACCCTGTTTATGGCAAGGAAAACAATAGTACTCGGGTGGATGGCCCCAGATGCTCCCAAACTGAAAACTTGGCAGGAACTAATTAATAACGTTCTTCCATATCACAATCTAATCTATTAACATAGATATTGCCCCGCAAAGTTTAATAAAATTTGATCAGTGTGGGCTGAAGCCTCAACAACAGATCATGAACAGAGTAACACTGAAATACCTATTAACAATGGAGGCCGTGGAGTGCTGTGGTGTGGCACAATCCCTAATTCTGTCCTCTCCCCCTTCCCTCACCCTATCTTAATGCAAGCTAAACTAAAGTAATTACGTAATACTTCATAAACCGTATTTAGAAATGTACTTATTAACATGATGTTTACATGTCTAGATAAATCTCTTAGATGTAATCAAAGATTCTATATGCACAAACTTGGAAGCACTGGACATGTAAAATGTAAGTAAAGCAACAGAGCATAACAGATATGTTGTAAATAGTTTATTAAAAAATAAAATGAGTTTTAAAAAATGTATTTTAAAAACAATCTTTTCCACTAAAGTTTGCATTAAAGGGGAACTGTGGTCTCCAAACAAGTTGAGTTTAAATTAAAGGCCAGTTTCCTACCTTTAAAACGAGCCATCAACCACCTCTCTACCTGCTCCACAACCCAAGATATAAAGAAATGACTGACCAGAAAGTTTATGGGTGGCAGGCTATGTGACATTCTTAAGTCTTCTCCTGCACAGTGCCGCTGGCGAGCACAGCCTCAGACTCACCTCAA
This sequence comes from Hymenochirus boettgeri, assembly GCA_019447015.1. NCBI lineage: Eukaryota > Metazoa > Chordata > Amphibia > Anura > Pipidae > Hymenochirus > Hymenochirus boettgeri. The sequence goes on along the minus strand of CM033476.1, from coordinate 210,811,365 downwards.
TGGGTGAGGGAGACAGGAAGTCCCTCCTCCTCTCTGCTGTAGGTAAGGGAATCTACAGCCCTTCATTCCCACTATGTGAAACCAGAGTTCTCACTCTGCCTGAAAAGGCTGTTTTCACAGAGTTGTCTGTAGGGGGGGGGGGTCTGAGTGGTCCACGGCACCGATGAGTGGGTGGGGCCACATGGAGCTGTAAGAATGGGCCATGGGAGGCTGCAACTGGAGGGACTATGGGGTCCATGAGTGGGAGAGACCAGGGGGGCTGCTACCATATCACACACAAAAATGTAAATAACTTCAAAACTATGCAAAATAAACAATGAAAATTCTCAGGAGAGCAATTCCTATCAATTTACCTAAAGTTATTTTTGGACCACGGTTCCCCTTTAATAATTGGAGTAATCAAAATTCCTTGGATGATGTGTACCTCACACAATTATAAATATGTGAGATAGAGATTGCATTATTATGGATAAATTGCAGCATGCCTTGACAAATTAGGAGAGAATGAGGAAGCAGTGTTTGTTGGGTCTTTGTGGTAAAGATTTATTTGTGAGGAATGGAGGGCACAGCCAGGAAAGTAAGGGACCAAGAGAGAAGATAAGTAGGGGGTGCAGTAGAGTGAAGGGATTTATGGGTTAAAAGAAGGGTATTTAATATTTGTTTGATGGGAAGCCACCCTATGGGCAGAAGTATCTGGGTTGCGGGTTCTCTTTTGGAGGCGATTGAGATGATTCGAGCTGCCGAGTTTAAGATAGACTGGAGAGAAGAGAGATGGCAGGCCGGGAGACCAAGTAGCAGAATGTTACAGTAGTCAAGATGGGAGATTATATGGGTATGCATGAGCATTTTAGTAGTGGAGTGAGAGAGGAAAGGGCGGATCTTGGCAATATTGTGAAGGAGAAAACGACATGTCCTAGTGACATTGTTAATGTGATGATGGAAGGAAAGAGAGGAGTCAAAGATTACTCCAAGGCAGCATGCAGATTCAACTGGGTTAATGACCATATTGTCAATAGAGATGGAGAAGGGTGAACTAGGTCCCAGTCTGGGGGGGAATGATTAATTCCGTTTTAGATAGATTGAGATTAAGGCGGTGTGGGGGTGGGTGCAGAGGGCCTTTTCAGTGGAATGACCCGGTCGGAATCCTGACTACAATGGGTCCAATAGGTTATTAGCATGGAGGTATTTAGTAATTGTGTAGAGACGAGACTTTCTAAGAGTTTTGACACAAATGTTAAAAGGGAGACAGGGTGATAATTGGGAGACAGGTAGGGTCTAGAGAGGGTTTTAAAGAAGAGGTTTGATGCGCGCATGTTTAAAAGAAGAAGGAAAAATCCCAGAGGTCAGGGAGGATTTAAAATTTTGAGCAAGAGCACAGTGTCTGAGTAAGAAGGAGGGCATGGGAGCATTGGGTATTTATAAAGAATTGGGGAAGTATGCATGCTAAAAACAATCATCATCATTAGGTCAAATCAACGTAAAATGCTCTGTATCAGAAATTTTGCTTAATGTGAGCTATTGCAGTGTTTTCTGATGTTATAATTTAAAGGGCAACTATGGTCTCAAAACAAGTAAGGGTTAAATGAAAGCCTGCAGTATTTCCTTTTAAAATGAGCCAACAATCACATCTCTGGCTGGAGCCTGTGAGAAATTTCATTGGGGTGAATGTTCAAACTTCCTGCTTTCAGTAGGTTGAGTGACATCACCTGACCTCTGCCATGCCCCTCTGCCCCGGGGAGAAGCATGCTCAGTTAAGACTAAATGCTGGGGAAATCAGGAAGTACCTGGGGAAACAATTTACAGTTGAGAAGGGGAGCCTATTAATGCAGGCTGAGGCTGGTCACATGGCTGAAAACAAAAGGTGTGCAAGCAGGAAGTAATATTGCTGAACCTTTCCAGCAATAACTTCTCACAAATTTTATCTAGAGATGTGATTTAGGTTTTATTTTGAAGGTACAATGAAAGGCTTTTTATATAATCCTTACTAGTTTGGAAGAATTTGAGACCACAGTTACACTTTAAAACAAAAAACTAACAGCTTGTCAGTTTTCTGCCTGCAAACTTAACTATTATTTTTCAGTTTCTCACATTTGTTTGCAACTAGATATTTAATAATAGGATATTTTATATTCTGGAAAAGGTATCTGCCTCCTCTCTTTACTGAAATTGCTTTTTATAAGCTTAAGGAATGTGCAGAGGAGGCAACAGGGGAATCAGCAGTTAATCATTGGTTGTGATGTCAGCAGTCATAGCCTTGATTGTCTGCATGGAGGGAGGAGCCACTTTGCCAAAGTGGAGGCAATAATTATACTTAAAGGGTATTGAAAAAAGGCTGGGGCACAAGGCAAACTTAGTGAATAAACAGAAGCAGGGAACCCAGCACAGCTACTGAGGCAAGCATTGCTATTTTCGGGCATCAGAAAGAAGTATTTTCGGGCATCAGAAAGAAGTTTCCTGGCCCCCTTTCGATCTTCGCGCTCCTGCGTGGACACTCCTGTGTGACGTCTCACGCATGGCGCGGTGCACCGTCGTGCTTTCCTGACATCACGTGCATGTCGCGCTGGCGTCGCCACTGCGGTACCCTGGGCGCCGTCATGTTGGACGTACCAGAGCAACAAGCATTGTTTGATATTATGACATATGCCATCTGGACCAATACACTGGTTAGTTTCCTCCATATAGTCACATAAACACCTCCTGCACTTTTTTTTACCCTTCTATCTTTTAGAACCCAGACACCAATTTTCTTTCCTCCTATTTTCTTCAAAATAGCTAGGAGACAGCCTATCTTTCAAATTCCTTGCTTTACGGGCCATGACCAACAGGAACCTACCAACTTTTTCACATAAATTCACGTCTGACTTTCTTCCACTTCTCATTGTAGGATGTAATCAGACATATTTTAATCTCTTGAGGCACTGTCAGCTTTCTTTTTATTACCATAAAGAATTTCAGTCCAGTTTTCTTTGGATTACTTGTACCCTCTATACTGTATATTACCTGCTAATATACCCTGTTTGCTCAAAGCGATTTCTCAATTCATCGATAAAGTCTCTCTCTGTGGAGCAGGTCATCTTAATTCTGTGGAATTGGCCATCCGGAATACCACAAATTCAACTTTGAGGATGGTGGCAAGAAGAAGAGTGTTTACAGCTGTGCTTTTCCTGTATTTACTAGTCTGCAACACACAACCATTATTTTAAAGGCTATCTCCACGAGAATAATTGTTTGGGTCTTTCGGTTTAATTGAAGAGCATACAGTGCAAGCTCAGTTGCACAGAAGCATATGTATTTTTTTGTCCACTCCACCCACATTTGGATTGGCTATGATTGGTTGTTTTCTTAATCTCGTTAATATTGTTACGTTCTCCTTGACTATAGGTGGTTGGGTTATTGTGTTCCAAATCAATTCCTAGTGCACACACAGATCAGTTAATGTACCAAAAAAACACAGCCTGGTATTCTAGTCACTTTGTCCATGGTCACCAGCCAAAATGATCAGTTCAGTAACATATACTGCACATCTGTAGGTTTGCATTTTGTTGGTTTTGTATATACAAACATAGAAACATCTGTTATTTCTGGTGCTTTGGGATTCCTATTGTTTATCCAATATTTGCACTGCCTGGCTCTGAAATACAGTATAAACCCCGAACTTAAGAGATTTCATCAAAAGAATAAAACTATTTAAGAACACCTTCTGTATTTCCGCTTTAAATATATAAATGTTACTCCTCCTCTTCTTCCCAAGCTCCTTTGCAGCTTGTAACAGCTTATGACAAGCCAAATCTTTGTGTGGCACTGGTAAAATAGGGCCATGGGAGTTAGGAAAAGGGGAAGCATAAAATGTTTTAGACAATTAATAAAGTAACAGTATGATGTAATTTAATTATTCTTAATGTTGAGGGTTTTAAATGGCATGTCCAGCCCCAAAATGACATTTGATAGAAAAGCCCCCAAAACCTTAAAGGGTATCTCCACCCTCTAAATAGTTTTTTTTTTTATACTGTAGGGCACACCTGCCCACCCCCAACCGCTATGTTACATTGCTCTACTTACAGCCCCTCACTCCTGTAGCACGCTATTTGCTGGAACTTGCAGACAGGGGCCGGACCAGCAGCTGTGGCTGTGATTTGCTGGGAGGCAGCCAATCGCAGACGTGGCTGCTGGCAGTGCAGATCAACACAATTTGATGGTGGCCAGGAGTGCCCTACATTATATTAAAAACTTTTTATGCTAGGTAAAGAGCAGCCATGGAGGGATCAGGAGGGTGGGAGGACTTTAATACATGCTCAGGTGAGCTTTCTTGTGCTCTTAATAGACAAGCCTTCAGGTAACTCATTAGTTATTGGCCGTGACGTAATACATCATGGCTGTGACTCTAATTCAACCAGGAAGTGAAAAGAGTTTGCCAGGGATTAGACTGAAAAATTAGCTTTGTGTGCAGTTTTGGCCAATGTGAGTATAACGATCTTACAGGGAGATTCAATAAAAGTTCTTTTTTAAAACCGTGCTAATTTTGCCCCAACCAATCAGATGTTAGCTTTCAAATGTTAAATAAGATCTGATTGGTTAGGGCAAAATTAGCACCTTTTTAAACGATAAGAACTTTTATTGAATAACCGTGTTTTGGGGTTTTTCTATCCGCATATCAAATGTCATTTTGGGGGTGGAGATGCATTTTAAGAACATTCGTATAAATATCAGAGTGAATAGCATAAAGTTCTAGTTAATTGAAACACTATAGCGTTTGCAATAAAAGTCTTAGTTTCCCTGTGCTAAGTTTACAGCAGCCAATCAGATGTTGGCATTTTACTGCATTACCAGAGATGACATTTGATTGGTTGCAGATTAAAGGGCTTGTCCACCCCCAAAACTAAAATTTAACCCATTACTGGCCCCACTCTGTAGTGTATAAAAATCCTTACCTTACATCCCAGCTCCAAATGGTTCTCTTGTAATGTCCCCCCAGCAAGAGCCTGGCCACCAGGGAAATTGTTTCCACCTCTGAGCTGTCCTCTCAGAGGTTTTTGGCTTACTCAGAGCAGCCCATCACTCAATCCCCCCCTCCCTCTCCCTCCCGTTTTGTTCTCCCTCCCCCTAGTGTATATCCCCTTTCCCACATATTAGGGATAGTTCCCCCAGTCCCAACCGCAATAAAATATTTGTAGGAAAGTCACCTGATCTTTACTTACCTTCCCTCTCTCCTCTGGCGTTCTGAACTGCCGGCAGCCGTGTCTGTGATTGGCTGCCTCTCAGCCAATCACAGACGTGGCTGCCGGTCCAGCCCCCTGCTTGCAGTTCCGTGCAAGCAGAAGGCCGGGCATTGCGGCGGAGGAGAGAGGGAAGGTAAGTAACGATTGGGGGACTTTCTTGAAAATATAATATAGCGGTTGGGGCTGGGGGAACTAGCCCTACAACATATCAAAAATTATCAAAAGGGGTGGACATGCCCTTTAATAGCACAGGGAAACGTTTACACCTCTTATTGCATCAGCCCCATGTACAGGGATATATCTACACTTTTTATAAACCGTTTTTATTTCCTTTAATAGAAGGAAAGAACCAAATTGCCATATCTTGCCCTATCAAGAACTAGAGGCTTCTGTTTATGCCACTCAGTCTGATAGTGAATGTTCTAGTACATTCTATTCATAATTGCACTATTATAGCATTAGTAAATGGTTAGTAATTATAATTAATAATTTATCTTAATTTATAATTTGTAACAAAGCACGGCTTTCACCCTGCCTAACTGTCTCGGTTTGTGTAACTCCCAAATTTAAAAAAATGTAAATAAATCGGAGGACCATCAGTTTTTTTTGGCCTGGTGTTTGTCTTTTACTAACTTTATTGGCTGCTTTCGGTTTTTAACATCTGGAGGAAAACATACTGGAAGGGTCTGAATTTATTTCAGCCATAAGGGTCTGTCCATTAATATTTTGATATTTATCCAGATATGTTATTTACATCATATTACCTATTACGTTGACCCTTTCCTTTCCCTTTCTCCCTATTAAATAGCCTGCCACTAAAATCTTGTTGTTGTGCTTTTTTTTTTAAACAAATACTTTTTTGCTTAGTGTTTCTGGAACTGCCCTCTGTCATTATTGCATTGCTTAGATACATGTTCCATAAACATTGACTGGAATATTTATTCCAATTTTATTTTTACCTTCTATTTTCCAGTTCAGGCTTCTGTTCAGTAAGGCTATACAGATAACTTGTCTCTACTGAAAGCGTATTTATTACACAAAATGATGAATTCTTTTTCCTCGTTGGTTTCTATATAATGCCCTATATCTATCAACTCTTTTTTAGGTAGAAGATTTAGCTTCGCCATTATTTATATCTACATATATTATAACAAGAAGCAAGTAACTAAAAGCAAACATTTCAAAATATATATTGGGTTAATGTTTACTATGATTCTGCCAATTTTACCAATTTTATTCTGTTTGAAAAGAATTAAGCTGTGAGGTTGTGCGAGTTTTATTTAATAGTGACCCTAGGATGCGTTATGATGTGTATTTATACTTCCACTACAAAATCAAAAAGCAAGCTTCTCTAGGTCCTGTTAAGATATGGTAATCCCAGTTCATATACATTCTGCTCTGCATATAATGAGGAATGTATAAACAGGAGTTATCACTAGAGATGCTCGAAATCAGTTTGAAGTCAAAAACCCAGTAAATGTCCATAGGAGCCAGATACTCAATATCAAATATTTGATAATCCTTATCAAATATTTGAAGCTATAAAATAGCTCCGAAGGTTCCGGTGAACTTTGAAATCGCCAGTTTCGAATCAGAACCAGGTTTGAAATGAACCCGAAACCCTAGTTACCACTTTAGTTGCCTATACACTGATTGTTTGACTGCACAATAAAAATTGATTGGAGAGTAACAATTAATGTACCACAATTCACCATTAATCTCTTTTCCTTGGGCAGTGGGCCACATACTTAAAGGCCGCAGTGGGCGACACATACTTAAAGGCCACTCCCACCTTAAAGTCCAGTGGGGAAAAAACATTATTTAACTTATATTACACATACTTAGGTATTCTACACATTGCCTTCCTTTTTGGAAGGTCAATTTGTTTCATACCTTTTGCTGTGCTTTGTTTGGTTAGTTGCGAGCTGCCATTTTAGGTTCTGCAATGGTCCTTCTTAGTTATTGTGTGATTGCTTGGAAAATAGTTTAGCGCAGTTTACATGTCCTTAAATTCTCACCCAACAGACTATTGGTAGTGTGTCTGATGGTAAAATTTGCTGCACAGGACACAGTTACACAGTTAATTTTTGGTTAAAAAAAGACAGCAGTTCATCAAGTTCATCCCTCCCACAAACCCCCCCCAACATTAAGAAGCATAGTCTCGTCCACTTAAAATGGTACATGCAGTAGAGGTGGACCCAAATCCAAACCTGGTTTTGAAGCAGATTTCACGGATCTGCCCGAACTCGGACTTTGCGGATTTCTGACTTTTTTCGTTTTTTTCCAGACCACCGGAACTATTTTAGAAAATTTTCATATTTCTAGAAATTTCAAATTCACTAAATTGTAAATTTCCTAAATTTCTAGAAACCGCAAATACTATGCATAATGCCAAAACAGGAAGTGCATGAAGAAACATTTGGGGAATTTATATGTGTTACCCAGACAATTTCCCAGGTCCCTGAGACATTTACAGTTGGTTACCATTGTAATTTGTACCTTAATTTTAGGCGGAACTTTCAGATTTTTTTAACTACCATAGACTTCAACTGATCCGCTTGCATATTTTTTGGTTTTTCTGAAAATCTGCACATCTGCAAGCAGAACAGATTTCAGTGAGTTCGGCCATCTCTAGTGTTCAGAGATTTAGCCGAATCTATATCTTCTGGTAGAACGTTCCACAAACTTCACAAATTAATTTTCCTCAAGTATAGCATTTTAGCCTTTCCTCAAGTAAAGCATTTTAGCCTTTCCTCAAGTATAGCATTTTAGTCTTTTGTTCACCTCTATTGAGTCAACTCCTAACTCTAATACATTTATGGTATAACATTAAACTTCATTTGCCACCTTGCAAATTTAGAATCCTCAGCAAACACAGTTCATAATTGCAACAGCCGACCCGCGATGCGCAATGTGTACGTACGGCCGTTTTGGACGATAATCAGCCCTTGTATGTGCACTTTATCAGCCAAAACGGCCGCTCGATCGGGGATCCTCCAAGGGATCAGGCAACGATCCCGAACGTTGAGCGTTTCAGCTGATAAAGTGCCCTTACATGGGCCAATTATCGGCCAAAACAGCCGTTCGTACACATCGTCCGTCGCGGGTCGGCACGTGTGTACAAACCTTTAGAACTGACATGCCCTGTATATCTCTTTAAGCCAATTTAGCTGGATTACTTCTTGTAAAATTAAGGCTGGGGACACACCATCCAATTCAATTGATATAACAATGTATTGGTCGATCAGCCAAAAATTGGATGGTGTATTTGTGGGGGGCGATGACCGGTTTTGGGCGATTGTGTATATCAGAAAATCACGTCTGATCGTGTGGTCCCTAATGGACTGACAACAACAGAAATTTGTCATTACTCGCTAGTAGCAAACTTTTTGATGGTCTGTACCCAGCTTTAGTTTCAGAAGTTTTTTTTAAGGCTTGTTGCGAAAACCCGTCCATAGAAATTAGAGCGTTTTGTGCTGGCAAGTAGTTTTTAGAAGTTTTATGACTAAAGATAATACAGACCACAAAGGAATACTAATTTACAGCAAACAAGTAACCAATATATATAGATGCAAAGTAGAAAACCAAGGTAATTATCAGGAACCAAGAGTCCCCACCTGGTGAAAACGAGTAAAACCCTGGTTGAGACAGACAGAATAAGAGCTAGGCCACACTGATTTTTTGCAATTGCGATCCAATTTTTTTTATGCAATTGCGATCCAATTGCGCTTTTTTTTTTGTTCATTAAGTTTTTATTAAAATGTTTTAATTATTTATCACAATAAAAATGAAATAAATTAAATCAAAAACAAAGCAATAACATTATGTCTGTTTTACATTTACTACGATTTGCTTTGCTATATATAACAAGTGTGTGGTCCATTTAGTTGTTCCTGCACCTAGGAGGATAAAGTTTTGGTTGTGATAACAGATACATAAAAAGAAAATTACAATAAAAAACATTGCAAGGGTCTCTGGTTGTACCTTTTGTTTTAGGCTCTCTCCTGGAGTGCACCCATCAGGAACCGGCTGTAGGATTAGTAGGTTTTATCGCTTCATCCTGAGGGTCCAGATATCCCAAATTTTTGTCCATTTTTGGGACTCCCCTGTAAGGTATGTGCCATGTATTCCCCTTCCTGGATACACCATATCTTGTTAACCAACTTCTCTCTGGTGATTGTACTACCTTTCCAGTATTTAGCTATTCGGCCTCTATTCGTTCCACAAATATATCTTAGTAGTGTATTGTAGCCTTCCTGAGGGAGATTAAATAGGGCCACAAAGGGCGAAAGCTTAATATTAGTACTAAATACTTCATTAATAAGTTGTTCGCATACTCCCCAAGCTCTCTGAACCTCAGGACACCCCCACAAGCAATGAACCTGGTGTGCTTGTATGCCACAGCTGCGAAAGCAGAGGCCGGCATATGTTGGATCTACTTTGCTCAAGAAGGCAGGTATGACATACCAGTTATATAAAATCTTATAGGATTTCTCTTTAATTAAAATGTTGGAAGTGCATTGCGCAGATGCCCGGTATATGGATTCACATTGTTGTTCCTCTAAAGAGTGCTGCAATCGTGTCTCCCATGTCAGGGATGTTTTAGTTTTTATGGGTTGTGTCTCGTGGAAGAGTTGTTTGTGCATAAAGGTTATTAGTCCCCGAGATAGTTAATTATTTATACAGAGCAGTTCAAAAGCCGATGCATGTGTAGATGAACATTTTTGCTTAGTTTTTTAGGCGTAGCTTGCCAGCCTGGTATATGAAAACCAGAGATGATGATGGATTTTCAGTTTGGTTTGGGCCTGATTCCACTGTAAGGGCATTCCTGAGGTATCCATGATATCTGAGATTCTGTTAATATTTAGTTTTTGCCAGTCCTTTTCATTTATAATAGTATCTTTACCTCCAAGGAAAGGGGTAAAAAGGGCATATGGATTGAGGGGAAAGGTATGAAGTGGTGTTTTTTGTTGCATTGGTCCCAGTCAAGTAGCGTGTCTTTAAAGGGCATGTCCACCCTTTTTAACAACTTTCAGCCACTAATAGAATACCCTCCCCCAGCCCCAACCGCCATAAAAATAATTTAAGAAAGTGACCAGATGGGGCGTGGCCTGACATGGCTTAGGGAAAGACGCGTGGTCCCGCAGCTCCGCTCACACGGACTCCTTCACCCATCCGTTAGAGGGGAAAAACCCCCCAACACACACACCACCCGCTACCCAAAAGCCTCCGGACCCACACCCCACCGGCAGGAACGATGTCACCCCCTAGAAAGGCGCAGGACGCGGCAGCCAAACTGGATAAGTACAGGCGCCAAGATGGCGCCGAAACAGCTCAGGCTACAGGAGGCCCGCAGCAAGCCGACAAACTCCCAGAGGACACAGTGAGTAAAGTGCTGACAGCAATTTCGGTATGCCAATCCGTGTTAACCAAAGCTGGAGGAGGTAAAAGTAGATATATCCCTGCTCCGTCAAAGACTTACACACCCTCAGAGATAGATGACAGAGACAGAGACCAGAATCAGTAGTGTGGAAGACAGCATAACACCACTGCAACACCAAGTCCAAACCCACCAGACACACTGCAAACAATACAACAGCAACAAGACGACCTGGAGAACAGGAACCGTAAAACAATCTGAATTCGGGCCTACCGGAGAGAGCAAGGGCCAGGACCCAGCCAAATTCCTGGAGGAACTGCTAGTCACTACATACGGAAGGGAGCAATTCTCCCAAACATTCGTGGTGGAAGAGCCCACAGAATATCTCCCAACCATCACCCACCTTGAGCCCCCCCCAGAACATTTATAGCCAAACTTCTCAACTTCCGAGATAGAGATACAATACTACGCCTGACAAGAGAAAGAGGGAACATCCCCTTTCAGAACACTAAAATTTCAGTCTATCCGGATTTCTCAGCCGAAATACAGAAACAAAGGGCCAAATTCACAGAAGCAAAAAGACACCTAAGACAAGCAAACATAAAATATGCAATGATATACCCAGCCCGACTGCGAATCACAGACGACGGAAAAACACAATTCTTCACTACAGCCCTGGACGTGATGTCATGGCTTGATTCCCGTCCAAATCGGAGACCCAACGACCTACAGCAATAATACAACGGAATATAAAATAACAGACCCCTCAACAAGAACTCCACTGGACCACTACAACAAGCAAGACAAGACGCAACATCCATTCCAAAGGATTACAAATAGCCTGGGAAGCACAAACTATCCTTGGCTAATATAGAGGCCAAAACTACAAAAAGAAAAAGCAAAATTCGAGACAAACAAGCACAAAACATGAAGCGGCCTACCGAACCAGACCAAGGATTACAAACGGGAGCATGAACACCCCCAGATAAGTATAAACTTTCTTATTCTTCACAATGCCCCACTACAAGACAATTACATTCCCAGAGAAAACTGATTTATTATCTGACCGGCTGGACCCCAACCATATGTTCCAACATAAGGGAACCTAACCAAACGCCCCCACTGAAATATGCCCAAACTGAACATTACCACACTGAACGATCCACGAAGGCAACCAACACTCCAACAGGTCACCACAAACCCCGCCTGTTACTAGCGAAAGACTGCTACAAACATATGAACTAATCCATCCTGAATCTGCTTGGAAATGTCTCCCTCCTTGTTTATAAGTTTAAAGAAGTGATTACCCCTGACAACAAAACTCCCCTCCCTATCTCTACAACCCATTGATCTCCTTTTCCATTCCCCCCCCTCCCCCCCCCTCATTTAGTGAGCGGACAACTGCTAAAGGGGAATAAAAACAAAAACGCTACAGATACCACATACACACCTTCTTTCCTTGGGATCAAGGACAGCGAAAGGAACAATCGCCCCCTTAGCATAATAGTTATTGAATAACACCATTGCAAGTTGAAATAAGTTTATGGTTTATATGTTATGGTTTTTAAAGCTCGCACCAAGTTTAAGGTGCAGAGCCGGGTTAACTGGAAAAATGTTCAAAATTGCTGATTTATTCATGTACCAAAATAATACCTTGCTATGTGATAAAATGTTATTTTTAAATGTGGTTTATTGTACTGTGCAGATGTCCCTAATGTTGCTGGGTCGAGCCTTCTTCACTAAAATCATCAGACACCACCCTGGCTAACAACCTTAAAATTCTAACGTGGAACGTGAGAGGCCTCCACAACAGAATTAAACGTACCGCAGTGTTACAGTACCTCAAAAAACTCAGAATAGACATAATAGTGCTTCTGGAAACACATCTAGTGGGCCACCAAACATGTGTCCTTAAAAAACCCTGGATAGGGTGGGTATATCATTCCCAATTTACCACATCATCTCGCGGAGTCGCAGTGCTCATCACAAAATCGGTGCAGTTTGATTTGGTGGATCTAAGGCTCGACCAAAAGGGAACCTATGTCTATTTAAACGCAAGAGTACAGGGAACACCAATGCTGTTGTTGGCTAATTATGTCCCACCCCCCTTCTCAATGTCCGCAGTGACAACAGGAGTGCAATTCCTGTCTGAATACCCAGACATCCCTTCCATATGGGTAGGAGACTTTAACAATGTAATGCAGGTTTCCCAAGACCGTCTACACCCAAGCGGCTGGATACCTCCACCGCAACTAGAGACAAGACTAGCTAGACTCATGAACACAATTAATATGATCGACGCATGGCGTCACTTACACCCTAACCAGAAACACTACTCTTGTTTCTCCACAACTCATAATACAATGTCCAGAATCGATATGATTCTTGTACACAGGAGACTACTCCCAAGAGTGGCGGCAGCCGAATACGCTACGAGAATACTATCCGACCATTCACCATGCTGGATGGAGCTGGGCTGGACGGGCAACAGACCACCACCGAGCTGGAGACTCAACCCATTCTGGCTGACCCTTTTCCCGGAGGAAGACACCCTACTGGGGGAGTGGGCACAGTACTTTAGCACCAATTCAGGAACGGCCGGGACGATACAGGTCTGGGAGATGTTTAAGTTACACGCCCGCATGCTACTCACAACAACAATTAACAAAATTAAGCAAAACTCCTCCAAATCAGAAAACAAAGCCATAAAAGCTCTGGAGGTAGCCCAGTTATCCTTCACAAACAACCCTAATGCAGAAACAGCAGAAAATCTCAAACTCCATACCAAAATAACAAACGAATTACACGAAGCCAAAGCCAAAAAAAGACTTTTCTTTCAATCCCAAAAATACTATGAATACGGCGAAAAATGTGGAAAGCTCTTGGCATACATGGCCAATAACGAAAACAAACCCCCAATAGTAATAACAATACACATTCCCAATCAAAGACCCATCACTGATCCCCAAGAGGTAACCGAATACTTCGCAACCTACTACGCTAACCTATATAAATCCTCTCTTCACCACACAACTCAGGAAATAGATACATACCTAAACCAGAATGCACTCCCTCGACAAATGAAGAAATACAACTTACGGAAGCACCCATAACCGAGGCAGAAATCAGACGAGCCGTTGCCTCACTAACCAAGAACAAATCTCCCGGCACAGACGGCCTCCCAGTCGAATTCTACACCAAATACATAGAAGAACTGTCCCCCAGACTACAAAATCTGTACGAAACTATATTCACAACACACACTTTACCTAAATCAATGTCAGAAGCCCTAATAGTTCTTATTCCCAAACCCGGCAAAAACCCACATCTCCCGGAATCCTACAGACCTATCTCACTGCTCCAGGTCGATGTTAAAATTCTGTCAAAACTACTTGCCCTGCGGCTCAACCAAATAATAAAATCCCTAATACACACTGACCAAACTGGATTCATCCCAGGGAAAAATACCTCACTCAACACGAGGCGACTATTCATGAACCTACAAACATGCCACGATAATGTTGGAACCCGATGCGTGGTGAGTCTGGATGCAGCACGAGCCTTCGACTCGGTCGAATGGCCATACTTGTGGGCCACACTCAAGGGTTTTGGCTTCGGACCAAATTTCATCACATGGCTTCGAATCCTATATTCTTCCCCCAGCGCCAAAATCTCTGCCAATGGCTGGACCACAAAAACATTCCCCCTGTCGAGAGGCACCCGACAGGGTTGCCCTCTCTCACCCTTGTTGTATGCACTAGCCATCGAGCCACTGGCAACCAAACTCCGTTCCCATCACACTGTCAAGGGCCTGACGATAAAGAACTTTACCGAAACCATCAGTCTTTATGCAGACGATATGCTGCTATACTTGGAAGACCAAAACGCATCACTGGAATCTGCCTTGCAACTCATAAAAGAATTTGGAGAATATTCTGGCCTATCTATTAACTGGTCAAAATCCGAAATACTTCCACTGGATCAGTTCCCCCCAACCGAAGCCACAAACCCTATTCCCCTAATCAGAACTAACACGATTAAATACCTGGGAATCCGGGTCTCCAGGAAGTCGGAAGACTACATCCAACTCAACCTTGAACCCCTGATCCAAACCATTAAACAAAAAACTCAAATCTGGTCCAAACTCCCCCTGGGAATAGCAGGTCGAGCCAACATCATAAAAATGATACTCCTGCCAAAAATCCTGTACATATTGTGGCACTCACCCGTCTTCATACCCCTACGATATTTCAAAATAATCGACTCTCTCCTACGCCCCTTTGTGTGGGGAAACAACAGACATAAATTACGATGGACAACGTTACAACACCCCACCGAACTAGGAGGAATAGCACTCCCAGACTTTAGAAAATACTATATTGCCTCCCAGATCTCTCATCTGTACCACTGGACAAAAGATGAATCAACCAGATTCTGGCAACTTATGACAAACACAAAATCAAATGGTACACACGATACTCTACTCCTTCTTTCCCATGGCCTGAAGGGAACACTCCCCCCAGTTACACCTTACCCTCTTCATCTACAAGCACTAAAGGTCTGGGACCTAGCTATACAGAGCCTGGAGATCCCTTACATTAATAAACAAACACCAATATGGCACAACAAACAACTAAAAGAATTCAATACAATACCCCAACCAGAGCTGTGGTGCAGACTCGGAATAACTAAACTTACCAATATACTTCATGAGAACAGTATCAAACCCTTCAACCAATTACGCACAGAATATCAAACACCACAACACTTTTTCTTCAGATACTTACAACTTAAGCATGCATTCACCACACAATTTGGAGGCCAATATGCCGAGCTACCAAACAATCCAATCACGCAACTAATAAACTCAAACAGCTCAACTAAATTAATATCCCAAATATACAATCTCCTCCACACACCCCGCTCCCGCAGACAAGCCTTCTACAAAAAAAGAACATGGGAACGAGACCTAGGACAACTTGAAGGTGAAGAATGGGAGGAGGCCCTGGCAACGCAAAAAATGGTCTCCCCAAAAGCATCAGACAGAATGACCCACCTGTACGTGCTCCACAGAGCATATCTGACACCAATCCAACTAGCCAAGTACAAAACAGACAGAAGCCCCCTATGCCCCAAATGCAGCAATGAACCAGGAACCTTTTACCACATGATATGGAGCTGCCCCCGCATTCAAGGATACTGGCGACAGGTGCTAGCATTCCTACACGATCATATGGGGTGCCCGGTGGGAATAGACCCCAAACTGTGTATTCTAGGTATGACAGAATACCTGTCAGTGGACAAATTCACCAATATACTCCTATGTGAAACCCTTTTCCTAGCCAAGAAAATGATAGCAAAGCTGTGGATGCAGGCAAACACCCCCACGCTACAACAATGGATAGCCGAGGTTAACTCCACACTAGCATACAAAAAAACAATATACATGACCAGAGGTTGCACCGCCAAATTCGCAAAAATATGGCACAGATGGGAGACTTCCTCCCACACGTAGGAAACCCAAAATAATTATGGGGACACAAAAATGGACCCACTGAACACACTCAGAGAGTTTAATAAGCATACACCATAGCAAGGAAAAGAATACACAAAAAGGCAAAATGAACAACAGGGAAAATGTAAATAGTTGTTTATTACTAATTGAATCACTACAACCAAACAGTTATATATATAAAACAGTGTTGATGGGATAACAAATATACTATCCGAAATTGTAAACTGTATAAGGCCGAAATATGCAAAATGTGAATACGCAAAACTGTATAAATATAACCAAATGAAAACACCATATGTTTGACGAAATAACTGTACGCAGATGTCAATTTATATGTTTACTATAAAAAAATAAATAAACTACCTCCAACTGGGGGGAATTAAAAAAAAAAAAAGAAAGTGACCAGATCTTTACTTACCTTCCCTCTCTCCTCCGACGCCCGGCCCGGCCTTCTGCTTGCAAGACACTGCAAGCAGTGGGCGGGACCGGAAGCCGCGTCCGTGATTGGCTGAGAGGCAGCCAATTATAGACGTGGCTGCCGGCTTCTCAGAATGCCGGTGGAGAGAAAGAAGGTAAGTAGAGTTCTGGTCACTTTCTTAAAATTATGTTTTTGCGGTTGGGGCTGGGGGAACCTATTCTATTACATGGGCAAGAGGTTTTATGCTAGGGGGAGGGATAGCAAAACGGGAGGGAGAGGGAGGGGGAGAAGGGCTGCAGTACGCATGCCAAACTTCTCCTGGAGGCCAGGTAGGAGGCAGAGTCCTATATGGACTCTGCTTTCCTCCTGGTGGGCAGTTTTTGGGACTTTGGGGGGGGGACTACAGGAGAACCTTATGGAGATGGGATGTGATGTAAGGATTTTACTACACTATATGGTGGGGCCAGTAGTGGGGGGATTATAGTTTTGGGGTGGACATGCCCTTTAATGACATAGTCATAGGATAAAGTAATTGGTTTACGATCATGAGGTGGGATCCAAAGTATCGAGGAGGTATGGTATTGGGCAATGATGATGTTTTCGAGGTCAACCCATTTGGTTGATCCTGTAGCCATTGGAGCATTTGCACCAGTCCAGCTGCCATAAAGTATGTGTGGATTAGTGGGAGTGCAAAGCCCCCTTTGTCTTTATTTCTTGCTAAATATGTTTTGTTTCTCCAAATAAATCAGTTTATTTCTTTTTGTAGTCCCGCTAAATCTTTTTTGGTTAGACTAATTGACAAGGCTCTGTCATAGGTAGTAGTAGGTCATAGGTAGTAGTGTCATTTTTTTCTGCATTTATTGTACCCATTGATTAGATTGGATATTGTGACCATTGTTTGAGAAGACTGGTGTAAGGTGTTTTATGATTTTGAGGTAATTATGGGAGTATTAGGTTTGTTTGTTAGTGCTTAGCTGGTTCCGCAAGTATTGGAAGGAGTCCTTTGTCCACTTGAAGTGAAATTGGGAGCTCAGGTGTTGCTGTATTTTTAAGGGCAAAACTATATTATAGGCTATGGTTTTTGTCTGATTAATTTTGAATCCCAATATCTTATTGAACTGTTCTAGTACTTGATATATTGCTGCAGGGATATATGAGGTTGTGATATGTATAGGAGAGTATTGTCTACAATGAGATTTTGGTTTCAACGTCCCCTGAAAGTATCCCATGTATATATTGGTTGTTCCTAATGTTTGCTGCTAGGGGCTCTATAGTTAAAGGAAATAGTAAGGGGGAGAGTGGGCATCCCTGTCTTGTCCTGTTATGAATATGGATAGGTTGTGAGGGGAATCCCATATTGTGGACTTTTGCTCTAGGGTTTAGGTACAGGTTGAAGATAGTGTGAACATAGGTTTGTGGAAAGCCAAAGTTCTCTAGAGTTTTCTTAAGTTAGTTCCAGTCGACTCTATGGAAGGCCTTTTCCACATCCAATGATAAAAGCATAGTTGGGCTAGACCTTCTTTGGGATATTTGCATGTGATTTAATATTTGTATAATTTTAGCCTGTTTGCGAGTATTTTGGCAAACAGTTTCTTGTCTGTATTAATTAAGGAAATCGGTCTGTACTTTGCTACCTGAGTGATGTCTCTATCAGTTCTTTGCAGAATAGCGTTAAAGAAATTTGTTGTATGTGGGGTTAGAGTATTGTTAAATGTTTTTTATATTGTGCTGTGAAGCTGTCTGGGCCAGGGGCTTTTCTCAGTTTACATTTTTTTTAAGTGTTTCTGTTATTTCCTCCTGTGGTATGGGTTCGGTTAGGGAGTGACCTTACATTTGTGTGAGGAAGGTTGTTGTTGCTGAGGAAGGAATCCAGTATGTCTGATGTATTATTGTATATGGTTGCTTTGTGCTGTATTTCCTTTATATAGATACTGGTAGTATGTTGCAAACTTGCAAATTGATTTGAGATCCACTGTGGATCATGGCCTTTATTATCCCTTATAGGTAGATATCTATTGGCTGTGAGTTTTTGATTGAGCTTATTCGCCAACATGGTGTCAAGTTTATTATATTTGCAATAGAATCTCTGGTTGGTAAATCTAAGGGAAATTTCTGCTTTGGTGGAAAGTAGTGAACATAGTTCTCATTTATATGTATCTAGTTGTTGTGTGGTGTCCTCTGTCCAGTGTTTACTAAGTTTGTGTTCATGTTTTTTTATTTAGGACACAAGTTTTTTAATTTTAGCTTTTCTTTTCCTTTTTGTTCTAGCTGCAATTTGTATAATTTTCCCTCTAATAACTGCCTTATGTGCTGTCCATAGTGTTGATAATGAAGTGTCGTGATTTTGATTTTCCGCGAAGTAGTGTTGTAAGGTTTTTTGGATTTCTTTTTGGTTTTCAGAGTCTGCGATTATGGATTTATTGAGGCGCCATGTGGGTGGAGGTGTGGAAAAAATGAGTTCCTTTAGAGAAATAGATGTATGCATGATCCGAACATGATATTTTGGATATATAAGAATCTGTTAGTGAGGGTAGAAGTTGGGCTGCCATTACTGCATAGTCGATTCTCGTGAAAACCTTATGGAGTAATAAGTGTTTTCCCTCAAGCTAGGGTGTGCCATTCTCCATGCGTCTATTAAGTTGCAAGTTTTTAGTAGTGTCGTTAAGCCTTTACATAGATAAGTTGCAGTTTTGGTTGCATGGTGGGAGGATCAATCAATGTTGGGTTGTATGATGGAGTTCAGAACTCCCATCAGCAGGAGGGTACCAGTAGCATGTAGTAGGAGTTTGTTTTTTAGTTCTTAAAAGAATCTAGTTTGTGAGTTGCCATTGTTTGTGAGGTTTGATTTTGTGGCCAATAAATTCAATTTTTATAACTGCTAAACAGTGTTGTGCTCTATTATAGTATACTGTGTCTGGAGGTCTCTAGGGCCCTCCTTTTGGGATTCTGTGAGTTGTTTGGAGCATACACATTTACTAGTGTTATTTTTGTGGATTGTATGAGCCTGTTGATTATGATTATATCCTCAGGGATCTCGATAGCAGTTCTCTTCTGTAAACCACACTGATCCGCCAATAAGGACTGCCACCCCGGCCTTCTTGTTCTCTGCAGAAGTAATGGTGGGAGTATTTCTTTCCCCAGTATTTTGCCTCATGTCCTGCTTTGAAATGTGTTTCTTGGAGCATAATGATATCTGGTTAGTTTTACGGTAGTATTGCATTGCGTTTTCGGGGAGAGTTAAGGCCTTTTACATTTTGCATTTGTTCACCCACCTTCTTGTGGTGAAGTTGAGTTGATGTGCGTAGGATTCCTGAATGCAGTATGGTTGAAGTGGCCAGGTCCCCGCCGGTGCGCCCTCCTCCTTATTGGTGTACCACTGTGGTCATTGTTATGTTCTCGAGTTCTATTGATAGTAAAATGAAACAGACAATAAAACAGTAACATTAAACTACAACTAATAATATTATTATAATGTAAACTATAATATTGTGTGTCTCGCTTTATTTCAATGAAGACTGGGGGTGAAGCATCCTAGTGCTTCTCTCTTTAATTTTAACTACCAAGGGATCTGGGGTTGGTTGCCTCTTTGAGGGGGGTATGTCTGTTCCTATGGAACACATGAGCATATTTTGGGAGTGTTGTCCTGCGTGGGCACTCCCTTTGTAATCAATAGTGTTTGGGGATAAATGTATTTATGGTTAGCCCTTTGTATCGTATATTATTCTGTAGCAGTTTCCTGGTTCAGAATCATTTTCTGTATTCTTACATTCCTAGAGTTGTGGGTCCAAGGGGAGGGTCTGCGGTATATATTGCCCTTATCTAAAATTCACATTGTCACGGTTGACGCTTAGGTATAGCCATACGTGTCATGCTGGGGATAGTTATAGGGTTATGGGATGGTGGGAGACTCTGTTGTGATATGTTGAAAGGGGTATATTTTCCCTTGAGGTGTTATTGACTCACAGTGTTTACTAGGTACATATCTATATAAGCAGGTTTATACGTTTGTACCTAGGGTATAGTACATGGAAGTGATTAGATATGAATGGAATTTTTCATATGATGCCAGCTGTTCGGCTTCCTCTGGTGGAGTTGGATTAATATCTATTTATACCATTATCGGGTGTGAAGTTGGGATAGAGACATTCCCCTTCCCCAACCATTTTTCTCCTCCATTATAGTAGGGCAGAGCGTATGGTTGGGAGGGTTTTCCATGATTTTTCTGTGCCTTACAAATCCATTAGTGATGGGCATTTCCAGGCACGGCACTCTGAGCCGTGGGGATGACAGGTGCACCCTTGGTCAGGCACAGCCGAACCCCCTTAAGAAATCAGATCCCATCCACAACCTAATGAGTGCGCATTACTGACAGGCACTTTGTGCTTAGTTAGCATCTGGGAATATCTGTGATTGGAATGCCCCTAAGAACAGTATGAATGTTTTATTTTTTCAATCCTTTTGTGCCAATTTGGCATCTAGAATGAACCATTGTATGGGGTCTTCTTAACTAGTTACTTTACGCCCTATTGGCTGTTGTGGTACGACCAGTGAGATATCAATAGTGATCTTCTAGGTATGCGTTGTAAGTGGATCTTGTGTGCTCATATGGTATTGGGAATATCCACAAATAAGCCCTTGTGATACCTTTGTAGTTAGGCCTTTTTAGCCCATGTTTTGTGCCAGTATGGCTTCTGGTTTGTCTATAGCTAAGGTCCTCTTGATAACATTAGGCATATACATGGTAAACCGGAATTTTATGTTGGAGTAACATCTGGGATAGCAACAAATAGAACCCCTCTGGGGACCTTATAAATGCATTTTATGAGGAAACATTCTTTGCCAAGTCCACTTCTGCGGTGTTAACAAATAGTCATTTTAACAGCAACAGATATATACATTATAGGCATACATTTTATGTCGAAATTGTGTCAGGAGGACCCCTTTAATAACCTTAAGGATGTACTTTACAGACCAATATTGTGTGCCGAATTAGTATCTGTGATTTTGGTAACTAAATTCACTCATTTACATGTAAACCTTAGAATCACAATACCATCAAAGTAGACGCACATGTTGTACCAACACTCCATGTCGAGTTGGCTTCAGGGGTGTTGGTGGATAGTCCCATCGCGGTGTCATTAAAATCTTACGCCATGCACAATATTTTTGTGCCGGGGTGGCCTCTAAGGGGTCAGTAAATCCCCTTAGATCACTTGTAGTCTTACACTGTTTGCTAACGTTTTATGCCGTGTTGGCAGCTGTGGTATCTGCTTGTGGAATCACTATAACAACACGTCAGGCATACTTAATATACATACCCCTTGTGCTAGATGGTGTCTCGGGTCGAGATCCCTTTGGTACCGCTTTGTGTGAATATTAAGATTTCTGGTACACCATGCACGACCCCCCCAACCGTTATGGCCTCTAAAATATCAGTTAACATTAACTGTATAAGGACCTTATACTCGTTCATTATACATGGGTATTTTGTGTGTCAGGATGGTATCTAAGGTGTCCGTGTCTGACATTTCTATGGACGTGCCTTATGTCTTAAGCTTTCCATACCTAGTCGGCATCAGGGATGTCAGTACCCAAAATTACTAACTGTAATAAGCTTATAAACATATATTATTTACTCAAATATTTGTGAGCAGGTAAGTTTCAGCCATTATCAGGTGCATTTCTTATCACCGACCAAAGTCCTGGTATATAAAGAAAGAGAAATAAAAGAAGGGGTATAATAGGTGAACAAGAGGTCCGGTGGTTGTATTTATTGTTTTAGGTTACTATTGTTCTCCTCAGCTGTTATGAAATCAACCTTGACCAGTTTATTGTTGGTTATGGGGTAAGCTGGCTGTGAGCCATTGTATATCCCAGAGATACCGTAATTGTCTATAGGACCATTTCACATGCTATGTAAGGCGGTCCCCATATTAAAGTAGTTTGTGATAAGGTCTTAAGCAAATGTTTACTTGTTTTTCGTGCATGTCCATATATATTATGGCAGTTATAGCATAGTGTTCCGGTCTCTGTAAGGTGTACACTACCAGTATAAACTGAAGATTGCTGAGGTAGTTATGGTAGCAGTTATAATATATTTTTTTTACTCAAAGAAAAGACCTCTTGTGTGCATATACTCCAGGTTATGGAGTGGTTTAGAAAAGTTGCTGTGGAAGCCGTATAACATCGGACTGTATGGGACCGGTCTTATCTCTTTTAGGGCAGATTAAATTATGTTCAGTTGCCCCTAGAGGCCTTTGTGAGGTCAGGCTCACGTAAATAGTCTATAAGGCTAAAGTGAATATGTTTCTTCTAGGTTTGGCCCCGTATATGGGTGAAAGTATTTGAGATTAGATACTTGTGGTTTCTAGGTAGTTCATCTGAACCCCTGGGATCCAGGTGAGGAGTGGAGACCCTTGTTGTAGATTCTTTGTGGTTTGGTGTTAACCTGGGTCCACGTTGGAGGTGGAGTGGAGGACCTCATGCGTTCTGGGTTGGGTTGGCTTTGGGGTTGCTCTTCCCTTATGTCCAGTCTGCGAAGGAAGACTTCTTTATCTTTCATTGAGGCAATCGAGATTGGTCTTCCATTTTTCGTGACTGTGAGCCTATATGGCCAACGATATTTTATGCGATGTTGGATCAGCAGGTCTATCAGTGGTTTCATTTCTCTGCGACGCTACAGTGTGGTGGTAGACAAATCCTGGAAAAGCTTAATGATTGCACCCTCGAATTCAATGTTTTCTCGGGTCCGGGTTGCAGACATTATAGCTTCACTATAAAATAATGGAGCTTGCAGATGATATCATGTGGAGGGTCCCCCTCCATGGGTTTGGATCTCAGCACCCTGTGAGCTCTATCCATTGTGAAGTCCTGTGGGGTAGCATCCCCTAGTATGTGTTGAAATAAGTGGGTCAGGAAGGGTTCAATGTCTGTCACGGCCCCCGGGATCCCCCGGGCCCTTATGTTGCACCACCTGGAGCGATTCTCCTTATCATCTTGTTGCTCACGGAGCAATTGGATGTCGTGTCGGACCTCCTTAAGCTCTATGTCCGCTTGTTGGCAGAACTGTGACAAAGTGGAGACCCTCTCCCCCAATGAGGCTATTTCAAGTTTTACCTCCCTTATTATTGGTGCCTGGGAAGATTGTATGATTTTCTCAATGTTGGAGTAGAGGGTGTTTAGGTCGCTCCTGGTGCATGGAGTAGTGTCTAGGGCAGGGATAAGCAACCAGTAGATGTTTGAAAACTACAACTCCCAGCATTCCTCTACAAGCACTCTGTAATTAGGGAATTCTGGGAGTTGTAGTTTCCAATCATCTGGAGATCTACCGGTTGCTTATCCCTGGTCTAGGGCCTCCTCTGGCAGGCTGGAGCGATCTTGGGTTCCATGTGGGGTAGTAGGGAAGAAGCCTGTTAGATCCGATTTGAAACCTCCGGTCTTCTTTGGCGGCATGTCTTGGGCTGTAAATGATCCTGAGGGTGTGAGGCACCTATGGGTGGCTTTAGTAGTGGGAAAATCTTCCACCAGGCTTTAGAAAGAGGCTGTTGGAAGGGAGCACACCATGGGAGATGTCTGTTCACATGCTCAGTCAGACTCCGCCCCCCCAATTGCGCTTTTTAAAGTGCACACTAGTATGGCCCAGTTCATATGACCACACCAGTGCAGTACTGAGTGCTGCATATGCGATCCATTAATCGGAGCACATGCGATCCCCATTTTTTGTGCAATCGCACGCGCTCCGATTGAGAATCATCGGGCAATAGCATGCGCACAGCAACGCACATGCGGTGCAGTGTGGCCTCTGCCTAACAGAGCTTTGTGGGTTAGGTTTGGTACTGGGGATAATTGAACTGTTTAGTGTCTACCAGATTGGACACCTCACAATGGACACAGCTCAGGTTTCTGATAAATAAATGAGAGATATGCCCATCGAATTTCTTCTGCATTTAAGGTTCGTACACATGTGTGGTCACAGGTGCCGACGCACGATGTGTACGTACGGCCATTTTGGACAATAATCAGCCCGTGTATGGGCACTTTATCGGCCATTCGTTCAGAGATCGTTGCCCGACCGGCCGGGTGGATCTCCGAATGACCGGCCGTTTCAGACGATAAAGTGCCCATACACGGGGCCATTATAGGCTGAAGCGGCCGTTGTCGCAAGTCGGCACCTGCAATCGCACGTGTGTATGAACCTTTAGAGTAGGTTTAGGAAGCCTAAAGATTTGTTTATTGGATAAAATGTATTTTACTGGTTCTGTGAGAGAGTTCAACAACTTTACCCTTTGTGCTATAAAAACTGCAAAAAAGTTTTTTGCAGCTGCAACTCTTTTATTGGCAAGGAAGAGTTTGTGTTCCCTGTGAAGACCTGTTAGTGAATAGGTTCCCAGAGATTTTATTAATATGCCTTGTACATATTTGTTTTACAGAGCTCTTGGTCTGCCTAGGCACCGTTCCTCTGCAATAAATATTTTATTCTTTATTATTAGAAATGGAAGAATTCAGTTAATTTCGTTGTCTGTCTTTGAAACCCTCTAGGCTGCGTTCACACTACACATGGACCAAAACAGACCACAATGAACAGTTCATTTTTTTTTCATCCATTTTGGTGCATGTGCAATGGTCTGTTTTTCCTATTGTCCTCCTGAAAACGGATCTGTTTCGGGGCAGAAATGCTTGCAGCACTGCTGCACATGTTTCTGTCAGGAAAAGGACTTAGGGTGAGGCCACACTGCAACGCACAGGAATCGCGCACAAAATCGCGAGCGTTATCGCACGCGATTGTGTGCGCGATTCTTGCGCGTTTCGCGCTCGCGTTCGCATTTTGCGCACGCGTTTTCGCCTTTTCATGTTATGGACACGCATGCGTTAACGCACCAAAAATGGTGAACGCATGCGTTACCATAACGCGAACGGACGCGCAATCGCATGCGCATTGGAAATCGCGGGAATTTTTGCGTTCCCGCGATTTCCATTTTAGCGAAAATCGCAGGCGCAAACGCGAGCGCGAAACGCGTGCGCAAACGCGCGAAAAACGCGCTAGTGTGGCCTAGCCCTAAGTGTGAACAAGACCGTAAAGTACTTAGGTTGGTACTGGTAGGATGGACTGGACGGATGTGGACGTATGTCTTTATTCAACCTCAAATGCTATACTAATGTTACATGGCAAGCGCAGGATTTTCAAGGGGGTAGATTCCTAAATGGGTTACCACTGAACAAGCGTCAGTGAACACTGTCAGTCGCCCGTTTCCGGGATCAGATGAAAGGGCAATTTGACATGCCAGTAAATCATCGCCGATTGTGTGGTGCATAGGAGACATTTGCCGTGGCCGACCACTCTACAGCGGCGAACGGTGGGGACAGAAAATTTGTCTGTGTGTATCTCGCCTAACGTTCTGTTTTACTGAGAAATCCACATTTGCACTACATTTTCATTAGTGTCTTTCATAGTCAGAGCTGTGACACTGACGGTGGATCTGACAGAAATTGGTGAATTTTGTTGGTATCAGGACCTATCGGGCAAGACAGAAAATTTCCATTACCGCTCCCTTTACTATAGTAGGAGACCAGTGGCGTAACCACCGCCCCCGCCACCGGGGGACGGCCCGCGCAGTAGTAGGGCCTACCACTAATTTGCGCAGGACGAGCTGGTTTTTAACAGGTGATCGCGCGTATGAATGAAACATACGCGCAATCAGCTTTTTAAAAGACCGGACCCTAACTTCCGGTTCAGTTCCGGAAGTTCGGGTCCGGTTTTAAACAGCAGATCGCGATTACCTGTTTAAAACCGTCTCGTCCTGCATTCAAGTCTTGCGGAGGGAGGAGGGAGTCAGGGGCCCGGCCCCCAAACCCGTGGGGGGCCCTTCAGGTACGCCCCTGTAGGAGACATAGAGAGAGAGAGAGAGAGATAGATAGATAGATAGATAGATAGATAGACTATAACATTATAGAAAAGAATATAACGTTATATAAAAGAATATAATGTTGACAGTCGCTATACAACCACCTCCAGGATTTCTTTATGTTACTATTCCTGCTCACTAAGCTCCAAAACATAGTGTAGTAGGTACAGTAAGTACTGTATATAAACCCAGTCTCAGCATTTACCTCAGGCAGCTGCAGGGTTAATGTTGATAAAGATCTCTATGCTGCTGTCAATCACAGGGCAGACTGAATACATTTTTGAAACATTTAAATGCTGCTTCTCACTCACAGCTCAATTAACAATGTAACAATCTATGTAACAGTCTAATCTATGTAATCACAAATTGGTATACAGGTACTTCCAGACTGAAAAAGACTCCATGGATTTGTCTGGAAGTACCTGTATACCAATTTGTGATTTACCTAGTTAAAGTGCTTGGAACAGTGCACAGCAGGATCCAGCAGCCTAGAGAGGTGCAGGACACTACCCATATGTAACAATCTATGTAACAGTCTATGTAACAATCTATGTAACAGTCTATGTAACAGTCTATGTAACAGTCTATGTAACAGTCTATATAACAATCTATGTAACAATCTATGTAACAGTCTATGTAACAATCTATGTAACAATCTATGTAACAGTCTATGTAACAGTCTATGTAACAATCTATGTAACAGTCTATGTAACAGTCTATATAACAATATATGTAACATTCTATGTACCAGTCTATGGACACCAGGAGAAGTGGAACAGCAGACTGCACTGAGCAGGCAGAAAGGGGGGATTCCAGGCACCAGTAATACCCCTCTAAACATGCTCCTTGGTTAGAATTTGTCCTTTCTGATTCTGTGTGTAACCTAATGGTTTTGTAGCCACTTTTTCCTGTTTCACTTACCTACATACTGGATACACTAATTTCTCTTAGTTGTGTGGAAGGAAAATATATTTTATGTCTGTTTTTGCAAAAAAAGCTTTGAATTATAGATTCCCTGACACTGTAATTAGTCATCATACAAGCCTTAACATGACGATGCCTTGATAGCTGTCACACTTGCAGACTCTAATTTCTCAAGTTAGGCATACACTGATTGTTTTTTTTTCTATCAAGCCCATGTATGGCCTTCTGCTCGACAGACTGCCCAGACAGACAGACAGTCTCCTTCAGCAGTAGCAAAGTTTTCCTTACCATTCTATACCTGCAGTATTTGGCAGCTTTAAAACTCAAATGAGAGATGGAACAGGATCTTGGAAGTATTGATATGCTGCACCATCACAATTGTACCCATTGAGGGTGCTTGGCCAGCTTTACTACTTTAGAACAGTATAATTAGTAACTTTTAGTTAGGATAAAGCAGTAATACATTATTTTGTATTGAGGTTTAAGCTTCTCCAGAACATAATAGGTTACTAATTTTTGTGTTTAGCTTCTAGTGCTTTGGAGGGGCAGGAAGTAACTTCAGTGGAAGCAGGAGCGTAACTACCAGCGGAGCAAATAATTTTACAATTATGAACTTTTTAAAAACCCAAAATATTTTTGGGATTAGTTCTCTTTCTAAATGTATTAACTACTTTTCATTTAATTTTTATTTTTCATCAAAGGTCATTTTTGATTATTCAAGCCCCAGCTGATTTTAACCTGTTCATAAGGAAGTCTTAAAAGATAAATATAAAACTTTAAACAGTAGATAAAGCAGCAATCGGGAAAGCTTGGCTACTCCTGCTGCTGGGCTAATGGGAGACTGTAGGCTAATAGGGCTATGCCATTTAAACTCCCCAGATTAATCACCATTTCCAGATACTGTATGAGAACAAAAAGCCGTGGATCCATTGTGCTGGATCATTGCCATATCTTCTCTAGAGGTTTCATGTACAGCCATGATTAGCTACTCTGGTGACTTTCTTTGCCAAGTGACCTTTTAAGATTTTTAGGCGCAATCAGCCCTTTAGTGAAACAGCTGCACTGTACATTGACAATTGGGGATTTTATGTTTTTGCGCTATTCTGGTTTTAAGTAATGAAAGTGTTAATAAGTTACTCTAGACTTTGGGTGGGGGTGGTAGTGTAACTAAGCATTCCTAAGTACTACATGTGTAAATCATTTGTTCCAGCATGATTTAGTGTTGTTGTAAACATTATGTAAGCTTTTACAGAATCTGGTATTTTAGAAGCCTGCATTCATTTATGGTGCACTGTTCAATAGCAATATGTGCAGTACTGAGATTAAGGGAGTTGGATCAAAGAGATTTTAAAAAAAAATTAAACTAGACTATTGTTGTAGTGATGTGATAGTGGAGCATGGCTGTTGTCCTGATGCACTCAATCTAGCGAGATTATGTAGGTTACAGACTAGGACAAATGCAGCAGGCTGCTGAGATGCCTCTGAAGATGTTAAAGGAGTAAACAGTGTAAAGCTATGTACACATTAGTAATTCTCAGGCAAAGTGCCCATTAATATTGATGGAGTTTGGGCGGGGTGGTGGAGCCACAGGAGCATCCTGGTCACTGCCTGGGGTGCCCCACACCTGAGTCAGGAACAATGCACCATAAGGTTTATTGTATGGCCCATTAATATATTTATATAAAGTGATCATATCCCCATGCAAATATCGCTTCACAGTTATTTTTAATATCCTATTAAAGATTCTTTCTGGTTAGTCCAATAATTAAAGGGGAACTGTGGTCTCCAAACAAGTTGAGTTTAAATGAAAGGGCAGTTTCCTACCTTTAAAACGAGCCATCAACCACCTCTCTACCTGCTCCACAGCCCAAGATATAAAGAAATGACTCAGGAGAGCAATTCGTATCAATTTACCTAAAGTCATTTTTGGACCACAGTACCCCTTTAAATTGTTATCAAAGATCTAGCAATAGATTGTTGGGACAATAAATAGAAATGTGTACTACATGGTTAGTGCATGTCCATGAGGTTCAGTTGCAGACAGGTGAAGGATGCCGCATCCCAGCATCAACAAACCGAAACGGGACTGACAGACACTTTCAACAGTTGGTTCTCTTTTAATGTTAATTAAAATATTTATGTGTTGGGGGAATTATTACAAATAAATTATACAGACAGACATTTAATAGACAGAATGACAACTCCCCCAGTGTAGAAATTGGACCTGTTCTCTACAGGCAATCAGGTATATTTATCAATATAAGATGTGAGTGTAGTGGAGATTGTCTTTTGTTTTTAACTGTAGAAATTCATAAATAGCATTCAGTAATATTTGGCTTATGGAAGTAAAGCTGAACATTAGATCTTCATATCTACAGGCTGATGTACGTACAGAGCATGAAAAACAGGACATAAATAAACAGACATTGAAGGTAATGGGTCAGTAACATCCGACATTGTAAATACTTTCCTTTCTTCACCGATTATAGGGAAACCAACTTGTGAAATGTCTTCTGTGTTTGTATACTACAGGTGGAAGTACAGTAAGTAAATTACTACTGATAAAGTAACTAGAGTGGATTACTAATATCCATATGTTGACAGAAGATCAGGGTGATTTATGGACATCTATGGTTTTTAATACAGAGTCTTTATACTCACGTTTCTTTCCTTATCTACTTGGCACTAAGGGAATTCTCTCAGCACATTATTTACTGTAATAAACGGTCTGCTTTTTATGTCTCCTTTTTTTAAGGGCCAGAAGGACAACACTCTTTTTCAATTTAAAACAACACATGGGACTAGCTAAAAGTACTGCAAATGGCTTCTACATATGTACATCCTGACCAGTGTAACCTGAGAATCTCACCGTAAAAAACATAATCAATGGTTGTATAAGTAATATTGATGCCCCTGTGTGCAATGATTGCAATTGTTAAACATTCTGATGTCGACAATGCAATCTACAGAGCAAAGACACCTTTCATGACTTTTAATTCCTATGAGTCTATATCATATGTCAGTTTTGCCATCATACTGTGCTCATTCACTGGCCTGCACCACAACACCTGTCCCCAAAAGCAGTGTTGAGCTCTTTGCGGTGTGCTTTGTGCCAGAGTTGGCTGATAGAAACACTCTAGGCAGTTAGCTACCTGTGTGGTCTAAACCTTGTAATGAACATCATTTGCCATTAACAAGTAATTTATAAGAGGAACCACAAGCTGTCCTCACATTTATTATCTCCATAAATGACCTGGCTCTTGACTCTGCATTCCCCAATTCCATGCTGATTTTCCAGAATGTAAATTGTACTTCAAAAACATTTCTTCTTTGTATTTTCTCAAATGTATTTCATATTTGGCACTAAGGCTGCTGCCACGCTGAAATATGTAGCGTGTGAGATTTGCAAAAAAGGGGTTATTGCATGTGCTGATAATAAGCTGATTGCCAGGCCAAGTGGGTCCCCTCCGCTCCTGATTGGTAGTCTATCTGGTGGGAATAAAAGTGGCATTGCTGATATTTCTGCTTTACCCATCACGTAGCCCTATGCAGGGGCCATATGCATTTATAAACAAAGACCTCTGTCCAACACTGTGGGAAAGGATTTACCAGGCTGATAAAAAAAAAACCATAAGAGGAATTTGTTACGTACATATGTATGTGTATATATCCTTCCTATACTATAAAATAATTATACATTTGTAGGCATTAAAGGAGAACTAAACCCAAAATACAAAGGCAACTCCACAAACTCTATAACTGTCACATT
This sequence comes from Hymenochirus boettgeri, assembly GCA_019447015.1. Lineage (NCBI taxonomy): Eukaryota > Metazoa > Chordata > Amphibia > Anura > Pipidae > Hymenochirus > Hymenochirus boettgeri. The sequence continues at coordinate 210,780,241 of CM033476.1, read as the reverse complement.
TGTCTCTCACCTCTGAATTCAGCTTCTTACTGTAGAAATAATTTATAGAACATTTCTGAGTACTGGCAATCTATGATGTCATGGCTGGCTTCTAGTGTTGCCTCTTCTTGGTGGTCCAGGTACCAAAATTCCTTCTGCACATGCTAACTAGCTACCTTGTGTTTGTTTCCCACTCCCCTTATGCTAAGCTGCATGTAACAGTTGACCTCAGAGTTCCCACCTGCCAGTGTCTCCCAGCCAATCATTAGAGATAGCAGTGAATATTATTAGCAGATTTTCCTGCTCAAACAGAGTGGAGGAAGGTGTTAACCCTTTTCATATGTATTTAGGAAGCAACTTGTTAACCCTTTTTCTGCAAGTCTGTGTCTTTGTATGTGTTTATTTCTGCACTCTACCATTTATATTAGTGTGTGTATTGCTGAAATGTACATTTTGGGCATGGCTTCACTACAACACACCTGAATCGCACACGATTTACATGTGTTTGCGCTTGTGATTTGTCCAGTGTCATTATGAAAATGCATGCGATTGCACAAAAAACGCATGCGCTACCAAATTGCTGACACATGCATGAATCACAACACACCCTAAATCGCAAGATTTTGGTGCATTGCTGCGATTTTAATACAATTGGAAAATCACCTGAAAAACATGCTTGTGTGGCCTAGCCCTTAGAAGTGTAATGCAAGCTGCATTGATTTCAGTTTAGCCATACAGCATGTATTTAATGCAATGGAACTTAGCAATTTCCTGAGACTGTGGCCCCACTTAAGTGCGATTGGACCCTAGCAGAGCGCATGCAATACAGACAAAAAAATGGTGATCGCATGCACTCCAGTAGCACACAGAAATGCATTGCATGTAGTGGGGCTGGTCCCATAGGCTGTTACATACCTGCACTCCCACTAGCACAATCGGATCCAAACCACAATCCAAAACGTGCTAGTGCAAGCTAGCCCTAAGTGTTTGAATCTTAAAGGGAAAGGTGGCAACCCCAGTAGAATTGAACTGACCACTTTACAAGGGACACTAATAAAAACAAAACAGCACAGAGCTGCAGATGCAGCATATTGACGTGAACATGGTCTTAGTACAGCTCTGTGCAATGCATTTTAAAGGGGAATGTTGGAGCCTGGAAGTAGTTTTGGAAGTAGTGTAAAGGCCACCTTTGCCTTTAAGACCCAAACACGTATTAAATATATATGTTGCAGTGCTAAGTACCATTGCATTAAATACAAACTGTATCAGCCTGCATTGTGCTTCTAAAGAAAATACTAACAATCTTTTGTTGTGTACATATTATCAGGCCTGTGTCATAAAAGTTCTTATGCTAAAATCTGATTGGTTGTGGAAAACTTTGCACCATTTTTAATGTTAAGAACTTTTAATACATAGGCCTGTATATTTGTTTGGGTCTTAAAGGCAAAGGTGGGAACCCTAGTAGGAAGATTTTCTTTATGCTAAACTTCCCACAGGCAGTCCTCCTGCTTCATTAATTTTATAGAACATGTTTGCATTCCCTTTAACAGTACCCCTTTAATTGGCATTCCCTTCAATAATTCCTATTAATATGTACATTTCTATAAACAACATGGTGCAGAGCTGCAAATGGCATACCCTCCAACATTCAACTTTAATACATACACTTATAGAGCATGGTGCAGTGCTGCAGGTGGAGGATAATATAATGACCCTGATCTTGCAAGCTCCGTGCAATACATTTCTCTGTGTAATACATTTCTTAGCTTGTTTTATACAGACAGCTGAATCAAAAACATACTCTTCCTTACCCTCCAACATTCCCTTTAATAAGGTACACTGATGAGAAATGCATTACACAGAGCTGTGCTAAGATCAGGTTCACTTCACTATCCTCCCCCTACAGTTCTGCACCATGTGGTTTCTATAAAATACACTCTTCCTACCCTCCAACATTCCCTTTAATAAGGTACACTGATGAGAAATGCTTTGCACAGAGCTGTGCTAAGATCAGGTTCACTTCACTATCCTCCCCCTACAGTTCTGCACCATGTGGTTTCTATAAAACACACTATTCCTACCCTCCAACATTCCCCTTTAATAAGGTACACTGATGAGAAATGCATTGCACAGAGCTGTGCTAAGATCAGGTTCACTTCTATCCTCCCCCTACAGCTCTGCACCATGTGGTTTCTATAAAACACACTCTTCCTACCCTCCAACATTCCCCTTTAATAAGGTACACTGATGAGAAATGCATTGCACAGAGCTGGTGCTAAGTTCAGGTTCACTTCTCTATCCTCCCCCTACAGTTCTGCACCATGTGGTTCCTATAAAAACACACTCTTCCTACCTTCCAACATTCCCCTTTAAGAAGCTACACTTTCCACTAATATTGCTACAGCTGACAGGGAGAGCTAGAGACCTTCACACTACGGGCCATATTTATAAAGGTATGGTATCACCTTCTTAAGCGATCGTTATGGCGATCATCAATTTATGATCACTATCATAAATCTTGTAAATGTACGATAACCAACGTAAATCTACGACCGCCCGTAGAATATAATTACGGAAGTTTATTACCGCATATTATGGTATACTACTGCCAAAGTCGTACAGTAACGAAAACCAGCGGTATTGCTTTTAAATATGGCCCTCCAACACTTTACATTGCAGGTAAAACATACAAAGACACAGGTCTGTAACTGTGAATAGTGCAGGTTTATTGCAAAACATGCATTCTACATGTTTCTGACCCACTTGTCTTTCCTCAAGTGCTTGAGTGGGTCTGAAACATGTAGTACGCATGTTTTGCAATAAACGTGCAATATTCACAGCTACAGACCTGTGTCTTTGTATGTTTCACCTGCAATTTATTGTTTATATATCGGATTTGGTGGAGTGAAAGCCGTAAGTGAGACATACATATATTTCAGATCCGGACACACTAGATACCTAGACCTATATACATCACACTACAACACTGCTACTAGGAAAGGGTTAATCAGCTGCACCACCAATTTGAATATTGATGATTTAATATATTCCTACATCCTAGGGGTTAAGAGGTGGGAGTGGAAATCCCACAGGTGCTGAAAATATAATCAAGGCAAAAGTACTGGCAGGGAAGGGAAAATGTCAACTTCAGAGTTGGGGAACAAACAGAACCAAAAATGAGCTCATAGAGAAAAAGCCCCTGAGTGGAACCTTCCATGCTGAGAGGATGTTGAGGCAAGTACTTTCTAACTTAAACTTTGATTTTTTGGGTTTAGTTCTCCTTAAAGTGATGTCACTGGAGCTCTGGATAAATATGTGAGATCTACCATGTTTGGAAGGCAGAGACTTTACAGGTGAGATGATTTTAGAAATGTTCTGCTCATGGCCATCTCTAGACTTTTTGGCACCTGAAAAAAAATCCAAATGTCCACCCACCCTCTAGAATAGTATCCCCACCCCAGACCCACCATACTTCCCGTGGAATAAAAGGTTTTGGCCAAAAGATTTGTAAGCCTGCCACCACTTCAAGGAAGACTCTTTCAGACAGCAGGGCCCTTACTAACCTAACTAATTTAACAAACTCTTATCTAAAGCTAGCACCACTGTTTGCCCACAGTGAGTAATATAAGCAAGCTTGCCCACAGTGACTGATATAAGCAAGTTTATCCACAGTGACTGGTATAAGCAAAAAACTCGTATAAGACAAGTATCCAACCCTCCATGGATAGAATTACAAGGCAAGGAAAACAAGGTGAGGGTCGCACTCCAAAAATGGTTAAATCTTTTATTTGGTGACCAACATCAAAACACAACGTTTCGGGTGATAGTTTGCAAAATTTTCCCCCAGTGACTGGTATCAGCAAGTTTGCCCAGTGACCAGTATTAGCAAGTTTGCCCACAGTGACTGGCATCAAAAAATTATCTCCAGTAATTGCCAACAGATTCATGTACAACTCATTCTGAATTGAGAAAAGTAAACTTTAAGTCCAATTAATCTAACTAAATACAACAGTAATAATATTTATAAAGACTGTACACTTACCCACATGAATAGACCCCCCCTACAATTACTAATATATTTAGCAATGGTGTTATATAATGTCCCTTCTACAAGTAAAACTGTTACTTATTGTGCAACTTTAACAGTATTAGCATATTCAGTAATACAAAAGCCAAAAAATGATCTCTAGTAATAATATTTGTAAAGACTGTACACGTGCCCACATGATTAGACCCCCCCAGCATTACTAATATCTTTAGTAATGGTGTTATTTAAAATCTCATCCATAAGCATACCAATTTAGTAATACTGTGCATGCTGATGCAACTGGGATTTCTAGAATTTCATTTACACCTTTTTGTACAGATGCTAATTTAACAAAGGAGGAACAAGTTCTGGTAGGATTTGCTTTTCTTTTTTATTATTAGTTTTATTATTAGTAAACAAAACCATGCCATTTTGTAGGTTGCGGCAATTTTTGGTATTTTCAAACCTTATCCCCAAGTTCCTGGCAAGGTTGTGGGAGTTTGCAAGGGGTTCATGGCCTTAGGGGGGGGGGTTTCCTGTGGTCTTGTGGGTTTGCAGGAGATCACCGCAGAACTGGGGAGACTCTCAGAGATACAGAGAGGGGTGTGATACCTGAGTGTATTCACATAATTTCCACTGTGCACCAACAGGCACACTTTTGCTAGTGTATATTTAGCCTTTAGTTGAACTACAATCAGGACACCCCGGGGCACTTCTAGGTTTTTTGCTGTCTGAGCCAAACTTTTAAATGCCGCCCTTGATTATTTCAGTAGCCGTGTTCAAGTGGGTGTGGCTTTGTCGATGGGCGTGGCTAAAGTTTACGATTTTGAACTTCCTATCACATAGGTATTAAAACATTTCCTCAGGCACTCAATTAGCAATGATATAAATTACTAGAAACAGATATTACATCCGTTTCTCAAATAACTTGTGTTGCCTGTTCCTTTCAGGTTTTTTTTGCTCAAATCAAAATAACTTATTTCATAGCCTGTGTTATACATGCTGCTTCAACTGTTACAACACATTAGAAATGCCATACTTTCTGTAGTATAAAAGATTTTAGCCAAAAGTAATGGAAGCTTGCCACCATGTCAAGGTAGACTCAGCAGGGCCCTAACTAGTCTAACCTAACCTAACCATATAAAATGAATTTAACAACATCATATCTGTAACTAGGGAAAAATTCTCCTGTCTGCTTACACCTTTCTTCATCATTGCAGGGGTGTTGCCTGCGACAAATGTCTCACTCTGCCTCATGGTAGTTGTGGCCCCGAGGACACCAACCTGGTAAGTTTTCCCAACTGCATTTTCCACCTGTCAAAAAAGCAGGAGCAGTGAAAGGGGCTAAAGCTAGGTACACACACTAGTGATAAAGCCCCGATACCATAGTGGCTTTCCCGAATGAGCATGCAGCCACCAAACGTTCCCATCAGCCAAGCAGTTATTCGGGAAAGATCGAAAATTTCTCTATTTGAGGGAAATACACCGTCCCGAACGTTCTCCCTATGCTGTACACAGGGAGAACGCTCAAGACTGTGTGTACCCTAATCTTTGAAAAATGACAGACAGGATCTTGCAGATCCTGTCTGTTATTTTTGAAAACTCTGTCCTGTGTGTACCCAGCTAAAAGATAGCAATGTCCTTGCACCGAATAAATGACACTTTGATATCCAAGGGCCTTTTCTTGCTCATCTCTGAGCTTAATATCATTGCCAAAAATGATTTTGTCTCCTATTTTTCTTATCATTTAATAATCTTTTACACTTTTATACTGTCATTGAAACTCTTTAGGCTGATGAAGGCTTACATTTGTGATACACTAACCATATTTGCTGATCGGTGATACTGCAATTCAACAATTTAGGGGTTTGATATTCCTTTTATTGTCTATTATTTGCTTGGCAACCATATAAATGTCATAGTTAAAAATATCCTCTCTGAGAAAAAGTTTCTCATTCTAACCCTGAAAGTTCACAGCTATGACGGATTCAGCTGGAAAATTGGTCTTTATGGCATAGAAGGGAGTCTAATTTCTGGGTTTCTTAAAGGGCATGTCCACCCCCAAAACTATAATCCCCCCAACTACTGACCCCATCATGTAGTGTAGTTTAATCCTTACCTCACATCCCAGCTCCATAGGGTTCTCCTGTAGTCCCCCCCCAAAGTCCCAAAAACTGCCCACCAGGAGGCTAGCAGGTCCATATAGGACACTGCCTGCTACCTGGCCTCCCGGAGATCACTGCCATGCGTACTGCAGCCCTTCTCCCCCCTCCCTCCCCCTCCCTCTCCCTCCCGTTCTGCTATCCCTCCCCCTAACATAAAACCCCTTCATGGCAGCCTTCCCCCATGTCCCCCAGCCCCAACCGCATAAATTTTATTTTTAGAAGCTCCCCAATCTTTACTTACCTCTCCGCTTCCTACGCGGAAGTGGCTGCCGGCAGCCGCGTCCGTGATTGGCTGCCGCTCAGCCAATCACAGACGCGGCTGCCGGTCCCGCCCCTCTGCTTGCATTTCCTCGCAACAGAGGGCCGGGAGCGCGGCGCAGGAAAGAGGGGAGGTAAGTAGAGTTTAGGGGGCTTTCTAAAAAAATAAATAATGCGGTTGGGGCTGGGAGCCCAGGAGGAAGAACATATTAAAAATGTTATTTCAGGGTGGACATACTCTTTAAAGGATTGTTTCATGTATATACAACGCACAAATATATGTTCTAAGTTTATAAATATCTTAAAAGAGATTATCCCTTCTACCCAAAGAGTGTTTGGCCAGGTAAAATGACTGTTGGTCACGGCAATATTGCCCGTGATTTACCAGCAAATAATGTATGGTGTGTACCCAGCTTTAGACATCCCTGACACATACAAAGATTCACAATTGGGTTAAGCAGCTGACATTGGATACTAGAAATACTTTTCATCTGATAGGCATTTTATATCATTCCTTAGTTTTGTTTTCAATGGAATGAAATGTTGATCTTTGTTGAAGGAAACAACTCACACCCATATTTTCCACCTGGGGTCATGTCCCTTTAATCACACCAGTTCTATTTAAGATGGAAAAAGTTTGCCATATCCAACTGTCCAGCAAGACACAGCTATGCATCTGGGTAGGAAAGAGCATAACATATGGGAAGGAACACCACCAAACACTGGTGCAACTGATAGATGGGAATAGAATATGAAATACTGGCAAGTACATCTGTATGGAGATGCACACAGTGGCAATTTCAGCTGTATTTGAGATAGTGACAGCCTATCTTAATTACACAAATATATAAAGATGGGATAGATGGGATAGCATACATCCATTATAAAGTGCAACGAGTGACCAATTTAATATAGTACACATATAAAAATTTGTGACTAGTTGAACTCTATAATGGATGTATACTATCCCATCTTACAATGGGGGTTTGACCAAGCCTCTGGGAATGTGTACTCCACCCAAGTTAAGGTCACGTGCTCAGGTGAGTAAAGTACTTATAGCAGGAGAGTTAGTCCAAAGGAAGCTAGAGCCACAGTGCAGCAAGGACTTTCAGCTCATAAAAGGCAAGTACGATAGCGTAGGAAACAGCTGAAAAAGCAAACCTTGAAGTGGTGGCTGGGCTTAAAATAATTTGGCCAAGTTATTGAACTAATTGCTTTTATTTATCCAGAGAAAGGCGGTTTTAAGCAGCATCATAGAGGGAATAAACATGTAAGCAAATAGAATTGGGTGTGCAGTATCTTAATAGCAAGAAAACCTACAACATTTCTACAATAGATTTTGTCCGTTTAAATATCTACAATCGTAATTGGGATAACATAAGTTTAAAGGGTATGTCTACCCCCAAACTAATTTTTACTATGTGCCTGGAAATGGCTATAAACCTTGACCTCACGAGGTTTATAGTAGTGACAGGTCCCCCCAAATGTACTCACCAGACTTCGTTTCCCCCGATGCCTTCTGCTTGAGATCCGTGCCTGTTCCATGCACGGAAGTAAAGCAGGAGGAGCTCAACCGGTATCCGCTCCTGTGATTGGCTAAGGCACATCAAAGAGATACAAGTATTTGCTATTTAAAGACATACAGGGAGATTCAATAAAAGTTCTTATCGTTTAAAATGGTGCTAATTGTGCACCAGCCAATCAGATCTTGTTTAACATTTGAAAGCTAACATTTGATTGTTTGGGGCAAAATTAGCGCCATTTTTAACAATAAGAACTTTTATTGAATAACCCTGATAGAACCCTCCCCACTGGCTAATAACTGTTAAGATAAAATACCAAGAAATGTCTTACTTTATTTATGACACAACAAACAATTGTTTAAATCACTTTATTTTATAACAAAATGTAACAGTTGTATATTATTTAACTTTCAATAAAACGAGTTAAAAAAAAAAAGACCATAGAAAAAATGTAAAGGCACAGATCAATATTATTCACACTGACAGCTTACTATAGTATTTCTGAATGGATCCATTCACAAATCTTATTTTCCCCCTGAATATTTGCTATTTAAATACATAGAAAAGATTGAAAGGCACAGATCAATATCAGGCGATCACACTTCAGTACCTGCTATATAGTAAGCTGTCACACTGACAGCTTACTATAGTATTTGTGAATGGATCAAAGAGATCATTCTTTGCGTACAGACGTCGATTCAATTATGAGGATTAACGATAATGTTGTTAAACGTTCATCGGTTGCATCGTAAGAAAATTATCCAACGTGTGTTCGAGGCTTAAGTAAAAGGGTTAATCATATGTTTCCTCTAAAACTGAAGGTAGTGCACCATATTTAATTTTGTATGCTCACATAAAACATGTCTTCACACACTATTAATTAACAATTAGAGGACTATAGAAAAACAGAACAAACAATACACACACCTTTGGTGGGTGGAAAACCTGGTATCCAAAAAGATCCAAAAAAGAAGGGAGAGGGCAGGACCCAGGGATAAAAATGCAAAGGTTTTAAAAGCCACGTAAACAGCCATAGCATGGTCATTTGACATGACAACCAATTGGAAGCTGTGGATTCAAAATATCAAAATAAGAATACAAAAGTACAAGTTAAAGGGACACTAGTGAACAAATTACTACTCATCTTAATCTATAAATTAATAGGTGCAAGTATCATTTACTTTGAGGCATGTGTGTGCTGCATGTCTTCAATCCAGCACATGTGTTTCTCAGGAGCAGTATCCCCCCTCCCTCATTTAACCACTCCCACTTCCACCTAACCTGACTTTTTCCCCACAAACCACCTGTCAAACTACACACAGCATATAGCATTCCAAATGTCAAAACTCTATCACCATTCCAGCTACAGCAAAACTGCTCACAGAAGAATAGTTTGAGAGTAAAGAAATAGGGAGCAGATCAACAAAAAAATTGTACAGTGGTGGGTGGGAAGAATTATAGTTTCCAGTAATGGCCAATTTATAATATTTTTTTTTCTGTATACATGCCTTTTAACCAAATAAAAAGAAAAATGACAAAATAAGAAGAAATACAAAGATAAGCTATATCAATTGTTGCAATTGTTGGCCCCACAGTACAAAAAAAAAAATCCTTACCTTACATCCTTGCTCCTTGTGGTTCTCCTGGTATGCCTCTTCAAATATCAGGAAACTGCTGTGTAGGAGCTTTCAGTGCCTCATCCGGTGCCTGTATCTTTGATAACCTCAGCAAGGTCTGAGACATGCTCAGTAGAGGTCTTTCCCCCCTCTCCCTCCCTCCCTCCCGATCCCTCCGTGGCTGGTAACTTTCAATCTGTACTTACACCTACTCGTTCCAGTGCTGTTCTACAGTGAAGGCAGCTGCGGCTGTGATTGGCTGCCTCTCAGCCAATCACAGCAGCGGCTGCCGGTCCGGCCCCCTGCTTGCAGTTCCGGCGGACAGGGGAGCCCGACCAGAACAGTGCAGGAACAAGGAGGTGTAAGTAGAGATTGAAAGCACTTTTAAAGTTATGAATATAGCGGTTGGGGGTGGGAGGGTATTCCCTACATTGTGCCAAAAGATTTTAAAAAGGGTGGACATGCCCTTTAACATATATACGAAAACCAATTACTACAAGTTCATATACTATGATTATGTCAATTCATATGCTCATATAGGGATTTCTTTATATCTTGAGCTTTGCACCATGTAGAGTGGTGGTTGGAGATCACAGCTCCACTTTAAATGTGAATGGTACAGCATGAATTCTATAATTGGAAACTAACAGCTTTATCTCTAAAATAGGCAACCAGTGGCAGGTTTACTATGAGGCACAGTGGCATGTGTCTAGGGGGGCTGTGGTTGCAGGAATATTTGGCAGTTGGCAGTTTAATTTTCAGCACGTTTTTTAAAATTGTATTTGACATCACCTGCTTTACAGTACTACATTTCAGCATAAATATAGCCTGTATTTTCCCCCAAATGTAAAGGTGGATGTGGTTAGGGGTATAACCTGTGTTGGAGGGTGGGGTTAAGGGCACCATTTTCTTCCACAAACATGCTCCTAAAAATGTAAACCCAGCCCAGTGAGCAACATTTAAATCATATATTTAATTGTTCTGGTTTCTATTTTTTCTAGAGAGGGTCTTGGATCAAGAACATTGAATTCTCCCTCCCCCAAGCTAGAGCAGCCAAATAACTACTGGGTGGCCTGCAAGTGACCTCCTGTAATGAAGATACACTAGTAAGGAGGGCTGCAGTATTACAGATTAATGCTACCTTCGTACTAGGCTGCAATTTTGTGCAACTTCATGCAGGGAAAACACCTGTGCAATAGAAGCACTGTTCACACTGCAGCACGTTGATGTAATGAATTGTAAAAAAGTGCACTGCATGCAGCAGTTTAGTGCGTTAACGGTAAAAATAATGGCTGCCGCTATGTGCTACTGCAGCGGAACATCGCACTTAATCGCAAATGTTAAAAAAATTCTAGTCCACAACAAAGCCTTATTCTTTTGCAATGCTGCTGATTTTGGATGTAGGACTTGCAGCTATTTGCTAGTTTTGAATTGCATAATTTATTTTAGCTTATTTAAATGGTATCTGCTTTAACACATATTCTATATTGTTTTTAACAGTGGATATTTAAGGATCATGGATCAGTATAAACATGAATGTGCTGCATACCCCTCAAACATCCAGGTTTGCCCGTGAGTCCGGGATACTTTTTGGGTGTGGCTGGTGGCTTTCCAGGGTGGGCTGGGACATTTCAGGGTGGTGTTTCAATAGGCACCAGTCCCATCCAGACTCCCCAGTCCCATTGCTGGGAGGTAAACTCGATCATGCAGGTGTGGGTTCACATTTGGTCTGTATATGCCAGTGCCCAGTTGAGAGAAACTGTGAAGATGAAAATTACATTTAGAAAATGGTTTAAGCTTAGGCCACACTGCTATGTTTTACCTTGGCCATTAGCATTTTATCTCGCTGTCTGCATTGACAGCTTGTTTTCATGGAAATCACAGGTACACCCCCCGCTCCCCCCTTTCTGTCCAGATTGTGGATACAAACATGAAACACACTGTACATGTGTTTTGCAAGCTCACAGAAATGCACAGCAAAATGTTCAAAAATACGTGTGAAAAAGCAACACAGCCGCATAGAATTGGACACCAGAATAGCAAAAAGTCTTTGCCACAAAAATACCATGAGACAAATGTAGATTGCATTACATTTATATATTAATATGCAATACTATAATACCTAATATGTTGTGCATTAGATGTGATTTTAAGGCTGAGCCAGCCCCTGGTTTCAGGTTATGTTTAGTTACGTTAATTTAAGACAATGCAAGTGGCTGAAATAGAAATACAATGGTAGCAGGACAATAAGAAAGTGGTGTTGGACAGGAAGCCACAGATACACACTTGCAAGTGTATCCAGATAGGCACTTTTTGTTCATGCAGCTGCTGTACTAGGAATGAGACTTTAATTTGCTGGTGCATCTTTTAACTGCAAGAAACCACATGATGGACATCTTTATTCAACCTCAAATACTATAGTATACTATACATGCAGCAGGTTCTAAGGATCATGAAATTTGGACACTAAAGAGAAAGGAGCTGCCAGCCAGGCATAGATACATAAATATCTGCAAAATGGAGATTTTCTTTCTTTAACTGAAAACTGAGTTTAATTAAAAGGCTAAGTCGTCTCATCTGCACTGTGTTCTAGCAGAGTATGTGTACCCCGGGCTATGTTAGTTTTGAGAAGCATGTCTTTTATGCACACTAATGCTTGTGTTCTCTTTGTGCATGACAAACAGTATGCTCCCCTCCCACCTCACATTCCTTCACTCCACCCTTACTTGCCCCTTATTGCTTTGTTTACTAAACCCCAACCCTGTTACCTTGGTAATCCCCTTCTCTCCTATGTATGACATCAGAGGCTTTCCGCTGACCTCACCCCGAACTTCCCATTACCGGAATTGTATTGTTGTGTTAACTGTTTGTGTTTCATGACAGTGGTAGAAAGCCTATATCCACAAACTCATTCCATGTTAAATGCAGTTTCTTTCTTCATTATCCATAAACTGGACAGATCATGTTACATTTTATGCGCTTACTGGAACCTTTCAGCATATGAACTCCTTTCATTTAAAATAGTGCAGCATTGTGCAGCTGTTTAGATGTTTAGCAATCCCCAGTTAAGCAGCACTTCCATAACCCTTTTCTTGCCAGAGGCCAGTAGTATAGGATCCTGCTTCTATGCACCTTACTAAACTTGTATAGCAAAACCCATCTCTAAAGCTGGGTACACACAGTTACAATAAAGCCCCGACACCCTCTGATCCGACAGTATCGGGGCTTTATCGGTACGGTGTGTACCTTCGTTTTCCGAAAGACCGAAAATTTCCATCGGCCACGCTAGACTCCCTATAGAGGACTCTGCCGGGGCCAAGAGAAACACCCAGTCCCGAGCGTTCTCCCTATGATGTACATAGGGGGAGTGCTCGGGACTGTGTGTATGCAGATCTTTAAAAGATGACAGACAGGATCTTGCAGATCCTGTCTGTCATCTTTCACTGATCTGTACTGTGTGTACCCAGCTTAAAGAAGAACACTGTGGAGACAGTCATTCGCTGATATAAAAGGCTTTATTAGATAGCAGCTCTGGGGATGATATTAGTAGATTTTAGAAGCTTCAATGTAAGATGTCACCAATGCTACTGGAGCAGTTTCATATCCACCCCACCCATTCAAATTACAAATTCATAGGAAAATATATGTCACTGTCGCCATTCCATTCTGTTAGCATTGCAATGGTAAGAAAAGGAAAAATGGGGTTTAGGGAATGTAATGTAATACAGATATGGAAATTCAGGTAGATGTACGTAATTGACATACACCTAGCATTTTTGAAAAAATAAATTGTATTTGCTGTATATCTCTATGTTGAACTGTAAGTTCTTTTGTTAGAATGTGTGCCTTGAAGATAGTAAGTGCAGTCAGGGACAAAGAACAGTGGGGAACATCTGTAACCCATAATTGCCAACCAGATGTTATATCTTTAGGTGAATTGAGCTATATATGCATATGTGCAGTTCTCACTTGAATGGCACCTTGCAATGCTAGGCTTCTGTGCCAGTGCCCTCTTTATCACTCCGGTGGCAGCCCTGATGTAGTCACATTACAGAGTAATTTTAATGTAAAAGAAAGATAGGTAAAAATTTAATAAATTATTGTACGAAAGCAGTAGGGTCACGTTATTACATGATTACATGTGTGCAGATGTGAACATGTGAACAATTGTCTGATTGGGAATCTGAAAATATTTGAAACCCAAGGTGTAAAGGTGGCCATAAAAATGCAATTATGATTCAATAGAATCTGTTGGCACATGCGCTGGTAACCTCATACATGGACCAGACCTATCCCCCACATGCAGTACTTGAGCCAATAATACTGATAATACTGTAAGCTGATAAGAAGGGGATTTTCCAATAACCTTGACTGACAGCACTGTCAATGGCTATAGTATGCTGGCATTGCTTTCCAGTCGGAATTTATAGCGTATCGCCCATGTGTATAGTCACCTTTAGGTGAGCTAAAATCTAGTGGCAAAAAAAAGTGTGAGAAGTAGCTGGGGGCATGGAGGCAGATGGGAATGAGATGAAAGAGAAGGAAAATATGCACTAGGGAGGGGTGGGGAGCACTAAATGTATCCAGCAGCACAGTAAATAGATGGAGCCAAATTTGCTCATACAATCTCAACACATGCTTGCCAAAGACAGTAGACAGTCGAGTGTCTGTGTTTGAGTGTAAATGTGCCTGGTGGCTCTGAGTACATTGTGTTAACTTTCCATGTGATGCACACACACATGCACATATATAAACATGTTTTTTTCCTAATTTTTTTTGTTTCTGTTTGTGTTTACACATTGGGACATAGTTGTAAATGAGCAAAATGTAGCATTAAATTCTCACTGTGCAATGACATGACGCCATTCATGAAATTAATATTTATATTCATGGAAAGAAAATAGCAAAGGGACCTTTTGAAAAAAATAATGTATCACCACACTTAGTAGCATTAAACATTTGTGCTGAATTTAAAGGGTAAATAAATACTTTAACATTTGATGTTAGTGCTCATTAGGGTCATAACTAAGAAGGAAAGAACAGGGCCCATTTCCTGTTTTGTTTGGCTGCTGGGTTTCTCGTCTTGTATCCATGGGAGGGAATTTATAAAGTCAGAGCCCCCTGGCCCTTGGCCCCTGTGCAGTTGCACCCCTGGTAGTAACTGATCTAATAAACAACATAGAGCAAATATTTAGTATATGAATTTAGCTTTAAACATTTGGAATATTTAATCATGGTAATTTTGCCAAATTGAGAGATAAACAACAAAATGAAGTACGTAGATTTGATTTATCTTGCCTTCCAATGGTATCTGCCTCTCATATTTAATAGCTATCCTCAGGGAAAACGTGACACCCAGTTAATTTAAAGAATTGGTGACATCCTTAAAATAGTATAATAGAAATATACTCCACTACCCCCACATAAATAATACCTAAACAACTAGACCCTCACCCCTAGGTTCTTTTTAAATCTGCAGAGTTACTTACCTAACCTTTCCTTTGCCACTCTGCCCCAATCAGTCCATTGGTGATGAGACTAAAGGATGCTTTCTGCAAAAAGCCTTTTTATTGGCCACATTGGAAGAGGATCGGGCAGCAAAGTATGGGAGAAAGGGGGTTGGTATATTATATATTCGCCTTGAAAACTCTTTTTCAGTGTAAAGCTCTTTTTCGGAATTTTCTTGTCATTATTAGCGCTTATTTTTATGGCAAATTACAAAATGTTGTCCCCTGCAATAAATTGTGCTATTAATCTTTGCAGCTCCCCTTCAGTATATGCAAATAAGGAACAGAGACTTCTGGGTAATTTCCATGTTTCCACGGTAGCCCTTACAAAATGCTTCACCTAATAAAAGTTTTCTTAAAACATAAATGCTGTAGATATCCATGCATACGTTTTCTTTGTTTTAATTACACGTACAATTCTCTTTTGTCTCCTATTCCTGTTAGCCAATCCCAACCCTGTCAGGCCTCCTGGTTTAGTCTGATTAGATTAGAAAATCCATTATTAAGAGGGAAATGAGGGGCACAGGTCACATCCTGTTCCATTTAACACATGAAAAGGTGTGAGCACAGTGATGTCAGAGTTGGGTTTTCATGTTCTGTCTGTGTGGGTTTCTATGTGATTTAGACATTTAGTCTAAAAAAAAGAAATCTGAAATGAGAAACCATCAGCAGCCTTCATACCCATTGCTGACTGTGCAGTGTAGAGGCAGTGAGGGAATGGAGTTATTAGTGCAGCACGTATGAGAATGTGTGCTAGTTACAGAATAGTAAAATAAGACAAAATGTGCAGCTGCATAACTTTGTGTGGAGGCTTTTTAAATGATGGTCACTAACAGTAACCGTGTATATAATTCATTTTATCCTCTTTCTATAATTATTCACCTTAGTTATGGTATAAATCCCACTGATAGAAGGACTGAACCAATTAGTAGAGATCTGAGAGTGTTTTGGACATGAATAGCAGGGGAAGTATAGTCAGTTACAGAAATGTATGAAATGTCAACAGCTAAATCACTTTATATGGACATTAATTTATACCTTTTATTGACTAACTGAAATTATTACTTTTTCTCCATGATATCTTTCATCATTGGCTAACACAGGACAATTCTCTACTACTACAGGGTAAATACTTAGACAATGGAAAAAAGTCCCAAAGCTCTGTGTATATTCTTGACAGGAAAGTAACTTGGATGTCACATGAAGTGAGGAGACAAACAGCAGTGATCAGGGTCAGGAACTGGAGGGGAGATATAAATTCATATACCTAGTTCACATATTTTTCAGTTGACCTGTTCTCTCTCGCTTGCTTTTGCAGGGGTTTCCTTATTGCTCTGTGCTTCATATACTGTATCATCAACTCAACCTTCCCCTACTGATTCTCTTTATTCTTTATTGTTCTGTAGGTTTTTTTCTACCATGCCCCCCCATCCCCCCCATTGGACCAGTCTGACTCCCTTTGTAATGCTGTAATGTTTTTTCAAGCACATCTGTTAATGACACATCCTCTCTTCCTCTGTCCAACATCATTCGCCTCCCCCTGTCTTTCCCATTCTCTCATTCCTCAGTCATCTCTTGCTTGCACCTCTCCGCTTCTCCATTCACTTCTTCCATCAGTAGGGTTGGCAGAGGGAAGAGTGAACAATTCAGAAGGAGGGAGAACAAGGGTGGAATGTAAAAGAAGGAGAAAAACAGAAAAGTAGCAAGGGAGCATCATTATAGTGTATGGCAGAAATGATGGTGCATAATTCCCATGTGTGTCCCATATACACAGGTGCGCTCTCTCATGAAGGCTCAGTTATTCCCAGTTCCTTGCATGCTTCCATCCTTTCATGGGGTTGATGGGGTTAGTAGTGACTGGGGATTATGTCATTCTGTTGCTATGCTAAATGTTTGTGTGTTGGAGTCTGAACATAAACAGGGATCAATGCCAGACCCTTGATTTGCCACAGGCTTTATCTTGGAGCAATAATAAACCAATAATTTTTTTTGGGAAAACCTAATTTTAGTATTTTTCACTTTATTAGTTTGTTCTTCTGTGTGACACATGGAATTGTAATGATCTGTAAATTCAACCGACACAAAAAGCACTATATTGCAGTAGATCTATTTGTTATGTTACTAGAATACGCTCCTCCCTGTGTAACTGGCCATGCAAAATGTACACAAACAGACAGTTTGATGGCAGGTTGCTTGACCCACCTGGTCTGCTCTCTCTGTCCCATTTTTTTCTAAAGCAAGGATTATAATGAAGCATTCTGCTTATTTCTTTTCTGTGGAATGCACATTTAATACTTAGTCAGCTTAAAAGAGTTTTTGTTTAAATGGGTAGAAAAACTTAGGATGGTGCTATAATATAGGAGTCATATTGACCAATTTTGTGTAACTGCAGGTTTAAATTCAAAATGCATTGTCAAAAATTCAGTGTTGACTACAGAAGTTTCTCTACAATAATATGACATGCATTGGTTTGCCATCTCATACCTTTAAAGTTTTGTAGACATCCACATGCAAAGTTTTCAACAGTTCAGGATTATGCAGGACTGTCCCAGATTTTCAAAAAGTCCTGGTCCTTAGTCCTGTAGAATACCCTGCAAAGATAGCAGAAGCAGCAAATGTGGAAAATAATTGTCCCTAAGCCAAGTCAAGCAGGGTGGCAGAACCATTGATTCTTGCAGGACTATTAATTGGTACAGTTCCTGTCGCTAAGTTTTGAGGAACCCATAGCAAATAGAGGTGGCCGAACTTCCGAAAATCCGTTCCGCTAGAGGATTCAAAGATTTTTTAAAAATTCGAGGATCATCAAACGGCGAAAGTCCCGCGGCCGGACATTCGTCAACTCGGGACCCCTCCCGGGTCCCCAGAAGGACCATTGTGGCCCTTAGAAGGGCCCTTGGGGGCTTAAGAGGTCCTGCAGCTCAAACCGGGAACCCTCTCCCCAGTACTTTTAAGTGTCCTTGTGGCCCTCTGAAGGGCCCTTGGGGCTTAAGAGGTGCAAACCCCACAGAGCTCAGAAGTCATCACAGTGATGGCAGAAGAAAGAAGACGTCAGTAACACTGGCAACATTGATGTTGCCAGCACCAGTGGTGTCACTGGCGGCCACATAAGAGGATTTGGGCCCTAAGGGCTCTTGTAAGAGCCAATTGGGGGTCCTAGTTTCAAGCTGCACTTGTCACTTGTCAATGCCGCTAGGTCACTTCAAAGTGCCGCAAGGGCACTTCTAAGAGTGGGGAAAGAGGATCCTGGTATGACCTGCAGGATCCCTTAAGCCCAAAAAGGCACTTGCCAGTGCCACAAGGGCCCTTCCAAGTGCCATCTAAGTGCCAGGGGCTCCCGGTTCTAGCTGTCCTTCTAAGGTCCCACAGGACTTTCAGACATTTAAGAATCCTCGGCTGTTTGAGGAGTTCGGAAAAAGTTCAGAAAGTGGAATTCTGGAAAACCTGCAACATCGCGGATCTCCAAGATCCACTGCAGATTTGGGTTGGATTCGCGAGTCATCCATCTCTAATAGCAACCTCTTGAGGAATGCTATGGTTTCCCAGATCCCTGGTTGAGAAAGGATGATCTAGAAAGTAAAATATAGAAGCTTTGATTGGCTTTAAAACTGGGTGTGGACTTCAGTAACCAGGGTAAGGGCCTAAACCCGCCAAGTGCTCACCCGTGGGCACATTACAAATTAGTCGTAATACTAACATTCCAGTGCGCCCTGCCCTGTTGTTATGGTCAGTAACAGTCCGCAATGCAGCCAATAGAAAAACATGCTTCTTTGCAGAGCTTGTCTTCACAATATCTACATCGTGGACTGCAGACAGACCAAGAGGACCAGAATGGTGAGGTATCCTTTATGTAAGTCAAAGGCACTGCAACGCAAACAAGGGGGTGCTATATACTATACAGTAAATACTATAAATATACTTAACTACATATATTGTAGAAGAAAAATGTATGTTTTTCAGTTGTCCATGCACCATGTATAATGCAATGGAAATGTAAAATGTCACCAATTCAAATTGAATTATATTTTTTACATACATTCAGGGAGATTCAGTAAAAGTTCTTATCATTAAAAATGGTGCTAATTTTGCCCCAACCAATCAAATGTTAGCTTTCAAATGTTAAATAAGATCTGCTTGGTTGGGGCAAAATAAGCACCATTTTTAACAATAAGAACTTTATTGAATCTCCCTGATAGTTTTGGAGGTTAAATAAAGACATGTCCATTTAGTCCAACCTTTTTAGCCCACCCATTATGCCTGCCTACTCAGTAATTCAAAAAACTTTGAATTGATAGTTTCTATATATTTATATTATTATTTTAGATTGGGTGGTGGACACGCCTTTAAAATGTTAGGATCAGGATTAGACTTGAAATCAGGAAAGCTTACCAGTACACTCAAGGAAGCATCCCTGGGGCCCTACATCTAATGTTCAATTAAAATGAAAGCATTAACGTAGAGATCAGTTTAAAAGTAGAGATATAAATACGGTATGTCTTATAAGCGTTGTAGAGATATAAATATACCTTATAAGCATTGTAGAGATATAAATATATCTTATAGGCATTGTGGAGATATAAATATATCTTATAGGCATCGTAGAGATATAAATATATCTTATAAGCATCGTAGAGATTTAAATACATCTTTTTTTGTTTCAATATTTTTTATTATTTTTCCGTTTTTACTAATCAACATTGTGTTAGTTTTACATCAGCTGTTTTTTGATTGTTATAGTCCAATAGCGTACAGTGATATAACATTGGCAAATACATTGTAAAACAAAATAAAATAAACAGTTTGTCTCAGCTTCTCTTATTTGGTTTTCAAACCTGATTATCTGGTTGCTATAACCTCGGTTGTTAACTGGATTCTCCTTCTGTGATTTCGTGCTCGTTGACTCCCAGGGAGATTTAAATATATCTTATAGGCATTGTAGAGATATAAATATATCTTATAGGCATCATAGAGATATATTTATATCTCTATAATGTATATAAGATATATTTATATCTCTACGATGCCTTTAAGATATATTTATATCTCTACAATGCCTATAAGATATATTTATATCTCTATGATTCTCTTGTGTTCCAAATTCTTCTAAATCTTTCTCATCTTCCCTCTTCTTTCTGTGTTCGATAAAGGAAACATAAACAAGATGAACATATGATATGTGTTTCATGAAAGGCACAAAACAGAAACAGCATATGCTTTTTGTGGGTTTTTGCTCAATTGCGTGGTCTTTAATAAGCCAAGTCATTGGTCATGACACTTGCAGGGCGATTCAATAAAAGTTCTTATTGTTTAAAATGGTGCTACTTTTGCCCCAACCAATCAGATCTTATTTAACATTTGAAAGCTAACATTTGATTGGTTGGGGCAAAATTAGCACAATTTTAAACGATGAGAACATTTATTGAACAACCCTGTTGGAATCTCCACCTTAAATTAGTCATTTTTCAATTTAATTGAAGAATGGGAGGTAAAGGACCTATGTCTTACCTCCTGTTCTTCAATTAATCCAAGAGAAACCAGGAAGGAACCCAGCAAACGTACCCATG
The DNA here is from genome assembly GCA_019447015.1 of Hymenochirus boettgeri. Lineage (NCBI taxonomy): Eukaryota > Metazoa > Chordata > Amphibia > Anura > Pipidae > Hymenochirus > Hymenochirus boettgeri. The sequence goes on along the minus strand of CM033476.1, from coordinate 210,759,605 downwards.
ATAGTGCTCCTCTGACAGGTGCCAACTATATCCACGCACCCTTGAACTATACGTGCATGCATCCACTACATCCATGCTCCTTTGAACTATACACGCATGCATCCTTAACATCCATGCTCCCTTGTACTATACACGCATGCATCCACAACATCCATGCTCCCTTGAACTATACACGCATGCATCCACTACATCCATGCTCCCATGAACTATACGTTCCTACATCCACTACATCCATGCTCCCTTGAACTATACATGCCTGCATCCACTACATCCCGGGGATAATGCGCCCGAGTCTCGGTTCACCTACGGTGAGGGATTTTTACATCACACGAAAAAGAATACATGTCACAGATTTATGTATGTTCCTTTTCAAACAATTTATATCTTTCTACATTTCTGCCCTCATATGATACTTCCCCCTTTAATACAGCTAGTTCCCTTTCATTCAATTGCTCACTTACCACCTCCCCTTGCTTCCTGTCAATTATAATGATTAAAATGTCGAGCAACAATCATTTTCTCTCTTGTGTAAGACCTGTTTTTTCCATTGCTCCCCCCATTCTGTTGGTTCTCTGGGGATAGGAGAGGTTAATTTTTCCCTTAAGAAAACTGGAATGATCTTGCGTCTTTTTTCTGTCCATGTAATGTGCATGTGTCATAATCAGATATTCAATTGCCAGCTGGGTTTTTTCCATTTTTATGAAACAAGGCCCATAGTGCAGTGATTGAAGCACTGAAACTGAAATATTAATGATCCATGTAAAAAAGACAGAAGTTGGAAAAAGAATACAGGAACTGTGTGTGTGTGTGCGGATGTGTACGTGCTCCCTAGCAACAGAGACACTTTTACATTTTTTTTAAAATGCAAGAAATATATTTTTTTAAAAATGTCATAAAAAGTCTTAAAGAAATGGCCATGTGATAACAAGAAGGCTACAGTATATTAAAAGGTTTGGGTTAATCATTTGCATGTAAAATTAAATTATTATTTAAATACAAATAACATTTTTATTAGAAATACAGGATGAATGAGCAGTATATTGAACAGTCCCAAGGAGAATTAATGGCAGTTCTGAGAAGACCAGAGGGTGACACAAGGAATCAAAGTGGGAATAGAGAATAGTGGGGTAGAAGATGGCACAGGTAAGTGTGAATATATAAAGGTTGTCACTCTAAAACACCTCTTCCCCTAATTTATAGAATATATAATTATATTACAGGGCATCTATAGTGAAATTTATACATTGCACCAATCCATACATAAAAAAGTGTATGCTTCCTCTGTGGCTCCGTGTTTGCACACAGTCATATTTACTGCAGAGCTCCCCACTCCCCCTCCCCTCTCTGGTCATTCCCCTGTTTATATAGTCCGGCTGTTAACCAAGCCTGTGAAACATGCCGCTCATGTGCATTAATCCTTCTACACGTCACGTAAACAAGAAAAAAACCCTTGGTATGTAATCCTGTAGAAAGAAAGTCTCTGTTGTTCTGGAGATACTTGCAACATAAGGAGTGGGAGGGGGCGAGTTAGGAGAGAGTGAGTCCTGTCTTATCACTGCAGCCTGTTCTCCCTTTGACAGGCAAAAAATTGGTGAAAGCTTAAATACTTACCTTTACTTCTGTTTTTAACTCATAGAAAGAATTTTTTTCCCCCCCCGCAATAGATGCCCTTTAACACAATGATCACATTCAATGTAATTCCTAACCAAATAATTTCTCCCTCACTCACTGAGCAGCCTAAGCTCACTGAGCTAGGGCGGAAGGGCAATAACTAGAAATTTCTGTACCGTAAGCGTGTATCTTTTTTTAGTTATAAAAGTAAATGTTTTAGTCAGCATTTTCTGGGCTATAAGTCAAGGAAATGTGATTTTAGGCTTGGTGCACATGGGACAAGATTTCTGCCGAAGGCTCAACCTTTATTTGGATTGGGCAGTGGTCATCCATGACTCACAGACACAGCAATCATTCCAGACTGATACATATATACAACACAATACAGGAGCACTCCACAGGACTTCTTGTGACCAAGTTTGTTGACATATACAAATCAAAATGTTTCCTGTTGATTTAAATAAAGTACACGTTTTCTAAGACCCTGGAGTGCACCTTGAATATCTATTTTTGCTATAATTATCTAGTGGGTGGCCTGGATTGGGCAGTGGTCATCCATGACTCACAGACACAGCAATCATTCCAGACTGATATATATACAAAACAATACAGGAGCACTCTAAATAAACATGTTTCAGCCCATTCGAGGCTGTAATTAGGACATAAGGATATATATATATCAAAAATAGATATTCAAGGTTCACTCCAGGGTCTTAGAAAACGTGTACTTTAATTCCACCCTATCTCCGGTACGTTCGGCCCTTTGTCTTGGGCCTTTCTCAGCCAACATGATGTTGGCTTGAGAAAGGCCCAAACAAGGCTGAAATGTTACGTGAGATATGTGTGAATAAAGTACACGTTTTCTAAGACCCTGGAGTGTACCTTGAATATCTATTTTTGCTATAATTATCTAGTGGGTGGCACCTGGGCGAGTATTCATCAGCTTGGAGTACAAACCACACAAATTATATATATTTTATTGTATATGTCCATTAAAATACACATCACATCCTGTGTAGCAGATAAAAACCTTTTTTGGATAACACTTCATTTCACATGGAGCAGACACAGGGGTGTGGTTTAACCTCCCATTTGACCATTCCATTTTGAAATAGGGATCTCAGCTCTGTAAGTTTCTGTATTTTGTATATTTTGTGTTGTACCTAATATAAGTCAGTGCTATTCTTTATATACACTTACTGATGGTCATTTAAATGGTAATAGTGAGATAGAACACACATAGATATACAACTTTCCTATATGTAATATCCTATACCCCCCACCACATTGGTAGCTCCTGAAAACTCAATGCAATCTCCTATGGAGATATAAATATATTTATATAATATATAAGGGATAAGAGAAGGGATAAGGGATATATATCTCCTATCTTCAACGTGCGGCACAATTAAGGGCCATGGCAGTTTATCCCCCGACCAACGACAAGCCATAATATGGATCAGTAGTTTTGTTGGTGGGAATATCATGCTGTAGACTGTAGTCAGTCCATGTATACCAGAACTTAAGCCTTGTACACACCTCTGATGTGATGGGTGAGGCACGGTGTCCGAGCGCATGCGCACAAGCAACAAATGTCCGCTCCAGCCATTAATCGTAAGTATATACGCTTTCGCTCCTCTGTCATTTGTCAGTCTGCTATGGCGGATCAATGTACAAGCCCAAGTGAACACATACACATGGTCGTTCACCGTGGGTGTATTTTTCGCATGGGCACTGTGCCTTGTCCATCACAATGGACGTGTGTATGAGATTTATCCTTTAATATAGCCAAACCTTTATAGAAGTTTTCTAGACCCCTCTTGTTGTAGATGGAACATAGAACCAATGTCAATTGTTAAAGACAGTTTAAAACACAATTCAGGGAGATTCAATAAAAATTCTTATAGTTAAAAATGGTGCTAATTTTACCCCAACCAATCAGATCTTATTTAACATTTAAAAGCTAACATCTGATTGGTTGGGGCAAAATTAGCACCATTTTTAGCAATAAGAATTTTTATTAAATCTCCCTGAAAGGATTTTTCAATTCCCGAGGAAACAAGAAAAAATAAATATTGGGGGCAATGAAAGCTTCTGCACATAATGGTGTGAAATGTTATTACAGTTATAGTAATAAAAATACAGTGAATACAAATCTAAGAAAGAGTGAGAGAAATATGATATCACTGTGAGAACTGGAGATTCTGAGCCAAAGAATTAACAGTTGTGCAGAAAGTGGAATATTACTGAGAACTGATAAAAGAAATGTTAACTTAATATTACTGGGTGGGGGTTGAAAACAAAAAGATACTAAAGAGAAACCAGAGAAAATCCATAGAGGATACTGTACTGTACATGTGAATGAACAAAATCTGAATTGTTCTGGCAAACAAATTGTCGGTACAGTGAGATGATAAACAGAGAAATAATGAAAGAAGAAAACTGAATGACACTGAAACTAAAAAGGGAGGTGGGGAGATTAGTAGAAGGAAAGGGTGACAAAAAAGTGAAATGAAGAATGAATTCATGTCTTTGCTGATGTAGATCTGTGTTTTACCATGACATCATTTGGACAGATTTCTCCCTCCCTTCTCTATGTGTTCATCTAACCATCTGCCAGTTGCCCCAGAACAACTCGGAGCAAGCAAAGACAGACTGGGACTGACTGGGCAGACTCACAGACAGAAAAGTGAAAGTGAACACTGCTTGAAGTCATCTAACAGGTTTAATAAGAGGGAGTGATGGAGGCTTGGAATGTCTAAAAGATGGAATTTAAGTGCTAAGGAAAGTTGTAGAGATAGAGAGAGTCTTCTTAACAGGGAGGTGGACTTGTGTTGGAGTGAGGAAGAAATACTGTATAATCTCCAGGAGTGAATGAGCAACAACACAGGAAACATCAACAGTGATTTTTTTTGAATAGGCTGCTGGAAACAATACCCCTTTATTCATTGGAGAGAGGTAAGAGTTTGACCCTTCTCCCCATGACATTTGCAGGTTATGGGCATCAGATAAATCTGTTATTTTTACTTACCATACTATTATCTATTACTTTGCTGAAAGCTTCAATATAGGAAAAAAATATGCATTAAACTTATGAGAATTACTATGTGCAAAATATCTGCTTTATAGCAGGGCTAATAAAATATGGTTCTCTGCTTTCCAATCATGCACGCTTTTACATTACATATGTACAATATGCATTAAAAAATGAATGTCTCTAACTTTCTCGTATAGTATATTTAGCATCATGCTGCTTTGTGCAGTTTGCATTGGTTTTATTCATTTTTCAGGAAGTTTCATTTTCTAGAGGATAAACAGGGCTCCAAGGGTAATGGGGAATATTCACTGTAAAACTTAAGTGGACTTGACATTAAATGGGCTGTGTGGAAATTGGGGAATTACAAAAGATTTAAGGCGGATTAGTTTATTAGATTGAGCTGGTCACATTTAGTTTGTTCTCAATGCACTTGAATCCAGTTTAATTGAATTGTGACTTTTTTTGGTTATTTCTTGATTATTATATAATGTATAAAATTACCTCCAGGGAGTACTAAACAGGTCTCCCTTTAGGAACAGGACTGGCTGCTGGGGGATATTTATAAAGAGTAATATAAGGTTTTAAGGCACAAACCTTATATTACATTATATATATATATATATATATATATATATATATAATAATATAATATTATATTACATAATGAGAATTTATTTTAAGCTGAAAACAAATCCAGAACTCTGCATATAAAGCTATTGGACATGCTTCTAGAATTTCCATACATGTCCTTAGACTAGGTTTCCAGGAAGGTTGAAGAGAGATATCATAGAGAAGTTAAATGGAACAGGGTCAGCCACCTTAATATGGACATTTCAGGACTTCCTTTTTATTTTGAAGTCTAAACCCATTTTTAACAGCAATTGTACTGGTGGCTCGGAAATGTAAGTGGAACGTGTACCCATGGTTAAATGTCTGAAAAAAAGGATCTATGGGAGCCATACTACCAGAATAAAGCCATTTAGCTTGCCAACAAAAACAAAAGCTTTGCCTATTTTTAGTAGATAGCTTGGTCACTTAACCACCAATAAGCTGCAATAGAGTTTGTACCTGAGTTGTTTGTTATCCTAAATAATAAGTTAATTCATTGGATTCTCAGATCAAGTTTAGATCACTTGTTTGACTTTTGCTCCATAAATTACTTCAGGGTCCGACAGTGGTTTTGTTCTTGCTGCATATTAATCAAAACGTTTTTTTAAAGTTCCTGTGACAAATTAGCCCTTCATAATCCCAGAGGTACCCAACAAATTACAAAACTATATGACACCTTTATAACCTATACCCTCAGACACTCAAAGCCCAGTCCCAATGGCAGGAATGGTGGGAAGGGAGCTGACAAGCAAGCAGTGGACTTCCATACACTCAAATGCTCCAATGTGATGGTACACAAAAATGTTAATATTTTACATAGATGGTACCCCATTCCCTCTAGATTACACCATATTAAAGCAAGATTATCCCCTTTATGTTTCAGTGGATGTATTCAGGTGTCCAATGCAGCTCATTGTTGGTGGTTCTGTCTAGAAGTCCATAAACTATGGTTTGAAAGCTTTGCATTAGTCTATCATGTAATAAGAGCAAATATAACCATGGTTGATTGTTCGACCTACATGATCCGCATTTGAATAGTGAGGGGTGAGAGCTCTTCAGTTATATTTGTGCAGAAACACGGTGCCTTATTGCAGAATCATGGAAAACCACAATCCCAACTAAACAACAACTTATCCAAAATATTTGGTTGCAATGCTTAAATGAACAGCCCATCTATGCGGCTAGAAACCAGATCCATAACTACAATAAAATTTGGGATATTCTGTGTGGTTCTTGAGTATGGAAGACACCAACCATCCTACAACAGAATTTAAGTCCAGTGAGACGATAACTAGACTCAAAAAAAATCAAAAATACCTTTTTTATAAATATGGATTTTCCCCCCCACATTCTTTCCTTTTTAGCACTATTTTAGATTTCTATCAGAAATATTTGATACACAGTGCATAAAAATGAGAAACGGAGATCCCAATGTCTTTGTGTTATGTTTTTTGAAACAAACAGATAAAAATAAAAACTATTGAAACAAAAAATAAATTCCTGTAGATTTTGCTGTCCCATGGTTACGTAGAGGCCATTGACTGCACATTATTCCATAGTACAGATTGCTGGGCTCCCGGTCTTATATTCTAATTTAATAAAGAGAAGTTTCAATGAAATATGTAAAAGTGGAACAAGTAATTTTTTAGAATTAAGTCACCATCTAAATACCTTTGTGGTGTGTTTGTTAAATTCCTTTAGATGATATTGAGTGTTTTATTAAGAAGAAGTTGTGCGGAATTAATACAATAGTTAATCTTTAACAATCTACCTGATAATGCACTGAACATCTAAATGGATGATTGTAATCGTCAATGAAAAGCCATAATTACAGAAAACATGTTAACAGTTATTAATTATTTTTTTAATTTATAGACATTTTAATAGTATTTCCCCAAAAATATTGCTGCTGTGACATGCGTGTATCGTATTGTAGGAGTTCATTTTGTTATATATAGTGCTTAACAAATTCTGCAGCACTTTTACAGTTAGTTTGTCCATTGATACCTTGCACTAGAGAGCTTACAGTCTGAACCCCATGCAAGTACAGGGAGAACATACAAAGTCCTTACAATTGTAGCCAATTGTGCAATTGGACGCGAGACCAAGAAACCAGTTCTAGCCACTGAGCCACCGTACTAGCTGTTCAAAAAAGGTTGAGAAATTTGAGGGCTACATTCTCAGACTGGCAATTCAAGTTGTGTGTACATTTGTAAATATACTGTACTAAAGTGTTTTGGGAGACAATTTGGAGCTCTTTTAATAGTACTAAATCCTACATTGTCCATTTTTCCATGGACGTTTGCAACGTTTGCACTCAATGGTGGGCCCATTGTTCAAAAGGGTTAATGCAGATGTTGGTATGTAAACTAATCTGTCATAGAACGGGAGACATTGATGCCTGGGATTGATGTTTTGCAGGGACATTGTTGATATTATGCAGAACATAACAAATCCATATGGTTTTAATACAAGACAAATGTTCTCATTGTTGGTAATTAATCCCCTTTCCTTTGTCTTTCTTTACTTGTCTCTGCTGCCACAAATGATCTTTTCTTTATATCCTTTATAACTTTTATTTATTTAAATGTATTATTTCTTTCCTTCATATTCATAGGGATTCCAGCTATCTTTACCATGCCAGCTCTCCTTCCCCTGCTCTTTCTTATTTCCTTTTTTAGGGGTGCTCATGCCCCTCCACCCAACACTCAATGTTCAGATGCTGAAGGTGTCCGAGCTCTGCTCAAACGCTTGGAAATATTGGAAGAGTTGGTACGGTCTATAAAGGGAAACTGTGCAACCCCCTGTTGTGAAAAGGTCCAGACTGGTGCTGGTAAGTATGCAATGATATCTCCCTAGCTAAGAGAGGCTCGCTTTCCTTTGTTATAATGCTTCTTTTGTTTCAAAATCTTAAATATGTCTAATAGATTTATAAATTCATAAATAATTTTTTTCATGTACATCCAGCTATAAATGTAAATTTAAGGAAACCTCAATGATAAAGGGCTCAGTTTGTGTCCTGTATGTCACTTGCTAAGAGTCTGATCCTCTATCTGGAAAACCAGTCATAAGGCAAGACGGGACTGCTGTATTGTGTCAGAAAGGAAGAAGTATTGTGTCATTGACGCTAAAAATATTTTCATAATAAGTACATTTCAAGCCAATGTTTCTTACCATGCACTCTTGCAATGCCATAATAACTTTGCAGCAGTTACTGCATCATGGGAGGGGTGGCAGGTAACACTGGCTTACATCTTGCTTAATGGGCCAATCCAATTACATGTTAAGTTTTGTGTTACCTTGTAGAGGGAAACTTAACTTAATGTGTTGCTTCTGGTGCGCTGCACAAGTTCCAAAAAATGATGGGAATTCCTCAGGCCCCATAAAATGAGTGCAAAACCCACACTAACACGATATTACACCAGGCAGTGTTGGTTTTACAGTCACTTAAAAAATAATGATGAATACAGTATCTCCCATTTAGAACATGAAATTTCTCATCACTTTCCATTTAGCTTAGTAAAGAAATAAATTAATGAATTCTGAGTTAAGAATGTCATATCTGCAGGCAGCTCATACTAAAATTCCTTAGTTTCCAATAGCCCCAAAGTTTCCCAATAATAACAGTAGGCAATATTGATGATTTTTCTCCTAGTTGTGTAGGTAACTTTTTGCTGCTGTAGTTTCCTGTTTTTGTTGATCTAAATAGGGATGGAGTTTACCAGGAATAGGTATTAAACTTTATCCTTTATCCTAAAGCTTGTTTCTAAACAGGAATTTTGGTATGAATTAGTAAGACTTACTTTTGCTTTCTTACTTACTGTTTACTTCCTTGATTTAACCAATCAATGTGCTTCATGCTTCCCCATGAAGACTTTACTTAAATAAAGAAGCAGGAGCAAGATAATGCAAGATACATTTTTGAGAATGAGAGAATTCTTTGGTTAAACTGTTTGGAATTTCTAGGTGACTTTCATTTATCCTTATAAGTTACACTACTGGGTACATTATTACTAAGATCTTGTAACCTTTTCTTAGAGATATTTATAAAATGCAACATTTGATTTGTGGAAAATCCCGTAGAATGTGGAACCCCAACATGGATGAATTACTGGTACTTCTCAAGGGACTGTGGGCTGTGTGTGCAAAATGTATGTACCTAACTTCACTCTTATTGGTAGCCAGTAGAGATGTCCGAACTTCGCAAAATCCGGTCCGCTCGAGGATCCGCGAATTTTCGGGAAAATTCGAAAATCCGAGAGCGGACCCGTTAAAATTAAAAATACCCTTAAAATAACGAGATTTTTCGTATTTTCGAAAATTTTCGAAATTACGAGTTTTCACGTATTATCGGGAATTTTCGAAATTACAAGTTTTCATGTATTTCGAAAATATGTATTTTTGAAAATACAAGTAATCCTCGTAATTTCGAATATTTTCGAAAATATATATGTAAGGAATTAAGAGAAATCCTTGTATTTTCGAAAATTTTCGAAAATACGTGAAAACTCGTAATTTCGAAAATTTTCGAAAATATGAAAAATCCGCGAATCGGAAGTTCGGAAGGCGGAAAATCCGGAAAAATCCGCCGTTCGCGAACGGGATAAATCCGCGGCGGATCCGGGTTCGGATCCGCGAACCGGCCATCCCTAGTAGCCAGCCCAAACATATATACAGGACATTATGTAAGACACTTTGCGTCAACCGAATCCACTTCAACCAGCAAACGACATCCACCATAGATAAAACTTTTATTATCACAAGTTTATAGACATGACATACCACCTTTATTCCGCCTGGTGCATTTCATGCGAGATTAAGGTGTTATGTTATGTCTATAAACTTGTGATAATAAAAGTTACGTTTTATCTATGGTGGATGTCGTTTGCCCGTTGATGTGTGTACCCAAAGAAGTGGATTTGGTTGACACATAATGAATTAGCGAAGTCAAGGGCTCAGGGCATGAGCGCACCTGGGCCAGCTGATCCGTGAGGTGAGCCCTTCAACTGTGTTCATGCGAGGGGGCCGACCCGACCCAATTTCACTTTAGAGTAAGTTAACATCACATCCCATATGCCACGTACATACTTTACTACCTGAATGTGCAAGGCTTTCTACTCAGCTGCCTCACCAGCTGGTTGTTAAAGGGCATGTCCACCCCCAAAACTATAATCCCCCCAACTACTGGCCCCACCATGTAGTGTGTTTAATCCTTACCTCACATCCCAGCTCCATAGGGTTCTCCTGTAAACCCCCCCCCCAAAGTCCAAAACTAACCACCAGGAGGATAGCAGGGCTCTGCCTGCTATCTTGCCTCCGGTAGATATTTGCCATGCGCACTGCAGTCCTTCTCCCCCCTCCCTCTCCCTCCCTCTCCCTCCCTCTCCCTCCCGTTCTACTATCCCCCCCCTAGCGTCAATCCCCCTTAATATGCTGCTCCCCCCATGTCCCAAGCCCCAACCGCATATTTTTTTTTCTTCAAAAAGCTCCCCAAACTCTTACTTACCTCTCCGCTTTCCTCCGCTGCACTGAATGACCGGCAGCCGCGTTCGTGATTGGCTGCCGCTCAGCCAATCACAGACGCGACTGCCGGTCCCGCCCCTCTGCTTGCATTCTCGCAAGCAGAGGGCCGGCAGTGCGGCGGAGGAACGAGGGGAGGTAAGTAAGAGTTTGGGGGGCTTTCTGAAAAAAATATTTATGCGGTTGGGGTTGGGGGACATGGGGCAGCAGCATATTAAAAATCAGTTTATTGGCTGGACATACCCTTTAAAGGGCTTGCATCTAGTATATAGTGTTACTCATTATGTAATACCAGAATGCACTGACTGATGGGCATTAAAGTAGCAATAAAATTTGCGTAAATCAAGTAGCAATTACCAGTCACCAAGTCTCTGTATTGTGCCTAGGCTTTAGAAATTCATAAAAAAAGTTCAAACCCCGAACTGTTTAACAGTTAGTAACATTGTTAACTAACATTGCATTGTGCAGTCTTGTGTGTCTAAGACCTAAATATATAATACACAAGTGCCATGAATGCCCTGTAAATTATACACGTATAAACAGTGTTTAACTATGTCATGAGTGTCACATGGCTCACTAAAATTACTGTATATAGCAGGGCTACCTTTACTGTAAGATTTTAATGTGTATCTTTAATTAGAGATTACATAGAAAGTGATGTGATATATTGTTTTAATCAGCAGTTTCCTGGCTATAAGTACTGCAATATTTAGAAAGCTGACAGATGTAAGACTAGTCTGTTGTGTAGTAGAGATGGGATCCGTGTCCCACCCTCATAAAGCTATTTAATGAACTTACCATTACCACATCTGCTGGAAGACAGTTCACCATTCTCACAGTAACCTGAAGATGATGATTCTTTTCTTCTAATCTTAAAGGATGTCCACAACCTAATGGTAAACAATGCGCCAGAGAGTTTATTGTATGGCCCATTAATATATCTGTATAAAGTGATCATTTCCACCGCTGATCCTGTATAAACAGCCATTACTGTCTAATTTAGGGTTCCTTAAAGGTTGTGCTGGGGCACACTGGTGTGACTTCGAACAGACAGATTTGTGCCTCAGAATTGTGGTATTAAAAATAGGTTCACCAGTATAACTTACAGTTTTGTTATATATTTGTGTTATATATTATGATAAAGTTTTAACACAGTCAATTCAGTTTTGATTTACACTACATTGATTTGAATACATTATACACTGTAAAGTGCATTAAATATGGGTAATTACAACTTTAAATCCAACATTAAGTGAAAAAATTGCATTGCCAAGTCTACCACGATCTGAAAATGCTTGAGAAACACTAGTGTAATTTATCAGCATAATCAAGCCCATTCATTTACCTTATTAATTTAGTTGCCCTTCTCTGAACGTTTTCCATTTCCAAGATGTCTCTTTTATGTATATAGCTGCATCACATATTCCAAATGTTGTTCATCATGTGGTGTTGTCTTTTTTAGTAGCAAACCAGATGTTTAAAAACTTCAACTCCCAGCATTCTCCTACAAGCACTCTGCAGCCAGTGAATGTTTGGAGTCGTCTATTTCAAACATCCGCAAGTCTGCTTGTTGCCTAGCTCTGGTCTAACCTAAAGCATTAGGACTACTGCTTATGCTGAGAGTTTAAGTTCAGCAAAAATAGAGCCATGCAGGTCTGATATCTTTCTTAGTTTAATCCTGAAGGTGAATAAATCATTATTTGAAATATTATTTGGTGCTTATGGTTTATTTGGTATGAGGCCATTTAAGTCACTCTCTGGCAGGCATTGCAATTACAATCTTTGGATCTCGGTGGACTAATAAAACTCTTGTTTATCCAGATTCATAGACTGATGAAATTCTCTTGTTTCTGGACAGATTTTAGAGATTTTTATGTAGGTGGAGAAGATAAAACAAATGTGTAAAACATCTCTTATTTAATGTCTTTTTAATGTAAGTTGTTTGTCTGTCATATTAATTATTATTATAATTATATTTTTGTTTATAGTTCGACGTCTTCCATCCCTAGTCTCTTGAGAACTCCTACTTATAATAACATGGTACACAATGATATTAGTCTTGATCTTCCAACAAACCATTCATTTTTTGTAAACACGTAGAAAACATTTTGACCTTTTGTGGCTTTTGGCTTGTGTTAAAGGAGCACTAAAGGTAAAATTTAATAAGAAGAAGGGGAATAGAGAATTTGCTAAGCATGTATAGCTGAGTCTGCTGAGACCCACTCTGGAAAAGCTAGAACCCTGCAATGTAAAATATTTTCTTTGCAATACTTCTGATTTCAGAGCAAAGAGATACAGTTCTATTTGTTAGGAAGAATAAACTTCATTTAGGTTTTTAGCTTACCCTTTAAGCGGAAATGGAAAATCCCATATAACTTCAAGATGTTTGATTTTAAAATGTTAAAATGATTTCTGGATGAAGCATCTTTCATGCTAATCATATAACATTCCACACCTTCCTGTCAGTAAATCTGCAGTCCATTTAAACCTTATGACCTGATTCCGGATGAGTTCACAATATATTTTGAATCACAAATAACTGCTGAAAAAAATTGCCTATTGGTTTAAAAGCTTGTGCTTTGCATTTCTCATCCATTGAGTAACTATCACCATGAAGGCCATCACTCCTTGGTGCAATAACTTAAAAAGATATAAACTAATCATTTGGTGATGGTATTCCTTAGAGATTTGTTCTTCTTTTAAATATGCTGCTCACATAAACTGCAAACCGTTCCTTTTTCTTATTGGCAGTTGGGTAATGGATGACTCATGCTGTAGTTAGATTCTTTCAAGTGGGAAAATCACTTACTGGCTCTTATTTACTCAATAACAAACTAAATTCCCTCTAGTCCAGTGATTCCTGCTATTACCCTGGGAATGAAAATAAGACATTTTCTTACATGAGCCTATATTTTCACAAATGTTTTCTTATCATTAAAAATGGTGCTAATTTTGCCCCAACCAATCTGATGTTAGCTTCCAAATGGTAGCTTACATCTAATTGGTTGGGTCAAAATTAGCACCATTTTTAATGATAAGAACTTTTCTGCACAGTTTACTGAATAGCACTTTCTCCTTTTTTAAATGTTATTCATATAACAGTTTTGCCCAACTGAATCGAGGTGAACTAGCAAAATGGAAATATCCACAAGTAATTACACTCAAACTTGATATAGGTTTCCTAGTAGAAAAAATTTATTGGATTGTTTTTTATTAAAATTGCTATATAGCATAATGATTGTTGTATATTTTCATACAATGGTGTTTATATTCTTACTTTATTCTGTTTTCAGATGATCCTACCAGTCACAAATCTCACTTGTGCCCCCAACCTGTTGAATCTTGTCCAGGGGGATGTGGAGGTGATGCCCAAGGTATCTGTGTTGATGGACAATGCCACTGCAAAGATGGATACATGGGAGACAGTTGCCAGTTTGTGACTTGCCCTGAGGATTGTAATGACCAAGGACGGTGTCAGGATGGACAATGCTACTGCTTTGAAGGATATTTTGGTGTGGCTTGTGGTTCTAAATCCTGTCCCAATAATTGTCTAAATAATGGACAATGTGAAGATGGAGTTTGTAATTGTGACTCTGGTTTTACTGGAGATGATTGTAGTTTTAGAACTTGTCCCAAGAATTGCCTCAACCATGGTCGATGTGAAGCTGGGATTTGTATCTGTGATGCAGGGTTTTCTGGGCCAGATTGTAGTTTAAGAGCCTGTCCCAGGAACTGTCTGGACAGAGGAAGATGTGAAAATGGTGTTTGTGTTTGTCATTCTGGCTTTTCTGGTGTTGATTGTCGATTTAGAACATGTCTCAATAATTGTCAAGGCCATGGTCGTTGTAATGAAGGAGTCTGTGTGTGTGATTTTGGATATACTGGTGTGGATTGTAGTTCAAGAACTTGCCTCAATAACTGTCATAATCATGGAACTTGTGAAAATGGAGTCTGTGTGTGTGATTATAGCTTTTCTGGACTGGACTGTGCATTAAAAGGTTGTCCAGAGGATTGCAATGAGCAAGGGCGTTGTGTGTCAGGAGTGTGTCTGTGTGACAGTGGTTTTATTGGGCCAGACTGTGGAACTAGAATCTGTTCCCCAGAGTGTGAGAGCCGTGGGCATTGTGAGGATGGTGAGTGTGTCTGTAATCCTGGATTTACTGGGCCAGACTGTGAGATTAAAACTTGCCCCAGTGATTGCCACAAACAAGGTGAGTGTGTTGATGGCAAATGTGTCTGCTTTCCTGAGTATACAGGTGTAGACTGCCAATATAAAATGTGCCCAAATAAATGCCACAACCACGGAAGGTGTGAAGATGGAATTTGTATATGTAATGCAGGATATTCGGGGTCAGACTGTGGATTCAAAACCTGCCCAAAGAACTGCAGTGGAAATGGGCAGTGTGTAAAGGGCAAGTGTGTGTGTGATGCTGGGTTTACTGGACCAATTTGTGGGACCAGAACATGTCCATCTGGATGTAGTAACCATGGACGTTGTGTTAGAGGAATCTGTGTCTGCTCCCCAGGGTACACAGGGCCAGACTGTTCCTCCAGACTATGTCCCAAAAACTGCAATAATCAAGGCAGATGCATAGATGGAATTTGTTCTTGTGATTTGGGGTTTACAGGTCTTGATTGTGGGTCTAGAACTTGTCCCAACAACTGTCATGATAAAGGACAATGCGACAATGGAGTATGTATCTGTGATCTGGGATATACTGGCCCAGATTGTGGCACTAGATCTTGCTTTAATGACTGCCACAGCCGAGGGCGGTGTGAAGATGGGGTGTGTTTTTGTGAATCTGGATATACAGGTCTGGATTGTGGGACTATATCCTGCCCTTCACACTGCCACAACAGGGGTCATTGCGAAAATGGAATTTGTATCTGTGAATCTGGCTTTATTGGGCTTGACTGTGGAGTAAAGGCCTGCCCCCAGGATTGTAATAACCAAGGTCATTGTGAAGATGGAATATGCATCTGCAATTTAGGATATGCCGGGGAAGATTGTGGATTAAAGACCTGTCCTAACAACTGTTTTAATCATGGCAAATGTGAAGATGGAATATGTGTCTGTGATTCTGGATATACTGGTTTAGACTGTGGTTTAAAGGCATGTCCCAATAATTGTCACAACCAGGGGCAGTGTGTGAATGGTGTGTGTATTTGTAATTCTGGGTTCAAAGCCCCAGACTGTAGAATGAGAACCTGTCCAAATGATTGCAATTCCAGAGGTCAATGCGAAGATGGTATGTGTATATGTGATACTGGGTATTCTGGTCTAGATTGTAGCTCCACATTATGTCCAAATGACTGTCATAACCAGGGACAATGCAGCAATGGAAATTGTGTCTGTGATTTAGGATTTGTTGGATTGGATTGTGGAACTAGAGCATGTTCGGAGAACTGTCACCTTCATGGCCGATGTGAGGATGGGGTCTGTATTTGTCAGTCTGGATATACAGGTTTGGATTGTGGATTTAAAGCCTGTCCTAAAAACTGTAGTGGCAATGGACATTGCATAAATGGTAAATGTATCTGTGACCTTGGATTTACTGGACCTGTCTGTGGGACTAGAACCTGCCCAGGAAACTGTAATGGGCGTGGAAAATGTGTGAACGGGGCCTGTGTGTGTAAAAAAGGATATGGAGGAACTGACTGCAGCATAGGTGAGTAGCACAACTCCATTGTAATTGAAGCCTTATTGGCTTAATATTTTCGTATATTACATACATACCATCTGCTCTTTTGCAGATGAGATTAATACTATAAAAGTTATTGACGTCAGGAAGATTCCCCTTTTCCTTTCTCAAAGAATTTTAATCATTGCTCATAAAATTGTAAAAAAAAATTAAGAAAATGTAATTCAAATTGTTGATACTCACATTAGGTAATTACCTTTTAAGGCTATTGTTCCAAACAGCCTATTATACTAAAATGCATAAAGGGAGCTACTGGTAGACCTCTCACAGCACACACAGTATACATAGTAGATTGTCAACCAAAGCATTAGTTTGTTAGCCACTTTGCACAAAAATGATTTGATGTTTAAACAATCATGTAAACTCAAGGCCTGTATAAAGAGTTACCGAGCTGCTAGGTTAAAGAGGATTGGTCCCAATTCTATGGTCAGACTTCTCTTTGAGAAAAGGTCTAGATTCTGGGAAGGTATACTGTACATACAATGAATTGAGAACAAGGCTTTTTTTTGTAGAGTGACCATTTACTTTATAAGGCCAATACTTTGCTGAAACGTTAAAATGTGATAAGGGTCTTTGCTGTCTGGAATGAGATTGACAGCAAAAAAGATCAGTAAGAAAAGAAGCTGCATACATAATTGTTAACCTTTTTAAAAGTGAAACTTGTTCGGCTGTTTTCAATACAGGTATCGGAACTGAATTTATTATTCTACTTTATTTCTCTTTTTAATGTTAAGAAATCTTTCTCTGGGCAGAGTTTTTAGTAGCTTTTAAATCCTAAATGTTTTGTTTCTTATAGTTGTAAGTGAGATCACATCCGTCACAGGCCTACGTGTTACATCGCAGCAAGAGACTTCAGTAACCGTAGAGTGGGACCTTCCACAGACTTTACCCGATTTCTATGAGATCTCGTTCAAAGCCAAGGTATGCACATACATATAATTATATCAATATAAATATTATAGAACTGAAAATTTCAAAAATCTCAAATTAAACAACCAGAACTGAAAATTTTTAAAATCTCATTTATACAATCAGATTATACACAACTAATTCTATAGAAGAATGTGCTCCATCTATCTGCCTTTTTTATCCTTTAGAAGGAAAATGGTTTATTAAGCAACACTGTGGATGGTTCTCTTACATCATACGTGCAGACTGGTCTGGCTCCAGGAGAAGAGTATCTTGTGTCTTTACAACCCCGCAAAGAGCAGACTTTAGGGCCCCTTACATCTATAAATGTTACTACAAGTGAGTTTAATGTAACAGACATTTTTGTCAAGCAAGGAGTAATATTTGTTGATCTTAATTTTTTTTGTAAATTATACAAATATGCCAGTCTGTAAAGGATTAGCTCTTTTTCCCAACTATTGTCTTCATGCAAACTATGACTCCCCCTAAATATATCTATATATTATATACACTCATAAGTAGGTCAATTAAAATGCTGACTTATTAAAGGGCAACTGGGGTATCCAAACACGTTAGGGTTAAACAAGCTTAATGTCTAAATGGGCCCTGGATCAAATCTCTTAACTCAAGCAATGAGATGATGGAAGCGCTCACTGTTCCTAAGAATAATCTGTTTATTGCATCACACAAAAATGCAATTAACAGATTATTGCATTTGTGTGTGATGCAATAAACAGATTATTCTGAGGAACAGTGTGCACTTCCATCATCTCATTGCTTGTGCTATAGCTTGGAGTCCTTGAGGTAGAGGACTGACACAAGCTGCACCTTCAACTTCAGTGGCATGCTGCCTGAAGGAGTGCCTAGGCCCAAATCTATATCGCATGGGCAAATCTCTTAACTGCAGCATGTGAGAAGTTATATTGCTCATCTCTTGTACCTGAGGTCCGAGCATGCTCACTGCAGGCTTAATGCTGGGAAAAACAGGAAATCTTGCACAGACTAGTGATGAGTGGTGTCATCAGTGCCCGTCAGTATTCACCATGTGGCTACTGCTATAGCAAGTTATATTTTTGAACCCTTTCAAAACTGAAGACTTTTTTATTTTACTCTTGATCAGAGACCACTGAAAGTTATTTGACTAAAAGTTCAAATAAAATTAATGATTTTTTTGGGGTCATAAGGGCCTGAAGACCTCCTGGGAATTTTGAACAGAAGTGCCTTTCCTCTAAATTCTTTCTTTGTAAAGGAAATTTTTTTTTTTAATTTGAAAATCAGCCAGGCACATTGTGCCTCATTTTTTATAGCTCCTCACTTGTCATGTAATTTGCCCACTGCCAACTGCTAATTTTAGCTCCCCATGCATTTCTAACCAGGTATTTAATAATACATTTTGCTCTGTTTTCTCCCTTTCTGGCAGAATTTGCCGCACCCTTTTCCTGCTCAATTTGCTTAAAGGAATTGAGCATATGCAGAGGAGGAAGGTAACTGACAAGTGATCAGTTTTTTATTTTAAGGGTGGATGTGCCCCTTAATATCTAAGTAAATTATGATCAGGTCTTACTCCTTACAATACTTAAATTCCAAATGTTTGATAACAAAAAGCCACAGTTGTGATATTAAACCGCTTTGCGGGTGCCTTTTGCATGCACAGACACTGCAATTCCCATCTTTAAAACCATTATCTTAAAGCTGTAAGAACTACAGTTATCTGTTATATCATTTCTGCATTTTGATATTGTATTATAGTGTGTAATATTTTATTCATATTCCTTAGACTTTGAGACAGCTCATGGACTAAGAGTGACCGAAATCACCACATCTTCCTTTATTTTGAGATGGGAACGTCCTCAATCTCCCCCTGATCGTTATATAGTGACTCTAGTGCCTCCAAGTGGGAAGGAGAGAAAGATGAGAGTGCCTGGAAAGGGGGATAGGGTGAGGGTTACAGGACTGGAAGAAGGGACTCAATACAGGATCATTCTGAGAGCAGAAAGGGGACAGGATCAAAGTAAAGGGATGGAGACTACTGCCACTACAGGTAATACGAGGGGGGGAAATGGCTAAAAATGAGAGATAATGAAGTCAGCACCAGAAAAAGGTGTCTAAGGAGGTTTCTGATGACTGATGAATTCGGTTGTTCCGATGATATTGCAGCACTGCTTCCAATTATATTGTGCTCTACAGCAAAGGAACACATGAATGCCTCCAGAGTGTTTGGGCTATTTTCCTTTGTAACAATGGGGTCTAAATATATATCAATGAAATCGCTTATTTTCTCAGTCACAGACAAAACCATTCAAGTACAGTAGGGCCGTTTTTAAGTAATTTATATTCGACTGAAATTGACTGCAGGTTTGAATTTTATTTTCAGTCATGCAAACAGCTGTAGCGATCACTGCTGAAGCTATTATACCGTAAATCCCTCATTATAAATGGGAGCAAAACAATAAAGTTAAACTAGGTACACACAGTACAGATTTACAGCAGAAAGGTTCCTTTAGAAGCTCTCTGTCATTGGCAATAGATATGGGTACCCTTTGTATACTTAAATATTGGGGCCAAAAGAAATTTCCTTATAGAGGAAGCTGACAGATCTTGTGGTTAACGGCGGTAGTTTGCCACCCACGGAATTGTCCATTTTTAGGCCAGGCACATCCTCGATAAAAAGCTGATCCTGTCAGACCCCATGAGATAGGCCTTTTATTGGCTTTTATTGTGAGCTGGTAGTATGAAAAACAAGCCAAGGCAGAGTTCAGCACTGTTTAAGGATAAGTGGAGAAAACCATATGTTACTTGGTCATTTTCTGGTTTCTCTGTAAAATGATAAAATATAAAATGTAAAATTATATTCATGTACTCATTCTCCTCATCCAACCTTTTACTTTTTTTTGTTAGTGCCCTTTAAAGACCGCACTGAGCATTAAAAAGTGCAGCACATGGAAAGACGTCATGGGGATTCCTGTTATTACCCTGTGACTAACTGTCAAACTAATCTATTACAATGAGGGCCTTCAAAAAACAATTACTCCTCATGGTAATCCTACAAAAATGTTTACCTCCTTTAAAAAGGCTGGATGCATTTCAATCTGTAGGGATCTTGTAGCTCATGAGAAACATTGGGCCGTATTTTTAAAGGCACAGTATAATGTTCAGCGTTACCACGCCTTTAACGACCATTATAACATTAATAATCTCAAATCACCAATACCGATTATAAATCTACGATAACAAATCGTAGATTTACGATCCCCATTGAATAACAGTGAGCTAGTATGCTACCGCATGGTATTCTATGACCGAACGATCGGTAATTAACAAACGTTTGGTTATAAATGTATGATTGCGGCCGCACATTTACAACTGCAATCGTACATTAACTAACCCACGCTAAAAAGCAATACCGCGTGTTTATAAATATGGCCCATTGTGATTGGATTAACACTACGTTCTCTGTAGATTGGTAAGAATCTGTTGAATTCGGTGAAAACATGTTAGGGTTGAAAAGTTAGACAAGTGGAAATGCATCTGCTTTATTCCAGCAGTCAAAAAATGTATTCGGATAAAAGTTCAATTGTACTCAAGAGAATAAAAGCGAATAAATAAATAATAATTTGAAGATATATATAATACTTTAAATAATAATTTGAAGATATTTAATCCTTTACATGACAATTTGAAGATATACAATCCTTTATATAATATTTCTCTTTCTAGCTGAACGTGATTTCTGATCCAGTAGGATTCCTCGGACACACGTTATTTACCTTTCCATTAATTCAGAACATTTTGATTTGCAGATATTTAATCATTGGATGCAACATACCGACTGCTTCCATACATTTTTCCAGTGGGTACTAAACATATATAAATAAGGCTGGGGCCCATAAGCATGTTTGGAAATAACTCTGTACACTGGCAGTTCCGGATTTATACTTTTTTCTCCACTAGTCCAGCTAACTTGTACTTTGTACAGCCCCCATCTCCTTCCTCTGTCTTTCCCATTGGCAGAAATCAATACTTAGTTAATCAGAACTGATCACCCAATATTGATCTGTGTCTTTAAAGGGTATGTCCACCGTTATTTTAAACTTTTATTTTTCCAGTTTAACTGAAGGACAGGAGGTAAATGTGATATGTCTTACCTCCTGTCCTTCAGTAAAACTTACAGGAGAGCAGAAGAAACTTACCGCGTATCGCTCCAGCGCTGCCGACAGCCTCCGACTACACTGACATTCCCCGATGGATCCACAGTCCTTTGCATTGTGTGCGTGTGCGCACACAGTGCATAGGAGCGTGGACGCGGCGGAGACTGTCAGTGAAGCCGGCGCTGGAGCGATACGCGGTAAGTTTCTTCTGCTCTCCTGTAAGTTTTACTGAAGGACAGGAGGTAATACATATCACATTTACTTCCTGTCCTTCAGTTAAACTGGAAAGATAAAAGTTTAAAATAACGGTGGACATACCCTTTAAATTTTTAACTAACAAAGAAAAAATCTCTATTTGTAAATGGATCTCTTTGATCCATTCACAAATACTATAGTAAGCTGTCAGTGTGACAGCTTACTATATAGCAAGTAATGAAGTGTGATCAAACAGCTGATCACAGTGCTGTACCTCCTGCTCTATTTGTGAATGGATCTGTTTGATCGAGGTACTGCACTCTTTTTGTGAATAGAAGTGTTTCAACCTGCCTCCCTCCAGATGTTTGCCCATTATTATTCCCAGCATTTAGGAATGCTGGGAGTTGTAGTTTTGCAAACATCTAGAGGGATACAGGTTGGACATCCCTGGATTAAAAGATATATAGATAAATTATTTAATTACTGTTGATTAGATAGATACTGTCGATTAGATAGGGAATAGATTATTGATACATACTGTAAGAAGATAGCTATATATGAGAGATGACTGTACTGTAGATATATATTGTATATAGATAGATAGATAGATAGATACAAGAGGCGACAGATAAGTACTCTAGATATATAGATAGATGGCTGATAGATGATTGATAGATAGACAAGTATAGACAAAAGTTCCCCAAATGATCTCAGCATAATTATTTAGGGGGCAATGCAATATTGGGCGCAAAATGCCCAAGTTAGTGTAAATCCCACGCTATCTGATGTATGATCATGTTAGAGTGGGTTTTACACCGAGCCAGCGTTGCCTGCACCATTTCTGAAAATGTTTGGAAATAGCAAAGTGCAGGCGATGCAAAACCTCCTTATTAAAATTTTGCACTACTATGTAGCATCAAACTTTACACCATTAAATAGGAGGCGTTAGCCGGCACACTTACCTGTCAGAGATCCTGTGATGTACTAAATCTCGCACAGGGATTTTTGCATTGTGGGAACTCGGGCAAGTAAAGTGCGTCGTGTTGCTATATTGCATCATCCCCTTAATTCTTGTTTCATCTTGTATAATGGAATAAGGAACAATCTGGTTAAACTTCATTTTTTATGATAAAATAATCTAAAGCTCCAATGTGTCTGACCTATACATGAAGCAAAATAGCCTAAAAGTGCACAAATGTAAAAAATAATATATTTTACTTAGTCATAATCAAAGTAATGAAATACATTGTTATTAATTTAATGTGGCCTTAGTTCCATTTACTGTGTACATTACCTTTAAAAAATCATTTATCAGTCCTCAACACCAGGTACTTAGCCTAATCTGTTGATCATTAAGGTTCCTTTTCATTTTCTTCTTTTGGTACTTTTGTTAGCTGTTGACAGGGAACAGAAAAGTATGGATGATGAAGAGAAGCACAAGACTGGAGGAAACGTGACCCCACAGCAAATATCAAAAGATCTTAACCATCCTGCACGACCTGGGAAAACACAAGACATTCCAAAGATAAGGGAGGATGCAGCCCATATTAATGATGAAACACAAAAGGGTAGTAGAATGGTTAACACTACCAGGAGGACTATCCAGACCACTATAATTAACACTTACTATATTGAGAATAATAAAAAAGAAAAGCCTGATCTGGAATATCCTATAAAAACAGGGACTCATGTTATAGACCATTTACCTGGGAGAAAAGAGGAAAGCTGGATGATCACAAGAAACATTTCAAGTTTACCATCAAAAGAAAATTCTCCATCCAATCTTTCACATGGGAGAGATGTAACATTGGTCCAGCAAGAAAGTCTTCAAAATATTTACTCTACTAAAAATCAGATTCAAGGTTTTGGTCCACATAATAATTCTAAAAGTGCTGGTAATGCTAAATATCCCTCTCATACTGGGTATTTTAGAATGGAAGCAGGGACCCAGTCTGTGGACAATGGGGACCATGTCACTCAAAATGGAACAGTCCAAAAATTTATATCCAAAAATGAAAAACACCTGGATCAGTTTAGCAGTGAGCATGATCCCAAAGAACTATTAGATACCAAGCAGGGAATAAAGCTGTCACAAAATAAGAATGAAAGTAACATAAAGTACAACATTTTGAAAATAAATACTACTAGGGCAATAAATGTTGATAAAGCGGGACATATTTCTGGAAATAGAATTAATGGTCAGGTAAGTGACAAAATCTTTAATGAGACAGTAGAGGAGAATAATAAAGACAAAGTGCTGGAAGTAGTAGTGAGAAGCAAAAATCAGACTGAGGTTGAAAAAATACAAATAAAAGCTTTTATTAAGGATCTACCAATGAAACTCTCAGCTTACAATGGAACATTTATACAACGCCTTGAGAGTTACCTGCGTGCCACCTCTTATCCACTAAGGGGCAATCAGACAGTGGAATCTGTGGCTAGGGCAATATTCCTTTATTTAGTTAAGTTCAAACCCCACAGTTTTACAGAAATGGTCTATGGCCGCCTTCCTGAAAAGACCCCAGGAGCACCAATAAATACAGAAACTTTAAGTAAAATACAGGGAACTTCTGGAACGCCAATGCTGGGGAATAAACCAAATGAAAAACCAGAAGAAACCATTCTGACTAAAATGGGCAACATTTCAAAATGGGTAGATTCAAAGAAAGAAGTAAACCCTCCAGCTTTAAGAGAGTACAGTTCATCTGAATTTGATGAAGGGAATGTAAATATCTTAAAAATAAAGCCAGTCTCATCAGAGGAAGAAAAGGGGATAGGAGAGAAGGACACAGTCTATAAAACGAATCCAGGCAAAATATCACCTGTAAAAGGTTCCCCTGCTAAAAAAAAAACCTCAGCAGGAGAAAAGAAAGGGGGCTTTAAGGTGGATGAAAAGGTCATCACAGAAAAAGACAAGGAAGAAAAACTGGAAGAAAATATCTCCCCAAAACCTTATTCCCACCTCGAAATTAAACCTAGAAATGTTCAAGAAGGAAAAGCTATGCAGGAAAATTCAGATTACAAAGTGAAAATAGAACCTAAAGAAACATTAAATAACAAAGGAATACCCCCCAGAAAACAGCCACACATTAATACAAATCTGCAAACAGAACCCGAGAAAGTAAACTCTGCAATAAAGGAGGATGTGTTGAAAAAAGGTGAGGGCTTTCAAAGATGTCATATTGTTGTTGAGGAGTTTCTATCACATGTGGGGTAAAGAGAAGGCAATTATGGTTAAACATGTTGCCAGGACTGTAAAAAGGAAAGCAAAGCAGACTCGATACCCTACTGAACATCCATTAAATATGAAGACAGACCAAGGTCTCTTCACAGGTCTCCAACAAGTGTTGTTAGATTTCTAGATAGTTTGTGGGTTTTATGGGGAAAGTTAATGATTCTTTATCATTATCTGAGTTAGGAAACGTGGATCAGAGATTTATAACCAGGGACTACCTATCCCCTTGACCTTTGTGGTCTATTGTGAACATCACAATGAAGTCCCACACATTGTTTGCTGACACAAGTTACTGTACAGCTGGGTTAACAATGCTAGTTGTAAAATGAAGGGGAATTGGAGGAAAAATCATATGAAACAGATTATTGGCTTTCACTGGCTTCCCTGCTTTTCACTGCTTTTTCATGTAATCACGTGATTTCCAAGTGTCCTGTTAGTGTGAAAATGTGTTGAGGTCTGTATTACAGGAGGATGAATTAATGTCTCTTCTTTCTTCTTGTAGGAATCTGTAACATTGGAGTTCTTTCCCTTTTTCTTTCCCTCTTTTCTCAAACTATTTCTGGTATTATTTTTTTTATTTATTGCTTTGTCAGATATTCATTCCCCTTTCCACCTTCCAGTTTACGTTCTGTGTTTATTTGCTATTTCTCACTCACCTCACCTCATGGTTTATGGGGTGGGACTACCTGTCTTTGTATCCTCCCCTCTCTTATTTAGTCCTCACAAATGAATAACCTCACAGTTTTACCTCACAGGCCTTCTCTCTTCCCTTGCTGCTCGTTGTCTTCTGATCATGTGGCAATAAGGCACCGCATCTGACCTGCTGATTTCACCTTTACACTTCAGGCAATGTGAACGCATCCATATATATATCATATTGTACATGAATTATGTATGTGAACTGAAGTGTGTGTGTACATGTATGTATATTCAACATATACTTTATATGTGTGAGTATTTGTGTTTTGGCCAAAATTAGTGGTTCCATCCATATTATTCCATACATAGAAAAATGGATGGTCACTTTTGTACTTCTATTGTTAAATATACCGTTACAATTAACTAGATGAAATAAAAAATTAAAACAGGTGTTTTAAAGGATCTCAACACATAAACACATATACAGTATGTTGTATAATTTTGACTGTTGTTATTCAGGGTATAATGTTATTGCTATTCTGTAATCGTGTGTGTGCTCCGTATTACAGGTGTAGAAATGTAACATTGTATATATGATATATATATATTATTCAAATAGCTACACATTCTGTGCAATTATACTTCCACCTGTGTGTACATTCTGCATTACAAACACAAGAAATTGTATAAATATATTCATTGTAATATGTGTGTTATATGTGTGTTATATGTGTTTTATATGTAGGGTCTTAATGTATATGCACATTTATGTGCATATATAAATATACACTTTCCATAACAAATGTAAATGAATATATTTTTATGTATGGTTGTGCATATCTGCTCAATATATACATATAAACATGTATCAGAAATTGATATGTGCGCATACTGTAACACATACCTACACTTTATGTATGTTCACTGCTTTCATGCATGTAACGTGCACACAAAATGCTTGAGATGTGTCCTGCTTGGGGTTTAACAGTAAATATAGAAAGTGTGAACAAGAAGAAAGGGAATGAGATGCAGGAACCATAGGGGTAAGTGGTAGGTTGAGAGAAGGTGGCGAAGGTGCAAAGCCTATTAACCATAATAATAGAGCATAATGTGCTGCAAGGGCATCATTGTAACATCTTTAAATGTTTTAAATAACACAATGTTTGCTTTACCAAACAGCTGTAAACCCCACTGCCTCATCCAGTGTAGTGTCTACTGGGCCAGCAGTTGTCCAGACAGAGGAAGTGATAACAACACCATCTCCCCCAGGTGATACTTATTTTACAATAATCTGTTTTTATGTAAAATGACTTAAGATAATCACATTCAGTATATAAATGTACACGTAAACTATATATATATAATTAAATGTACAGTTAGAGAATTCAGTGTAATGAAATAATTCCAGGCACACCAAAAAGTGATCTCTTTAGAAAACTTCTTATATAAAAGCCTGAACTGTATCACATCATTATGTTTAGTCATAAGAAGTTCTATTTTGTGGCTTACTGTATTTTGTTGGAGAGATGTTGCCTGACTTATTGTCCCTTCATTTGTCACCAGCAAACTTAAAACCCAGGGTACCTATACAGATGGGCGCACTGCAGGTACGAGAGGTGACAAGCCATAGTGTTACATTAGTGTGGAAGGCCAAGATTGGGGTTTACGATTCCTTCTTAGTTCGGTATGAAGAGGTGACTGATGGTGCCCATTTACTAGAGGAATCAGTTCCTGGAGACCAGCGAGAAGTCACTCTGAGAGGATTAACCCAAGATACCAGATATGCTGTATCAGTGTATGGTGTAAATGGAGGAAAAATGTCAAGGCCACTAAAAGAAGAAGTCACAACAGGTAATAACCACTTTCTCAAAGAGACATATAACATTAGGAAGGACAGGGCCCACAATTAATTAGATTACCAAACATGGCAAAAGAGAGCATGTTACCTGTGCTGTTAAATAAACATTGACATATCTGTATTATGCTTATACTCTCAGCCCAGAATTCTATCTGAATCTCCCACAAATGATAACTGCAGCATTATTTCTTTGCTAGCTTTTAACTGTGTTTTATTTGTTTTGCTAATCTTTGAATTTGTCAACTGTAAGGCTGAGTACACACCATAAGATATTTTTGCTTGCCGACCGATAGTGATGTGTAGCGGTCAGTCGGACAGAAATATGGCATGGTGTGGGTGGGGCGGCTGCGACATTAGTAAGTAGTCGCTAGTCTGCCTGGTGGATATTAAGGCAATGCTGACGATACTTCGGCATGTGTGGTTGCGTGGCCCATTTAAGACCACATGAATGAGCAAAATTGAGGCAATTTTGACTGATCGGCTGAAATATTGGCCTGCGTGTTCAAAGTGTAAGAAATCTATGGCAGCGTTGTCTGAAAACTTCTTAAAATGGGTAGAACTTTCAAACCTTAATCTGGATCTAAAGCATACACTAACTCACATGCAGTGGAATTTATTGAGAGCTACAAGTGCCGGGGGTCCAGATGATTCAGTATTGCGGTAACAGGTCTGGGTAAATCCTGATTGGGTTTCACCCACTGCGTGAGTTTAACACCTGGTCACACTAAAAAACCTGCATAGCCACCGCTGTTTCCTTCTCATTTACCCATAGTAAATAGGTTAGTGTGACTTTTTATTTTTTAGTGCTGTGACTGTTTAAATTCACCTAACTGTCTCTCTGACACAAACACACACAAATACAAATACAAAAACGAAGTACACACAGTTTCAAAATGAATGCATAATAATAAAGTTTGAAATGTATTTTTACAGTCATAAATGTCTGTACCCTTCAAAGTCACACATGCGCCTACTGATGCAGCCCTACAACTTCCTTCCATTTCTATGGTCATATGGGGGGTATATTTTTATGGTTATCATAAACCTCAAAATATACCCCCAGGCCCCCCATACACAAAACTACTGATACACCCCTACAGCTTCCTTCCATTTCTATGGTCATAAACCCAAAAATATACCCCCAGGCCCCCACACAGACACCGGTATATAAAAACTACTGATACACCCCTACATCTTCCTTCTATTTCTATGGTCATAAACCCAAAAATATACCCCCAGGCCCACACACAGACACTGGTATACAAAAACTACTGATACACCCCTACAAACCTGTCTCCACACTCAGAGTGTGTCAGAGTGGCTCACAGCATCTGTGAGCGGGTGGGGCCACGACACTCGTGAGTGGGCAGGGCCACATGGGGGGCCTGCAACTGGAGGGACCATAGGGTCCATGAGTGGGAGGGACCAGG
Organism: Hymenochirus boettgeri; assembly: GCA_019447015.1. NCBI lineage: Eukaryota > Metazoa > Chordata > Amphibia > Anura > Pipidae > Hymenochirus > Hymenochirus boettgeri. The sequence continues at coordinate 210,730,712 of CM033476.1, read as the reverse complement.
GGGGCTGCAAAGGGAGGAGACTCAGGGCAGATTGACTGACAGGTTTCAGAACAGGAAGTGCAGGGGACCTGGTGATGCTGCTGCCATATCACACACAAAAATGTAAATATCTTCAAAACTATGCAAAATAAACAATGGAAAAATTCCTAGCAATTTACCTAAAGTCATTTTTGGACCACAGTTCCTCTTGAAATGAAATGATGGGAGTTGGAGTTTTCAAACATCTGGAGATATACTGGTTGCCTATTCCCATTGTAGGTGCTCAACATTTCAGGTTGTTCCTCTTCTTCAGGTTGGAGGATACAGCCACAAGAGTTCCTACTACAGGTGGGCGAAGAGATCTCTATTTGGCAGTAGTCATAGTAGTCTGATAACAGATTTGGCTCATAAAGATCTTTTAACAGTTGTTTGGTACACCGACTATGTTAATAGTCAATATATTATGGAAATAACTGGCAAATCTCCTTCCTTTTTTCTTTCATAGCATCTTCTCCTGATAGAGGCACACCCCCGCGCCTCTCTTCTCTATTGGTATCTGAGGTTCAAACAAACTCTGCAATTGTATCATGGAAACCTCTAGATGGAGATTTTGATTTTTACCTTTTACGATATGGCCCCATTGAGGGCCCCATGCACGAGGAGACCCTTCCTGGGGACCAGACATCATTCCTTATCAATGGACTGATTGCAGGAGTTAATAACTCTGTGGAGCTCAGTGGTGTTTGGGGAGATCGTTACAGTGATCCCAAATCCACATATATTATTACAGGTAATGAAATGTGAGGTGAATAGGGAAAAGATTTTTACTTCCTGGTTAGAGTAAAATGGAATTATATTTCCAATATTTACATTATGTCCTGCAAACTGTAGATGTGGCTTATTTCCAGTACCACCACTTTCTTTATTATGTTTTTTTTCTAGAAAGTCTCTTTTTCCTGCAATGTGCAATATATTTTTTTTCATTGTTTTAGAGAAACCGCCGCTTCCCCGCTTGGAGTCGATCACACTGTCTGATGTGCGTACTGAATCCATATTTCTCTCTTGGGATGTCCAGGGTGGAGAGTTTGATTCTTTTCTCCTTTTGTATCGTGACGGGGAGGGGAAGCTACGGGAAATAACTATTGATAGTGGCTTGCGGTCCTTCACTGTACAAGATTTAAAACCTGGAAAAAAGTATAAATTTATTCTTTATGGAATATCTGGGGAGAAGAGAAGTAAACCAGTGACATCAGAGGGAACCACAGGTGATATCAAATGACTTCTGCTGTTTATCACACACAAATTATGAACATTAAAAAAAAAAACAACAACCCCCCCCCCCAATTTGATTTTACAATTAGAGGCTGGAAAGTTGTTAGCTCCATGATAAAACATATTTTAAGCTATTTACCATTACCCAGATCTGCAAATGCAATGTTTAATCTCAAAAAGGGAAGTGGTTGAGGCTCTCGGCAAATGAGTCCATTTTTTTCTGACTATATTTACTTTCGTCACTAATAAATAGTATTATATTTCACTTTATAATATAACCAGCTGAAGTTGGGGATTCCTAAGAATTTTCTGGGCCCCATACATTTAATCATATTAGACCCACTTAGTCATAGTGCTCAGAAACACCTGGGAAAAAATCAGAGGTCCAATCTTACACCATACACCTTGTCAATGTTAGAAAATCCAATGGGATCCTCCTAAGATTGGCAAGGTATATGGGGTGAAAATGATCGCCTGCCATGCTGACAAGCCATTGCCATTGGAATTGTGGTCTATCAGTCCAGGCAGAAAATTAACATCTGTCAATATCAGTTAGAGTGAGGCAATACCATTGCAATATATATGCTCACCTTCCTATACCAATACAGCAAAACATTCTATCATATCTGCTGTACAGTGAATAGTTTAACCACCTAATAAGGCAGTTTTCATGGTGCCTTAAACCTTCCTTTTTAGCATTAGCGCACACAACACGTTCAGTAGCCAATCATTGCATAATAATTCCCTGAACCACCAATAAGATGGTGAATGAGGCAGCATGTTAAGAGATGTGGGCTATAGGTGTGCAAGTAAGAGAGAAAACAAGTAACATATCAGCACTTTAAGTTACAAAACCAGGGGCTTATATGTAATGGCGTAACTAGGTATCACTGGACCCCCCAGCATAACGATGGCCCCTGGTTATATGTAAGTAAATTTACAGGAGTAGCATTTTATACTTCATAAGTTAAGTTTTCCTTAAATTACTGGAGTCCAATGGTTTCCCAGCCTCACTAGCAACAGAAAATTGTCAGGTACATCATCATTGGATGAAAGGCAGCAGGCAAAGCCAGAATAGCATTAGACACGTGCCTTGGTTGCCTGTTGTGCCTTGGTGCGCCTGTCAATCTCCCCTTACCCCTTTTTGGCCCCTCCAACTTTTAGTTTTTTAGTCAGTTTATCTTTTTAGTGGTTCACAAATTTCAGCACAATATAGTCTATTTTCTTCCCCTTCAAAAAAAGAAAAATGGTCTAATTTGGTATGTGGCCCCTGTGTTAAGCGGTGGGGCAAAGAGCACTAGGCTTTTTGTGGCTAAAGAGCTCCTGAAATGTAAATCAGACCCTTGCATCTTTAAGTTGATTTATTTATTTTATTTTTTAGTTGCTATTCTTCAAATTTTGCTCAGTTCATATTTTTAACTGGCATGATATAATCAAGCTGTACTTTAGGAGATACATTTATTATTATGACAATGGGTCTAAAAAGCTGGACACAAACTCACATTCCCACACATCTTACATTCAACCTGAAACTGAATCCAATCCAAACCAATTATTGGATCTGTGGTTTCTGTGCTTCTAAATTCTTCTTCCAAGGGTTATCCTGGGATACCACATGGACATTATTGAAATATGAACTGAATATGATTGCATGCACCTTAACTCTGCAGTTTTGCTCCTGGCTATGTACATTTGAGCATATATTTTGGGCCAGCCGACTTGTATTTCCATTTTTCGTTCAGATGGAATGAAATATCTGTGATAATGTCTGTTGTTCTTTCGTTTTAATCGGATCAAAAATGATTAAATATGTTGGTAAAAAAATGCCCAATCATGTGGTTATTTTGACTGGGGTGAATGGTTTATATCGTGAACCTTCACCTGGGCCTTAAAATTGTGCCATGTGTACCTAGACTTAAAAAGTAAATCTGATTCTCATTTTAAGTGTCCAATCAATTGTTGTATCTGTTTCTGCAGATAAACCTCTCCCACCACGACTAGAGTCCCTATCCTTATCTGATGTCCTCAGTGATTCTGTTTCACTTTCCTGGGGTGTTCAGGGTGGAGATTTTGATTCATTTCTCCTACAGTATCGGGACGCTGAGGGGAAACCCAGGGAAGTTACCATGGAAGGGCAAATGCGCACATTCCTTGTTAGTGACTTATGGCCTGGAAAGAAATATAAATTTGTCCTCTATGGGATTTCAGGCGGGAAAAGAGGCAAAGCATCAATAGCTGAGGCTACCACAGGTAAGAACCAAAACATGGTTAAATGGCATGTCCACATCTAAATCTATATTTTATATTTATGTTAAGGACATACCCACACCCTGTTTTCATTGTTCTCACCTATTCCAAAAACGCCCCTAAGGGGACTTACAAAACCCCATCCACCGCTAGCACTACATCAATCAAAGCTTTGATGTTAAGGTCAATGGCCAATGGCAATTACCAAAGCTTACCTTCTGCTCCTGTGTAAGCTTCATAGGAACAGATGATTAGAAGGTGATTCTTTTTTTTTTTTTAACATAAATGGTTGCTTGTGAAGGTTCTCATTCATCCAGGTTATGGAATATGTGTTGTATTCAGTAAGATAAACTGGACTTGAGGTTTAGTTCTTGAAGAAGTTTTGCTAGTCATCTGAACTCTTAAATGCAAGGTGTATTATTATTGTTATTATTATTATTATTACATCATTGTGGTGGTCTTAAACTGCCCAGGGTAAAGCATCAAAGCCAGCTGCTACAAGACGAGTTACTAATGGCTTTCTTAGACTACTTGTTAGAAGTCAGGGAAAATGGTAAACTGGAAGAAGTTTACAGAAAACCAATTCACACAGACCAGTACTTTATGTTTGACTCCACCCTTTAAATCACAAGCTAGGGGACACAGGAACCCCAGCCACTAGCACAGAGGCAGAGGCTAGGAAAAGCAGCATCTCAGAGGATCCCTTTAAAATTGTGGTAATCCAGACGGGGCCTTAGTCAAAACTGGAAGTAGGAAAGAAAAGTACACCAATACCAACAGCAAAGGGACAAAGCATGACAGGAGAAGATCATGGTCATCCCATATTATTATTATTATTATTATTGATTTATAAAGCACATCTTTCGTGGCGCTTTACAATTACATAGCCTTGTGCGAAACGCGTCCGACGTTCCCCACCGCTTATTCCCCATGTGACCTGCTCTCTATTTGGCTTCTATGTTACGCTACTATGCCGCTTTGATCCCCCGTGGACTGGTGACTGTTAGTGACTGGTGACAGTTGAGTATCATATTTTATGTTGCACTGATACGTAATGGGGTTAAGTGTGATTACTAGAGCCTGGGAGTATATGGATAGGGTCCTGACATGGTGGTTTTGATATGTATTAGATTTTAAGTGTTTTTATGTTGTTTTTGTATATGCACTTTATTCCCAGATTTGAGCTAATAAAGGGATTTTTTATTCACTAGCCATAGTGGTGTGCCTAGTCTGCTTTATTCTTGAGGTTTTCAATATGTGTATTTTGGACATGTGCACCCACACCTCTACTTAGAGTATATTTACTCTGTGCGAGCACAATTTTGCTATACTTTACAATTACATAGTCCTACATTACATACAGGGTAATACATATTATACAAAGTCTTACATATTACATACACAGGTAATACATAATATAAGCACGCAGTGATGAGTTACTTACAGGAATACCATGATACGATAGGAAAGAGGACCCTGCCCAAAAAAGATTAGAGTTTAGTGGAAATGGGGGTGAGACATAAGGTGACGGGAATCGGTAGACTGTAAATAGTGGAGTGTGAGGAGTGGTTAGGATCAGGTTGGGCAGTGAGAGGGGTAATATCTAGACCAGGTTATATGCTTGCCTGAAGAGATGGGTTTTAAGGTTAAGTTTGAAGGTATTAAGGGATGGTGAATGACGGACAGACGGAGAAGGGGGGTTCCAGAGCAGAGGGGCAGCACGAGCAAAGTCCTGAATGCAGGCATGGGAAGAGGTGACAAGGGTGGATGAAAGGAGGATATCATTTGTGGCACGGAGGTTGTGTCTGGGACGGTATCGGTGGATCAGTTCTGAGATATATGGAGGGGCTGTGCACAATATCAAAAGATACAATATCTTTTGCACAATATCAAAAGCCGCTTTAGCTAAGTGCTAAACTGTTTCTTTGTTTCATGGTGAAGCACAGCACGACATGTTTCGAACCTGCACGGTTCTTCATCAGGTGAAAATATCCCACCAACACCCCATCACCCTCTTTATATAGAATATAACAAACAACTGTAGCCAGCTCCATCTAGTGGCCAAGCTACTAAATGACACATTTTGATACATTTTCTGGTAATTACTGAAACAGTCTAACACAGTGTATCAAGTGTAATAATACAAAATCAACAGGGAGCAGAGTAGGTTGTATTTTTCACCTACCTGCTCCTGAGACAGTCTCTCATTTTACAATACACCATCTGTAAAAAATAAGATACACATCAAAAAAATGTACCTGAGCATATTTATAGAAAACACTTAATGCTATAAGCATCTTTTAACCCATGTGGTTCCATGGTGCAAAGTTTCTCTATCCATTTAAGTTCAGTTTGTAGGAGTAATTTCTTTCTATCACCCCCTCTCTGAGGCAGTCTTACCGGTTCCAAGACCTGCCACTGCATGGATGCTGCATTGATGTTACACTCAAAACAGTGTTTCCCCAATGGTGTCTGGGTTCTTTTCCTATCGGGGTCATATTTACTTATAGGCCTCCTGTGTTCATAGATACGTTCTTTTACCTTGCGGGTGGTCTGTCCCACGTACATTTTCCAGCAGGGGCATTTAAGTGCACACACCACATGGTCAGAGTTGCATGTAGTACTGCGTAACTGGTATTTTATACCCTTTTAGTGGATGCATAACGCCATCCCCTTTTATTATAGAATGACAGCTTGGACAGTTCAGGCATCCAAATGTGCCTTTTATGGGGGCCCCCAAAAACCTGCTGTCTACTCTTGGGTTTCCTAACGTCTGCACATACAAGCTGATCACCAATACTTCTTCCTCTTCTGTAGGAAAACAACGGGGGTGTTTTAAACAATTTACCATGTTGTGTATCCTGCTGTAAGGTAGACCAATATTTATTGATAACGTCTTTGATTTTATTACTATTTGGACCATATCTACTGACAAACTGGATCCTCTCCTCCTTTACTTTTTGAACCTTGTTGCTAAGTAAGGTAACACAATCCCTTTGGGCCACCTCCTTTTTTGTTTTTAATAGTGTGCCCCCGTCGTAGCCCCTCTCTGTGAACTTATCTGCCATTTTATTGGCTACCATTTCAAACTCATCTTTGGTAGAGGCAATCCGTCTATCTCTCAATAGTTGTCCCTTAGGAATACCTCTGATTGTACTGGGAACCTAAAAGCTATCTGCCCACAGCAGATTATTTCTTTTGGTGGGTTTCATATAAACCCTGGTTTCAAGTTTTGGACCCCTTTTGTACACATTGACATCCAAGTAATTGATTTCTGTTGGTGAGAAATCAACCATAAACTTAACAGTCCTATGCTTGTGAAGGTTCTCATTCATCCAGGTCATGGTATATCTGTTGTATTCAATCAGATCAACTGAACTTGAAGTTTAGTTCTTGAAGACGTTTCGCTAGTCATCCGACTGGCTTTCTCAATTCAGAATTCAAGATGCAGCCATGTACCTGCATCTTAAGGATAAAGCAAATACCTTTGAAGATTGTAATGTTAACATATTGGCAAAGGAACGTGACTGGTTCAAGAGAGGTGTTAAGGAGGCCATTTATGTGAAAATAAAGAAACTACCCTAAATAGAGGTGGAGGGGTTCGACACCAACTGTCTGCCATGTACAATGCTGTTTTGACACCTTACTCTGAGCGTTCCTATAACACCTCTTAGCCATTATCCACGCCCTTAACACTTGGCTGTGATATGCTAATTGGGATTTTCCAGGGTACATAATTGCCACAGATTCTTGTACAAGTCATTCTGAATTGAGAAAGCCAGTCGGATGACTAGCGAAACGTCTTCAAGAACTAAACTTCAAGTCCAGTTGATCTAATTGAATACAACAGATTTAACAGTCCTATGTGCCATATTTATTTCTTGGATCATTTCTTGTAAAAACTCACTCCCCCCACTCCAAATCAAAAATATGTCATCTACATATCTGAAATAACGTTTGATATGCTGACTGTACTTTACATTTTTAAGGATCATACTCTTTTCAATGTTGTGCATGAAAATATTTGCATAACTAGGGGCCAGATTACTGCCCATTGCAGTACCTTGTACCTGCATATAGAACCTCTGATCAAAGTGGAAGTAGTTCTTAGTTAAAACCAATGTGAGAAGATCCAAAAGGAAATACACCATGGGGGCTGGGGTATCTGATTCCAATAGGGCAGCTTCTATGTACCCTACCCCTTCCTGGTGTGGGATGGACGTGTACAGTGACTGAACGTCAATGCTACACAAAAGCAGGGGCTGTGTTGGATGGTACTTTATAGGATAGGGTAAGCAACTTGAACTGGATCCTTTGCATGATGGGCAGCCAGTGGAGGGACTGACAGAGAGGAGAGGCATTAGAGAAGCGAGAAATGTATGAGCCGGGCAGCAGGGTTGGGGATGGATTTAAGCGGTGCCAGGCAGTTGTTTGGCAAACCACACAGGAGTGTGTTTTAGTAGTCTAGCCAGGATATGATTAGGGTATGGACTAGGATTTTGTAGCTTCTTTCAAGAGGAAGGGACGAATGCGGGGGTGTTTTTGAGTTGGAGCTGACAGGCAAGCAAATTGACATGGGGTTTGAAGGATAGATCTGAATCTAGCGTTATTCCCAGGTAGCGGACATGAGGAGATGGGGATATAGGTGTGTTGTTAAGTAAGACTAGGGAGGGGAACAGATCGTGAGGGTGGGAAAAGGACAAGTTCAGTCTTGTCCATGTTTAGTTTGAGGAAGCGGGAGGACATGAAGTCAGAGATGGCATTAAGGCAGCCGGGGCCCTGGAATGTTAGTGTAGGTAGATCTGGGGCAGAGATGTCAATTTGGGTATCATCTGCATACAGGTGATACTGGAATCCAAATTAACCAATGAGTTGTCCAAGGCCATAAGTGTAGATGGAGAGAAGAGGGCCAAGTACTGAGACTTGCGGGACCCCCACAGGCAGGGGGCAAGGGGTTTAGTTAATTCTAGAGTGGAAAACACTAAAGGTCCTACCAGAGAGATAGGAGCATATTAGCAGGAGTGTCAGAGAAATAAAAAACAGAATTTTAAGAGACACCATATCCCTGACTGCTTTTAATCCTGCAACACATTGAAGTGCAGGAAGGGAGGGGTTGAACATCAACTTCTATGGCTGCATAGAAGAGCCATTTCCCCAAGTCAGGAAAATTTCTAGTATTGGGAATTTAATGGACAATTATGTTCCAACCTCCCTGTCCCATGAAAATGGAGGGTATAGACCTAAACCACTAAACCAATCGCCCATGATGCCAACGGCTGTAGTTTGATTTTCACATCATACACATTACATCATACGCCTTGTTGATATAAAAAAATCCCCTGGTTTGCTTTAAAGGGCATGTCCACCCCCAAAACTATAATCCCCCCAACTACTGCCCCACCATGTAGTGAGTTTAATCCTTACCCCCTCACCCCACTCCATAGGGTTCTCCTGTAGTCCCCCCCCAAAGTCCCAAAAAATGACTACCAGGAGGCTAGCAGAGTCCATATAGGACACTGCCTGCTACTGGCCTCAGGTAGATTTTTGCCATGCGTACTGCAGCCCTTCTCCCCCCTCCCTCCCCCTCCCTCTCCCTCCCTCTCCCTCCCTCTCCCTCCCGTTCTACTATCCCTCCCCCTAGCATAAAACCCCTTAAGTAATCATTTCCCCCATGTCTCCCAGCCCCAACCGCATTTTTTTTTTTAGAAAGCTCCCCAAACTCTTACTTACCTCTCCTCTTTCCTCCGGCGAAGTGAGCTGCCGGCAGCCGCGTCTGTGATTGGCTGCCGCTCAGCCAATCACAGACGCGGCTGCCGGTCCCGCCCCTCTGCTTGCATTTCCTTGCAAGCAGAGGGCCGGGAGCGCGGCGGAGGATCGAGGGGAGGTAAGTAGAGTTTGGGGGGCTTTCTAAAAAAACAATTATAGCGGTTGGGGCTGGGAGCCCAGGGGGGACCATATATAAAAAAAAAATTTTCAGGGTGGACATAGCCTTTAAATCGGCAATGTGTATAGCACTCTAAATAAGCCCAAAAGTGGGTTTAAATTAATGCTAAAATACATCATATTTATATTAGAAACAGAAATCATCTTATCATTAAAATAAATAAAAAAAGTTTAAATAAAAGTAAATAATATAAAGTACCGGTAATAGTTAAAAAAATGATTAAGAACTGCAACATATACTTACATTTTTACACTTGATGTGCGTTCAATTTTACTTCTGTTGTTTTCAGCCACCCTGACCGCTCCTAGTCTGGTTGATCTCCAGGCCTCTGATGTTGGGAAAGATTCAGTGAAATTGTCATGGAAGGTGGAGGGTGATTATTATTTTGATTGGATTATTGTACAGTACCGGGAACCTGATGGTGGGGTTAGAGAGCAGCAGGTTCCAGGAGAGGATACCAGCACTCTAGTCCAAGGTCTCCTTCCATCCAGGAGGTACAAGTTTACTCTATATGGCATTAAAGGGGAGAAACAAAGCAAACCTTTATCTGTTGAGGTTGAAACAGGTAAATACCAAATGTACATAGACATTTTACAATATGAACAAAACCTATTATGGTTGTTTATAGATTTGTATGATTCAAAATATTTTTTATCTAGTCTAGGATAAAGATGGAAAAATGCACAAATGTATATTTGGGCTGCTTTAATTGTCATTGCAACATGTGTTTGGCTTAAAGGGCATGTCCACCTTCTGAATAAACTTTTGAGATAATGTACTGCTCCCTCCCCCAGCCCCAACAGCATTACTATTATTCACAGAAAGTGCCCCGATCTTTACTTACCATGCCTCTCTCCTTCACCGCACTGCCCAGGCCCTCTGCTTGCACGGAAATGCAAGCAGGGGGCGGGACCGGCAGCCATGTCCGTGATTGGAGAGAGGCATGGTAAGTAAATATTGGGGCACTTTCTGTGAATAATAGTAATGTGGTTGGGGCTGGGGGAGGGAGCAGTACATTTTCTCAAAAGGGTTTGGAGCTAGGGGGAGGGAGACAAAATCGGGAGGGCATGCTGCAGTGCGCATGCCAAACTTCTCCCAGAGGAGAGACAGGAGGCCTATATGGACTCTGCAGTACTCATGCTGGCCAGTTTTGGGGACTTTGGGGGGGGACTACAGGAGAACCATTTGGAGCTGGGATGTGAGGAAAGGATTTTTACACACTACATAGTGGGGCCAGTGGTGGGTTAAATTATAGTTTGGGAGGTGGACATGCCCTTTAAGGATTTTTTCATCCTCATTTATCATCACATAAGGGGTTTTCTTAGTTAATTTTAAGTCTGAAGAAGAAGAAGAAAAGTTTGACTAATATACAATTAGTCTTTGTTCATGTAAAAATATTGCATACCAAAATTCAGTTATATAAGTGGTCCCATTATGAGTGACTGCTAGGTAATTACACTGTTATCAAGGTAGCCCTTAAGAAAATCAGGATTTTTACAGCTTTATACAAGCTGAATGTAGAACCAGAGAGCAAATTGCAGACTTTATTCATTCAATATCAGTATAGATGGCAGAACTTCCTAAACTTTTACTTTTAACAGTAAAAGTTCTATAGTTCAAAAACCCATAAAAGTCCATGTGAGTCAAACAGTTCAAAAAGGTCCAGTTAAATACAGTTAAAATAGCAATAGAAATGAACTAACTGTAAATGACTCTGGGACCTTGGAAATGGTCTGGGGAACATGTTCATATCACCAAATATTGCCGAACCACTACATTTGAGGGTTATCACCAAGACGCTACATTTGAGGGTTTATTGAATTTTCAATAGTTATCGAAAATATGTCCATGAGTTCTAACCCATCTCTAATCATCAGTACTACATAAACCTCTACACTTCTGCAGTGTGAAGCACCATTTAAGAGAAGTCACAAAGGGATCAAGTAGGTTAGGAGTAGTTTTGGCTAAAGCTTCCTTTCTCTGTATACAAATCCTTAGTAAAGGACCATAGTGTCAGTCATAGATTGCTTTTGGCACACAGATTTTATGACATAGTAACATTGTAATGGCTCCAATCAGTAAGGATCCCTGTACAAAAAAAAAACATATGAAACTAGTGAATACAGTATGAATGTATTCACTAGTTTCATAGGTGTGGTGGTTTCCTGGAATCCTATAGGATGTCACTTTATCACATACATGGGGTGTATGTTTTGGGCTGTTATGGAACTTGCGTAGATGTTTTCAGATGTTCTGATGACGGCCTTCTAAGCGGGTGGAAACATGTTAAAGGCAGAATAAACTTGTTTGTTTGATTCATAGTCCTGTGACTGCATCTCTTCATAGCCAGACGGAACCCAGGTTTGTAAAAGGAAGGAGAGTTCATGCCGAAGCTCATACACTATCAGGGATATTCAATAAAATTTCTTTTATATATATATATATATATATATATATATATATATCAGTCATTTTCTATATTTTTGCATTTTAAAAATATATCCAGACCACACTTTAAGCTGTTTAATGAACTTGCCATTAGCACATTTACTTAAAGGACAACTAAAGCCTCAGAGCAACATTGAATTAGAAGGCAGATCTCTTTGAAATAAAAACAGTAATCAGTGCCCCACCTCTCATTTTAATATGGTTGTTGAGAAATGTAACATTCTAAGTTAAAGGTTTGTGCCTTATTTCCCTGTGTTCTGGTATCACACAGTGTGGTCACTGACCATTAGGTTCTTTACACATGCTGAGTACTAAGATACTGCAGGAACTTTTAACATTTGCTTCAGTTGGTCACACCCACTAGTAGCCTCTAGCCAATCCTTTTACAGGATAGAATAGGCAATGGAGCATGTGACTGAGATTAGGGATGTGGCCAGTCACTTTACATACACACAGTTATTTCATCCAAGTGGTATCAATTACTTTATTGCTATTTACTGTATTGCTATTTCACCATTTATTGGTGTTTTTAGAGGTATGGGTTCAGTTTCAGATTCCCTCTCTGTCCTGAGATACACCAGTTAAAAGAATACATGATTGCATTCCTTTACTCCTACTTGGACTGTCAATCAAATCCCTGTGACGTGATCCCCCCTCCCTGCTCTGTAATAAACATAGAGATAAAAGCATTAGCAGGGGGAGAGAGGTAGCTTTGATGGTAGATATAAGGCTGCACTTGACCCCCCTTCTTAATAGCTTTCACTGATTGATGATGGGTCACAAAGTGAGAGATCATAAACTGTACTGATCTCCTTCTTCCGTGTCTCCAGGACAGCTTGCTTTCTATTGGCCACTGTGCGTGGGTGTGTTTTTCAGGATGTGGAACTTTTAACTCCTACTGCACATGATAAGCTTGTCGGTTAGCCGGAGTTGAGACATGGAGGAGGTAACAGAGGGGAGGGGGAAGGGGGGAGTGCTGCACACAGATCTGACACCATGGTTAAACAAAGTCGCTGACAGAGATAGGATTAAGGCAGCACAGAGTACATGAATTTAACTTTACAAAGGGGCAAAATGTTTTTCACTATAGATGCCCTTTAAAAGGGAACTAAATCCTCTAAACAACATTTTTTAAAAGATTTTCTCCCTAGAACACCCATACATTGTAAGATTCTTCTCTAAAAAGTTACATTTACGTACATGTGAGAAATAGATTCTATAACTAAGAATATATTGTCAGAACAACTGTCACCCCATGTAGACTTCAAAGAGCCTTGTAAGCATGTTCACTTTTTGCCACACCCCCTGACCCCAGTATTCACATGTTGAGTATGTGAAGTTTATAGGTACACCAGCTAAGGCAGATTATGGGAGCTGACCCCTAGTACCCACAGGTTAATTTCTTAAATCACCCAGCAGCCTCAAGGGAGAGGTGAGAGACAGATTGTTGTATCTTTGTAAATGTTGCTCTGTCTATTGGGACAGTGTTGTCTGGAGACTTAAGTTTCCCTTTAATTCCTCTACTAGAAATGACCTGTTCGCTGAGAAAAAGTTTCACTAAACTACATTAGTTTCCTTGTTTATTTTTTCTTTGGTTAAGTTTCCCCTAAATAATCATTATTTCTTTGTCATAGGATTCCCAGAGGTCATAGGTCAGCCTTCTTCTTTCTTGGATGACCTCTTCATGTCTCCGAATGGTCCTCATTCTATCTTACTTTCATGGGAAGCTCCAGAAGGATCTTTTGACAATTTCATTGTTCGTTATGGCATTGAGGCGTATCAGGAACTCCAGAAAATAGCATCAGTAGATGGAACATCCCGCACTCTGCTGCTAACTGGTCTTCAGCCTGACACTCTCTATAAAGTAACACTACATGGAGTTCGAGGAGGGAAGGAACAAGGAAGTCTGGAAGCCACAGGAAGGACAGGATCTCTAGGTATGACTCATAACTCTATAATTAAACAGAGCCAAACAAATCTCTTTGTGTCATCTCATTTCACATTAAATGCAATTATCTTTGTTGTTAAGATATACAGGGAGATTCAATAAAAGTTCTTATCGTTAAAAATGGTGCTAATTTTGCCCCAACCTGAATGTTGTTAACTTTCAAATGTTAAATAATATCTGATTGGTTGGGGCAAAATTAGCACCATTTTTAACGATATGAACTTTTTTTGAATCTCCCTGATTGTGCTTAATTCATCATATATTCTAACATTTCCATTTGTAATATTTCTCTAATTTTTTTTTAGACCTGGAACCTCCACAAAATTTAAGATTTAATGATATAGAGGAGACATCAGTCACAGTTGCATGGGATCCACCCAACCCCGAAACAACAACATTCAAAGTGTCTTACCAGCTAGCAAATGGAGGTGAGAAACATGCTATGCCTATTTGTACCTTGTGTGTTATAATATTTTTCTTGGGTTTGAGTTTCTACTGCTTTTTCCTCTCAAACTTCTTATCATCTTGTCTTCTTATAGTTATTGTTTTCAGACCCAATTATCCAAGACTAGCACTGATTAGGTCTGCTCACACCTGAACACAATCAAGAGGCAGCTAATCAGTGCCAAATTAAATAGTTACAGGACATAGTGGAACAAAGAGTTTTAATTACCAAACAAAGAGGAATTTTTTGGGGGAAAGGGTAAAGTGGGGTTGGGAGATGGTGTATTATCAAACTAAACAAAAATTAAAAAAAACATTTATTTCCATCAGATACCCTTTAATAGAGCTTTGTGCAGCTCTACTGTCTGTCTCTTTACACCTTTCAGTTGCCTTTAACAACATTCTCATAATTTCATGTACAGGGGAACCTGAGAGTGTCAATGTAGTTGGAGACAGCACATCATTGCAAGGTCTACACCCAGGAACCCGTTATGAGGTCACCGTGGTATCAGTGCGAGGTTTTGAGGAAAGTCAGCCACTGACTGGTTTTGTCAATACAGGTGCTGAAAAATAATCAAATATTTTATTTATATTCCTTTATTTTAATAAATTTTCAGATGACAACAAATGAATAATGAGGCTCTTGTAACTCCCATAATGCCATTATTTTGTAAAGCTAGGTAATGCCTGTTTTTTTTTCTCTTTTTTTGCCTATATTGGAAATGTATGTGCTGTCCTTCAGGTGGTGCTGGTCCCCACTCTCTACATGCTCTTGAAGTAACAGAAGTATCCGCTCTTCTCCGCTGGGAACCTCAGTTGGGATCAGTGGACAGACATTTAGTGACCTACAGAGCAGAGAATGGTAAGAAAAAAGTTAAGTAAAAATTGTTAAATGACATTTGCCACATGTTCCCAGTGCCCCTAGGTCCTAAAGTATTTTCGTTTAGTATACAGTTTCTGACAGAAGTCTTGTCGTCTGTGTATTTTGCAGTAACTCCTGCTATTAACCTGATTTTTAATTGACCAATTGGTGTTAGAAATAGCTCATATGAAAAGCTAAAGCCCTCCCAAATAATATTAAATGTACTGGTAAAAAATAGTTTCACTGAAAAAAGATTTATCATTTAATCAAGTCAGAAAGGTCAAAATGTTTCAAGACAAAAGTGTAGTCGCCTATACAGAAAATGATCTACTTTACAGCCAATCCAAAAATATGTCAGCAAATTATGTAGTGGTGCTGTGAGATCTAAATTTATTATCTTGTATGACTTCCATGAGCTTGAAGGACAGCATCCATGCAGTTTGGCATGGATTCATACAATTTATTGATGAAATTATCAGGAATAGCCAAGAAAACAGTCTTGCATACCTCCCAGAGTTCATCAATATTCTTTGGTTTCATCTTCCATGCTTCCTCTTTCATTCTACCCCACATATGCTCAATGATGTGTATGTCAGGTGACTGGGATGGCCAATCCTGGAGCATCTTGATCTTCTTCGTCTTAAGTAACTTTGATGTGGAGATGGAAGTATGCGATGGAGCACCATCCTGCTGCAGAATTTGGCCTTTTTATGGTTGGAAATATATGAGGGAGCTAAGATTTCTTGGTGTTTTACACTATTGATGTTGCCTTCCACCCTGCAGATCCCTCGCACACCCCCATACTGGATGTAACCCCAGACCACCATTTTGCCTCCACCAAACTTCACTGTTTTCTGGGTAAATCTTGGCACCAGTAGGTTCCAGTAGGTCTCCTGCAATATTTGCGGTGACTCTGGTGTAATTCAACAGAAGATTCATCTGAAAAATCCACCTTTTGCCACTTTTCCAGCGTCCATCCTTTTAGCAGGCCGTGGGACTTGGCAAATGCCACACTGTTTTTCAATTGTCTTTTGTTTAGTGCTGGCTTATGGGCACTGATTCGACCATGGAGGCCATTTCGAGACAGAATCCGACAAACTGTTTTGGTTGACACAGGGATTTCAGGGGAACCAGGTCTCCTGGAGCTCTGCTGCAGTTGAAAATGGGCTTGCCTTGGATTTTCGAGCCAACAAATGGTCCTCTCGAGCAGTTGTCTTGTGGGGTCTGCCTGACCTGGGCTTGTCAAAAACTTCTCCAGTCTCTTCAAATCTTTTCTTTATCCTCCGAACTTGACACTGAGAGACATTGAAGGTGTGCACCACATCAGCAGTGGATTTGGTCTTCTTTAGTCTCAGGGTGAATCTTAGGCATGTTTGCAGAGGTCTATTTGCAGTTGATGTGAAGGTCTAGTGTACTGGGGTTCTTTTTATACACACCTGACACCTAATTAATCCATTATTAGTCACAGGTGAAGCCCATATGACAAGGCGACAACACTTATGTCTTTGCAAAAATTGACTCAATGGGCTTTACCAAGCTGTGAATATTAGAATACTTTTTGTTAGTTTTGTTTTGCATTGAAACATAATTACAAAAGCTGTTTGGGGTAAAATTAACCATTTCTTGAAACAAAATCTGCATTAGAATTATTGTTAAGCTGCACTTCAGGTCTATTTGTACACAAGCGACAAGACTTTTGTCAGAAAATGTAGCTTATCATTGTACTATTCAAAGTGAATCCTACAATCCTACCAGATCTAGAATTGCTGCTATCACAGCTGCAAAGCAGTTTAAAGAATAACTAAGTGTGAGGTGGTTCTTTAATTGACATCACTACTCTCGGATTATAATCTCCATATAATAATTTTTAAACATCACATTTAATAAGCAAAGGATCCTTTGTTTTTAGAGAAATGCTCACATCTGGTACTGAAGATAAATGTTTGCCTAGAGAAAGTTATTGACCTCTGAGCTTGTGCTTTTATGGGGTCCTTGGACTCCCAAATGGATTCTTATATTCTTAAAAACATCAGCAGGGCATATGCAATCTGTTATATTTATTATATAAAGTGTGCTTAACCATTTTATGGCTATACCTAAAAAGGGCTTAGATTGGAAGAAACAATCAGGGTTATTCAATAAAAGTTCTTAGCGTTTAAAACGGTGCTAATTTTGCCCCAACCAATCAGATGTTAGCTTTCAAATGTTAAAAAAGATCTGATTGGTTGGGGCAAAGTTAGCACCATTTTTAACGATAAGAACTTTTATTGAATCTCCCAGAAGGTATATGAACCCTTTCAATTTTTTTCTTATTGAGGAAGAAAAAAAATGGTTAAAGAGATACAGGTAGCTAGGTACAAAAAGGAGTTCCGGAAGTAGGAAGGCTATATTAACTCAATTCTTAACCAATTTCTCTGATTAGTGCCCTCAGTCACACTTGAAGTTCCAGGTGATCAAACTGAACTCCCTCTCTCTGGTCTGCATCCTCATACTGAATACTATGCAAGTGTCCAAAGCCTTCATGGATCCAAGCTGAGCTCACCAACCTCTACCTCCTTCACTACAAGTATGCTGCATTTATTATATTTTTAGAAAGTTTATATTTGCAGTGTGCCCTAATCTTTTAATAAGTGATTCCATTTATTAAGTGCTCTAAAATCCCATAGAAGTCAATGGAAGTCAAAAGTTAAAAAAAAATCTGAAAGTTCCAATTAAATTGAAGGTATAAATAGCAAGTAAATGGACCTGGGAAATGGTCTGGGGAACACATATAACTAAATTCAATTTTCTTCATGCAAGCTATTTTCTAGTTTCTACATCACATATTCAATATTCTTTGGATATTCTAAATGGAGGGATCGCTAATTCGGAAAAGGTTTAGTTAGAACTTCTAAACAAGATTTTCATCCTTACTTCCTAGCAAGTATCAGTTGCTTTTTTTGAACACAAGGGCGTAGGAATCACTATAGCAACCATAGCAGTTGCTATGGGGCCCTGAGCCAAAGGAGCCCCATCCAGGTCCCCTGCAGGCACTGCATTACCACACATAATTCAGCCCATAAACTCCATTTTTGTTTCAAAGATGCCCCCAAGTTTAATTAAAATGAAAACGGAGTTTGTGGGGCTGAACTACGGGAGGTAAAACTTTTCTTAGGAGGGAGGACATACCCTTTAAAAAAAGATGGGGGGTCCCATCTGAAATCTTGCTATGGGGCCCTGTGATATCTAGCTACGCCCCTTTTTGAACACTCAGAATTGGGGAGATGGTCTATGAGACCATTAGTACCTCACTGTGTAAAACCTGAAAATTAAACAGCTGATTTACAGTAATTGTAAAAGTCATGCAGCGTCATTTATAGAGATCTGACACAGAACTGCTTGGTTCTGAAATCCAACCGTTCTGTCGGAACCGAGCAGATCGTGTGGATTTCGGAACGTATTTTCAAATTACCGAATGCACTTGTACATTCAGTAAAACTCAGAAAACAGTTAGGAACCCTGGAAGGTACGTTCCGGATTTCAGATCTTTGGATTTTTGCAGAGTTCCCAAAAATCTGAAAATGTAATGAAACTTCCGAGTTTCAAACATCTCTAGTCATTTATACTTATAGCTTTAGTTTAGTATAAGCAGATACTATGTTTCTGCAAACCTGACAAAAAAAGACTCAAATCAGAGGGTAACCTAGGCCGAGCCCTAGACAAGGACAATTCTTCTCAGCCAATCTATTTTCCACCTGGTACTTTAGCATTTCCCTCATCTATTCAGCATACTGATTACTAAAGGGTGTGGAGGGTTTAACAGTATATATTTGCTATTCAGATCAATTTTAAATTAGGCACAAAGATCTCCACTTTTAGTGTATGGAGAGTCGTAACCAGCTTTTTCCATCTTAAAGTCACGTTAACCCATGTACCAAGGGTTAACGTGACTTTAAGGCATAACATGGCATTTGCAGAGGTACGCAAAAACGGTGTTGCACAACCATCGCAAGGTATGTACTGAGCCGATGACTACTCTTTAAGACGGAATCTTTAACGCCAGCAGACAGCTGGCCTTAAAGATTCTGAATGGGTAGACCCCATTCACTATGCACTGAGAGCTGCTATCGGCTCAGTGCATTGCCTAGAGAAGGCAATAGAGAGCGATACTCAAAAAATATAAACAAACAAACCAAATGTATGATGAAACAAGTTTGCCAATGCCAATCATTTGCAGCAACCAATCAGATGCTATCTATACTGGGTTACTGTGGTAAGACAACATCTAATTGGTTGCTGCAGATTAGTAGCAGGGACAAACTTGCAGATTTTATTGCATGAGACTAATGTGTTTTCCTGGGGTATTTGCATTTTTTAGTGGCAATGAAGCTATAAAACACAAGCCATAGTATAAAGCAGAAATGTGGGATTCTATCTAGACCATCTGTCACAGAATGGCTGAAGTATCTCTAATTCTTTCAATAACTAATTTTTTATTCTATGATCCGAGCAGACTACAAGTAGCTATGTAAATAAGGAACGGAGACTGCTAGGATAATAGATGTACATTTAAAGATATGCCGGTAACATTTCCATAATGTGCTGTAATTATTCACTAGGTGCTGATTCCCCACGGGACCTCTCTGCCAGTCAAATCACTGCTCGCTCTGCACTACTCACATGGAAAGCACCTCAGGTAGTGCCAGATGGGTATAGGCTGCTGTATCAGACACCAGATGGTGAAATGAAGGTAATTCTTTTTTATCTTCACTAAAAAATTCCATTTTCCTTGTTCACCTACTTTATAATTTGTGAACTGCCCGATAAAATGAATTCCGTAGGACTTCTTCTGTAAAAGTGTTAACTTCCCTCTTTTTCCCCTTTTTAACTTTTTTCGATTACAAGTAATTGACACTTTTCTTCTTTTACTTTAATGCATTCTCTGCATTGTTTCCGTTCTCACACATTACAGGAAATCTATGTTTCAGCCAACCTTTCTTCCTTCACCTTGAGCCAACTCTCCCCAGTCTCTCCATACAAAGTTCAGCTGTATGCATTACGGGGGAATTCCAACTCTGCTCCCATATCTACGTCTTTCAATACAGGTGAGAGTGACATCCTAGGGATAGGAAATTAATGGGGCAGTTATCTATGTTTAAGATCTGTAAATGTGCTGGAATTTATGACCCTAAATTGAGCTTCTAATCTAAATTCCAACACCATAAAAGACAAAGCTCAGCCTCAAAGAGACATAAAGTGTCAGCCTAAAGCTAGGTAAAGCTAGGATCCGACCATTCCGAACGCCGAACTTTCCTGTCGGCCGAGCAATCGTTCGCGAAAAACTAAAATATCTCTCGCCCGCAGTAGACTCCCTATAGAGGAGTCTGCCGCGGCCGAGGGAAACAGAGTCCCGAGCGTTCTCCTATAGGGAGAACGCTCTGGACTGTGTGTATGCAGATCTTTGAAAAATGACAGACAGGATCTTGCAGATCCTGTGTGCGGCAGCTCCCATCTGAGTCGTTTGTGATCCATTCTGTTGGATTAATAAACAAGACTGATGCGAGCTGCTACACTCTTAAGATAGTAGGGTGAATTGATTGTTGCACATAACAATAATTTAACAGGTATACAAGGCTTTAGCCGATGAGAAAGCAGTGAGCGAGAAGTCAATCACTGCCTCTACTGTCCGCAAAATGCTATTGTAATGAACAAATCTATTGATATCTCCCCTTGAGCTGATGACATCCATAGTATCGATCACTTCATTTTGTCTTTAGTATTAAGGTTTCATCACTAATGTGGCCCAAGGATGCATATAAGGGTGATTGCTACTTTTATGGGAACACTTAGGCTTCTAAGCTAAATGATGGCCAAAAGGGAGTCCCACAAACTTATTTAAAAAAAAATAGTTTTAATGATATTTACATTTTTATATGTGATATGGTAGTAGCATCACCAGATCCCCTGCACTTTCAGCCATAAAACATGTGACAGTCCCTTTTCCCTGTGTCTCCTCCTCCCCTTGCAGCCCCCATAGCCCCTCCCACTCATGGGCTCCATGGCCCCTCCTACTCACAGACCCCATGGTGCCTCTCCTTGCAAGCCCGCCTTGGCTGCTTCCCTTTTAGCCCCATTGTCCCCGCTCATGGACCCCGTGGCCCCTCCTCAACTCATACCTCAGACCCATACCCCCCCTACAGAAAAGTGTGTGAAAGTAGCCTTTACAGACAGTCAGAATCAGCAGTCTCATACTTTCTCTCTGATTCTGACTGTAAAGGCAGTTTTCCCACAGTTTTCTGTGTGTGTGGGGGGGGGGGGGTATGGGTCTGAGGTATGAGTGGGGGGGACTAAAACCTCAGAACAAAACTCTTCCAGAAGGAAGTGAACCTTAATAAAGATGCATTATCTTACTTATACAAATATATAATTTAAGACAAATATAATCCATGTCTCAATTGTCATTTTGATATGGTTGTTGGGATATTTACCTTTCTAATATGGGGTTCATGCTTTATTTCCCATCATCCCAGCATCACACAGTGTAGTCACTGACCATTATGTTCTGTACACATGCTTAGTCCTAAAATGCAGGAATTTGTTACAGTTGGTCATACCCACTAGTAGCCTCTAGCCAATCCTTTTTCAGGACAGATTAGGCAAGGGAGCATGTGACTGAGGTCAGGGGGTGCAACCAATCACTGTACATACACACAGTTATTTCCCCCAGTTCTTCTGGTGGTTATATTTACTTTAATGCTATTTAATGTAGTGGAATTGTACACTACATTTATTGGTGTTTTTAGAGGGGATATTTTCAGATTCTTGAGTGTAAACATTTGGGTTAAGTTCTAGTTTAAATAATGACATAGTCATTAACTAACACTTTTGGTTGTATAACAACCTTTATAATGATGCTTTATAAATACGACCCTCTGCATCCAATACAAAGCAATAGTTATGCCTTTGCACACTAATAACTACTAATAACTACTTAGTAATAACTGAAGTACCACGGGACACGTACACTTCCAGGGTGTTTGTTGGGGGATTTTAAGTTTGTGTTAAGCCGAATGTGGACCCATAAAACTCCATTTGTTATTCTGCAATCACTACAGTGACCATAATTTGATTCTAAATCTTAAAATATTACTATGCATTCTAGCTTAAGGTTGTAGCAAAAGAGTCTGGCATAAGGATATTTACATTTCAGGACAGTGAGGTGCTGAATATGGAAAGCAGCTTCTGCTTGAGTATTTGTAAATGTGTCTAGAGACCGAATCCTCAGTTGAACTGCATAATTACAGGACCGCTATCAGATTTCACATTGTAAACCAATATGGAAAAGAACATTACATTCTGGCAAATTGCAACAGCAGCAGAAACTGAATCTCAATGGAAAGTCTTAAAAAATATTATTCATAAATAAATGATCACACCTAATAGAATGAAGTCTATAGATTTGGTGGAAACCTGATATAATGCCAGCGTGCAACAGACTGTATACTAGTTTATTGGATAATAACTGCAGGTGCCATAACATCTGGAGGGAATGGTTTGTTAAATCAATTGTACTTCAGCACACTTTGAAGACTTGCCTAGAGACTTATTTTAGGAATTCTGAATATTTTTGTACCTCACTAAATACTGGTATTAGCTGTGATGGGGATCATTTTCATTGGCCCACTGGTAAACTTTTTTTTGTAAGGCAAATATTGTGGGGAAAGTCTGTGCTGTAGTGCTACATGTTCCTTTTTGGAATTGCATAGTATTGTTCATTTAAATGATAATAGCTTGGGTTTGCTAAAATGCTTCTTCATGCCAATCAAAACCATTACTAAGTATTAATGGCTAATGTTATGAAGAAGGATATTTTTTTAGCACTATCTGTTAATAAGTGCAAATGGCACAGTTTGTGGTAATATTCTACTTCTGGGTATTAAGGATCAAACATTATTATTATTATTATTATAATTATTTATTTTAAAATAATTTAAATTTTATCAAATGTAAATCAAAACTTAATCAAATTTAAATCAACCTAATTTAAATTTCCATACAACATACATACTTTCAGGAACAAAAATGAGTATTTTAGCATTGCAAATAAATTGTTGGATGAAGCTAATATGTAGAATTACAGCCTTTAGGTATGTGTCATTTTAATTTAAAAATAATATTTCCACTGATGTTTCCCTTTTAGTGTAGAGCTGGGTAGCTGGATTCTTATATCCCTGACTGAGGATTAGAGGTCAGTCTATGACTGTTCTTTGGTAAGGTTCTCTATCCTTATAGTCATTTTAAGAGGGGGGGGGGGTTAAAGGTGCCCAGAATTCCCTTTTCTGCTGTCATTGTTATCTGCAGTTCTGGCACCTTAAGTTCATCGGCAGGTGCAAGGGGTGTCTTTCTGAAAAGGGTTAAGGCTGGGGGTGCTAGGCCAGGACAAATGACCGTTGGTCGCGGCAATAGTGGCTGTAGCCAATAATGCGCACAACCAATCATTTGGTCTCACGCAACCGCACGATTGGCTGTGATTTCGGAGGAACAGGCGGAAATATCTGCTGGTGTGTTCTAAGCCTAAAGCAATGGGAGCCAAGATCTATACATGAAAAGTAAGTGAAAAATAATTGTTACTAGTTTGTGGACAGGTATGAAACTTATCACAAAGAGAATTATAGATACCACAAAGTAGCACAAATGGTAGCATATGATCCTAATGCTTATTGTGCTGGTAGGAGTGTTAGCATTAAAGGACAATTATACTCACCTTCCCTCCGCTCCTCTTCCTTAGTCAGTACTTTCTACCCAGGGTGAGGACCTGAACCACTAGGTCCTCACCCCTGGGTTTGCTTAACTTGCGGGACATACTTAGTTACACTCTGCTCCAGTAGGCTCTGCCCCCTCCTCCCCGTCGGCGATGAGGCCAATAAGAAGACACGCTCATTGCAGAGACCTAGTGGTTCAGGTCCTCACCCTGGGTAGAAAGTACTGACTAAGGAAAAGGGGCGGAGGGAAGGTGAGTATAATTGTCCTTAAACTGGACTCCAGAAAGGAACAATGATTTACATGATCATTTTGTTTATACTGAGGTTTGCAACTGCAACAAAGGATAGAAAAATGATACTATATACTGTACATACATATAACTTGTACTTTTATACAGTCATTAAGCTCGTTGGTGACTTCTAGTATCCTTATATTTTAAAATAAAGTATTATTCAAGAAGCAAAAATCTAGAGGTTGGGAAAATCTGAAGATGGTATACTTTAACACCGGAATGGCCTTTAAAAAAAAGGGGGTGGGATGTGGATGGCTAAAATGGTGGTGTGATGAGCTCACCGCTGCACATCCCTCCCTTGAAAATCATGCACTTGCTCCTGATTCGTGTTTTGTTTTCCAGGTCGGATAAGGTTCCCTTTTCCTCAGGACTGCTGGGAAGAGCGTATGAATGGAGGGATACAAAATGGTCTTTACACAATTTATTTGGGGGGATTAAAAAGTGAGCCACTTGTCGTACACTGCGACATGGAGACTGATGGAGGGGGCTGGACTGTAAGTATACATTCTAAGTTTGAAATTTGGTGAAATTTATAAAACCAGAAAATTCCCAATTTATTAAAGTTTATTGCAAAATGGCACGGTATGCCTATTTTGTGATGCCATCCTTTAACGAGGGTTGCATTTTACTAGTACCCACCCAAATGTACCATATAGTATTTCAGCGACTCAGGAACACTGATATGTCCTTTATAGGTATTCCAGAGAAGGGTGGATGGAATAACAAACTTTTGGAGGGACTGGAATGAGTATAAGACTGGGTTTGGGAACCTAACGTCTGAGTTCTGGATGGGTAAGTCATTTTATTTATTTTTAAGGCAGAGGCCACACTAGAGAACATCCGAGCATATGCGCTGTGATCAAGCAATGTTGTGCAAATGGAGTGCAGTTGATTGCGTGAAAGATGCTTATCGCATGCGCTTCAATTAACAGATTGCAGCTCAGATGCCCAGCAACGCACTAGTGTGGCCACCACAATAGAGTCACACTAGTGTGCCCTTTTTAAAGCGCAATCAGTTTGCAATCGCAATAAAAGCTTAAAAGTGCACTAGTGTGGACTAGCCCTCAGATGTGCTGTAATCATTTTAGCATCACCTACCTAATGCATTTTTGGTTGATTAACATAAAATTAAATAACTTACTTAAGAAGAAACCTAGTTGCATTAATCCTAATGCAAAAGCTTTTCTCCCCAGAACACCTATACATTGTAAGATAGTTCCCTAGTACATTGCATTAACATAAATGTAAGAAAGTAGATTCTGCGATTAAAAACACTGAGCATGTTCCCATACCTCAGAATGCTTCCATTTTGATCAAACCGTTACAAAAAGTTTAACCCTAACCTTTTACAGTACAATCACTTTTATTCATTTATTTATTCTATCATTCACCATTAATTTCTTTTATTTGTATACCGGTATGTCTCTCTATGTGTTTATCTTTACTCTCAAGTTGCTTTATAAATCCTGTACATGTATTTCTGCTTTCTTCTTTGTTGTACACCCCCTTTTTCAGCCCCAAATATCAAAAATGGAATTTACTGTATATATTCTTTTTCTATAGTTTAATATTAGTTTTTAGAGTGCGCTTCACTTTTATAATTGAAGCAGGTTTGATTTGAATCCAGACAGGGAGATTCAATAAAAGTTCTTATAGTTAAAATGGTGCTAATTTTGCCCCAACCAATCAGATGTTAACTTTGAAATGTAAAATAAGATCTGATTGGTTAGGGGAAAATTAGCACCATTTTAAACTATAAGAACTTTTATTGAATCTCCCTAAGAATGTATAATGCATGCCTGATAAAAGATTCAATAGATTTCTTAGCTTATAAAAGTATGAATTTGGTGCTTGCACGTATAATTTAGCCCTTTTTAAAAACTTGCACGTATAATTTAGCCCTTTTTAAAAACTTTTTTCAATGTGAATTTTAAAGCTCTATACCCGGGGTGCCGAACCAGGAACAGGCTAGGTGCCGAAATAGCAGCACCCTGGGCAGAAAACATGCCGCACGCTTGGCTCCAACCCAGTCCGCCCAGAACCACACTGACCTATAGTCCCACGGGCGCATATTTTTGTGAACAAGCAGCCATGCTTCATACTGTATGGAGTATAGACAATCTATCTTTTGTTTCTTCAGGGTCCTTGAAGTGCAATGTTCTGTGACCATTTACCTAAATTCTTTCATATCTGCTCACTACAATACTTTTCTAAAGAGTTATCTCCTTTTTCAGTGTTGTTACTTCAGACCAAGACCAGACTTACTATTTTGAAATAGCATTTAAACAAATTTCTCTTTAGGTAACTATGCTGTACATCGTATCACATCTTCAGCACCATATGAGCTACGTGTAGATCTCAGAGCTGGAGCAGAGGCTGCTTATGCAGTATATGAGGACTTTCGAGTGGAGGCCGAAGATAACCATTTTAGACTGCGAATAGGACAATATAGAGGGAATGCAGGTCTGTTATGGTGAATGTAAATAAGCAAGAGTTTCAACTGCAAATACTGTACATTGAATTTACCAAAGATACAGACACTTATAATTTAATGTAAAAGAGCAACAAACTCAACACAGCTAAAATGTGCTAGAAATGTATATTATGGTTTTTTGCTCGGACCATTTGGGTTGATGTACACCATTAGCTTTACAGGCCTTTTAATATTGCTGTGGTTTTATTAAAAAGACTGATTCCGAAGTGCTGCAGCTGCTTTATTTATAGCACATTTAAATATGCTACCAAACGTCTGTAATTATTTAGAGAACAACCTTTGCTTTGCCACTTGTTTGAAATGTATATTTGTTATCTAAACGCTGATATATCTGCCCAACCTAGGAGATTCTCTCAGCTATCACAACAATATGATTTTTTCTACACGGGACCGAGATGCAGAGAAGAGAATATTACCTTGTGCCATATCATACAGAGGAGCCTGGTGGTATAGAAACTGTCACTTTGCCAACCTCAATGGGATGTATGGCAACAACAAGGACCATCAGGTGTGAAGTTGTTATGTATATTTGTCTTTAAAAGATAGTTGCTTTTTTAAAGAGGAAGTGTTAATTATTTGTTTCATTTCTTTTGCAGGGAGTGAACTGGTATACATGGAAAGGCTTTGAATTTTCTATCCCATTCACTGAGATGAAGATGCGCCCACAGAGAGTAGGAAACTGGCGCCGTCTCTAAAACTCTAAAACCATTAAACTTAAAACTGGAAGCAATGCGGTACCTCTTGCCACCTTACCCTGTAGACCATCCAGTCGGCCCCAGAAACAGAAGGCCACACAAAGAAAATCATTACAACCTGCATGTAGTGCAACAGATTGTCTGTCTACAAACTCTGGGAGGGGAAAATCATTTAGAAATGACAAATCTATAAGCACTATAATGGAGAGTGTCTCAGATCCATGTGGTGGATTTATAAATAGAAATCTAAGCATAAGTGAACTAGGGTCTAATAAATCTAGGCAAAGGCAATATAAATAAGCTACACCGGTACCTTATGTATGAAATGTACTATACAACTGTAAGCTAAAAGATCCAGGTTTTAGAAATGATCTTGGACCACAAGCTAGGATGTATTGAATTATTGTTGTTTAAATCAAGAACATTTTGGAAACCACCAGAAAATGTGCAAAGGGGACTGTGCACTTCAAATGTAAGTAAGGGGAGAGGTATGTCACAGCAATAATAGAGTGTAGCAGGAATGGAGAGAATGTGCTTGCACCTCATTCGCTCCATCTAATATATAAATATATATATATAGCAAATAGATACACAGTCTATTTTTTATAAAAGCACAGTGTGGAGAGGAAAAGGATTGAAGGAGAATAGATGGAGGAAACATTTTGTATACTGCTTCTAATAAACTGATGGGAAATGGCCTCAAATGACCTGTGTTCTAACATTGTAAGTTTACGCTTTCTTGGGTAGCATATTATATTGTATTATTTGATATTATAAAAGTACTCCATAGAGACCTGAGACTTTGGTATAGCTATTCAAGGTGTTTAGTATAGTAAAGTAGTATAGTATTTGAGGTTGAATAAAGACATATGTCTATCCAGTCCAACCTATCTAGCAATATCCTCATTTCCTGCCTAACTGTTGATCCAAAGGATCAAAAAATTCCAGAGGGGAATAAATTCCTTCCTGACTCCAAGTGGCAATCGGAAATTTCCCTGGATCAACTCTATTTTATGTATCAATACCAGTAACTTGCAACATTCCTTGTTTGCAGAAACTCATCCTGCTTTTTTTTAAACTGACCAATGAACCTGCCATAACAACGCCCACTGGAAGACCCTTCCTTCTCCCTTCTGAAATTGAAGCCCAAACTTCTTTTCTTCAAGTCTTAAGGCATGTACTCGTGTCCTCTGACATGCTCTATTGGTGAACAATACCCCAGATACAGGGTTATTCAATAAAAGTTCTTATCGTTTAAAGTGGTGCTAATTTTGCCCCAACCAATCAAATCTTATTTAACATTTGAAAGCTAATATCTGATTGGTTGGGGCAAAATTAGCACCATTTTAAACGATAGGAACTTTTACTGAATAACCCTGATAGTTTTTTGTATGGCCCATTAATGTATTTACACACAGTAATCATATCCCCCTATGCCTTTTCTCTAGCATACATAATTGTAACTTATAGAATCTCTATTCATATTCAAGTTCCCCCAATCCTCTTATTAATTTAGTTGCCCTTCTCTGAACCCTTCCCATTTCAAAGATGTCCTTTTTGTACACAGGATTCAAAAATTGCACTGCATATTCCAAATGAGGCCTTACCAATGCTTTGTAAAGAGGGAGAATAACATTTTTCTCTCTTAAATCCATACCTCTCTTTATACAAGATAATACCATGCTAGCTCTGGCTGTTACTGCCTGGCACTGATTGCTTCCTTTAGGTTTGTTATCCACCAAAATTCCAAGATCCTTTTCCAACAGGGATTTACTTAACACAGAGCCATTTGTAGTATAAGTAGCACAAGGATTTTTAGGTCCAAAAAATGCATCACCTTACATTTATAAACATTGAATCTCATCAGCCATTTAACAGCCCAATGTGACAAAAATCCAAGTATACTACATGTACTGCTATGCCAGAGTCTAAATTTCTACTCACTTCCTCATAAAAGCTAAGCAAGTTAGCTTGACAAAATCTATTTCACCTAAATCCATGCTGTTTACCACTAATAAGGTCAGTAACTCTAGAATATGTTCCCTTATTAAAATTTTCCAGTATCTTCCTCACCACTGAAGTTAAACTTACAGGCCTGTAATTACCCAGCTGTGAACGACTACCCTTTTTGAATATTGGAATAACATTAGCTTTTTTTCCAGTCCAGAGGCACATATCCTGAGATGAGGTAATCTGCAAAAACAATAAACAATAAAAAAAATGGTCTTGATAAAACTGAACTTAGCTCCCTAAGGACCTGAGGATGTATTTTATCTAGTCCAGGAGATTTATTAATATTAATCTTATTTAGTTCTTTCTGTGCCATATCCTTGGTTAACCAAGTGCACTTGCATCTTTTATACCATTATTGCTTCTATACTCTATGATATTTGTACTTGGATCTTCTGTAGTGTATTAATAAAAAAAGCAAAAGACATTTGCTTTATCGCCATCCTCCATAACTAACTTTCCCCCCACATTTCCAGTCCTCATCTTCTTACTATGAATATACTTATTTTTTTTTTTTTTAATTATTAATTTTAGCTAGCTTGATTACTTTCTTACACTCCTTGTTATAGTTTTTATAATCCCTAAAGGCTCTTTCCGTTCCCTCGGCCTTAAAGGTTTTAAATGCCTTTTTCTTCCTTTCCATTTCCCTCTTTACATCAGAATTCAGCCACATGGGCGCAGATTTATTTTTTTTACATTTATTTCCCAAGGGTTGAAATTTAGATGTGAAATGGGTTAAAAATCCCCTTAAATACAGTCCTCTTCCATTCAGTACCTTTACCTGATAATACCTTACCCCGATGACATTCTGAACAGCTACTTTTAACCTGGGAAAATTTACTTTTTTGAAATTAAAAGTCTTTGTTAACCCATTTTCCTTTCGATAACATACACTAAACAACACAATTTCATAGTCAACCTTCCCTTAGCCTCTACTTACCTTTATATCTATAATACTCTCCACGATGTTCGATATTACCAGATCCAACAGAGCTCCTTTTCTAGTAGGAACTTCAACCACCTGTGAAAGAAAATTATCCTGCAGCAAATTCAGGAACTCATCACCCTTTTCTGTGATGGCAGTTCCACTACACCAATCAATGTCAGGGTAATTAAAGTCCCCCATTATGAGCCCACTCCCCAAACTTGCAGCCCTTGCAGCCAACTGCATATGAAACTGACTCGCCTCCTTCCTGTTAGCATTTGCTGGCTTATAGCAGACACCAATAATGACATTACCCCCTTTCCTTATGCCTAATTCCACCCATATTGCCTTCACTTTAACATCCATATCGTCAGTTATCACTCCTTTTAAATTTAGCTTGTATTCTTTTTTAACTTAAACACATATTCCTTTCCTTTTTTCTCTGTCCTGCCTAAACACACCCCAGTCGTGAAAACTATTCAACTACGTTTCTGCTATACCTATTACATCATACTTTTTAGTCAACGCCATTATCTCCAATTCGCATTTGCAAACATACATTTTAGATTATGATCCTGTAATTTATTTATACACTTAAAAACACATGCCACCCACCACTGGTCAATCTAAACACTGCCTTCCTTCTGGCATATCTATCCCAGTGAGACTGAAATCAACCCCCCCCCAAAACCTAGTTTAAAATCTTCTCCAACCCTTTAGTCACCTTCTCCCCAAAAACAGCTGCACCGTCATCAGTGAGGTGCAACCCATCCCTACTAAAAAAGCCTGTAGCCGACAGAAAAGTCTGCCCAGTTCTCTATTAACCCAAACCCTTCTTCCTCACACCAGCCTCTTAGCCACGCATTAATGCTCCTAAGCTCCGCTGTCTCCCCAGTGTAGCTTGTGGCAACGCTTTTAACTTGGCACCTAGCTCTCAAAAATCATGTTTAAGGACCTCTCTTCCTCCTCTAACTTTGACATTGGCACCAATGTGAACCAAGACCGCGAGGTCACACCCAGCCCCACCCAATAATATATAAAGTATTAATTAAATCTATATTTAAAGACTAGTTAACACCGCACTCCGCTTCTTGAAACAGTTATCTTTTTTGTCACACTGTGTGCATGTGCAATGTTTTGAGGTACACTGCCTCTTTATCAAGCAACAGTGTAGGGTTCGCACCCAAACAGACAAATATGGCGTAAGACATTATCATCATGCTATATACCCCTAAGACACACCTCCTCTTCCCATCACATCACAAGGCACACCCCTTATTATTCTTCACTATTCATTGGTACACATCTTCTAATTAAAGGTAACAATGCTAATACAGGACTTGACCTTTATTCCAAATCCCTGTATTTGTCAGTAAAGTATTAAACATGAGATCCCGTGTAAAAACACAGTCTCGTGTTTCATAGGAAAACATTCAAATCCATGTCCTTATTTAGACCATTTGGAGAGAAGGAGTTTAACTGGTGAATCCACCATGCCTCCCTCCTCCTAAGGATCAGTTCCCTATCACCACCCCTTGGTGGTTTTGGAACTGCTTCCAATATTAGGAACCTTAATTCCTTTTCATGATATCCCTTATCTGTGAAATGAGCAGATATGAGCAGTTTACGATTCCTGCATCTAATAGTGGACCTATGCTGTGAGCTCCTACCCTTTACTGGCTGGGTTGTCTCCCCTATATAAAGCAGATTATAATATAATAAAATATACAGCAAAACTGGTATCACAGGTATAAAAATCCCATAACTCAAATGTTTCCTTGGTTATGTTTCCGGGATGTTTAAACCTTTGTCCCTTAATCACACATTGACACTGCGAGCAAGAACGACATGGAAAAATCCATTTAACATTAACTCTCCTTTTGTCTTTAGTCAAGACTGAGTGTACTAGTCTACTTTGTAGAGTATTCCCTCTCCTGTAGGAGATAACCGGGGCACAGAAAATTCTTTCACTAAAGGATACACTTCCCTGTGAATGTGGCAATGTCATCTTATGCACTTGTTGATGGCCTCACTTTCTCTGCAAACCTGCGTGACAAAGGGTGTTCTATATGTCACAACGGATTCCCTCATCTTTACTTTCTGTGCCCTGTTCTTGGCTACCTCCAAAGTCTTCTGGTGGTAGCCCCATGATCTAAATTTGTCAACTATATACTGGTATATATTTCCTCTCAAGTTTATTGACAATACTTAGAAGAACAATAAAATATTCTTTTAAACTGGGACACCGGGACTTTTTGGTATGGGACAGATAAAAACTTGTATACATAAGTAGCTGATTGCGGTCTGTGGGCTTGGTATACAGTTCTGTAAACTTTGATCACTTTTAAATCAAGGAAGGAAATCTCCCTCTCATCATAATGTAAGGTATAAACAATATTGTCACAGAGCATGTAGTTTATTCAACTGTTCGTGAAACAATTTGAGTGTGGGAATATCCCCTTTCCATAGAAGAGAGACATCATCTATGTACCTCCACCACCCCACACAATACTGCTGGAATAGTGGAAGTACTTAGACAAGTTCAGTCTCCTGCATACACGTAAACGCATAATTCTTGTATGCAGGTGCTGCATATATATGTAATTCACAGGCACACAGCTCTTCAACAAATCATATTAATATGCAATATAGAGAGAGTATGGTGCATACAAGAGTCTTTTTCCAAGAAAACTGAGATTTATTCAAATATTATACAACACGGGAAAAGTTTTGGTACTATAACATGGACCTTTATCAAGCAACAATGTGCTAAACAATTAGATCAACTGGACTTGAAGTTTAGTTGAATACAACAGATATTCCATGACCTGGATGAAAGAGAACCTTCACAAGCATTGTGCTAAACATTTATAACCTCTAAGTGTATCATGTAAACAAGTGGTGGACATTTGGCCCAACATGCGTACCTCCCTTAAAGGGATATGTGAAGGGAGATAAGCTTATTTCAGGTTTTAATCAGATGGATATTGTATATTATGTTTTTACACAAGGATTTTTTTTTACAAATGTTCTATTTATATCTTAAAAATATAATAATAATCAAACACATATCATATTTATATCCGTTTTATGCCAGTTTTAATCTTATTACACACTAACTAATTGTTGACTATGCTCTAAAGAAAGCACTTGCACACAAGACTTTGACACTAGTACTTTAGTCACATGTTTTTATCTATTTTAAAATTAACTTTGCCCTTGTTATAAGCCTGAAACGTTGCCTGTGTTGTATTATGTTTGAATATATCTCGGCTTTCTTAGAAAAAGACCTCCACAAATACAGTAATAGTGTGCCTTTGTGCGACATCTAATATCAAACTAATTAGGTGCACTCTATGGTTGGAATCTATAAAACTGTGGTATCGGGTCTTATATTTAATATTGAGTTAGATCATTCCTCAAGATAACACATATTAAGCACCTCCCTATATACTCACAAGTGAAGTCACAACCAATACTGTGGATAAACACTGTGTGTATCTTGGATTGCCAGTTCCAGCAATTGCTTCTCAGCTCGGTCCTTGACTTCCACCAATAGATCTTCCCATTATAAACAATTGTATTTAAGATAGGGGGTAAAAGGACATGAGATGTACAGGCTCTGCTGTGAAGGATGTTTTATTAAGTGAACTAGGCAACAAGACATGTTTAAGGTAATAGATACCCATACATCAAAACACCAACATATGATATCAAAGTAATACCTGAATTTAGCACAAGGGCACTAAAGCAGCACATCTCTCATCCATCATGGAACTGCCGACATGTCAATATGAATTTGATGCATCAAACTGTGGTTTCAATAATAGAAAATTACATGTAGGAATAGACCTTACAGAACATGGGTAGAAAAACAAAGAACCATCATAAATTATAACACACTAACTTACAGACTGCTTATCAAAATTGCTTGATCACAGAAACCCTAACATCTTTGGCAATTGGTAGCCACTAGGTTAACATATTTAATGTGAATAACTAGCTTGGATGGCATAGACAATATGGGATCTTTGCATTGAATAAAGACATGCCAGGAAAAGTGACACAGGTTATTCTATTTTAATAAACAGGGAGATTTAACATAAACCAGAGATAACCATGGTGCTAACAAGAGCTTAACACAGTATCCTATATACCAAAAGACAGCTGTAAATATGCATGGATGCTGGGGCCAAAAGCTTGCACATGACGTCATCTAAATGCATGTGGGGGGGCGCATCAGGGTTTGCTGGTAAAATAAGTATAGGATTAAACCTATGCTCTGATACAGCCCAGATGTGTCCAACAAAGCATTTCCTGGTTCGCAAAGGTCACAAAAATGGGATCAGCTAAAATATTTAATTATTAGATATGGGTAAAGTAAGACAATTTTAGAAATTAGGGATAAGATCAACAGTGTTTTCCATGTAAAAGTATGGTGATCTACCATCCCTGTATCCCCCCTTCTTTAATAAAATGCATTGAAGTAGAAGATTAGCTAAAAGGCACAGGGAATTAAGCATTTAGTGGTGAATTATTACAAGAGACTGAGATGGCACAGCAAAATTTTACCAAAAAACCAGGAACAACTTTATGTGGGATCTTTGGCTTGAACAGCTGTTTCTATAGATTTACATTTCTTTTACATGTTAACATTATACTGGTACAGTTCTAGCAGGTTATACTAATATCCATTCAATATTCTTTTGATGATGGGAAAAAAAATACACCCAAAGTTATACATTATGAATGAATGGACAAAGACAATATGAACCTGATCTGCTTTTTAGTCCACAATATTATATTTCCTTCTGGGCATCTTGTACTTTGAGGATATTTCCTCTTGGCGAAATACAGACCAGGAAAGGGCGGCACTTAAGGTTGATCCCAAACTCCCCACTGAGGTCTGGAAGTAGATCAGGTGATGGGGAAGCGAGACGGAAATCCCTCAGGAGGTGAGATAAAAAGACAAAAGCTTCCATTCTAGCCAAGGTCTCACCAATGCAAAGCCGTGC
This sequence comes from Hymenochirus boettgeri, assembly GCA_019447015.1. Taxonomy (NCBI): domain Eukaryota; kingdom Metazoa; phylum Chordata; class Amphibia; order Anura; family Pipidae; genus Hymenochirus; species Hymenochirus boettgeri. The sequence continues at coordinate 210,695,395 of CM033476.1, read as the reverse complement.
ACCCACACCAAATGGGAGAAGAGCACGGGATGTACGGGAACTATCAGACGGAGATAGAAAGCGTTCTGAACAAGAAAAAGAAAATTTTTTAAAAATGATGTGGTTGTATCTGTATAAAGTACCCTGCATTCTGTGACACGGGATATTAAGTCACTAGTCATCTTAAGTCTGGTGGACTGTTAGGGCCATAGTTATAAAGGCGCAGTATCGCTTTTATCATTAATTTCCAATCAGTTTAGCAATCGTTAATTTACAATCATTATCATTAATTAACTATAACGATAATAAATTACAGAAAATGACCGTAAATCTACGATAACACGATCCCCATAGAACACCATTGCGGTACTTTACTAGTGCATTGTATTATTCAACCAAACCTTCTTTAATTAAAGAATGTTCGGTGTAAATGTACAACTTCAGACGTACATTTACGTCCCCAGTCATACATTATCGATAACACACGGTATCGCTAAATTGTGATACCACACTTTATAAATATGGCCCTTAGAGACGCTACATCTGGGCAAATATCAATTAAACATGCATTTATTCTTACCAGTGGTGGACAAAGCTAAGTTAAAATAGACACCCAAATTAAAATATTGCTGCAGGAAATTTTTTCTTATTTTAAACCTACACCTGAGTAAAAGTACAAAAGTTTGTCTTCACATGTACTTAAAGGACAATTATACCTCACCCGCCGCAAATGATGTTATATGCCAAAAGCGGCATTCTATTGCGGCACTTTAAACGCCAGCTAATAGCATATCAGCATATAACATCGCCATTTTCTGTGCCCGTGCAAAATGTAAAGTAGCTTTTAAAATGAGGTATTTCGAAAACCTATAACAAAGAAATATAACAAGAAACAAGCTGCTAAATTTAGGTTTTAAGGCTGGGTACACACAGGCAAATTTATCGGCCCAATCGACCGATACTTCTGTGTATCAGTCGATTGGGCAGAAAAATCTGTGCCGATTTCAGCCACTGCGGCAGATGTTAATCATCCGGATCGGACGAAAGGATGATCAGACATGTCGGTAAATCACGGCCAGACATTTGTCCCAGCCGAGTAGCGAGTTCTTGGTCGGGACAAATGGTCTCTTCGTGTGTACCCAGCCTAAAGCCCCCAACCTCTGTTAAAAGGGATCTAAATTTTTTTTCTCCTCATGGGACAATGCAATTGTGGGATTGCCTGTTGGCAAGGGGTTATGATCCCTTATGTATAAAACAAGCTTATGACAGGGCAGTGCTGTGATGACTGTTTGACTTGGCCTGAATGTAAGTATGGATATTAGTTTATTCAAAGGACCCATAAATAGGCAAGAAAGTGAAGCAAGAAGTCAGATCTCTCTTCTTAGACTGTCTGGGGCCTGAACAGATATCTGGAATTTTCTAAAGCCAGGGATCTGGTAATCGCAAAGAGATTGTTTGGGAAAATGTAAGTGTGATTATAAAGGAATGAAAGTATTGGGATTCTATTAGCCCGACCCTATCCATGCTTGGTATCAATGTAATCCATAAATTATAATGAATAAGAATATGCTAAGGAAATGTTTTATATGATCTATGGAATCTTATTAATAATAATGATAAAAGGCTATATTTAAAGTAAAAGTCCATAAATCTATTGCAGTTGTATATGTACGATCGCAATCTTTAATTTACGTCCGCAATCGCCGACTAACTACCACTATTGTAGATTTATGAATGTGATCGTAAATTTACAATCACAGCAACGCTTGTTAAAGGGGCGGTATCACAAAAGAGCGATTATTAGAATTTTAAATCTAAAATGTAATAATTTGTTTTTGATGCTCTAAAAGAACCCAGGTAGCCTTTGATACAGTAATGTGGGTTAGAATGGCAATTTAACCCTGTTTAAATGCTTAAACTGATTAACCCTTTGGTTTTTAGAGTGAGTGGTGTAGTGTTAACCTTTTAGCTGCCAGGAAAGGGGTGTGTATAGCCAGTCAAAAGTGATTTAAAGCATACCATTTAATAGGTACACACTTAAGAAACCCATTGCACAGAGCAGACATAAGAATTGTCTCTGCACCAGGTTGTTTCAATAAGTACCAATCCTACCTCCCTGCCCCAGGTACTTTTTATTTTAACAGTTTTTGTAAAAAATGTAGTCGCACTATAGTTCTATAAACTTTTCCCCCTGTTCTAAATCTGCAGCAACCAATCAGATGTTATCAAATGTTTTCTGATTATAGTAGTCCAGTAAACAGGTATCTGATTGGTTGATGAAAATAAACAGTTAAGGCAATGTTTACCTTATTGAATAAGCCTGTTAATGTTATCCTTTATAAGAGATACGTTTATGTGCCCATTGGTGCCAATCAGGAACATTTACATTTCTATAATGATATTTCTATGTTTGAAAATATCAATGCAAACTTACCAGGACAGAACTGGGTGGGATTGGCCCATACTGCTTCATTATGGTGGGCAGCATAAATATTTGGAATTACAACTGTCCCCTTATGAATAGTATATCCTGCAATGCTGAGAAATACAACACTGTGTTATTAACATGCTCCTATGGGAATATTGTAATAACAAGAAGAGACAAGCCAGGATTTTCAAAGGGGGGATTCCCTGAATGGACTGTCAACGAACAAGCCCAGAAGAAAGTTCATGACCAATTACATCCAAATATTCTATTATATATATGTATCACATAATAATATTATATTCTCTACTTGCCATGATTATCATCACAGTTAGCCAATGTAGATATCACCTTTACTTTTGTTATAAAGTATATTCATTTATGTTTCACTTAGAAATCCACATTTACACTTTTGTTCTGTACAGAGAATATACAGAACCACCACTCCTGTGTATTTATAATATAATGTAAAGCTGACAGTCAGATATACATCCACCTCAGGATTTCTAAATGTCCCTATTCTTGCCCACTAAGCTCCATCACAGGTACAAACCCAGTCTCAACAATCATCTCAGGCAGCTGCAGGGTTAATGTCAATACAGATCTCTATGCTGCTGTCAATCACAGGGCAGACTGGATACTTTTTTGAAACAAAAAAAACAGGCTGCTTCTCCCTCACAGCTCAATTAACAATGTAACAGTCATGTAACAATCTGTGTAAACCAGGGGCGTACCTGCATGGGCCCGGGCCCCCCGACGAGATTGGAGGCTGGGCCCCTGACCCCCTCCTCCCTCCAAGATCTCTTCCACGATGAGCCATTTTTAAACAGTTGGTTTGCGCATATGAATGTGTGTACCAGTCTATGGACACCAGGAGTGGAACAGCAGACTGCACTGAGCAAGCTGAAAGGAGGTTCCAGGCACCAGGAACGCCCCCCTTCATAAACACGCCATTGGCAACCAACTTCGATATTTCAATTCTATGGATATGACTGTTCATTTGGCACATTATGGCCTGTTACATGTTCATATAATTTTAGTTATTTAAGCCAAACTATTACAAGGAAACATTTTAAATGGGTTTCAAGCACATTGATAACAGACAGTGAATTACAGTGATGTCACTGAGGCACAAAAATGTAATAAAAATGCTAATTAGCTTATTATATTTTTACCTTGTGTCCCTTACAGTACAGTGAGGCAAAGCCAGGGGTACAACAGGTCTCAGTCTAAGCATCTCAGAGATCATAGCGTTAAGATAGGGCATACAGTTACGCTCTGGATATGTTGGGTATCTGTCACTTCCCACAGCACCAATGATCTCTTGGTGAATCTTCTCTTGTGCCTAAGAGGAGGAGAAATGTGCTTAGTGTCCAGCCCGAGTCTGCTGCAATAATGATAAGGCTAAATATAAACAATATTTGAATAATGTTCACATTTCCAGAGAGAAAATGGCCAAGTCATCAACATATAAGAAACAGCTATATACATAACCAGGGAGGGCTGCACATTGCACAATTCTAATTCTCTTTGTTACAGTATATTAATACTCAGGATCCCAGAGGGAAGGAATTATAATGATTAATTACAGGGTATAGTTGGGGATTATTCATACTTCAGTGTAATGGAGCAGGTAAGCCACTGTCCAGGTTAATAAGGATGCTGTGGTTTCTGTCCCTCCTATAAAGAGATCAATAACAGACATATGAAGATGATCTTCAGAAAATTCTGATTGTTCATTGTCTTTGACTGTATTTTCTCGAAGGAATCGAATCATTCCATCCAAAATATCTTCATCAGTTTCACAAGATGGGGTATTTATCTAAATAAAGCAAAAATGTCCAAGTAAGAGGTAATTAGCAGAGCAACACTAGAATTCTTACATAAACAGGACAGTTAGTATGTGATAGGATAACAGGTTCTGGACTTGTTGCTTTTACGAACCTTATGTGTGTCTAGTTGACTTTTTATAAAGGAGTCTCTTTGCTTTGCAGCCTCCAGTAGAAGAGTTAAAGATCGATTAGGGAATCTCTAAGGAGTGATAATATTATTTATAATTAAAAAATATTCACATTACCGTACACACACACACACACACACACACTCTCTCTCTCTCTCTCTTTACGTGTACAGTAATAATATTTACATTTCTACACACAATACTATCCCAACAGGATTTCTCAATGTTCCTCTTCTTGCTCACTAAGCTTCAGTAGAGTAATACAGTAAGTACCTACCCTCCAACATTATTATTATTGTGGATTTATATGGCGCCAACATCAGGGAAAAATATACATTTTAAATGAAGAAGGGGCTATCCTCCCGAAACGTTGTGTTATATATGATGTGTGGTTCACAATAAATTGACTTATTATTTGGAGTGCGACCCTCAGCTTCTTGATTTCTGCCAGATTGTAACCTTGCCTGAAGAGGTGAGTTTTGAGGTTGCGTTTGAAGATAGGAAGTGATGGCAAGTGAGGGACAGCACAAGAAAAGTGCTGATTACAGGCGTGGGAAGAGGTGACTAGAGGAGATGAGAGGACAAGATCATTAGCAGATCAGAGTTTAAAGAGCTGTCCCCCTAATTTAAATTTTTGTTATGCTATTCCCATGGGCTCCCAGCCCCAACCGCATTATATTATTTTTTTAAGCCCCCAAACTCTACTTACCTCCCTCTCTTTCCTCGACGTGCTCCCGCCCTCTTTTGCAAGGAATGCAAGCAGAGGGGCGGGACCGCAGCCGCGTCTGTGATTGGCTGAGCGGCAGCCAATCACGGACGCGGCTGCCGGCAGCTCACTCCAGCGTAGGAAAGCAGGAGGTAAGTAAAGTTTGGGGAGCTTTATAAAATAAAATCATGCGGTTGGGGCTGGGGGACATGGGGGATTACTACTTGTAAAGGGGATTTATGCTAGGGGAGGATAGCAGAACGGAGGGAGAGGAGGAGAGGGAGGGGGAGGGAGAAGGGCTGCAGTACGCAAGGCAATGATCTCCGGGAGGCCAGGTAGCCTCCTGGTGGTCATTTTTTGGGACTTTGGGGGGGGACTACAGGAGAACCCTATGGAGCTGGGATGTGAGGTAAGGATTAAACTACACTACATGGTGGGGCCAGTAGTTGGGGGGATTATAGTTTTGGGGGTGGACATGCCCTTTAAGCCTTGGGTAGTATCTGCTTATCAGATCAAAGATATATGGGGAGCTGTAATGGAGAGAGCCTTGTAGGATAAGGTTAGCAGCTTAAATTGGATCCTTTGGGTGATAGGAAGCCAGTGGAGAGATTGAAAGGGTCAGTGTGTGAGAAGAGAGGTGAATGAGCCTGGCAGCAGAGTTAAAGATTAATTGAAGGGTTGCCCGTCAGTTGCTTGGTAGACAGCACAGGAGGGTGTTACAGTAGTCCAGCCGAGAGATGATAATGACGTTCTGTGAAAAGAAGGGACAAATGTGAGAGATGTTCTTGAGTTGTAACCGACAGGAGTTAGACAGAGAATTAATGTGGTGCTTAAAGGAACATTCTGAGTCAAAGCTTACTTCCAGGCATCGCACATAAGGTGTTGGCGAGATTGGCGTGTCATTGATGTGGAATGTAATGTTAGGTGGGGGAGGACATAAAAGCAGAGCTGACATTTAGGCATTCCAGGATCCAGGATGTCAGAGTAACAAGGTCAGGGGCAGAGATGTAATTTGGGTATCATCAGCATACAGGTGGTATTGGAATCCAAAAGAACCAATGAGCTAACCAAGCCTAAAGGTGTAAAAGGAGAAGAGAAGAGGGCAGAGTACAGAGTCTTGTGGTACTCCCACAGAGGAGAGTGGTGGAGTTGGAGCCAGAGTGGGAAATGCCAAACGTCCTACCTGAGAGGTAGGAGGACAGCCAAGAGAGTGAATAACCCTGGATACCTAGTTAGGATAAGACGTGAAGCAGTAAAGGGTGATCCACTGTATCAAAGGCTGAAGACAGGCCAAGCAGAATAAGTAGGGAATCGTGGCCATTTAGCATTAAAGGGCATGTCCACCCCCAAAACTATACTTTAACCCACTACTGGCCCCACTGTGTAGTCTTGAAAAATCCTTACCTTACATCCCTGCTCCAAATGGCTGCCCTGCAATGTCTCTGCAAATTCTAAAAAAATGAAAAGCAGGAGCCTGGCTGTGTCCCCAAAGGTTTCTGCCTTGTACCTCTCCCCTAGGAGAATTTTGTCATGTGCAGTGAAGCCCTCCCTCCCTCCCTCCCACAGGGGCGTGTTTAGGGGGGTATTACTGGTGCCTGGAATGCCCCCTTTCTGCCTGCTCAGTGCAGTCTGCTGTTCGACTTCTCCTGGTGTCCATAGACTGTTACATAGATTGTTACATAGATTGTTACATTGTCAATTGAGCTGTGAGTGAGAAGCAGCATTTGTATGTTTCAAAATGTATTCAGTCTGCCCTGCCCTGATCGTTTTTGTTTTTTTACAAATAAACATAGCATTTTGGGGTGGGATAGGAAGCACTATAACATGTATAAAAATTTATCTGAGGGTGGACATGCCTTTTAAGCAGAACATTAGTCACTATGGTGAGAGCTATTTCCATGGAATGGTTAGGATGGAAGCCAGACTATAGGTGATCAAAGAGGGAGTTAGCAGAAAAGTGATTAACCATCCACCATTTAATAGGTACACTATTAAGAAACCCATTGCACAGAGCTGAGTTGAGATCAGGTTTTCCTCTGCACCAGGTTGGTTCTATAATTGTACGAATTAAATGGTGGATATTGGAGGCTAGGCAAGTACTTTATATAATTGTATGCTTGGTGGAACAGCACTCCAAAGATTCCACTTAGAAAAGTCCACTTAGTAAAGATTGGTTGCGCTCGCTTGTACATGTATATAAAAAGAATGAAAGGAAACAAGTTGTTTTAAAAATTCTTATCAAGTATAAAATCCAATAAAACATACATTAAATTGATAAAACTATATCTAGCCAGTAATATAGTTTAAAAAATTTTTATTCAGCTTCCATGGGTCACTTCAACACAAATACAATGTTAAAAGTGCAAAGAAATAAATGAAAAATCGTGCAATGTCTCTTTAAGGATCCCCTTGAACCGTCTATGTTCACAGGGGCCAAAATGCAAGTTTAAAAATCCCTACTTGCTTTGTGTCAATGTGTTTCGCTGCTTCTAGCTTTGCAGCTTTCTCAAGAGTGTAACTAGCTTAAAGCTGTTTTCTCTGATTACATACAGTATATGAGTGCATCCAACCTTTACTTTATATAAACCCAGTCTCAGCAGTCACCTCAGGCAGCTACAGGGTTAATGTTGATACAATTCTCTATGCTGCTGTCAATCACAGGGCAGACTGTATACATGTTTGAACCAAAAAATGCTGCTTCTCACTCACAGCTCAATTAACAATGTAACAATCTTTATAACATCTATGTAACAATCTATGGAACAGTCTATGTAACAATCTATGTAACAATCTATGTAACAGTCTATGTAACAATCTATATAAGTCTATGTAACAATCTATGTAACAGTCTATATAACAATCTATGTAACAGTCTATGTAACGGTCTATATAACAATCTATGTAACAGTCTATATAAGTCTATGTAACAGTCTATGTAACAAATCTATGTAACAGTCTATGTAACAATCTATGTAACAGTCTATGTAACAATCTATATAACAGTCTATGTAACAATCTATCATTATATACAGTCTATGTAACACATCTATATATAACAGTCTAGTAACAATCTATATAACAGTTTTTTTATTCTATGTAACAATCATATAAACAGTCTATGTAACAATCTATATAACAGTCTATGTAACAATCTATGTATTCAGTTCTATATGACAGTCTATGTAAACAATCTATGTAACAGTCTATGGGCACCGAAGAAAGTGGAACAGTAATCCTTCCCTTAACACATGCCACTGAGCAGGGGCCAGGTGCTCACCTTGGAGGGCCGTAGGTTGAGGACCCCTGATCTAGGCCCTAACAACAGATAATACTAAAAAAATAAATAAATAACTATCCTAGGTTAGACAGTCATATCAAAAACAATCAAATATTTTTTTTTTTTTATCAAGATCTTCCTTTTAAGCCATTTCCAGACACATTTGTTTTTTGACAGGATCTCAGTTTGTTTCTAGCAAAGAAGAAAAAAAAAATAAATAATAAATAAAATAAATAATAAAAAACAAAAACAAATATTTTTGCTAGAATAAAAGGAAGTGTCTGAGTTAACCTTACATCTTGTTGACCAAACTCTTTACAGGCCGGTCACTCACCGGCCCTTCCTGCCATATACTTGCCATATATTACATTTTTACCATTATTGTCTGCAATATTTCTTAAGCCAAAACCATCATTGTTTAAAACTAAATTCTTTTTAGTCATAATGGAAACTCACAGAGCTGTCTTTCATTGTCATTACGTTTCCTTTTCTGTAAATGTGAATCATGTTTTAAAACGTATCCATTCTTACCCGGAGAAATGGTATAAATCCAGAGCAGTAACCCCTGGGACTCCAGAACTTTATAATATCGATAATGCATTGGTGGATTTCTTGGAACTTGGGATTGAAAGGTCATACTATAAGGGAAAGGATTAAAATATGAGATTATTTTTAGATACGTGTAGGAAGATAAAAACACAAATCATAAACTTTATGTTATGTTCATTCTTAGCCATTCTAATAGCATCTTTCAGTTAATTAAAAAAAAAAAAAAAGAAGAAAGAAGTCCATTAAGATCCAGAGAATTCATTATGTAAACATGTGCAAGGTTTGGGATCTATATGAAAGGTAAAATATGGTTTATGTATCTTATTGTGTTTCTATTCCAGAAATGTTTGATTAAAATCAAGTAATTTGACTTTCTTAGCAATTCCTTACCTATAATATACCTATTCTATTCCTTCCCCCAAAGCATGCACAGTCTGCTGTATGGAAGGAGGGTAAAAATGAAAGAGGCAGAGCTATACTGTAAGATTTTAAAGGGCATGTCCACCCCCAAAACTAGAGTAACCCACTACTGGTCCCACGTGTAGTGTAAAAAATCCTTACCTTACATCCCTGTCCTTATTGTTCTAGGCACAAGATATAATAAGAATAATTATTAGTGGGCCCACATCATCTTCTCATGTAAGCGTATGTAAGTGTATGTTCAAGATATGATGGACCAATGCATTGCAAGGGTTACAGCTTGCTAATTTCCAACAATAAATAGTGAATCATCAGCATTCCCACTGGCAGCGGACTTTCAACGTAATACAAGTAATTGGATCCCTGCGCCCTAAATAAAACACATATTCTTCTCCTGTAGTATAAAAATAGAAGCTTTATTGATGATAAAAAAACAAACAAAAGATCACGTCTGGCCACAGTTCACAGTTCTGTGGAGACAGTTCAGATGTGAAGTGTTATCCAATAGATGGGAGCGACAAGGGCTGGGGATTGTTCTACAAGGCCCCACCTCAGGAGTTCCCCTGTTATTTACATTCTAGTTATATGCACCTATGGTTGTGGCATTACTTTGGATCCTTACTATTGTATGTTGACTACTGGCAGAGTTAATTCGCAATCTATGCTAACACTCTTTTAACACTTTAGTCAAACACTGGTTTCATTAAACTGTAACTGCAATCATAGAGCACCACTACCCAAAATAAATAGGCTATGAAATAAATATCACTGTAGTAACAGTAGCAATTAAAGAGAGAAAGGAGTGATGGGTAAGGAGAAGTCAGTATAGCAATAGATAAGGAAGGAGTTAAGAAGACAGAAAATGTCCAAAAAAACGTAATTGATAAAGTGTGGACAGGTTATGTTTCACCGTGATGCCAAAGGTCAGCTCAGCAATTATTTTGCAGGTTCGCAGAGAGAATGATTTAGACAAGTCCACTGGTGCCCCCTTCACCTGCTGGCAGTCCTAGGACAAATGATATTTTACATTTAATTGCACGCACTTTTTTGTGTGGGTGGATATGGAAAACTAATCGGCTTGTTAGCTTTACCGTATCTAACCAATAACACGGGCTCCTAATAAAGCAGGTGGGGTGTTATAAAGGTTCCTAGTGATGTTGGATTCATTTCCTACTAAATCATCTTTTCGACCAATGTACAAAACTATGACCATGGGGCCCTAGATTTCAACTTTAATATAGGGAATATTCATGGAGCATATCCTAAAGCATCTCGGGGTAAAGAAACACAATGTCAGCTACAGCACCTGGAATGGCAGATTCATTTATCTAAAATTTGGCCATTTCACAGATTTACTTACTGTCTGATAGACTTCCCACTCCTACATTAATATTCCAATACCAGTATCAGAAATGTACAAACAGGCAAAATCTATTAATGTGGGATTATGGTCCTTTTTCTTACAATTGTATTATCTATAGCATTACAATTCAGGATCCCAACTGAATTAATGCATGAAAATGTTTTACATGATCACCCTGAACAGTTTCTATTCCGCTAGAATCTTCTTATTAAGATTGAACATTAACCTAAACTGGCGTTTGAGTCACAATAACTGTGTGTTGCACCCACTCACCTGGCACAATAACCTTGCTTCTCTGCACAGTACAGTCTCTGGTCTCTGTGTACACGGTTTTGTAGAGATGTGGGTGAGGCGTCTCTGCACCTTCCAAGCAGGAGTGTAGTCTCCAAGAGAAAGATCCTTCCCCCCAAGAGTTATTAGATCCCCTGTTAGGCAGCACAGAAATATAATGATAGGAGAAACAGATCATCCAAGTATTAGCATAGAGCAAACATACCTGTTATTATGTCTATATTGTGTGTTATACATTAATAACATGTAGGATGAATAGGATTTTCAACTATTAAAAGCTTCACTCATTGGGATCCAAACTCCAGTAAAAACTAAAAAAATCCCAAAATTTTCAATAAAACTGGAATGTCATTTAAAAAACCCTCTGGCCGTTATGGCAACCAATATCTGGGATGGGCATTAACTGTGTGTGGACTCTCACTAAACAAGAGAACGGAGTAACACATTTCTTTTTAAATATAGTTTTAGTATTAGAATTTATACAGAACTGCAGCGAGGTGTACAGAGAGTGGCGTGTAACAAGCTTTGCTCTCCCCTGCCCATTTATTTACATTGCAGAGCTTTTATTTTTTTTAAAAAAACTTATAACATACTGTAGATGTAGATCCATGTATCTGTATAGTGACCTGAACCCAATGCACACCGTATAGTGACCTGAATGAACCCCAAGCATATCAGTATAGTGACCTGAACCCCAATGCATATCAGTATAGTGACGAACCCCAACGCATATCAGTATAGTGACCTGAACCCCAATGCATATCAGTATAGTGACCTGATGAACCCCAATGCATATCAGTATAGTGACCTGAACCCCAATGCATTAGTATAGTGACCTGAACCCCAACGCATATCATATAGTGACCTGAACTGACCCCAATGCATATCAGTATAGTGACCTGAACCCCAATGCATATCAGTATAGTGACCTGAACCCCAATACATATCAGTATAGTGACCTGAACCCAAATACATATCAGCAATAGTGACCTGAACCCCAAACACATATCAGTATAGTGACCTGAACCCACGCATATCAGTATAGTGACTGAACCCCAACGCTATCAGCTATAGTGACCTGAACTGACCCCAATGCCTATTCAGTATAGTGACCTGAAACCCAATGCATATCAGTATAGTGACCTGAACCCCAATACATTCAGTATAGTGACCGAACAAATACAATCAGCATAGTGACCTGACCCCAACACATATCAGTATAGTGACCTGAACCCCAATGCATATCAGTTAGTGACCTGAACCCCAACGCATATCAGTATGTGACCGAACCCCAACGCAATCAGTATAGTGACTGAACCCCAACGCATTCAGTTGGCCTGAACCCCAAGCATCAGTGTAGTGACCTGAACCCCAACGCATATCAGTATAGTGACCTGAACCCCAACGCAATCAGATAGTGACCTGAACCCCAATGCATATCCGTATTGTCAATGAAAAAAGTTATTGAGTCCAGGCAAGTAGGATATGAGGTGCCCCCCCAACGTCTGTGCCACATCAGGTAAGAATCAAAGCATAGGGCTAAGGGAGGCACACTCAAGCATGCTTTCAAAAAATATTTAATCAAGTGCTGAGAACCATATACAAAACATTTGGGGAGTCTAAGCCCCCCTGAGGAAGGGGGCTTAGCCTTCCCGAAACATTGTGTATATGGTTCTCAGTACTTGATTAAATTATTGTTTGAAAGCATGCTTGAGTGTGCCTCCCTTTAACCTCTGCATATCAGTATATCACCTTAACCCAAACCTGACAAAACAGAATTAAACAGAATCTGTAAGACAGTCACCACATTCTCCCTATATAAGTATTATAAAGTGTAGGGAGATCGTTCGTGATTGAAATATGATCGTGGCAGACTCCTATACTTTAGTACGGGGGGGACCAAAACAGAAGAAAATGTCCTAGCCGTACTGACCATTTTGTGCATACACACCACATTAGCGATAAAGGGCCAATCTCATTGGAACCAACAGGATGGCCCTAATTGCCAATGTGTGTACCCAACTTTAGGATTCGAGTAGTCTGCACCCACAGATGATGTTGAATGGACCCATCTGGATCATTATTGTCAGCTTTTCACACTCCAAGACTGCCACCCTGTGGCTAAACAGAGAACCACATAGCATAGTTTGTTACAGTGGTATTTTTGTAGAATATTTCTGATAAAAGGTTATTGCAAGCACAGAAAATATTAAACATTAATTTCATGAACTTGCGATTTTACTTGTAATTTGAAAGATTTAATGGGGAACTAAGGCCTCCATACAAGTGGCCTTATTAAGGGCACGGTTCATTTAAATGATTCCAGAATCATTCTTCTAGCTGCAGGTATCCAGAGTTACAGCAGTATAAGCGCTAGCAAACACTTGCATGTTAAAAAGTGCACACTAGTGCTGGCCAATTGTTGTGGCCCCATAGGTGTCTGCAACTGCATTTTTTTGCGCAATCGCATGAGCTCTGATTATGGAGCATTTCCGAATTACAGCACACGGCAATGTGCACTGGTGATTCGGAAACTGCCTCCAAGTTAAAGGTCCACTGCTGAGACAGAACCTCATTAGCTGCATCATTAGCCCCAAAACTTTAAATCCTTTTTAAAGCTAGCACAAGCCTGAAATATTTTTTTCCTCTCTCTAAGGTGTTATAGGAAATGACAGAGAGCTTCTTAATCAATTCAATTTTTGGGGTGGGATAAGAACATGGATATACCATCGTCACAGAAACAGGCAAGAACGGGAAGTGACGTTTACAGCGCTGTATCTGTGGGTTGTGAGGGCTTCTTACACAGCGGGGGGAACATTCAAAACTGTAAGTAAAACAGATCTTAGCTTTTGGGGGGTGTTCTATTAGATACTACATTTTTGTAAAAGGGCTGTTCATGCCCTTTAATAACATTAACCCCAATGTACATGTATCTGTAAAGCAGTTAATAACATTTACCCCAATGGAGATGATAACCAAGAAAACATGCCAATGAAATAATACAGATAAAATACAGACAAAACAAAGTAGATGGTAAACATTAGTCATATCTATTGAATAAATACCTATGTAAACTCTTGGGTTCTCCAGCAAAATCTGCCCATTTCTTAAGTAGGGCTTCTTCGGATAAGGCAGAAACTGTTTAACACAAAAACTCTGGAGGACAAGGAAGAAAAAGATGTCAGTCTGAGCAGTGCATGGGTTTTATTATTGCCAATATGCAGTGAGCGGATCACCTGACCAAGGTTTATATGTTCTGATTATTAGAACCTGTGTACAAAATATAGCAAAAAAAAAAAAATCATCAGCTTGAAATTCCCCAATTCCATACCAAAACAACTGATTTTTACTGTCATAAGGGACAATTGTCCCTGAAAATATCTTTACCATTTCCCTCACAGAAAGTAATTATCTGTGTGCCCTGCCACATACAATGTTTACATGTTTATTTACCAATAGTGATCCCTTCTAACAGATATACACTACACTGTGGATATCAGTGCTGGGAATGCATATCAGAGCTATGGGAGTGAGCTAAAGCCTTTTCCACAAGAGACACAAATCAGATAGGCAGACTTACCTTTGTCCCAAAAACTCAAACGGTAAATATCACCATATTTTCGAGGAGAGATGTGCAAGTGAACTGGCAAATCCCTATGTGCCAGGTGAAGAAGATTGCCTAAAAAAGGAAGGGGAAGAGGGCAAGGTGGGTAAAGCCTGTCATCCTTAGGGAATTCTGATGTACTTCATCCCCCATTGTAGGAAGAAGAGAGTGATGAAGAGGATAAGGAGCAGTACAAGAGCCATAAGGACACTAAAACACATGACAAGGCTGGTGTTTGGTAAATGTGAAGTACATAACCTTGAACAGATGGGTGGAGGCGAAGTAAAGTGACACGAGAAGGGAAATCTACAGAGACCAACAACAAATACTGCTATATAGTCACAAATGAGAGGAGAATTAGAACATGAATTGCTGCTTTAGGTTCATGCAGGTCCCACGTTACAAACTTTACCTGGTAATAAAATGCTAATATATTCTGTTCTGATACAGATAAGAAAAATGCAGAATTATATAAAAGCAATCTATGGCCACTGCAGGCAACAGAACTGCCCCCTACCTTTCAATCATTCAATCAGCGTCTCCAGAAAACTAAATGTAGTCAGAAGATGCTGGGATTTGTAGTTCAAGAACAGTAAATGACTTAAAATTATGCTTCAACTGCAAGATTTTCACATTCTCTAGTGCCAGAATAGATGCAATTTATATTTATGTTTAAAGGTAACAGTGGTGTTCCATAGGACAATTGTAAAAAGATTCTCATACTAAACAACCCCAGGATGATGTATCTAGCTGTTGTAAATCCAAAGTTATAGGTATGCAGAATTTCACTAGTCTGCACTGTCACTATGTCATCATTTACATGGAGTCCTTTATTATAAAATGATATGAGTGGTAAAGTCATATGTTGTAATGTAGTTTCATAACTCAGAGCTCACACTGCTGTCATGGAATGATTTTTCTGTAATAACCGATAATAAACTTTATCCACTGTTTAAGCATTCCCAATTTCCATCTCCTCACGAGGAGTGGCAATATTGAAAAACAAAACAACAAAAGTTGAGCTTGTGGAAATGAGAAAGAAACAATGACTTCCATTGTTATCTTAGCATCCTATGTCCCACCTCCATTTAAGATGTCCACTTTACAGGAAGCCCCCTACAAACCCATAAACAGGTTTGCTAGCTATGCAGAGTATCAGTTGGTAGATGCTGGAGACAGGCATTCTCCTGCTTCTCTACCACATAAAATACAATGTCAAGAATTGACATGATATGTACATGCAACTCTAACTCCATATCTAACTCAAGCTAAATATGCCCCCAGAATTTGATCATGCTCCTATCTGATCACCAGGGATTCTGTTAGAGAGGGACACTATTGGTAAATGTGAGGTGCTATAAAGAACCCAGACTATCCTGTCATGCTTCAATCTTATTACATTTATCAGTCAGGACCACAGGTTCATGGCTTTTATTGCTTAATAATGTAATAACCATTAACAAACTCACTTCATTGTCTCAGAGAAGTGGGCATGGAGAAGTTTTCCTTTCGGTTCCCCTATATATATCAGGGATAGCAACCAGTAGATTCCAGATGTTTGAAAAGTACAAATCCCATCATTCCTCTACAAGCACTCTGTAGTTAGGGAATTCAAACTATAACTCCCAGCATTCCTCTACAAGCACTCTGTATTTAGGAATTCGGGAGTTGTAGGTCAGATTCACATATCATTTATCAAATATCAGTCAGACTCATTCATCGGGTATCAGAGTCAGGTATCATTCATCAGGTGCAGAATCAGGTATCTGAATCAGGTATCAGAGTCAGGCATCAGAGTCAGTTATCAGACTCAGGTATCGGATTCATTTTATGCTGACTGTTACATCTAATAGATGGCGCTATTTTAGCTTTATTTTAAGCCTTATACTGACCAATTGACATTCTTTAAATAATATAAAAATATATTACAGAATGTCAATTGGTGAGTATAAATACTTAATTAAATTAGTTTCAACCTTTCAAAGAATGAAGTGGACCTACTGACTTTATAGTGGTCAGATTGTACATTGGTACAGTCTAAGTTATTTTAATAGAAGAAAATAAAGCTAGAAATAGCGCCATCTATTGGATGTAACAGTCAGCAGTAAAATGAATCTGACACCTGATTCTGATAACTAAAGGTGGCCATACATCTATAAGATTTTACTTACCCGACCGAGCGCTCACGCGATGTTCCTGCGATCCTGCCGGAACCGCTTCTCCCGATCTTACATTCGACCAACATGCGATCGCAAAATGAATGGGATTTTGCGATCGCATGCCGGTCGAATGTAATATCGGGAGAAAGCGGTTCCGGCAGCATCGATGAACAAGCGTGAGCGCCGGTCGGGTAAGTAAAATCTTATAGATGTATGGCCACCTTAGTCTAATTCCTGGTCTGATACCTGAGTCGGATTCCTGACTCTGATACCTGAGCCTGATAACTGAATCTGACACCTGATTCTGATAACTGATTTGATAATTGAATCTGATAACGGAGTTGGATACCTGATGAATGATGCCTGAATCTGATACCTGATGAATGATGCCTGACTCGAACTGATGAATGACGACTGACTCTGATACCTGATGAATGAGCCTGGCTTTGATACCTGATGAATGACACTGGCTCTGATAACTGAATTTGATACCTGATGAATGATGCCTGATCTGATGCCTGATGAATGACACCTGACACTGATAATGGAATTTGATACCTGATGAATGATACATAAAACTATGAAACATGAGGAATGACACAAATATGTATTTTTCTGTACATTTAAAGGGGAAATGTGGTCAAAAAATGACTTAGGTAAATTGATAGGATTGCTTCTGAGAATTTTTGCAATCTATTTTTTTTTTTCTAGTTTTGAAGATATTTACATTTGGTGGGTGATTTGGCAGCAGCATCACCAGGTCCCCTGCACTTCCTGCTGTGAAACCATGTGCAGTGGATGACAGTAATCTGCCCTGTGTTCACCTCCTCCCTCCTTGTAGCCCCCCTGTCCCTCCCACTCATGGACCCCATGGGCCTCCATTTTTCAGGCAAACCTTGGCCCTACTTACAGCCCCATGTGACCCCGCCTACTCGTGGGTGCCTTAGCCCCACCACCCGCAGGTGGTGCCGTGGCCCCGCCCACACCCCTACAGAAAACAGACTGCATGAAAAGGCTGTTTTCACATAGTGTGAGAGTAGGGCTGTAGATTCCCTTACCTTCTCTGTCGGGATCTTCACACAGCAGGGAGGGGGAGGGACTTCCTGTCTCCTGCCTGTCACTGAAGTCTGAGGCTGGCTCACCGGGAGTGAGATGGAGGAGCAGCCTTAGGAATGTCACATGACAGCCTCTCACGCATTAACTTTCCGGGCCGCAATTTTTTATATCTTGGGCTGTGGAGCACGTAGAGAGGTGGTTGATGGCTCGTTTTAAGGGAGAAAACTGGCCTTTCAATTATTTGGAGACCACAGTTCCACTTTAAGGACATGTGTAGATTGTTACCAATAGATGGTTCTTATTTCAAGCTTTATTTTAGCTTTTTAATATTATATATATATATATATTTTTTTATTTTTTTTTTTAATTGGCTTAAAAAGCCAATTACTGTTCTTTCTATTTAGAAGGAATCAGTGGAAGCATTACTGCATTATTGGCAAATATCAGGATATTTTTTTTTTCCCATAATGGGTACAATCTTTCTTATGTGGATATTTCGGGTTTAAGGGTCATGTCATCAAAACAATTAGTTTTATGGTCGTAAATGCAAACACTGATACCTCCAACCCCCACACAGATACAGGTACATACTACACCACATTTATCTTGCGTGTTAAGGGTATGTCAACCTCTATTAAAAACTTGTAATGTTATTCCCCAAAAGCTAGGTCACATTTTGCTAATCTGTCTAATCTATTTAAAGTTTGCTTAGTGTAGGGCCAGCTTAATACACAAAATATGAACCTGACCCCTGATATCTGATACCTGACGATGTCCTAAAATGGACACGTAGGTTCGACATTTGTCTGGGTACCTTAGCAGCACATCTGCATTTTTCACAAGGGATTAAGAAAAAAAACCTGTTTTTTGGAGTTATATCAATGCTGCTTCTGGATGATCCTCAAAAGTGGAAATCTCTACACATGAATCCCATTAATTCTTGTGTACAGCAAAACAAATTTCATAGTAAGCAGTGGTGTAACAACCACCCGCTACGCGGGGGCCCCCGGACGGTAGTGATGCCATGACAGTCACAACAATGTAAAGGGAGAACAAAGTTTTGTTGCTGAGAAATGAAAAAAAAAAAACACATAACTATATAAATTCAATTTATGTTTCTCACACACCAATGTCATGTAATAAACATTCCGTCCTGCCCCATGCATCATTTACCTTAAAGGGACGCTATACTGAAAAAATGACTTTGCCATCCTTAATCTAGAATTGAATACATGTAAGTAGCACTCTGATTTCT
The DNA here is from genome assembly GCA_019447015.1 of Hymenochirus boettgeri. Classification (NCBI taxonomy): domain Eukaryota; kingdom Metazoa; phylum Chordata; class Amphibia; order Anura; family Pipidae; genus Hymenochirus; species Hymenochirus boettgeri. The sequence continues at coordinate 210,676,351 of CM033476.1, read as the reverse complement.
GGTGTTGCTGCATGCCTTCAATCCAGCACACACTTGTTAGGAGCAGTATCCCCCCTCTCTTTTAACCACTCTCACTTCCATCTGACCCTTGTTCCCATAAACCAACTGTCAAGCCTGCACACAGCATTCCAACTGTCAAATCTGTCACCATCCAGCTACAGTAAAACACTCACAGAAGAATAGTTTGAGAGCAAGGAACTTGATTGACAGCTGAAATCTAAGAAGTTTTAAATTGGATATAAAAAGAAATGGGGGCAGGACATCAAAAAAATTATAACAGTAGTGGTTATGAAGAATTATAGTTTCCAGTTACGGTCAATTAAAAGTAACCTATTTTTCAGTATAGTGCCCTTTAAGCAGTGACAGGAACAAAACTAATGGCTGTGGACATGGGTCAACTATAGCTGCAAAATAGTGAAAATATAGTTTAAATAAAGATGCATTCTAATATTTATTTACGATACCTTGACCTAATGTTATGGTTATCATTCCATCTATCAGTATGCATGAATGTGACAACACCTTGTAGGAAGAGTGGACAGAGAGACTTTTTAAAATTATGTTAAGGACAGATAGAGAGATAATGAAATAGAGGGGTTGAAGGTAAGAAAAACATTACCAGCTAGCAGCCTCAATGTATCACTACTAAATTTGTAGGCCATTTATTCCCAAAATAAACCATTTTTTGCCTTTCTCTATAGAGAATTGTGTTGTCCTAATAAGTAAACAATAAAGGTGCCATACATACGACAAGTAATGGGTAAATCCTGTCGTTCCACAACAGGCTTTACACATTATTTGAAGTGTATGGCTTTTCCGAGCTGACCATAGTGCCAACGAATGACCGTAGTCACCACTACAGTCGTTAGTTATCGGTCCCTTTAATTTAGAAAAAAGGAGACGATATAATAGTACCATGTATGGCCACACGACCAACAGATCCCCATAACCGTGTATGCGGTTCCCACAGCATGTGTGCCGTATATGTGTATGTGGTTCCCACAGCACGTGTGCCGACAGATACCAACATGATTTTCGGTACACATGCTGTACAAATCACATGTGAATGGCCACCTTCAGTTAATGAAAAAATAATTCTTCCAAATTCAGAGGATATTAATATATGGTATGAATAAAAAGGTAATAGTGTTGCATTGAACCTGTCAAGTCTAAATTTGAATAATAAATGAAGAAAAAAGCCAGGCAAGGCTGTGACTGAGGCAACCAAGGGACAGAGAATGGGGGGACCTAAGGATGGGGGGCAGAAATAAAAGTTGTACAAAGTAGATTTGCTTATATGTGGGGAAGCTGTCAAGGGTCGCAGGGAAAACCAGAGGTAAGGTTTAGGCTGGGTACACACAAGCAGATTTTTCTGCTCAACCAGTTGGTCAGTCTGAAAATCTGTAGTTATTTTACCAAGACAATGATCCTAAGAGTCCGCACAATTGGCAGTGACTGCCCATTCATCTGATCTAAATGATTGGACATGTCGGTAAATCACTGCCGATTGTGTGGCCTCCTGTGGACCGCAGGATTGGTTCTGGCAACTTTCGCCACATCCGACAGTGATTCGTCCCGGCCAACTGGTTACTAGTGGCGAACAGTAAGGATAACAATTTGGTTGTGTGTACCCAGCCTTAAGGTTTTAAAAGGAAAAACCAACAGATTTCAATTATGTAGGCATCATACAATTGTCCATCTGGGAAACATCCGCAGATAAAAAGTCACTGCACTGGTTGGTGTTTAACCAATTCATGTCGAACATTGAACAGTTTATGACCAGCAGTAGAGATGGAGTTTCAGACAACAAACTGGAGGTCACAGGGAAAGGAAAGGGCAGATTTAGGTTTTGACTGTAACTGATAATCAGTCTAAACTGCCACTACAAAGGTAAGGTGGTTGTGGATATGTTGAAGGGTCCAGCAATAAAATATGCATTGTTAAAAAAAAAAAAAAAAGGCCAAGAAGATGGACGCTTGGAAAGATAGAAGATAAAAGGTGGGTAAACATCTATTCAGGAGCCAGTATTGTGCCAGCTGATGCGCAGGTTTTTGGGGGGGTAAAATTGTAGGTGTGGCTGAGCTGGTCTACAAAAAATTCAATGATCTGTAGCACTCCTTAGAGTTTAAATCACAGTGCACGTGTCAGGAGCCTCTGCTGAAGTCTACCAAATTATAATAATTCCAAGGGACACCGGCTGTTGGCTAGTTATTTGTGTATAGCCATGAACATCAAATGTAATAGTAGTTTTAAATAAATTGACCTACAATAATTTATTTTTTTAAATTTGCTTAATTTATTATAAAGAGTAAAAGTGAGTGGAATAAAAATGGGTTGTGTATAAACAGGCGAGGCCTTTCAGACTTCTGCCCCTTAATACATTTAACCTTTTTCCAACAAATGTTGCGAAAGCGTTAAAGGGTTGTACACTGTTAATATAACAAATGTTATTGGATAGCTGTGGCTATAAATGTTGTGTTTTTTCCACTGTTCTAACATCCTCCCATACTTACCTTTACTCCAGGAAAGTTGCTTTCCTCCTGTATGCGCTTGTTTGTAGCTCCGCCCCCTCAAATTTTGGCAAATCCTTTTGTGGAACAATACTGTTCTCAGCTGCAGAGGCATGCGGCGACATGAGTGCAAGCATCGATGCGGAGTGTAAACATGACGTCATCACTGCTCTCTGGTTTGGTCACGGCGCAATGACATCGGTGTGTGCTCTACAGCTAGGAACAGTATTGTTCGACAAGAGAAATTTGTAGGTGCGCAGAATGCAATGATCCAGCCAAAAATACAGTGCCATGGGGATTGCAGTCTTATTTGGAAAATGCACAAACACAATTTGTTATTACAACAATTCTGTGAGCAATTATTTGTAAAACAGAAACCATGCAGAGTGTGGATAAATTAGGGATCTACAGTATAAGCACTGCAGTGATGTCTGGTCAAATCTGCTAAATGATTTGACTGCCAGGCAGGATTTCTGGAAATCAGATGGAAAATAAGGGAAACGATTCACCATTTTAGGTAGCTAAGATCGCGAGCAGCAAACATATTTTGGCGAGTTTTCTGGTTTCATGGATACCCAGTCTCCAGGAGATGATCCAATAGTAACAGTCCTGCATAGTTTTACTCTTCAAATAAAAAAAAATGTACATAGGTTTTCCACCTGGTTTTTCCAGTTCGCAATTGTCAGTCATGGTTAGACAGTCCCACATCACAGCCAATTACTAAAATTAACACCTGGGCCTCCTCTGAGCATTTTTAAGTCATAATGAGATTGGAATTTTTTTTTTTTTTTTTTGAGAGGCAGAGGAAGAAAAAGACATTTGCAGCAGCAAAACAGAGTATCGGTAATCTTATATCAGTTAGCTTTTGAACAGATTTGGGATGTGATTACCTATATTTTTTGAACTGCCAGGACCTTGATCCCTTTCTACTCCCAGTGCTCCTTTCCAGTTGGGGAAAATGGTTTCCTTACATGTCCAGTGAAAAATAACTTTAGCTAGGAATGAAGATCTACCCCACTAACCTAGGTTTCGCATTAATAATATTTCCTAAGATGCCTTACCTGACTCGGTCCCTCTGCGCTTCTCATTGCCCTGCGGCTGACAGCCACTCCACTTCCTGGTGTGCAGCTGTCGGTAAAAGGACAAAAGCGGACATCCTGCCCAATCGCCCAACAGCCGCAACCAGGAAGTGGAGCGTCTGTCAGCGCAGAAAACCCTCTGCTACGTTTTTGCTTGAACAAGCTCAAAACAGGAGCAGGTGTCGAGAGACCTGGTCAGGTTAGTGATCAGAGGCATCTTAGGAAAATTTTATTAATGCAAAACCTAGGTTGTGGGGGTTGATCTCATTTCTAGCTTAAGTTATTTTTACACTGGACTTGCCTTAATGACCGCTTAGTTACTGTACCGAGAGCTGCTACAGAAATGGCACCATGATAGCATACCATGGTACATTACACTACAAGTAAGTTAGAGTACCAAAAGAAAAGACAAGACCAATATTAGGTACTTGCAGGTTGTATAGGCAAAGATGGCAGATTTGCAAATACTGAAATAATATATATAATAATCTAGAGTAAATTATTTTTAAAAACTTTATTACAAAAGTAAGTTTATACAGTATAAAAATGTTAATATTGCTTAAATGGATGAGTGAAATGTGCTCTTTAAAAAAGGCAAAACTAATCGAGGGGTAGTGAGAAAATACAAATATTAAAAAACAAAAATCATATATATAATATAATATCACACACAATATATGCACTGTCTGACATACATGTAAGGCTTGTTGCAGTAATTTACACCAAGACTCCCAGCATCCTTAGCTAGTAGCTTTGTAGCATGCTTACATGTTGGAGGGCACAGGTAAACCCCTTTCTAATTCTGTGTGGTAGAAACAGCAATATTTTTCCCCAGGAGAATGAATTTTCATGGCAATTTATAATGAAAATTCACGTTCACTACTGAGAGACAAAAACAGCCGTTCCCATTCAGAATATAAAATTTTTAGGAAAGACATCTTTTTGCACGCAAGTATAAGCATGCCCTCTGGATTTAGAAGAGCAAACATGTGGTATGTACCCTTCAATGCATTAGAATGCATTAAGTTAAAATAAGGTGCTTGCTATTTCTGGAAATTATGTTCCAAAATGCCTAATTTTCAATACAAAACATCATATCAAAACAAAGGATTTGCAATATCATTATTAGAAATATCTCAACCAAACAGCAGAAGTTTCCCATTCGCTAAAAGTCCTCAAACATTCAGTTTTTAGCTAAAATTGCTTTAATGCCACTATTTGTCAGATTGAGTTAAATAAAAAGCCAACCTGAGAAAAAAATCCACCATTTTTATTCCAGATCTGTTACTGGTCTCACCGGGTACCGTAAATAAATACAGATGCTTTTTATATGATTTTGGCTTTTTAGAGGAAGTGTCTAGAAATGTTTACATGTGCGCATTCTGGATTGTTAGTTATCTCAGTGTGACCCCCTCCTTAATATACTATATGTTATATCTGTTGTATTCAATTAGATCAACTGGACTTGAAATGTAGTTCTTGAAGACGTTCAAGAACTACATTCAGTCCAGTGATCTAATTGAATACAACAGATATATACCTGACCTGGATGAATGAGAACCTTCACAAGCATTACTATATTGTTATACTGTAGAGTTATCAAGAGGGCTATTGGTAAGATGGTGAGTGCTGTTTTAGCCCAATCCCTCAGTAACTCCCCTTATTCTTCTAGCAAGTTGGATGTCCTGCACATAGAGCGTCACACGTTTTGGCATGTAACTGCAGGGTAGGAGTCTTCAAAAAGTCGTACAAGAAAAGCTTCAGCAGCCTATAGAAGATAAACTGAAAGTTATATGCATAGAAAATGTAATGATAAAGGAACCTTTAAATGAAAAAAGAAAAAAAAGCATAATAGGAAGATGATTTACGAACATTTTTTCTTTTCAAAGTATTAAAAGAGAAAATGAATAAAAAGAAGGTATGTAAGTTAGTATTTTGGTTTTAAAGAGGAACGTGGTAGGTATAAAAAGATGATGCATTTTTGTAAGTTACATACACTTTAAATCATTATCAAAAAAGATGCCGGGGTCAGTGAGGACCACACATCCTAGAGCAAAAAATTTGTGCCAATTTGCCATCTAGATCAGATGAATGGGCAGTACTGCCAATTGTCGGACTCCTTTGATCAATTTTCTTGGTAAAATACTACAGATTTTTCAGACTGACCAACTGGTTGAGCAGAGAAAATCTGCTTGTGTGTACCCAGCCTAAACCTTCCTCTGGTTTTCCTGCGACCCTTGACGCTTCCTCCACATATAAGCCAATCTCTTTGTACAACTGTTATTTCTGTTGCCCCCCATCCTTAGGTCCCCCCATTCTCTCGTCCCTTGGTTTGCCTTCAGTCACAGCCTTGCTTGCTGTCTTTTTCCTCTCTTCATTTATTCTCTTATTTAGACTTGACAGTTCAATGCAACACTATTACCTTTTATTCCATACCAGTAGATTAAATATCCTCTGAATCCTTTGGAAGAAATTAATTTTCATTAACTGACGGTGGCCATCCTACATGGATTTGTACAGCATTGTGTACCGAAAAATCAATGTTGTCATCTGTGGCACACGTGCTGTGGGAACCACATACACCATACGGCACACATGCTGTGGGACCCGCCAACAACGGTATTGGGGATTGGTTTGGTCGTGTGTGCCATACAATGGTCTATTATATACGTCCTCCTTTTTTTTCTAAATTCAAGGGAGCCGATAACTAACGACTGTAGTTGGTGACTAACCTGTCATTCGTTGGCCACTATGGTCAGTCGGGGAAAAGGCCCCATACACTATACATTCAAACGATAATGTGTAAGCCTTTTTGTGGAACGACAAGGAATTTCCCATTACCTGTCGTATGTTATGGCCACCTTTATTGTTTACTTATTAGGATACAATCACAATTCTCTATAGAGAAAGGCAAAAAATGGTTTTATTTGTTTGGAATAAAATCGGGCCTACAAATTTTAGTAGTGATACTTGAGGCTGCTAGCGGTAATTGTTTTTCTTACCTCAACCCTCTCTATTTCATTATCCTCTATCTGGTCCGTAACATAATTTTAAAAAAAAGTCCGCTGTCACTCCCTACAAAGGTTGGTGTCCATTCCTGCATCAGAAGATGAATATATACCATAACATTAGTCAAGGTATCTGTAAATTAATATAGAATAGTCATTCTTTATTAAACATATTATTTTCAACTATTTGGCAGCTCTAGTGGAGACCCATGTCCACAGCCATTCGTTTTGTTCCGTCACTCTGCTTAAAGGGCATCTATACTGAAAAATAGGTTACTTTTATTATTGACCGTACCTGGAAACTATAATTTCTGCATAACCACTACGATATTTTGTTTTATGTCCGCCCCCTATTTCCTTCTAGTATATTCCAATTTAAAACTTAACTTTTCTAGATTCGCTGTCAATCAAGTTCTTGCTCTCACTATTTCTCTGTGAGTAGTTTTTTACTGAGCTGAATGGTGACAGATTTTGACCGTTGGAAATGCTGTGTGCATGCTTGACAGTTGTTTATGGAACAAAGGTCTATGGAAGTGGGAGTGGTTAAAAGAGGGAGGGGGATACTGCTCCTAACAAAGTGTGTGCTGGATTGAAGGCATGCAGCACACACAGAAATCAGAGTGCTACTTACTGTATTCAATTCTAGATAGAATGAGGCAAAGTCATTTTTTCAGTATAGCGGCCCTTTAAAGGTAAATGAATGCATTGGGGCAGACTGGAATTTGTTATAGCATGACATTGGTGTAGTGAGAACATATATTGAATTTATATAGTTAGTGTTTGTTTTTTTTTTTCATTTCTCAGGGCAACAAACTTTGTTCTCCCTTGACATTGTTGTGACTGTCATGGCATCACTACCGTCCGGGGGCCCCCGCGTAGCGGGGTGGTGGTTACACCACTGCTTACTATGAAAATTGTTTTTGCTGTACACAAGAATTAATGGGATTCATGTTAAGATTTCCACTTTTGAGGATCATCCAGAAGCAGCATTGATATAACTCCAAAAAAAAACAGGTTTTTTTTTTCTTAATCCCTTGTGGAAAAAATGCCAGATGTGCTTGCTAAGTAACCAGACAACAGGTCGAACCTACGGTGTCCATTTTTAGGACACGTCAGGTATCAGATTAGGGGTCAGGTATCATATTTTTGTGTATTAAGCTGGCCCTACACTAGCAAACTTTAAATGATTAGACCGATTCAAAATGTGACCTAGCTTTTGGGGATAAATTACAAGTTTTTATAGGTTGACATACCCTTAACACCAAGTGAAGATAATGTGTGGTAGGAGTATGTACCTGTATCTGTGTGGGGGTTGGAGGTATCAGTTTTGCATTTACACATAAAACTAATTGTTTTTGATGACATGACCTTAAACCCGAATATCCACATAAGAAGATTGTCCCATTATGGGAAAAAAAAAATATCCTGATATTTGCCAATAATGCAGTAATGCTTCCACTGATTCCTTCTAAAAATAAAAAACCAGTAATTTGGCTTTTTAACCACATTAAAAAAAAATAAAATATATATAATATATATATATAAAGCTAAAATAAAAGCTTGGAAATAAGAACCATCTATTTGTAACAATCTACACCATGTCCTTAAAGTGGAACTGTGGTCTCCAAATAAGTTGAAAGGCCAGTTTTCTCCCCTAAAACGAGCCATCAACCACCTCTCTACGTGCTCACAGCCCAAGATATAAAGAATTGCGGCCCGGAAAGTTATGCGTGAGAGGCTGTCATGTGACATTCCTAAGGCTGCTCCTCCATCTCCACTCCCGGTGAGCACATCCTCAGACTCAGTGACAGGGCAGGAGACAGGAAGTCCCTCCCCCTCCCTGCTGTGTTGAAGATCCCGACAGAGAAGGTAGGGAATCTACAGCCCTACTCTGCACACTATGTGAAAACAGCCTTTTCATGCAGTCTGTTTTCTGTAGGGGTGTGGGCGGGCCGCACGGCAACCTGCGGGTGGTGGGGCTAAGGCACCCACGATAGGCGGGGTCACATGGGGCTGTAAAGTAAGGGGCCAAGTGTTGCCTGAAAATGGAGGGCCCAGGGGTCCATGGTGGTGAGGGACCAGGGGGGCTACAAGGAGAGAGGAGGTGACACAGGGCAATTGACTGTCATCCACTGACATGGTTTCACAGCAGGAAGTGTCAGGGGACCTGTTGAGCTGCTGCCATATCACACCACAAATGTAATAGATCAAAAAACTACGAAAAATAAAAAAAATAGATTGCAAAAATTCTCAGGAGAGCAAATCAACTATCAATTTACCTAAGTCATTTTTTGACCACAGTTCCCCCCCTTTAAATGTACAAAAAATACATATTTGTGTCATTCTCATGTTTCAGGTTTATGGTATCATTCATCAGTATCAAATTCCATTCATCAGTGTCAGTTGTCATTCATCATGCCATCAGAGTCAGGCATCATTCATCAGGTATCAAATTCAGTTATCAGAGCTCAGGTGGTCATTCATCATGTTATCAAAGCCAGCGTCATTCATCAGGTAGCAGAGTCAGTCGTCATTCATCAGGTATCAGAGTCAGGCATCATTCATCAGGTAATCAGAGTCGCTCATTCATCAGGTATCCAACTCCGTATCAGATTCAATTATCGAATCAGTATCAAATCAGGTGGTCAGATTCATTTATCAGGCTCAGGTATCAGAGTCAGGATCCGACTCAGGTATCAGACTCAGGAATTAGACTAAGGTGGCCATACATCTATAAGATTTTACTTACCCACCGAGCGCTCACGGCGATGTTCATCGATCTGCCGGAACCGCTTCTCCCGATATTACATTCGACCGGCATGCGATCGCAAAATCCCATTCATTTTGCGATCGCATGTTGGTCGAATGTAAGATCGGGAGAAGCGTTTCCGGCAGGATCGCAGGAACATCGCGTGAGCGCTCGGTCGGTAAGTAAAATCTTATAATTGTATGGCCACCTTTAGTTATCAAGAATCAGTGTCATATTCATTTTACTGCTGACTGTTACAAATATCCAATAGATGGCGCTATTTCTAGCTTTATTTTCTTCTATTAAATAACTTAACGACTGTACCAATGTACATCTTACCACTATAAAGTCAGTGTCCACTTCATTCTTTGAAAGGTTGTAAACTAATTAATTAAGTATTTATACTCACCAATTGACATTCTGTAAATAGATATGATATTATTTACAGAATGTCATTGGTCGGTATAAAGGCTTAAAATAAAGCTAGAAATAGCGCCATCTATTAGATGTAACAGTCAGCAGTAAATGAATCCGATACCTGAGTCTGATAACTGACTCTGAGCCTGACTCTGATACCTGATTCAGATACCTGATCTTGACAACCTGATGAATGATACCTGACTCTGATACCCCATGAATGATGTCCTGACTGATATTTGATAAATGATATGTGAATCTGACCTACACACTCCCAAATTCCCTAAATACAGAGTGCTTTGTAGATGATGCTGGGAGTATAGTTTGATTCCCTAACTACAGATGGCTTGTAGAGGAAGATGGGATTTGTACTTTTCAAACCATCTGGAGATCTACTGGTTGCTTATCCCTGCTATTATAGTAGGGGAACCGAAAGGAAAACTTCTCCATGCCCACTTCTCTGAGACAATGAAGTGAGTTTTGTTAATGGGTTTATTACATTATTTAAGCATAAAAGCCATGAACCTGTGTCCGTACTGATAAATGTAATAAGATGAAGCATGACAGGAGTGGCTGGGTTTCTTTATAGCACCCTCCCATTTACCAATATGATCCCTCTCTAACAGAATCCCTGGTGATCAGATAGAGCATGATCAAATTTCTGGGGGCATATTTAGCTTGAGTTTAGATATGGATTTGAGTTGCCTGTACAAATATCATGTCAATTCTTGACATTGTATTTTATGTGTAGAAAGCAGGAGAATGCCTGTCTCCAGGCATCTACCAACTGATACTCTGCATAAGCTTAGCAAACCTGTTTATTGGTTTTGTAGGGCTTCCTGGTAAAGTGGACATCTTAAATGGAGGTGGGACATAGGATGCCAAGATAACATGGGAAGTCATTGTATTCTTTCTCATTCCACAAGCTCAACTTGTGTTGTTTTGTTTTCAATATTGCCACTCCTCGTGAGGAGGATGGAAATTGGGAATGCTTAAACAGTGGATAAATTTTATTATGCGGTTATTACAGAATAAATCATTCCATGACAGCAGTGTGAGCTCTGAGTTAATGAAACTACATTACGACATATGACATTACACTCATTATCATTTTATAATAAAGGACATACATTGTAAATGATTACATAGTGACAGTGCAGACTAAGGAATGTCTGCATACTATAACTTTGGATTACAACAGCTAGATACATCCATCCTGGGGTTGTTTTGAGGTATGAGAGATCTTTTTACATATTGTCCTATGACAACCACTGTTAACGCTTTAAACATAATATAAATTGCTCTATTCTGCACTAGAGAATTGTGAAAATCTTGGCAGTTGAAGCATAATTTTAAAGTCATTTAACTGTTTTGAACTACAAACATCCCAGCATCCTTCGACACATTTAGTTTTCTGAGACGCTGATTAGATGATTGAAAGGTAGGAGGGCAGTTCGTTTGCCGTGCAGTGCCATGATTAGCTTTTATATAATTCTGCATTTTTCCTTATCTGTATTATCAGAAAAATATATTAGCAGTTTATTCCAGGTAAGTTTGTAACGTGGGACCTGCATGAACCTAAAGCAGCAATTCATGTTCTAATCTCCTCTCATTTGTGACTATATAGCAGTATTTTTTGTTGGGTCTCTGTATGATTTCCCTTCTCGTGTCACTTTACTTCGCCTCCACCCATCCTGTTCAGGTTTGTATTCCATTCACCAACAACCCAGCCTTGTCAGTGTTTTAGTGTCCTTATGGCTCTTTGTACCTGCTCCTATCCTCTTCATCACTCTCTTCTCCTACAATGGGGGATGAAGTACATCGAAGATCCCTAAGGATGACAGGCTTTCCCCCTTGCCCTCTTCCCCTTCTTTTTTCAGGCATCTTCTCTCACCTGGCACATAGGGATTGCCCGTTCACTGCTACATCTCTCTCGAAATATGTGATATGACCGTTTGAGTTTTGGGACAAAGTAAGTCTGCTATCTGATTTGTGGTTCCTCTTGTGGAAAAGGCTTATGCTCACCCCATAGCTCTGATATGCATTCCCGCAGCTGATAGATCCACAGTGTAGTGTATATCTGTTAGAGAGGATCACTATTGTAAATAACTGTAAACATTGTAATGTGGCAGGGGCACACCAGATAATTACTTTCGTGAGGAATGTAAAGAGATTTTCCAGGGACAATTGTCCCTTATGACAGTAAAAATCTTTGTTTGGTAATGGAACTTGGGGAAATTTCAAGCTGATGATTTTTTTTTTTTATTGCTATATTTTGTACACAGGTTCTAATAATCAGAACATATAAACCTTGGTCAGGTGATCCGCTCACTGCATATTGCAAAATAAAACCCATGCACTGCTCTAGTAGCTGACATCTTTTTCTTCTTGTCCTCCAGTTTGTTGTGTTTAAACAGTTTCTGCTCTTATCCAGAAAGCCCTATTAAGAATGGCAGATTTGGCTGGGAGACCCAGAGTTACTAGGTATTTATTCAATAGATATGACTATGTTTTACCATCTACTCTTTGTTTGTCTGTATTTTATCGTATTTTTTCATTGGCATGTTTACTTGGTTATCAATCTCCATTGGGGTAAATGTTATTACTGCTTTACAGATACATGTACATGGGGTTAATGTTATAAGGGCATGACACGCCCTTTTACAAAAATGTAGTTCTAATAGACACCCCCCAAAAGCTAAGATCTGTTTTACTTACAGTTTGGAAGATGTTCCCCCCCGCTGTGTAGAAGCCCTACAAACCACAGATACAGCGCTGTAAACGTACACTTCCCAGTCTGGCCTTTTCTGTGACAGCATGGTAATATCCATGTTTCTTATCCCACCCAAAAATTGAATTGAGTTTAGAAGCTTCTCTGTCCATTTCCTATGACACCTTAGAGAGAGGAAAAAAATATTTCAGGCTTGTGGCTAGCTTTAAAAAGGATTTAAAGTTTGGCTAACTGATGCAGCTATGAGGTTCTGTCTCAGCAGTGGACCTTTGAAACTTGGAGGCAGTTTCCGAATCACCATCACATTGCCGTGTGCTGTAATTCGGAAATGCTCCATATCAGAGCTCATGCGATTGGCGCAAAAAATGCAGATTGCAGATACACCTAGTGTGCCACAACATTGGCAGCACGAGTGTGCACTTTTTAACATGCAAGTGTTGCCTGCGCTTATCACTGCTGTAACTCTGGATAGACTGCAGCTAGAAAATGATTCTGGAATCATTTAAATGAACCGTGCCCTTAATAAAGGCCACTTGTGGAGGCCTTAGTTCCCCATTAAATCTTTCAAATTCAAGTAAACATCGCAAGTTCATGAAATTAATGTTTAATATTTTTCTGTGCTTCAATAACCTTTTATCATAAATATTCTACAAAAATACCACTGTAACAAACTATGCTATGGGGTCTCTTTAGCCACAGGTGTGCAGTCTGGAGTGTGAAAAGCTGACAATAATGATCCGATGGGTCCATTCAACTTCTCTTGGGGTGCAACTACTCAATCCAAAGTTGGTACACACTTGCAATTATGCCATCCTGTTTGGGTTTCCATGAGATTGGCCTTATATCGCACAAAAAAAACAAATAATGTGGTGGGTATGCCAAAATGGTCAGTACGGCTAGGACATTTTTCTTCTGTTTTGGTCCCCCCCGTACTAAAGTATAGGGAGTCTGCCACGATATATTTCAACACGAACCGATCTCCCTACCTTAAAATCCTTATATAGGGAGAATGTGTTGACTGTCTTACATTCTGTTTAATTCTTTTTGTCAGGTTTGGTTAAGGTGATAATACTGATATGCATAGGGTAAAGGGAGGCACACTCAGCATGCTTCAAACAATAATTAATCAATACTGAGACCATATACACAATGTTTCGGGAAGCTAAGCCCCCTTCCTCGGGGCTTAGACTCCCCAAATGTTGTGTATATGGTTCTCAGCACTTGATTAAATTATTGTTTGAAGCATGCTTGAGTGTGCCTCCCTTTAGCCTATCATTGATTCTATACCTGATGTGGCACAGACGTTAGGGGGGGGCACCTCATATCCTACTTGCCTGGACTCAATAACTTGTTTTCATTGACATACTGATATGCATTGGGGTTCAGGTCCTATACTGATATGCGTTGGGTTCAGGTTCACTATACTGATATGCGTTGGGTTCAGTCTAACACTGATAGCGTTGGGGTTCAGTCACTATCACTGATTGCGTTGGGGTTCAGGTCACTATACTGATAGGCTTTGGGGTTCAGGTCACAAATGATATGCGTTGGGTTTCAGGTCACTCTACTGATATGCTTGGGGTTCAGGTCACATACTGATATGTGTTGGGTTCAGGTCACTATGTCTGATATGTATTTGGTTCAGGTCACTATATGGATTGTATTGGGGTTCAGGTCACTATACTGATATGCATTGGGGTTTCAGGTCACTATAACTAGATATGCTTGGGGTTCAGTTGGTCACTATACTGATATGCTTTGGGGTTCAGGTCACTATACTGGATATGCATGGGGGTTCAGGTCACTATATCTGATATGTGTTTGGGTTCAGGTCATATGCTGATTGTATTTGGGTTCAGGTCCTATCTGATATGTATTTGGGGTTCAGGTCACTATGACTGATATGCATTGGGGTTCAGTCACTATACTGATAGCATTGGGGTCAGTTCAGGTCACTATCGTATGCGTTGGGGTTCAGGTCACTATACTGATATGCATTGGGGTTCAGGTCACTATACTGATATGCATTGGGTCAGTTCAGGTCACTATAACTGATATCATTGGTGGTTGCAGTCACTATATACTGATATCGTTGGGGTTCAGGTCACTATACTGATGCATTGGGGTCAGGTCACTATACTGATATGCATTGGGGTTCAGTTCAGGTCACTATACTGATGTGCATTGGGTTCAGGTCACTATACGAACTGTTCTACATCTACAGTATGTTATAAGTTTTTTAAAAAAAATAAAGCTCTGCAATGTAATAATGGGCAGGGAGAGCAAGCTTGTTACACGCCACTCTCTGTACACCCTCGCTGCAGTTCTTGTATAAATATCTATACTAAAACTATATTTAAAAAAGAAATGTGTTAACTCGTTCTCTGTTTAGTGAGAGCCCACACACGTTAATGCCCATCCCAGATAGTTGGTTGCCATAACGGCCAGAGGGTTTTTTTAAATGACATTCCAGTTTTATATTGAAAATTTGGGATTTTTTAGTTTTTTACTGGAGTTTGGATCCAATGAGTGAAGCTTTAATAGTTGAAACTCCTATTCATCCTACATGTTATAATGTATAACACACAATATAGATCATAATAACAGGTATGTTTGCTCTATGCTCATAATTGGATGATCTGTTTTCTCCATCATTATATTTCTGTGCTGCCTAACAGGGGATCTAATAACTCTTGGGGGAAGATCTTTCTCTGGGACTACACTCCTGCTTGGAAGTGCAGAACGCCTCACCCACTCATCTCTACAAAACGTGTACACAGAACCAGAGACGTAACTGTGCAGAAAGCAAGGTTATTGTGCCAGGTGAGTGGGTGCAACACACAGGTTATTGTGACTCAAACGCCAGTTTAGGTAATGTTCCAATCTAATAAGAAGATTCTAGCAGGAATAGAAACTGTTCAGGTGATCATGTAAAACATTTTCACTGCATTAATTCAGTTGGGATCCTGAATTGTAATGCTTATAGATAATACAAATGTAAAGAAAAAGGACCATACCCACATTAATAGATTTTGCCTGTTTGTACATTTCTGATACTGGTATTGGAATATTAATGTAGGAGTGGGAAGTCTATCAGACAAGTAAGTAAATCTGTGAAATGGCCAAATTTTAGAATAAATAGAATCTGCCATTCGTGCTGTAGGCTGACATGTGGTTTCTTTACTCCCGAGATGCTTTAGGATATGCTCCATGAATATTCCCATATTTAAAGTTAGAAATCTAGGGCCCCATGGTCATAGTTTTGTACATTGGTCGAAAAGATGATTTAGTAGGAAAATGAATCCAACATCACTAGGAACCTTTATAAACACCCCCACCTGCTTTAATTAGGAGCCCGTTGGTATTGGTTAGATACGGTAAAGCTAACAAGCCGATTAGTTTTCCATATCCCCCCCACAAAAGTGCGTGCAATTAAATGTAAAAATATCATTTGTCCTAGGACTGCCAGCAGGTGAAGGGGGCACCAGGGACTTGTCTAAATCATTCTCTCTGCGAACTCTGCAAATAATTGCTGAGCTGACCTTTGGCATCACGGTGAAACATAACCTGTCCACACTTATCAATTAACGTTTTTTTGGACATTTTCTGTCTTCTTAACTCCTTCCTTATCATTGCTATACTATGACTTCTCCTTACCCATCACTCCTTTCCTCTTAATTGCTACTGTTACTCCAGTGTATTTATTCATAGCCTATTTATTTTGGGTAGTGGTGCTCTATGATTGCAGTTACAGTTTAATGAAACCAGTGTTTGACTAAAGTGTTAAAGGTGTTAGCATAGATTGGCGAATTAACTCTCCAGTAGTCAACATACAATAGTAAGGATCAAAGTAATGACACAACCATAGGGCATAAACTAGAAGGTAATAACAGGGGAACTCCTGAGGTGGGGCCTTGTAAGACAATCCCCAGCCCTTGTCGCTCCCTCTATTGGCACACTTCACATCTGAACTGTCTCCACAGAACTGTGAACTGTGGCCGACGTGATCTTTTGTTTGTTTTTTTATCATCAATAAAGCTTCTATTTTTATACTACAGGAGAAGAATATGTGTTTTATTTAGGGCGCAGGATCCAATTACTTGTATTACGTTGGAAGTCCGCTGCCAGTGGGAATGCTGATGATTCACTATTTATTGTTGGAAATTAGCAGAGCTGTAACCCTTGCAATTACTTGGTCCATCATATCTTTGAACATACACTTACATACGCTTACATGAGAAGATGATGTGGGCCCACTATAATTATATCTTATTATATCTTGTGCCTAGAACCATAAGGAGCAGGGATGTAAGGTAAAGTTTTTTTACACTAACAGTGGGACCATAGTGGGGTTACTCTAGTTTTTGGGGGTGGACATGCCCTTTAAAATCTTACAGTATAGCTCTGCCTCTTTCATTTTTACCCTCCTTCCATACAGCAGACTGTGCATGCTTTGGGGGAAGGAATAGAATAGGTATATTATAGGTAGGGAATTGCTAAGAAAGTCAAATTACTTGATTTTAATCAAAACTTCTGGAATAGAAAACAATAGATACATAAACCATATTTTACCTTTCATATAGATCCCAAACCTTGCACATGTTTACATAATGAATTCTCTGGATCTTAATGGCCTTCTTTCTTCTTTTTTTTTTTTTTTTTTAATTAACTGAAAGATGCTATAGAATGGCTAAGAATGAACATAACATAAGTTTATGATTTGTGTTTTTTTATCTTCCTACACGTATCTAAATATTCTCATATATTTAATTCCTTTCCCTTATAGTATGACCTTCAGATCCCAAGTTCCAAGAAATCCACCAATGCATTATCGATATTAATAAGTTCTGGGAGTCTCCAGGGGTTACTGCTCTGGATTTTATACCATTTCTCCGGGTAAGAAATGGATACGTTTTAAAACAATGATTCACTTTACAGAAAAGGAAACGTAATGACAATGAAAGACAGCTCTGTGAGTTTCCATTATGACTAAAAAGAATTTAGTTTTAAACAGTGATGTTTTGGCTTAAAGAATATTGGCAGACAATAATGGTAAAAATGTAATATATGGCAAGTATATGGCAGGAAGGGCCGGTGAGTGACCGGCCTGTGTAAGAGTTTGGTCAACAAGATGTAGGTTAACTCAGACACTTGCCTTTATTCTAGCAAAAATATTTTTGTTTTGTTTTTATTATTTATTTATTTTTATTTATTTTATTTTTTTTTTCTCTTCTTGCAGAAACAACTGAGATCCTGTCATAAAAAAACAAATGTGTCTGGAAAGGCTTAAAAGGAAATCTTGATAAAAAAAAAAAAATATTGATTGTATTTGATATGACTGTCACCTAGGATAGTTATTTATTTATTTTTTTTAGATACTGTTAGTTAGGGCCAGATCGGGTCCTCAACCTACGCCCCTCCAAGGTGAGCACACCTGGCCCCTGCTCTGCATGTGTTAAGGGAAGATTACTGTTCCACCTTCTTCTGGTGCCCATAGACTGTTACATAGATTGTTACATAGACTGTCATACTAGACTGATACATACAAGATGTTTACTAGACTGTTATATGATTGTTCATAGACTGTTATATAGATTGGTTCACATAGACTGTTTATAAATTGTTACATACTGTTAATAGATTGTTACCATGACTGTTTTCTATGTAACAATCTATGTAACAATCTATATAACAGTCTATATAACAATCTATATAACAATCTATATAACAGTCTATGTAACAATCTATATAACAATCTATGTAACAGTCTATGTAACAATCTATATAACAGTCTATATAACAATCTATATAACAGTCTATGTAACAGTCTATGTAACAAACTATATAAAAATCTATGTAAGAGTCTATGTAACAATCTATATAACAGTCTATGCAACAGTCTATGTAACAGTCTATGTAACAATCTATATAACAGTCTATGCAACAGTCTATGTAACAGTCTATGTAACAATCTATGTAACAATCTATATAACAGTCTATGTAACAGTCTATATAAAAATCTATGTAACAGTCTATGTAACAATCTATATAACAGTCTATGCAACAGTCTATGTAACAGTCTATGTAACAATATATGTAACAATCTATATAAAAATCTATGTAACAATCTATGTAACAGTCTATATAACAATCTATGTAACAGTCTATGTAACAATCTATGTAACAGTCTATGCAACAGTCTATGTAACAGTCTATATAACAGTCTATATAACAATCTATATAACAATCTATGTAACAGTCTATATAACAGTCTATGTAACAGTCTATGTAACAGTCTATGCAACAGTCTATGTGACAATCTAACAGTTTATGTAACAATCTAGCAGTCTATGTAACAGTCTATGTAACAGTCTATAAAACAATCTATGTAACAATCTATATAACAATCTATATAACAGTTTATATAACAGTCTATATAACAATCTTATGTAACAATCTATGTAACAATCTATATAATAATCTATATAACAATCTATATAATAATCTATATAACAGTCTATGTAACAGTCTATGCAACAGTCTATGCAACAGTCTATGTAACAATCGAACAGTCTATGTGACAATCTAACAGTTTATGTAACAATGTAGCAGTCTATGTAACAATCTATGTAACAATCTATGTAACAATGTAACAATGTAACAGTCTATGTAACAGTCTATGTAACAGTCTCTGTCAATGTAACAGTCAATGTAACAGTCTATGTAACCATTAAATGAATTAACAGTCTATTGTAACAGGTCTATGTAAAGTCCATGAACAGTCTATGCAACAAGTCCCCCCACGTCAATGTAACAGTCAATGTAACAGTCTAATGTAACGTCTATGTAACAATATCTACTGTTAACAATGTAACAGTCTATGTAACAGTCTATGTAACAGTCCTTGGTCAAATGTACAGTCATGTAACAGTCTATTAACAATCTATGTAACAGTCTATTAACACATCTAACAGTCCTATACTAACAGTCTATGTAACATCATTGTAACAGTCTCAGTCAATGTAACAGTCAATGTAACAGTCAATGGTACCATGAGAAATGGATCAACAGACTGCACTGAGCAGGCCGAAAGGGGGGATTCCAGACACCAGTAATACCCTGTAAACATGATCCTGCATGTGTATTTATCAAAAAACATACATATTTGGAATTGAAATGATCAAAAACTTGCAATTTCATATACAATGACCACTAGTTGCCTCTATTGTACAGCAAATCTCCTTGCTCTTGAAACCACATGAATACCATATGCCAGGAATGTAACAAGGAAGAGAAACATTGGAATGAGAATGAGGATTATGATACTATAATAATTATCACAGAGAGCCATCTTAACACCAGGAGAGGACCATCTTTGTATTATATACACAGTCTACTACGGCCCTACATTACACGCTTCATATCCATATGTGTTAGGTGGTGAGCTATACAACTAGCCTTGAAAAATATGATATATGTATGTATAATCTGTATGTCATCTAATATAGTGTTGTGGTGATGTTGTATGTGTGTGTGTTTGTGTTGTATATGAATCGTTGTTATGTATGTATTGTCATGTTGTTTTCTATGTATAATCTTATCTATATATAATAGTGTGTTAGTCTCTATCATTATCATCATTCATTGTGGTGTTGTTATTTATCTGTATGGTCTGTATTGTATGTACTCTATGTTGTTTCTCATTTATATATATACTCATATATCATCATCATATTTGTGTGTGGTCGTGTGTGTGTCTCTATGTAAGTATGCTATCATATGTCTTGTCTATATATCATGTACTTTCATGGTCCATTCTCTTATACTGCTCTCTAGTTGTTGTGTGTTCTCTCTTTGTCTGTCTGTCTTTTCTGTCATCCTGATGTTACTCTGTTCTCTCTATTCTCTATCTCACTTTTATTATGTGGTGTGTGGGTGTCGTTGTTGCTATCTGTTGTTTCTACTTTCTGTCTGTCGTATAACTGCATATGTACTTACTGTACTTTTTATCTCTGTGCTTTTCTTATAT
The DNA here is from genome assembly GCA_019447015.1 of Hymenochirus boettgeri. Taxonomy (NCBI): domain Eukaryota; kingdom Metazoa; phylum Chordata; class Amphibia; order Anura; family Pipidae; genus Hymenochirus; species Hymenochirus boettgeri. Next base: position 210,655,828 of record CM033476.1, on the reverse strand, counting down.
ACTCCTCTAATACTATTATTCTACTCTAATTAATAACATCTGTGTGTGTGTGTTCTACTTGTCACTGGTATGCATCTCTGTTAATATATCTACATTCTCTCTCTCTCTCACTCTTCTACCGCGAGCACTCCGCGTATCGATTGGCCCCTGCCCAGTTGCTGCTCACACCATTAGAATTATGTCGAACTGGAAGATATGAGCACCACATCAAGTGGGACAAAGAATGGTACAAAGGCAAATAGAACACCGTTTTTATTTACTCAATATTTGGTTGACATGTTTCCCGTCCGCAACAGGGCCGTCTTCGAGAACATAGTCTATCTTGTTGTGTGTGTATATTGGTATCTAGTATGTATAGGTATGTCATGTATTAGTATGTAAATCTATGTAATGTTCTTTATGTATTTGTATGTAATGTATATTATCTAGTATGTATCTATGTATGGTATCATGTATGTATATATGTATGTATATTGTATGTATATCTAATGTATGTTTCTAATGTATGTAGTTTGGTGTGGTAAACCCAACAAATGTAAGTTTTGTATTTATAAAGCGCCACTTGGGGAACCGTCAAGGAAAAGCTCTGGTGACATTATAACAATACAGATTATACCGTATGTACGTATATGGTATTTTATATAGCGCCACTTGGGGACACAGTACAGCCTGTACCATAATAAACTACAGATTTACGTACAGTATTATAGTATATTTTATTATAAGCGCGACTTGGTTACACACGCTGTACATTGTATTAACAATAACAGATTAAGTCAGTATGTATGTATATGTTTATTTAAATAGCGCCACTGTGGGCAGACACCGCGCTGTCATTATAACACATACAGATTATACAGTAATGTTATGTGTATATGTTTTATTTATATCAGCCCACTGGGGACACGCGATGTACATTATAACAATACAATATTACAGTATGTAATGTATATGTTTATTTACTAAGCGCCACTTTGGGGTACACAGCGCTGTCATTATAACAATACAGATTATACCAGCATGTATGTCTATTTGTTATTTATTATAGCCACTTGGGACACGCGATTTACTTTAATCAATACAGATATACAGTATGTCATGTTAATGTTTTTTATAAGCGCCACTTGGGTTACAACAAGCGCTGTAACGATTATAACATACAATTATATCCATATGTATGTATATGTTTCTTTATAGTCACCACTTGGGGAACACAAGCGCTGTAACATTAATAACAATACAGAATTATACATATGTGATGTTATATGTTTTTTATATAACGCACTTGGGCCGCAGCGCTGTACATTATAACAATACAGATATACAGTAATGTATTAATATGTTTTATTTATAATAGCGTCCACTTGGGTCACATCGCGCTGTACATTAATAACAATACAGATTATACATATTGTATGTTATATGTTTTATTTAGATCATAGCGCACACTTGGGACACAAACGCTGTACATTAAAAAACAATAACAAGATTATACAGTATGTAGTATATGTTTTTATATATGCGCTCACTAGGGGACACACAGCGCTGTACATTAAGAACAATAACAATTAAATCAGTAATGTATGTTCTATGTTTTGATGTATATAGCGCCACTTGGGGACACAACGCTGTACTATAACCAATACATTATACAGTAATGTAATCTAATGTTTATTTTTAATGCGCCACTTGGGGACCAGCGCTGTTCACATTATAAACATACAGATATAGTAAAGTATGTAGTATATGTTTATTTATATCATCGCCACTTGGGTCAACGCGCTGTACTTATTAACAATAAGATTACAGTACCGTATGTAGTGTATATGTTTTATATATAAGCGCCACTTGGGGACACAGCGCTGTACAGTATAACATACAGTACATCAATGGATCTATAATGTTATAATTTTATATAGCGCCAACTTGGGGACGCGCCTTTACATTATAACAAAAATACAGATTTATACAGTATGTATGTATGTTAGTATTATATACGCCACTGGGTACACAGAGCTGTACCTTAATAACCATACAGATTATACAGTAGTACGAATAATGTTTATTTTATATAGCGCCACTTGGATTACACTCGCTGTACTTATAAAATAAGCAATTATACAGTATGTACGTATATGTTTATTTATATAGGCCACTTGGGTACACAGCGTCTGTAACATTATAACAATACCGATTATACAGTAAATGTATGTAACATTGTTGTATTTATATACGCCACTTGGTACACAGCGCTGTACATTAAAACAATCAGCTTTACGCCATGTATGTATTAATAGGGTATTTATTAGTGCCACTTGGATACAGCAAGCGCTGTACATATAACAATACAGATTATACGTATGTCATTTATATGTTTATTTATATGCGCCAACTTGGGTACACAGCGCTGTACCATTATAACAATACAGATTATACAGTAAATGTACGTATATGTTTATTTATATACGCCACTTGGATACACAGCGCTGTACATTATAACAAACAGAATTTACAGTATGTAATGTATATGTTTATTTATATACCCACTTGGGGACACCAGCGCTTACATTATAACAATACGGATTATCATTCTGTTGATATGTTTATTTATAATAGCGCCACTTGGTACACACGTGTCTGTCCAATTATAACAATACAGTTATACAGTAGTATGTATATGTTTTTATTTATATAAGCGCACTTGGGGACACATGCGCTGTACCATTTAACAACAATACAGTTTATACATATGTAATTATATTGTTTTTTTATATAGCGCCACTTGGGGACGCAGCCGTTGGTACTTAACACTACAGATTATACTGTATGTTACATGTTTATTTATATTAGCGCCACTGGTACACAGCGCTGTACATTATAAAACCATACAGATTTATACTAGTTTATGTACATGTTTATTATGAGCGCCCACTTGGGTAACATCGCTGTCTGACATTATAAAACTACAGAATTTATACGTATGTATGTGAATATGTTTATTTATATAGCGCCACTTGGGGACACAGCGCTGTACCTTATAGAATCACTACAGAATTAAATAACAGTATGTATGATAATGTGTTTATTATATAGAGCCACTTGTGGGGCGCGACGCTGTCACATTATAACAATACGATTTAATCACAGTATGATGTATATTTTTTATTTATATAACTCCACTTGGGTACACACACACTGTACATTATAATACAATACAGATTATAGACGTATGGTAATGTATATGTTTATTTATATATAGCGCCACTTGGGGACACCAACGCTGTACATTATAACATCAGATTATACAGTATTGTAGTATATGTTTATTTTATATCGCCACTAGGGGACACAGCGCTGTACATGTATAACAATACAGATTATACACGTATGGATGTATATTTTTATTTATATAGCGCCACTGTGGGGACACAACGCTGTACATTCATAACAATACAATTAACAGTAATGTATCTATACTGTTTTATTTATCTAGCGCCACTTGGGGAACACAGCGCTGTACATTATAACAATACAGATTATAACAGTATGTATGTATATGTTTCAATTTATATAAAGCGTCCACTTGGGTACACCATCGCTGTAATTATAACCATACAGAGTATACAGTATGTATGGTATATTTTTATTTATATTAGCGCCACTTGGGAGCACAGCAGGCTGTACATTATAACACTACAGATTAACATATGTAGTATATGTTTAATTTATATAAGCGCCAACTGGGACGCAGCACTGTCACATTATAACAATACAGATTGAGTAATGTATGTATATGTATTATATTTTATAGCCCACTGGGTACACAGAGCTGTACCTTATAACAATCAGATTATACAGTATGTCGTATATGTTTATTTATATAGCGCCACTTGGATACACAAACCTGTAAATATAACAATACGATTATACGTATGTACGTATATGTTTATTTATATAGCGCCACTTGGGTACCAGCGCTGTACATTAATATAACAATACAGATTATACAGTATGTATGTAACTATGTTACTTTATATACGCGCCACTTGTACACCGAGCTGTACTTATAACAATACAGATTATACAGTATGTTATGTATAGTTGTTTTATATAGCGACACTTGGATACACAGCGCTGTACATTATAAACAAAGTCCAGAATTATACAGTATGTATGTATATTTTATTGTTTATTTATATAGCGCCACTTGGGTAACACAGCGCTGTACATTATAACATACAATTATACCTATGTACGTATATGGTTGTTTTATATAGCGCCACTATGATACACAAGCGCTGTACAATTAAACATACAGATTATAACAGTATGTATTGTCAATATTTATTTATTATGCACCACTTTGGGGACACAAAGCGCTGTAATTATAACAATACGGATTAATCAGTATTGTAATGTATATGTTTTTCTATATAGCGCCACGTTGGGTACACAAAAAATACAGCGCTGTAACATTTAAAACAATACAGATTATAGCATTAATGTATGTAATGTTTATTTATATAGCGCCATCTTGGGGACCGCGCTGTCATTATAACAATACAGATTATACATTATGTATTATTTTATTTATATAGCGCACTTGGTGGACGCAGCGCTGTACATTATACAATACAGCTTCATAACTGTATTTAATGTTACCATATGTTTATTTATATAAGCGCCACTTGGGGTACACAGCTGCTACATTATAACAATACGATTACATAACAGTATTGTAGCATGTTTTTATTTATGAAGCGCCACTGTGGGTACAACGCAGCTGTAACAATATAACAATACGATTACAGTATGTATGTATTGTTTATTTTATAGAGCGCCACTTGGGGACAGCGCGCTGTACAGTTATAACACTACAGATTATACAGTAATGTATGTATTGTTTTTTACTATAGAGCCCTTGGGGCGCAGCGCTGTACCATTAAACAAACCAGATTATACGTAATGTGATGTATATGTTTATTTATATAAAGAACGCCACTTGGGTATCCAGCGCTGTACATTATAACAATACAGATTATACCGTTGTAATGTATATGTTCAAATTTATAATCGCCACTATGGGTACAGCAGCGCTGTACAAATATTATAACAATCGAATGTAATAAAGCAGTAATGTAGTAGATCTAAAGGTTGTGAGTGTGGGGGGGGGTTATATAGCAAAGGGTGCACAAAACACTTGAAGTGTGAGAAGGCTGGCTGGGGGCGAGAGAGGGAAAAGATATAGAAAAGAAAGGGACGATAATGAAAGCGGCGTGTCTCATTATATAACTAATAGCAGATCTATACAAGACTAACCAATGCCGTGTTGAATACGTGTTTAGTAACTTGCTTGAGTAGGTCAGCGCCACATATGGGCACATGGCGCTAATATAATAAAAACTATTACATGCAATACTGATATAAAACTACTGTACGCTGTAGCTGATACAACACTTACAGGACATTATACAGTGATCGTAGTGTGACTACTGTTTTATTTAAAATCGCGCACGTCGTCGGTATCACATAAATAAACATTACATACCATAACTGTATAATCTGTATTGTTGCAGAGCTGAATGTACCAAGGCAGCGCGGTTAGTACACACGAAGTGAGCGCTATATAAATAAACATATACAACATAACTGTATAATCTGTAGTTGTCGCTGTATACATTAATGGATACAACAAGCGTGCAATACCAGTGATGTGATATCCCACGTAAATCTAATGGCTGAGGTCGTTTATATATGTAATCATAACATATACATACTACTGTATACTCTGTATTGTTTATAATGTAACAGCGTTTTATAGCGCCACTGTGGTACCGCCTGTACTTAATAACCCCCAAAGTGGCTTATAGAAATAACCATATACAAAGACAACATACTACTACTGCTCTGTATAATCGGTGAGTGTAATGGAATGTACCAGCGTCTGTGTCCCCACGTGCGCTATTAAATAACATAGCTACAACTGTCTACTGTTATTGTTAGAATGTTACAGCGCTGTGTACCCAATGGCGCTCATAAAGAAACATGGACAGCATCGGTATAACATCCTGTTTGTTTAAGTTCAACAAGCGGCGTGTAACCCAATGGCGCTATCTAAAACACAATGTACAGTACATCAGGAAAGAGGTATGTTTATGTACAGCGCTGCGTCCCCATGGCGTCATATAAATAAACATCTACCTACCGTACTTGTTATAACTCTGTATTGTTTATACAATGTACACGCTGGGTCCCCAGTGGCGCTATATAAATAAACTATACAAAACAACAATACAAACCCATAAAACAAAAAAAAAAATTACTACATACTGGGTATAATCTGTATGTTTTGCTAAGGTACAGCGCTGTGTACCCAATGGGCCCGCTATATAAAAACATATACATACATACAACTAATACAAATACAATACACTGTCTAATCCGATTGTTATAATGTATGTACAGCTCTGTGTCCCCAAGTGGTTGCGATATAAATAAACATATAATAATACATACACTACATACACAAAAACATACATACCAAAACAAATACTTAATAAACTACCTAATACAGATTATACATGTATAGATCTGCTGTATTGTCGATAGGTTTTTAGTTATAGAGCAAATAGCAGCAACCATGCCACTTACAACGTGTTGCCATCAGCGCGCTTGTGTATCACAAGTTGAGCACACAAATCGCGCGGGAGGGGGGGGGGGTGGGATGGGTGAAGATCAACATAATACATAGAAATTATACAACAAGTATACGTATACATAGCTGTATTAGATACTATTGATTTATATTTATTAATTTATAGTATAGTGTGCGGGCGCCAGAGCTGCGGGGGGGGGCTCAGGAGTGGAACTGGCTACATGTCCAGCTTGTGGGTGCAGCAGCGTCTGTACATTAAAAATAGTCAATAAAAGTCAACTACCAAGGGTGATAGCCGCTATCCATAGATAGTATACATCATACATAATATATACATAAACCTGTGTGTGTATATACGAGAAGAGCTAGATGGCTATAGGTGTGCCACGGACGAGTAATAGGTCAGGCGGCCCTGCCCTGTGAGCTTACAATCTAGATGTAGTGGCGTAACATACCGATATCAAATGGATTCGGATCATAAGGTCCAATGGCTGATGTAGGGTCTGAATGAGACATAAGCTGTATTGAGGATCGCATATCTGGCTATACCAGGTGATCCTAGTCCATTGTGGTGATAGCTGTCAGAATAGCAGCTGTACAGCAACTGTCAGCTTGCGCACCGTACCTGGCAGTTTCATCCGCGCGTGATTCTTTTAAGTGTACACACTTAGTCGCGTCTGCGTATCACTTAGAATATAATGCATATCAGCTTGGATAATTACGAGCTTTACGCTTAACTCTATCAGCGTTACATTGTTTGTCCATATAATGTATCATGCAAGACTGGTAAGACCCAAGGGTGGCGCTTATATAATAAAGCATATACGTGGACCTACGGTATAGTGAGGTTCTGTTTGTATAGGGAGAGGGTACCTTGACGGGCTAGGGGGGGGTTGTATCCAAGTGGCGCTTCTAAAGAACATCTACGTATACTGTATATCTCTGTGATTGGTATAATACGCTCTTGTTGACCTCCGTGGCGCTAATTATACTAAACATATCATACATACGGTTATAAATCTGTATGGTTATATATGTCATCTGTCGTCCTCCAAGTGGCGCTATTAAATAAACATATACATACATATGGTTAAAATCTGTACTGTTATGAAGTAAGTAACAGCGCGTGTGTTGTCCCCAAGTGGCGCTATGTAAATAAACATAGGACATGTCCATACTGGGTATAATAATTAAAAATCTGTGATCTGTTATGAAATGTGTATTTTCTTGTCTATGTTCTATTACGCAGTGCACTAATGCATTGTAATACAATGGCCACATGAATAGCGCACGCTTCGGATATAATATCAGCCCCATTGGAACATCAGACTAGACAACCAGCCAGAGAAGTAGAACCATACTGAATAATTAATCGGTATTGTTATAATGTAACTAGGCGGCGTGTAAAGCCCGGTCGAGCCCAGTGTGCGCATGATAAGTATCGCATAGTACACATAGGGCTCCGAATACTATTACGCGTAGCAATACCAATACTCCTGATAATATATGATAACAGACAGGGTAGAGATGGGTGGGTAGTAGATACAGCTGTCCGATGTCCCCTCAGATCCCTGTGCCCGCCAATTATATAATAATTAAGAACATATACAATACACCTTACATAATGAGAATAACTGAATTACATGTTATAATGACACTCTTAGAATCATTAATAGTAATTACTTACAAGGGTAACACGTTGTGCTGTTCCGTGTCAAAACGCTTCGGTTGAAAGTAGTGAGGCTACCGGGCTTGTACCTATTAAAAATAGAACAACCTATAAAATCCACATCTACATACGTTCATTTTGACTGAGATAGTAATTGTGTCATAGGAAACTTGTGAGCACAGTAAACACGCCTAAACCCTGTGCTCCTCCTGCAATTTAAGTGAGACGACTCTTAGTAATGCATGATGGACTAATAATTCAGTATACATCACCAGTCATCTTGTACCAAACGGACCATCTGCTAGCCATTAATAAGTAATCTCACCGCATCTGCTAGCTGTTGTTTTTAAACTCGCCCTATGTGGCTTTGTTACCTGAGTAGGATGGAGGGGCAGGAGACAGGTGATGATCACTAGGAAACAAATTATAAACTAGTTACACACTCTGCAATTACTACGTCCTACTCACAGGCATAGTAGACAGAGATGCGCGACAGCCTGGGCTGCCCCATTTTAAGGTTAACGGCACCGCTAGGCTTATTTACATTAACCACTAACTTGAGTTACGAGACCATCACATTTACTGCTCCATTTAATACGAGTAGTATAAACATTTCCTATAATAGTCCACGTGAATTGCGAGGTTACGATGGCACGTTAGTCCAAACTTCTCCAGGCATCATCACCGCCCAGCCTTCTATGAGCCATATCAATTCGATGATACATATATCATCAACAAATGGACATGTATCAGGAGGTACTAGAGATAGTTGTGTTCACTCAGACATGGGCTAAATTCTACTAACACGACGTCCCGAACTGGACAAACATACTGGTCCATCGGCACTGGCATAAACACTATCGCTTAGTGTGCTTTGCAGACACGCGTCCGATACAGCCCATAGGGGTAAATCCACTATGACAGGTTGGTCCATCACGTGACAGAGCATGTATAATCCTGTAGCAAATGTTAGTCGTCACCGCTCGTTGCTGATGACACTGAACGATCTGGGTCGACTTGCATGGCTAGTAGGTATTACGCTCATTGGCTACAGTGCCACTATGGAGAGACATCAATAATCACAAACTGTGTAAAACTAGTTCAATGGAGACCTTTATTCGAGATGCAGTCTTAGGATATGCTAGTAATATGTACTGTGATCTTGCATCTGGCTACATGCACTGTACACAATGTACTATACACCATCCATCGTGTAACTCACTGTACATGAGAATTTAACATGGAAATGACTGTCTGTGCTACTATCAGCCCCTGTGTTTTTGGTTAAGGTATTGCAATCAGCTGTGCTAGCCTCTGTCTTTCCTTATTAGACGCTGGGATCGGAAAGCACGAGAAAAATAGTAACCACATGTGACAGCGCATTATTCCTACACTTGACCATATCTGTATGCATTGTCCTGTATGTGTTATCATTATCAGCTGTGATACAACACCGTCGCTCTTAACTGCGACATCCTTACACAAGTACTGTGACCGCACGTGACATCACGTCACAATTAACATATACTCATTACATCTCATCTTTACCACTTGCATCGTTCATGCCTTGTTATCACATGCGGTACTAGACACTTATGATCCGTGAAAACCCTCTGTACACCACAGTGGTCAAGTGACATATGTTACATATTACAACACTTACACCATGACATAGCGGTCGATTGTCCATTAATCCGTAGTTCACTTTAGCCATGTATACCATTGTTTACTACACGCTACCGCTGACTGTGTACCCATGATAGTGGTGCACGATACCGTTACAACATAAATGCGACCCTTCCTTACACAATTGTCCCATTGCACATTCCATTAACATGTAGGATAGTGACATCATCTTATAACAACTCTTCCCGATGATAGAGGATACTTCACAAAACTGTTCGCTGTGCATTAACCTCCATTGTACGCGACTATCATAATACCACATGAGGACATTCCATCTAGGCACCATCTCATTACACAATCATACTTAACCATGGGCAGTCCTTACTACGACCATCCTGTACACATCATCTGGACCAGAGGGATACAAGTCTTAGCACTACACCTTACCACATCTGTACGCATAGGGGCAGCCTAGCATCCACCTTCTAAGTGAAGCAACGACATCTATACACATGAGGACAGTCCTTACACCCTCCTTTCACACATCTCTACCATGGGGTCAGTACCATTACAACCATCCTTACCCATGCTAGGGGCCCTATGGTCGTCAGCCTCCTCACTGCGATCTCGTTACACTACAATCATTACACATGGGACAGTCCTATCACGACCATCTTACATGACACATGTTACTCTACCATGGGGCGTCCCTGTGTCACAGCTCTTTACTATAAACCTACTATAATCCATGGGGACAGTCCTTACACCTACTCGCTTACACACATACTATAACCATGGGTGACAGTCTCTGTATCTACCATCCTTACACACATCTTCCATGGGGCAGTCCCTTACATGACAAGCCTATACACAGCCGCTCTTAGTCATGGGGCATCCCTATCCCAATCCGTTGAGCACAGCATGGATTAATTATTTAACTAACACATGGGACAAGTACACTTACAACCATCCATTATACATCACAGTATACTGGCAAAAGGATAAATCCAATGGGGGCATTCCCGTTAACCATCCTAGTCACCTCATACTATACCATGGGCCAGTCCTTACATCCAGGCGCTGTGTCACACATCGTCCACACAGGTGATCGAGCTCTTACTACCATCCTAATACACCACATCTTCTACCGATGTCGGAATCACTCCTATACATGCCATCCCTTATCCCACATCTGTCCCTTGTTATGGGAAGTCAGTAACCCATTACACCGCCATGTCCTTGACTACGACACTACAGTTAGCGCCAAGTGCGGCGCCTATCCTATATCAACACATAAACATAGCGTACCTTATCTACCTCAGTCCTTAATCCCTATGGGTCATGTGCCTTCACAACCATCCTATAGGACACACATCATCTACCGATGGCGTGCAGCATTGCCTTAGCACCATCCTTTACATACAGTCGTGCTGCTCATGGACTACTTCACTTACACCATATCCTACACACACTCTATACCGGTATGGAGATGTCTTACGGGACCGTACACGCAAGCTGCTTATACTATACGTCACATGTAGCATTGCCCTTGTCTCCCTCAAAGTGGCTCGCTATACATGTAATATGAAATCATAAATGACTGTAACATAGAGTGTGGATTCAACGTGACGTGCTATATAGACGGTACAGCCGCTGATTCCTCCACCTTCACACATCTTGCGTTCGCTAATACATACACCTGGGTATATACATTGGTACAGTGCATGATTCATATCTCCTATAGGCATTTGCTCCTCACTATAGTTCGATAAGTGTGTGACAGCGTGGATCTGTGTACACCAATTGATCGGCTGTGTGATTGGGTCAGGCTGATTTCAATCAGGCTGTGACTAGATAAAGTGGATCGGTATACAGACAGACGCTGATTATATCATAGGTACTGTGTATATGGTCAGGCATGATTACTTACAATAGGCCTTTGTGATGCGTGGTCTAGTTGCTGTGTTGTGGGCAATATAAAGGGGGGTGAGGCCGCTAAAACCCCTGAAGGGAGGTTGCTATAGATCCTATATCCTAACTTTAGAATAATCGGCTAAACCATGCATAGAGACCTACTGAGTCATTCTGTGATGTATGTCTATACTAGATGTAGTGTGCGTTTTTCTATTAAACACATACACATTCTATACAACCACTTCCCGAGTAGCACGTTCTGATTACGTACGGACACGCGTGAGTAGGCGAAGTCACCCTATAAGTTAAATTTAGACATGATAACATACAATCTGTATAATCTGTAATTGTTATAATGTCAGCGCTGTTTCCCCCGTTGGCGCTATAATAAATAAAAAACCTATCATGCTCAGCACTAGGTGGAATAGCTCATGAAGGAACTTATTCTGTCATATAATAGTGTACAGCTGGACCTATATGTGTCTCGCAAGTATCTGGCGTCAGTAGATACCCAGTACATCATGCATCAGAAAATAAACATACATGCTCTATTCTGATAATACTGTATGTCCATACGTAACTATATATAATTATAGCCTTTAGTTTTCCGGTCTCAGATTATTCCTAATTGATGCGTATCTAGTTTATTCTTATCTATACTATATATTCTATTAGACTATACTAAATCATTATTACTATACTACATCTATCGTGATCATCAAAAAAAAATAGAAATAATATGAATTATCATCCAGCTATCCTATCTACCTATCCCTATCTGATGGCGTATCTCATCCATAGTGCGGACTCTCTGCTATCTAGTCTAGCAGTAAATCTATCGATATCTCATACATAATCGATAATCATAATCATCTATCTTTGTTCACTGCTACATTATGTGCTACTATCTAAGTCTATCGTGCTCTAGTGCGTATGTGTTGCGAATATCTATCATCTATCTATCGTACAGTACGTCTGTGTCCTATCCAAAGGTAGGGGGTGCGTTCTATCCTATCAATCTACTACTATCAACATACATATCTCTACGTACATATTATACTGTCACATTATTCTATCTAGCGTGATTTATTAGTCTATTATCATGCTATCATGCGTACTCGTATTGATCACCCTCAATCTATAATCTAATATGCTGATCGGTATCTAGCTCATCCACTAATCTAAATCTATCCTATCTATCTATCTATCTACTGCTATCTATACTGTCTGTAGCTGTCTGTATAGTCGCCCATAGATGCCCTATCAGACCGTCATGCTATGCTCTCCCAATGCTAGGTCGTATCTATACTATACATAATAAGCTATTTCATACATACTGCTATCATATCCATCGTATTCTAGTCTATCTAATCGTACATAGGGTCGCTAGTCTACCTCTAGTTGATCGTACGGACTACTATACAATTAACTATCAAAATCTATTATTACTAGTAACATCTACTCGTACTCATATCTGATCATTCTGAATAATCTATCTATTTATCTATCTATTATCTATCATCTATTATCTAGTCTTATACTGTACTATCTATCGCGCCTCGTAGTTCCTCCATTGTCCTCTAGTCCTATCTGAATCTCATTTTCACAACTTTCTATCACTTCTATCTCACATACATACATTCACTCTGATCTATTATCTGCTATCTATCTATCCTCTAGCTATCTATCTATCTAAGTTATACTACTATCTCTTAACTCAGTTCTATTGTGATCTATCTGACTCTATTATGCTTTATCTACTCATCAAGAAGCTTTTGCTACTATCAATATATATCAAACATCTATACTATTATCTACTCGTATCTCATTCCTTTATTGCTCTATACTATCTATCATCTATTATCATCTATCTATCTTGTTATCTATACGCTAGTGCTCGCCCAGTTTGGTACTGCTTATTAATATATAATACATAGTATCTACTCATATACTATGTATCTATCTAACTACTGTATTGTCTATTTATAGTGCAATGCTATCTATCCTATTTGCGTCAGTTTTCATCTATCTACATCAAGTCTTGTTGACTGCTATCTAATACATATCATCCTATTACTAGACGTTACATCTGACTCGTGAATCTATTTATGTCATATGTTATATAATGTACCAGGACGCTGCCGTATCCCAACAATGTGTCGCATGATAATATCATTATAGATCGATACATTACCTACTATTATCCCATCTACATCTATACATATCTGTTCATATCCCATATAGCAACTATCATACCATAGATACATACAATATATACATTACATACCATACCTAATATCTACTATCTCATACATCATATTCACATATCCTATCAGATATACTACTATCCCTATTCATCATACATAGATACATAACATCTAAGTCATACTATACATAATCATTACACTACATCATACTATATACTATGCATCCTATCATTTTAACAATTATTATCAATCATACACATACTACATCATCTATTATATTATGTCTCTAAGATCTATCATACTGTGCCTCTAGTATTCTAGTCGATGATCTAGTCCAATACATGCTACAATCTATCTATCCCTACTCATTATCATCTTAGATCATACTTTATCTAATCATCTATCTATTCTCCATGCTACTTTGTTACCTATAACCTTTTATCTATTTATAATGTCAGCCCATCTATCGACTATATCTATCTAATCAATCTATTAATTCTGTTCTATTTGATCTACTAGCAATCGTTTTATCTATCTATCATCTATCGATTATCTATCTAATCATTGTCTATCCAGAGATTGTGTTTCTAATATTCCAGTTCTAGAGATACATCTATCTATTAATCAGATATCATATACTCAATAAGAAGTACTAATCGATTCACCTCTTGCTGGAGTCATAACACCTTTGGGGCTAGCGGGGTTGATCTGATCCTACCCTCCAATATCTTTACGAGGGAGTGCTCGGGGCCGGTGAGAAATGAGTATATATATAATATATACATACATATATTCATACATAACCTATATACAACACTCACACATATATATATATAATAATATTAATATTATATATATGAATATATACACATAGAAACACTAAAGATCCATACAATACATACATACATACCTATATATATAATCACAATTCATATTAATTAAACATACATAGATCATCATCACATCCCACACACCCACATATATATATATATATATATATATATACATAGAAACATACATAGATACATACAATACATACATACATATATATATACACACACACATATATATATATAATATATATACATACATATAATACATATTATATTTCTTACACTATTTATCTATTATATTCATACATACTAGATAACACAAATGACAAACACTATCACACACTATATTATACTAATATATTATATATCTCATAGAAACATACATAGAGACATACAATACATACATAACATAGTATATTACACACACACATATATAGTATATATCGATACTACACAATATATTATAATATATATATATATACATAGAAACATACATACAATACATACATACATACATATATATACACACACAAACACACACACATACACACACACACACACACATATATAGATTACATACATATATTATATCATACATATTATATATTTTTCAGGCATATTGTATCTCGAGTCAATCGCACCTGAACACATATAGGAATGACTGTCGGGTAATTTGTTTATGGCTCGTTTAGACCTTGTGATATTACTAATGAATATCAATGGTTCCCTCTGCCCTGGGTTAATTGATGGCCTCATACTGTGATAATATATATTTATATATCCCTCATTTTCTTTCATATTATCTCTAAATGTTCTCTATTCTGTTTTACATTCCTGCATATGGTTATTCTATGTGGTTTCAAGATGCACGGAAGATTTAGCTTCATAGAGACACCTAGTGGTGCATTTATCTGAAGTGCATGTTTTATATTTCAATTCCCCAATATTATGTTTTTTTGATAAGTATCACATGCAGGATCATGTTATCAGTGGTATTTATCTGTTGTCTGAATCCCTCCCTTTCTGGCTGTCTCGTGCATTCTGTTATCTTCATCGATGCTGCCGGAACCGCTTCTCCCGATATTACATTCGACCGGCATGCGATCGCAAAATCCCATTCATTTTGCGATCGCATGTTGGTCGAATGTAAGATCGGGAGAAGCGGTTCCGGCAGGATCGCAGGAACATCGCGTGAGCGCTCGGTCGGGTAAGTAAAATCTTATAGATGTTTAACGCCGAGCGCATCACGCGATGTTCCTGCGATCCGCCGGAACCGCTTCTCCCGATCTTACATTCGACCAACATGCGATCGCAAAATGAATGGGATTTGCGATCGCATGCCGGTCGAATGTAATATCGGGAGAGAGGTTCCGGCAGCATCGTGAACATCGCGTGAGCGCTCGGTCGGGTAAGTAAAATCTTATAGATGTATGGCCACCTTTAGTCTAATTCCTGAGTCTGATACCTGAGTCGGTTCCTGACTCTGATACCTGAGCCTGATAACTGAATCTGACACCTGATTCTGATAACTGATTCTGATAATTGAATCTGATAACGGAGTTGGATACCTGATGAATGATGCCTGACTCTGATACCTGATGAATGATGCTGACTCTGATACCTGATGAATGACGACTGACTCTGATACCTGATGAATGACGCCTGGCTTTGATACCTGATGAATGACACCTGGCTCTGATAACGAATTTGATACCTGATGAATGATGCCTGACTTGATGCCTGATGAATGACACCTGACACTGATAATGGAATTTGATACCTGAGAATGATACATAAAACCTGAAACATGAGGAATGACACAAATATGTATTTTTCTGTACATTTAAAGGGGAACTGTGGTCAAAAAATGACTTAGGTAAATTGAGAGGATTTGCTCTCCTGAGAATTTTTGCAATCTATTTTTTTTATTTTTCATAGTTTTGAAGATATTTACATTTGTGTGTGTGATATGGCAGCAGCATCACCAGGTCCCCTGCACTTCCTGCTGTGAAACCATGTCAGTGGATGACAGTCAATCTGCCCTGTGTCACCTCCTCTCTTTGTAGCCCCCTGGTCCCTCCCACTCATGGACCCCATGGGCCCTCCATTTTCAGGCAACCCTTGGCCCCTTACTTTACAGCCCCATGTGACCCGCCTACTGGGGTGCCTTAGCCCACCACCCGCAGGTGCCGTGGCCCCGCCCACACCCCTACAGAAAACAGACTGCATGAAAAGGCTGTTTTCACATAGTGTGAGAGTAGGGCTGTAGTTTCCCTTACCTTCTCTGTCGGGATCTTCACACAGCAGGGAGGGGGAGGGACTTCCTGTCCCTGCCCTGTCACTGAAGTCTGAGGCTGTGCTCACCGGGAGTGAGATGGAGGAGCAGCCTTAGGAATGTCACATGACAGCCTCTCACGCATTAACTTCCGGGCCGCAATTTCTTATATCTGGGCTGTGGAGCACGTAGAGAGGTGGTTGATGGCTCGTTTTAAAGGGAGAAAACTGGCCTTTCAACTTATTTGGAGACCACAGTTCCACTTTAAGGACATGTGTAGATTGTTACCATAGATGGTTCTTATTTCAAGCTTTATTTTTAGCTTTTTATATATATATATATATATTATATTTTTTTATTTTTTTTTAATTTGGCTTAAAAAGCCAAATTACTGTTCTTCTATTTTAGAAGGAATCAGTGGAGCATTACTGCATTATTGGCAAATATCAGGATATTTTTTTTTTCCCATAATGGGTACAATCTTCTTATGTGGATATTCGGGTTTAAGGGTCATGCATCAAAACAATTAGTTTTATGGTCGTAAATGCAAACACTGATACCTCCAACCCCCACACAGATACAGGTACAACTCCTACCACATTTATCTTCACTTGGTTGTTAAGGGTATGTCAACCTCTATTAAAACTTGTAATGTTATTCCCCAAACTAGGTCACATTTTGCTAATCTGTCTAATCTATTAAGTTTGTTAGTGTAGGGCCAGCTTAATACACAAAATATGATACTGACCCCTGATATCTGATTCCTGACGATGTCCTAAAATGGACACCGTAGGTTCGACATTTTGTCTGGTTACCTTAGCAGCACCATCTGCATTTTTTCCACAAGGGATTAAGAAAAAAAACCTGTTTTTTTGGAGTTATATCAATGCTGCTTCTGGATGATCCTCAAAAGTGGAAATCTCTACACATGAATCCCATTAATTCTTGTGTACAGCAAAACAATTTTCATGTAAGCAGTGGTGTAAACCACCACCCGTAATGCGGGGGCCCCCGGACGGTAGTGATGCCATGACAGTCACAACAATGTAAAGGAGAACAAAGTTTTGTTGCCTTGAGAAATGAAAAAAAACAAACACATAACTATATAAATTCAATATATTGTCTCACTACCCAATGTCATGTAATAAACATTCCAGTCCTGCCCCATGCATCATTTACCTTAAAGGGACGCTATACTGAAAAAATGACTTTGCCTCATCTTAATCTAGAATTGATACATGTAAGTAGCACTCTGATTTCTGGTGTTGCTGCATGCCTTCAATCCAGCACACACTTGTTTAGGAGCAGTATCCCCCCTCCCTCTTTTAACCACTCCCACTTCCATCTGACCTTTGTTCCCATAAACCAACTGTCAAGCCTGCACACAGCATTCCAACTGTCAAATCTGTCACCATTCCAGACTACAGTAAAATACTCACAGAAGAATAGTTTGAGAGCAAGGAACTTGATTGACAGCTGAAATCTAAGAAGTTTTAAATTGGATATCTAAAGAAATAGGGGGCAGGACATCAAAAAAATTATACAGTAGTGGTTATGAAGAATTATAGTTTCCAGTTACGGTCAATTAAAAGTAACCTATTTTTCAGTATAGATGCCCTTTAGCAGTGACGGAACAAAACTAATGGCTGTGGACATGGGTCTCAACTATAGCTGCAAAATAGTGAAATAATATGTTTAAATAAAGAATGCATTCTAATATTTATTTACGTACCTTGACCTAATGTTATGGCTTATCATTCATCTATCAGTATGCATGAATGTGACACCAACCTTGTAGGAAGAGTGACAGAGAGACTTTTTTTAAAATTATGTTAAGGACAGATAGAGAGATAATGAAATAGAGAGGTGAAGGTAAGAAAAACATTACCAGCTAGCAGCCTCAATGTATCATACTAAATTTGTAGGCCATTTTTATTCCCAAACAATAAACCATTTTTTGCCTTTCTCTATAGAGAATTGTGTCTGTCCTAATAAGTAAACAATAAAGGTGGCCATACATACGACAGGTAATGGGTAAATCCTGTCGTCCACAACAGGCTTTACACATTATCGTTGAAGTGTATGGGCTTTTCCCGACTGACCATAGTGCCAACGAATGACCGTAGTCACCACTACAGTCGTTAGTTATCGGCTCCCTTTAATTTAGAAAAAGGAGACGATAATAGTACCATGTATGGCCACACGACCAAAAGATCCCATACCGTGTATGCGGTTCCCACAGCATGTGTGCCTATGTGTATGTGGTTCCCACAGCACGTGTGCCGACAGATACCAACATGATTTTTCGGTACACATGCTGTACAAATCACATGTGAATGGCCACCTTCAGTTAATGAAAAATAATTTCTTCAAATTCAGAGGATATTTAATCTATGGTATGAATAAAAGGTATAGTGTTGCTTGAAACTGTCAAGTCTAAATTAAGATAATAAATGAAGAAAAAAGCCAGGCAAGGCTGTGACTGAAGGCAACCAAGGGACAGAGAATGGGGGGACCTAAGGATGGGGGGCAGAAATAACAGTTGTACAAAGTAGATTTGCTTATATGTGGGGAAGCTGTCAAGGGTCGCAGGGAAAACAGAGGTAAGGTTTAGGCTGGGTACACACAAGCGATTTTTTCTGCTCAACCAGTTGGTCAGTCTGAAAATCTGTAGTTATTTTACCAAGACAATGATCCAAGAGTCCGCACAATTGGCAGTGACTGCCCATTCATCTGATCTAAATGATTGGACATGTCGGTAAATCACTGCCGATGTGTGGCCTCCTGTGGACCGCAGGATTGGTTCTGGCAACTTTCGCCACATCCGACAGTGATTCGTCCCGGCCAACTGGTTACTAGTGGCGAACAGTAAGGATAACAATTTGGTTGTGTGTACCCAGCTTAAGGTTTTAAAAGGAAAAACCAACAGATTCTCATTATGTAGGCATCATAACAATTGTCCATCTGGGAAACATCCGCAGATAAAAGTCACTGCACTGGTTGGTGTTTCAACCATTCATGTCGAACATTGAACCAGTTTATGACCAGCAGTAGAGATGGAGTTTCAGACAACAAACTGGAGGTCACAGGGAAAGGAAAGGGCAGATTTAGGTTGTACTGTAACTGATAATCAGTCTTAAACTGCCCACTAAAAGGTAAGGTGTTGTGGATTATGTTGAAGGGTCCAGCAAAAATATGCATGTTAAAAAAAAAAAAAAAAGGGCAAGAAGATGGACGTTGGAAAGATAGAAGATAAAGGTGGTAACATCTATTTCAGGAGCCAGTATTGTGCCAGCTGATGCGCAGGTTTTTTGGGGGGGTAAAATTGTAGGTGTGGCTGAGCTGGTCTAAAAATTTCAATGATCTGTAGCACTCTCTAGAGGTTAAATCCAGTGCACGTGTCTAGGAGCCTCTGCTGAAGTCTACCAAATTATAATATTCCAAGGGACACCGTGCTTGTTGGCTAGTTTATTGTGTATAGCCATGAACATCAAATGTAATAGTAGTTTTAAATAAATTGACCTACAATAATTATTTTTTTTAAATTATTTGCTTAATTTATTATAAAGATAAAGTGAGTGGATAAAAATGGGTTGTGTATAACCGGCGAGGCCATTTCAGACTTCTGCCCCTTAATACATTTAACCTTTTTTCCAACAAATGTTGCGAAAGCGTAAAGGGTATGTACACTGTTAATATAACAATGTTATTGGATAGCTGTGGCTATAAATGTTGTGTTTTTTCCACTGTTCTAACATCCTCCCATAATCACCTTTACTCCAGGAAGTTGCTTTCTTTCCTCCTCCTGCTGCGTTGTTTGTAGCTCCGCCCCTCAAATTTTGGCAAATCCTTTGTGGAACAAATACTGTCTCAGCTGCAGAGCATGCGGCGTGACATGAGTGCAAGCATCGATGCGAGTGTAAACATGACGTCATCACTGCTCTCTGTGTTTGGTCACGGCGCACTGACACGGTGTGTGCTCTACAGCTAGGAACAGTATTGTTGACAAGAGAAATTTGTAGGTGCGCCAGAATGCAATGTATCCAGCCAAAAATACAGTGCCATGGGGATTGCAGTCTTATTGGAAAAATGCACTAAACACAATTGTTATTACAAACAATTCTGTGAGCAATATTTGTAAAACAGAACCACATGCAGAGTGTGGATAAATTAGGGACTACAGTATAAGCAACTGCAGTGTGTCTGGTCACATCTGCTAAATGATGACTGCCAGCAGTATTCTGGAAATCAGATGGAAAATAAGGGAAACGATTCACCATTTTAGGTAGCTAAAGATCGGCAGAACCTATTTTGGCGAGTTTTTCTGGTTTCATGGATACCATGGCCCAGGAGATGATCCAATAGTGAACAGTCCTGCATAGTTTACTCTTCAAAATAAAAAAAAATGTACATAGGTTATTCCACCTGGTTTTTCCAGTTCGCAATTGTCGTCATGGTTATGACAGTCCACATCACAGCCAATTACTAAATATTATCACCTGGCTGCTCCTCTGAGCATTTTTAAGCTCATAATGAGATGGAATTTTTTTTTTTTTTTTGAGAGGCAGAGGAAGAAAAAGACATTTTGCAGCAAAACAGAGTATCGGTAATTTATATCAGTAGCTTTTGAACAGATTTGGGATGTGATTTACCTATATTTTTGAACTGCCAGGACCTTGATCCCTTTCTACTCCCAGTGCTCCCTTTCAGTTGGAAAATGGTTTCCTTACATGTCCAGTGTAAAAATAACTTTAGCTAGGAATGAAGATCTACCCCACTAACCTAGGTTTCGCATTAATAAATATTCCTAAGATGCCTTACCTGACTCGGTCCTCTGCGCTTCTCATTTGCCCTGCGGCTGACAGCCACTCCACTTCCTGGTTGCAGCTGTCGGTAAAGGACAAAGCGCGACATCCTGCCCAATCGCCCAACAGCCGCACCAGGAAGTGGAGCGTCTGTCAGCGCAGAAAACCTGCTACTGTTTTTGCTTGAAACAAGCTCAAAACAGGAGCAGGTGTCGAGAGACCTGGTCAGGTTAGTGACTTCAGAGGCATCTTAGGAAAATTTTATTAATGCAAAACCTAGGTTTGGGGGGTTGATCTTCATTTCTAGCTTAAGTTATTTTTACACTGGACTGCCCTTTAATGCCGCTAGTTACTGTACAGAGAGCTGCTACAGAATGGCACCATGATAGCATACCATGGTACCTTACACTACATGTAAGTTAGAGTACAAAAGAAAAGACAAGACCAATATTATGGTACTTGCAGGTTGTATAGGCAAAGATTGGCAGATTTGCAAATACTGAAATAATATATATAATAATACATAGAGTAAATTATTTTTAAAAACTTTATTACAAAAGTAAGTTTATAACAGTATACAAACTGTTAATATTGCTTAAATGGATGATTGATAAAATGTGCATCTTAAAAAAGGCAAAACTAATCTGATGGGTAGTGAGAAAATTACAAATATAAAAAACAAAATTCATATATATATATAAATATACACACATAATATATGCACTGTCTGACATACATGTAAGGCTTGTTGCAGTAATTTACACCAAGCTCCAGCATCCTTAGCTAGAGCTTTGTAGCATGCTACATGTTGGAGGGCACAGTAAACCCTCTTCTATTTCTGCATTGTGGTAGAAACAGCAATATTTTTCCCCAGGAGAATGAATTTTCAATGGCAATTTATAATGAAAATTCACGTTCATACTGAGAAAGACAAAAACAGCCGTTCCCATTCAGAAATATAAAATTTTAGAGAAAGAAATCTTTTTGCACGAAGTATAAGCTATGCCCTCTGGATTTAGAAGAAGCAAACATGTGGTATGTACCCTTCAATGCATTAGAATGCATTAAGGTAAAATAAGGTGCTTGCTATTTCTGGAAATTATGTTCCTAAAATGCCTAATTTTCAATTACAAACATCATATCAAAACAAAAGGATTTGCAATATCATTATTAGAAATTATCTCAACCAAACAGCAGAAGTCTTCCCATTCGCTAAAAGTCCTCAAACATTCAGTTTTTAGCTAAAATTGCTTTAATGCCACTATTTGTCAGATTGAGTTAAATAAAAAGCCAACCTGAGAAAAAATCCACCCATTTTTATTCCAGATCTGTTACTGGTCTCACCGGGTACCGTAAATAAATACAGATGCTTTTTTATATGATTTGTGCTTTTTAGAGGAAGTTCTAGAAATGTTTACATTGCTGCGCATTCTGGATTGTAGTATCTCAGTGTGACCCCCTCCTTAATATACTATATTGTATATCTGTTGTATTCAATTAGATCAACTGGACTTGAAATGTAGTTCTTGAAGACGTCTTCAAGAACTACATTTCAAGTCCAGTTGATCTAATTGAATACAACAGATATACCATGACCTGGATGAATGAGAACCTTCACAAGCATACTATATTGTTATACTGTAGAGTTATCAAGATGGCTATTGGTAAGATGGTGAGTGCTGTTTTAGCCCAATCCCTCAGTAACTCCCCTTATTCTTCTAGCAAGTTGGATGTCCTGCACATAGAGCGTCACACGTTTGGCATGTAAACTGCAGAGGTAGGAGTCTTCAAAAAGTCGTACAAGAAAAGCTTCAGCAGCCTATAGAAGATAAACTGAAAGTTATAGCATAGAAAATGTAATGATAAAGGAACCTTTAAAATGAAACAAGAAAAAAGCATAATAGGAAGATGATTTTACAGACATTTTTCTTTTTCAAAGTATTAAAAGGAATGATTAATAAAAAGAAGGTATAGTTAAGTTATTTTGGTTTAAAGAGGAACTGTGGTAAAAAGATGATGCATTTTTGTAAGTTTACATACACTTTAAATCATTATCAAAAGATGCCAGGGGTCAGTGCAGACCCACAATCCTAGCCAAAATTTGTGCCAATTTTGCCATTCAGCATTTTTTTTTTTACATTTCAATGTTATACCGACTAACAATTTTAAAGGTTTTTATTGGCAAATACATTAAAACTATTAACGGGCATTTCTCCCCTTCCACCCCCCACAAACAAAGAATATCCTTCTTGCAATGCCCCATAACCTAGACCTCGCTAAGTTTATTTGCTCAAATTTGTTTACCTTACTTTAAACTTACTTACAGCTCTCTTTCAATTACCGGCCTTCTGCTGCTTATTCCGATTGCGAAAGCAGACAGGCAGATGCCCAGCGATTGGCCGAGTCTCAGTAAAACACTTTTACAAAATTAATGTTCCTTCATGGAGCAGCAGCAAGAGGGAGGGGAACCTCACTGGAGGAGGAGGAACAGTTAGAGGCAGAAATGGATTACACCAGGGAAAGGCCCTTCGGCTTCTGGATTGTATTTCAGCCAGCAGGACAACAATATGCAGCAGAAGAGAAAAGTATGGGTCATTTACAGAGTGGGCTCAGCATTGGGGGCAAATTTCAGTTGTGGGGTAGACATGCCTTTAAAATAGTCAACATTTACAGTGCTAACACCAAATTGTGTGGAAGTTGCTCCTGGGGACCATTTGATACATAGCAGTGTTCCTAGCAAAATGTGAGTGAAGTATAGCTTGGTTTGAAGCAACCCTATGCTATATGGTTCAAAATGCTTTACTGTTGGTGCAACACTGGACTGCTTATAGTGTTCACCTTTTTTTTTCTGGAAAAATCGATTTCAGATATCCAAACAGAAGGAAATAAATTACCTTTGCACCAGTATTCCACTGTACAATTTCATTATCTGTCCTTGCGTGCAGATGCACTCTACTACCTGCTGCAATTATTAAACAAGATCTGCACTATGATGGCGACTTGATCCTGTAGCGTCTCTTCAGTGAGGAGATTCTTGTTATGAAAATTCCTTCACCTCAAAAAAACAAATCACCTGAAGCTCAGGATGACCCGGGAAACGGTTCTTTTTGGTGCGATATTCTAATTGTAGCGATACCTTTTTATTGGAAATTCCATTTATAGAGACAATCTGTTTACTATATGCGACTGGAATAAACATGGCTACAACAATCTTATTGTGTAACTTTCTTAGCAACAATTACCTTGCATGGCCATTTTTGAAAAGTGGATGAGGTTGCATATGTTTCTTTGGAAACAGTAACAAAAGAATGATTTTAAGCACATCTGTCCCCTTTTATGGAAACAGTCGGAAATTTAGATTGTGACTTAAGCTGTAATCATTCAAACACGTGCTGATGACAGGACTATATTGATAACTATATTGATATTAGTTTACTAATTTTATTGTGCCAAGGCCAAAATCCAGTAAAAATGTAATTTTGTGTAAAGTAAAGGATAATGTGCCTATACACATGGATGATACGATCGCATGTGTACCGGTAGATCCTATGGAATCTGTCAGTACACGTGCAGTTGTAACCCCATACACGCCTCTAACCGTATCCCCAATGTATCAGGTGATCAGGCCGAAATAAATAGAATTGAATACATGTAAGCAGCACTTACCATGAGGTGTGTGTGTGTGTCGCTGCATTACTTTAATTCAGTACTTTAGCTCAGGCTTTACCTACAGCAATGAACAACCAATGGCAGGCCATGCAGAAGCAATTAACATTGGCCTTTTCAGCACCAAGGACTGATTGTTAAGGTAAAACAGCAGGCTTCTAACTAGTTTGAAGACCATAGTTCTCATTTGTATAGCAGAAAACAGCATCTACTGCCACACTGATGAACTTCAATAGCAAAAAGTATTATGAACCAGGAGTGGGTCAGGGTTAATGCATGTTGAGTTAAAGATAGGATTAATAAATCAAAACCAAACCAAATATTTGTTACTACACTCACCTCTTGCAAAGCCATAAGTGCCATAGATTGCCAGCAATAATTTAGCCCACGGGTGTAGATCATACAAAACTTCTCAAAGCAGGATATTGTGCAGCATTTCAGGTTAGACTTATATTTATTTGAGATTTCAAACTATTACAATTTAGAGTAATGGGGGTGATTTACCTGTATATAATTTTTAATTTGAGAGCTGGAGTTGCTCTTTAAATATCTGAAGCATCTTACATTTCAGCTACTATTCAAGTACCTTATTATCATAAACTCTTCTGCTGTGCGCATTTACTGGATTTTCTGCTGCCAAGTTATGGCTCTTGGCCTTCCTGTATTAAAGATCATGCTGAAGCATTAAGGAAGTCTGGCATAACAGTTTTCTTGTTGCTGCCGCTCCTCTAAGAAATTATATTGGGAGGTAGAACATTTTACCTGTTTTTGAAAAAGTTTACACTGTTTTTCAATTAATATAACGGGAGCCAGGAATAAAGATAAAACTTACCGGTGAGCGCAATCACTGCTTGCTCCACTGACATTTTAAGTCGGTTTATAGCGTGCATGCACACTAATGTACAGTCGGGACCATTCAGAGGAGCAAGTGATTGGTTCAAACTTGCGGTGTTTTCTATCTATGTTCCTAGCTCTGGCTCAGTATCCCCTCTCCCTCTATTAAAACTCCTCTTTCCTTTGACCTGACTTAATTTAAACTAAGCATGCTGGTAATGACTACATCCAGCACTGAGAGGGAGAATTTCCCACTATTTAATTCACACATATCAACCCTTCCAGACAGTTACAGCAAAATCCAGTAAATCGCACAGCAGAAGAGTTTATGATAATAAGGTACTTGAATAGTAGCTGAAATGTAAGATGCTTCAGATATTTAAGAGCAATCCAGCTCTCAAATTAAAATTTATAAGGTAATCACCCCCATTACTCAAATTGTAATAGTTTGAAATCTCAAATAAATATAAGTCTACACTGAAATGCTGCACAATATCTGCTAAAATCCAGTAAATGCGCACAGCAGAAGAGTTTATGAATAAGGTACTTGAATAGTAGCTGAAATGTAAGATGCTTCAGATATTTAAAGCAACCTCCAGCTCTCAAATTAAAATTATATACAGGTAAATCACCCCCATTACTCTAAATTGTAATAGTTTAAATTACCTTATTATCATAAACTCTTCTGCTGTGCGCATTTACTGGATTTTAGCAGGATATTGTGCAGCATTTCAGGTTAGACTTATATTTATTTGAGATTTTCAAAACTATTACAATTTAGAGTAATGGGGGTGATTTACCTTTATATAATTTTTAATTTGAGAGCTGGAGTTGCTCTTTAAATATCTGAAGCATCTTACATTTCAGCTACTATTCAAGTACCTTATTATCATAAACTCTTCTGCTGTGCGCATTTACTGGATTTTGCTGTAACTGTCTGGAAGGGTTGATATGTGTGAATTAAATAGTGGGAAATTCTCCCTCTCAGTGCTGGATGATAGTCATTACCAAGCATGCTTAGTTTAAATTAAGTCAGGTCAAAGGAAAGGAGGAGTTATTTAATAGAGGGAGAGGGGATACTGAGCCAGAGCTAGGAACATAGATAGAAAACTTACCCGCAAGTTTGAACCATCACTTGCTCCTCTGAATGGTCCCGACTGTACATTAGTGTGCATGCACGCTATAAACCTGACTTAAAATGTCAGTGGAGCAAGCAGTGGATTGCGCTCACCGGTAAGTTTTTATCTTTATTCCTGGCTCCCGTTATATTAATTGAAAAACAGTGTAAACTTTTTTCAAAAACAGGTAAAATGTTCTACCTCCCAATATAATTTCTATGAGGAGCGGCAGCACAAGAAAACTGCTTATGCCAGACTTCCTTAATGCTTCAGCATGATCTTTAATACAGGAAGGCCAAGAGCCATAACTTGGCAGATGAAAACTGTATGAGCTGTAGATCCTCAACAAAACAATATTGGCAGGTGGGAATAATCAATCCTACCTCCCTGTCCCTGGTACTTGTCTATGTATTGTTGTTGCACATCCAGTTGTGTGTTTTGTTGGGTCCCCCATATAGGCGAGATGAGCTTTTGAGATAGTGCTGTAGAATATAGTCTGATTGATTCGGCTGTTCTTCTTCGGATACGCAGCATCTCTGGTACTTTAGCTGCCTGGCTAGGTAGTACATTTGGAAGATTGGGAATCCTAAACCTGCGTCATCTTTGGATGATTTGTTTTTGTTGCCAGATAAAGGATGTCAGTAAACTGGGGGATGTAGCTCATGGAGTGTTGTAGTATGTATAGGACTTTTGGTAGTATGAAGATTTTTATTACATTGATTTTTCCTATTAGGTTTAGTGGGAGTACTTTCCAGTTTTGAAGTTTGTCTTTAATAAATTTAATTAGTGAAGAGATGTTAAGGTTGTGAAATTCTGATGGTGATTTGGTGATATATACTCCAAGGTATTTGAAGGAGTTAGTAGTTTGTATTTGTGACATCGCATTGTCGTCTATTGGGTATAGATATGACTTGTCCCAGTATATATATATTCCAGATTTTAGGCTATAGTCGTTTATAGTTTTGATTGTTGCCTGTAAAGATTCATTTGTTGCATCTTAGTAGATGATCTTGTCATCAGCGTAGAGCCCTATTTTTTCCTCATAGGGGCCAAGTCTCAAACCTTCAATGGGTGTGATTTGATTTTGCATGCTAAGATTTTGCTAGATGGGTTGGACTGGATGGACGTATGTCTTTATTCAACCTCAAATACTAAATATAATAGCCAGAGCGAATAGGAACGGTGAGATAGGGCAGCCTTGTCTGGTACAACGGTGAAGTAGGAAGGGTTCAGATGTGGTTCCTTGCACTGTTATTCTGGCTGTGGGCGGGGTGTATAGCAGTTGTATCCAGGCTATGAATGTTTGTCCAAATCCAAACCCTACGGTGGGCAGATTGTAGAAGTTTAATATAATATATGGTGCAGAGTCTATTTCAAGTGCTGTTAATACAAATCTCCCTTTGGCATCGGTTTTGCTTTGCCAAAACTGTATTTCTGATTAAGGTTGGTACCCTAGAGTAAGTTGAGTTGCAGCTATGCGGTGCCCATCCTACCTATAGTTTTTGTAGGTATTAAGTATCTTGAATTAAAAAAGTGTGTCTCCTGTAGACACATTATGTCTGGGGATTGTCGGCTTGTTACATCTTGAATAATGCTTCTTTTTTTTGGGTTACCCATGCCCCTGACATTCCAGATCATAATTTTAATATTTGAACTCATGGCCTAACGTCAGGTAAGAGAGAAGAGAAAGGGACAGAAAAGGAGGGGAGGGACCCCAAGCCACCAGTGTTTAAGTATATTCCTTGGTGGGCGCCTGTCTGTCGCGCCCCCAATGTTATCCTTTTTGACATTTATCTATTGAGCAGAGATTATATAGATTAATAAAATTTATAACATTTAACCAGTTAAACATAAAAACAACCTAAACAAATAATACATTATCAGGGGTTATTTCAGTAACCATATACCCTGAATAGGGGGAAGTGGACAGAGAGAGATACTTTACACTTAGCTAGTGCACATGTTTGGTTATATATTTCAAAACAGTGGTTTAGACTCCTGTTATATGCCAAGTAGGTTTAAGGTTAGTATGTTGATCAGCATAGTTAGTTGAGGCTATTGTTTTACATCTATTACATTGTAGTTTGGTGTGGGGTCTCTGATATGGCCGCCATGCTGTAGCGCTTGCATGATGTTGTAGGTGCTGTTATATGTATCAGAGGCCCCACCCCATAATGAAGGGTGAATATACCCAGGTTAACCACATTTTGAGGCTATATTCAGTTTCATACAGTAGAATATACATATATACCATTCTTGTATTATATATCAAACATTACTTGTCTTGTATATAATTCCCAGCATTTGCTTGTTTCTTAGAGAGTTCGTATTCTCATGTTCGTTTTAGTGCATTCAGGTATCCAGATATACGTTCCGGATCATATGATATGTCTTAATAGATATTGTATATAAAAGTTGCATAGGGACTAGAAAATAAAGAGTGTCCAAAAAGGGTCTCCGTGGGCTCAGTTAGTTCTGTCTGACAATAGGAGATTTTGGCATATTGGGAGATAGTTAGTTTTGGCCAACAGGCTTACAGGAGCATAGAATTTAGAGTGCTTCTGTTTTGGAACTTTTTTAGTGAGCACAGTTGTTCATAGTGAATTGGTAGGTGTTTATGGTTATCATACTTTACTGGAGGAATTCGGTCTTGTGGTGCAGTCCATGTGGATCGTTCAATGTTTTTAGGCTGCTATACCGTTGGTGTCTAGCCACTTTGTGGTAATGTAGAGTAGTGGGTGTTGTTTTCTTTGATAATCCGGAGTCTTGCAGGAAACATCATGGAATACTCCATACCGGCTTTGCGTAGACGTTGCTTAATCACAATGATGCTCTCTGTCTTTGTAATTCCGGTGAGTAGACTGGGTATATAGAGATAGTTGCATCTTCATGCTGGAGTGGTGCTTGGTTCCCCGCCATATATTGTCTCTGTCCCTGGAGTTCAGTAGGCAGGCTATTATTGGTCTCGGCCTAGCTCCGGCTGGCAGGACCTTTTTAGGTGTCCGTTGGGCTCTTTCAACGGTGTAGATTATTCCTTCCAAATTTTGTAACCAACCTTTCCTCCACGAATTTGGTAGGTTTAATACCTTCGGTACACACCAGGAATCCCACTAACCGAATGTTCTGTCATCTGGATCTGTTCTTTAGATCTTCTGCTTTGTTTAAATACATGGTAAGTTGTGATTGTAGGAGGTTTAATACGCTTGGTATGGGCTGCATGGTATCCTCCATTGTAGAGATGCGGGATTGAGTTTCACTTACGCGATTGCACACTTTTTGTAAGTCTTGCTGGAGGATTCCTATGTCCACCCTGGCTTCCTCAAGAAAGGAATAGTACTCTGCTTGTGTTACACACCAGAAAAAAAGGCCCAGTATAATAGCTAAATAGCTAAATAATGTAACAATGTTTAATATCTTAAACAGCACATATATAAAGTAACACTTTTATGAGTCAATATATAGCTGGCCAGCCACAGTAGATATAATATACAATGTAACAACCTATACACAAAATATATAAATGAGTAACACTGTGGATATCCCTCAGATAGGTACTAAAAATAAGGATAAAATTATATAATAAATAGCCATGCTAAAAACCACAGATATAAAAGCAAAAACAAGCAAATGTCTGTGTCCAATAAATAGTAACTCCTTGTGGTGAATGCGGCATGCCTGACGAAGCTAGAGATAGCGAAACGCGTAGCAAGACGCAATGGAAGTGACGTTGTAGCCCGAGGCGTGGTGAGAGCTGGAAACTATTTGGGCTTGCGTGCCCGGGTGACTGGAATAGATTTGGAGCGTCCTGAGTGAACCCAGACGACTGCAATATATTTTGTTTGAGAGGACGCCGGCAGATTGGCCTATCTATCAGCTTGTGCATGTGGATCCCAAGTTGCCTTTTGAGCCACGGACCTGCTATATGGTAAAGTCCGGGGGGCCATCCTGACAAGGCCGTTTACTATCCAGTCACTACAGGAATTACGGTGGAGTATAATTATTACTACACTTACCTCCAGCCTCTCCATACATTGTATATTATATCTACTGTGGCTGGCCAGCTATATATTGACTCATAAGTGTTACTTTATATATGTGCTGTTTAAGATATTAAAGCTATTATACGGGGCCTTTTTTTCTGGTGTGTATCACAAGCAGAGTACTATTCCTTTCTTTTTATCTTCAGGGTTTTACCCCATTAGGGGTTTTCTTTGGCTGCTTCGTACCCTTTGTTATACTTCCTCTATCAAGGCAGCGAGTCTTGATTTTATATCTCCGATTGCAGTAAGCAGGCTGGTATGGACTTGGGCAAGAGTAGGCTCTTCTTGTTCTGCTGTTGCACTCTTTGTATGAGCTTGTGCTGGCTGCTGCAGGTCGCAGGCCTGATCTGCAGGTGAGCCTCGTGGCGGCATTGCTGGATCGGGAGGATTCGGCTCGCGTGGCAGCTAAGTTTCTCCATCGCTGTGTTGTCCGGCTTGTCCTTATCTTTGCTTTTGCCCATGATTTGAGTGTTTAGTGCTCAGGATATCGTGGAAGGGTAGAAGTTTGTCCAGGTCCTCTCTCTAGCACGTCCTTTCACGTCGCCATCTTGGACAAGCCCCATTGAGTCAGTGCATTGTAGGTCTATAGCCTAAGATGTTAAAGGGTATGTCCACCCCCCCAATAAACTTTTGGTAATTTGCTGACAACCCCCTAAAACCTGGGGAGTTGTCAGCCAATCACAGGAGATGCTGCTGGTCCGACCCCTTGAGGTTTTGGGGGGTTGTCAGCAGAATATCAAAGTTTTTTTGGGGTGGACATACCCTTTATTAAGGAATCAAATAGGATAGATATTTTGAGCTCCCCTCACACATATGCAAAAAAGGAACAGATACTTCTGGGTTATAGCTGTTGTATTCAATTAGATCAACTGGAGTTGAAGTTTAGTTCTTGAAGACGTTTCGCTAGTCATCCGACTGGCTTTCTCAATTAACATATTGGCAAAGGAACGTGACTGGTTCAAGAGAGGTGTTAAGGAGGCCATTTATGTGAAAATAAAGAAACCAAGCCTAAATAGAGGTGGGGGGGTTCGACACCATCCTGTCTGCCATGTACAATGCTGAGAACCTTCATAAGCATACTTCTGGGTTATTTACATGGTATGGTTACTGAAAGAGTTTGAATCTAATAATGCTTGAAAATGCATGAATTTTAATATTCTCCCTGTGCTTGTGTGGATTTCCTCCAGACACTTGGGTTTCAATCATAAAGACATACTGTGCTTAGATTGTAAGCTCTACATGCCAGATGTACTGTAAATGAATTAAATTCATGAATATGCAGTGCTACACAATACAATACAAAGATGAACTGTCAGTTTGCAATCTGCATGAGTTTTATTTTTTCTTTAGTTGCCTTTTGAAGGATTTACAAGTGGCTTACTGTGTATTTTTTCTTGTTACATCTTTGTGGTAAAAACACAAAGTGATTAGAAGGGATTTAGCTTGCAGTACATTGCTGTTTTACAATACAGTTACATGAAAGTATATGGACTACACAATAGTAACATGAACCTAATAAATTATATGATATATATTACATGTATGAACTGTGATTCACACTCAGTTTTCACTGTGTAATTTTATTAGTAGATTTTAGCAGTCAGCACAAGATAAGCATACATGTGTATGAGGTCTAAATTTGGTCTAAATTTAATTAGAAACTTTGAACGCTAAGAAGTGCAGATAACAGGGTTAAACCATACAACCATTTTCTTTGTATTTCTCAGTGAATGCCTTAACAGCAATACAATAGTTGCGTAGTCGAGTTATACCACATCTCTTCTTGCCCGGCAGCTCCTCTACCCAAGAATTTTTTTCAAGAATGTATCGAATGCTGAAAAAAAAGGGATACAAGGATATCAAATAAATTGGCAAGAGGGAATAAAAAATAGAAAATATCAATGATAGGAATTAAGAAAGGAAATTATTAAAGGGGATGATAATTGCAAACTATTTTTTCATTAATTGCAATCCGCCATGTTATCTGATGTTGGATGTCTCCTGGGAGTAATGCCACGTTTAAAACATTTTCAGGGGTGTAACTACCAGGGGATCAGCCTCTGCAAATGCATAGAGGCCCAATCATCTTACTTCCCCTATGAAAGATACAGCCTCTCCCCAGAAAACCACTATATATGAAGCAGGGATTCCATTATAATTTTGCTGGGAGGCCCAGTTCTAGTTACGCCACTGATTGTATTTATAACCCACCTTCCTGTATATTGATTTTGTACTGAAATCAGGGGGTGTATTTAATTGATTTGTTTATTCAGGTGATTCATTCATTTTCTACTGTGATCTTACTGAACTCTGGTATTATAGTGCTAAGGACAGAGAACCACGGAGGGACTGGAGATGGCTATTTGGACAAGCTCAATAACACAAAAGGACTAAAAGAGTATTAGGAATTGTAGGGCTAATATATTTAAAAGGAAATAGTCCCAGAATGTCCACCCATCCTTCCTCTTACTGTCCTTGCTTGTCCTTGGTGAGTCCATCTCGACCCATTATTAAATATTCCTTCTCTTTGTCCAGACGCATTTTGCATGACATGCGCTGATAGAACACACGTGTGTCTCCATCTTTAATTTTCTCATCAGAGCCTGCAGAAAGAAAACAACTGATGTAAATGAAAAATCAATAGCTGAGCTGCTATAATAAACATCTTACAACTGATAGGGAAAGCATGCACTCAACTCACTCACCATCCATCATTGAGACCATAGTCTAAGTAGAAGACTAAAAAAAGTTAAGGACTCATCAGGTACATTGATTTGATTAAGGTAAATATGGTTTTCCCGATTTTCTAATAACCTTATACACATGCTGATACAACTCATAAAACATTAAGTTCATATTTGCAGGGATCAAAAGAACAAAATAATTTCACTTACAACACCCCCTTATTACCAATCATCTGTCAGCCTGTTGGTCTCATTAAATGCCAGGGCATGTTTAAGCCTACAGGCATTTTTATCAAGAGCGTGTATTGACAGAATAGCACAAATTCAATATTTTTCACTTGCTGTTAAGGCCTGAAGAATGGTGACCCTGAAAATATGTTTACAACTATGGGGCAAAACATGTAAATAAAAACTGTGGGCCTCAGTGTTTACACATCCACTGCAACTCTCTCCACAGTACAGGACATTTTTAAGGTAAAATGAGTTTGACTTGGTCAATTCTATTAGCTGAAGATTTCCCTACAGGGAAGGAAACATTAATGTTAGAAATTGATGGTGGTGCAGTTAAGCAGACTGAAATAAGGGTGAGTGTGTCTGTACTTCAGTAAGTGAGTCTGAGTTAAAAGGGATGTGTATAAGTATTACATAGTGTTACATAGAATTGGAAGTTGAATAAAGACATACTGTAAGTCCATCTAATCCAATCTTTTTACCCTACCCATTATCCATAACTAACACTTCATCAAGAGGAAGGCAAAAAAAAGAAACAGTTTGAAGGAGAAAAAAAAGCTTCCTGACTCCAATCTGGCAACTGAAAAGGATCCCTGGATCAACCAGAACTATTTACATTAATACCAGTAATTTTCAATATTTTGCAATATTAGAAACTTATCCAGCTCCCAATTGAAACTGTCCAATTAAGTTGGCATCATTACATTGGCTGGAAGACCGTTCTACAGTTCACTTTTTTAACTATCCAATGAAGTTGCCATTATCACATTAGCTGGAAGACCATTCCACTGTTTTACTGTTTTCACTGTAAAGACACCTTTCCTAACTTGAGAGTTTATTGTATGGCCCAATAATCATGTATTTATATAAGGTGATCATATCACCTCTTAGGAGCCACTTTTCCAGTGTAAAAATCCCTTACTTGTTTAATCTGACCCCCATAGTCAAACCCCTCCATTTTTCTTATTAATTACTTATGTCCCCTTTATGTACAGGGTTCCAAAACAGCACCATATATTACAAATGAGGCCTTACCAGTGTTTTGTAAAAAGAGAATATTTTTCTCTCTTGAATCTATACCCCTCTTTGTACAGAACAATATCTTACTAGCTCTAGCAAGTGCTGGCATACACTGTTAGATAGATATAATTTGGCTATACACATACTTGACTGAATAGCATATCTGTTGTATTCAATTAGATCAACTGGACTTGAAATGTAGTTCTTGAAGACTACAATCTTTATAACATCTATGTAACAATCTATGGAACAGTCTATGTAACATCTAATGTAACATCTATGTAACAGTCTATGTAACAATCTATATAAGTCTATGTACAATCTATGTACAGTATTAACAATCTATGTAACAGTCTATGTAACGGTCTATATAACAATCTATGTAACAGTCTATATAAGTCTATGTAACAGTCTATGTAAACAAATCATTATTAACAGTCTATGTAACAATCTATGTAACATCTTATGTATCAATCTATATAACAGTTCTATGTACAATCTATATAACAGTCTATGTACTAACATCTATATACCAGTCTATGTATAACAGTCTATGTAACAATCTATATAACAGTCTATGTAACAATCTATGTATCAGTCTATATGACAGTCTATGTAACAATCTATGTAACAGTCTATGGGCACCAGAAGAAGTGGAACAGTAATCCTTCCCTTAACACATGCCACTGAGCAGGGGCCAGGTGACTCACCTTGGAGGGCCGTAGGTTGAGGACCCCTGATCTAGGCCCTAACTAACAGATAATCTAAAAAAAAATAAATAAATAACTATCCTAGGTTAGACAGTCATATCAAATACAATCAAATATTTTTTTTTTTTTATCAAGATCTTCCTTTTAAGCCATTTCCAGACACATTTGTTTTTTTATGACAGGATCTCAGTTTGTTTCTAGCAAAGAAGAAAAAAAAATAAAACTACAATAAAAAATAAATAAAAAAACAAAACAAATATTTTTGCTAGAATAAAAGGCAAGTGTCTGAGTTAACCTTACATCTTGTTGACCAAACTCTTTACAGGCCGGTCACTCACCGGCCCTTCCTGCCATATACTTGCCATATATACATTTTTACCATTATTGTCTGCCAATATTCTTTAAGCCAAAACCATCATCTGTTTAAAACTAAATTCTTTTTAGTCATAATGGAAACTCACAGAGCTGTCTTTCATTGTCATTACGTTTCCTTTTCTGTAAATGTAACATTGTTTTAAAACGTATCCATTTCTTACCCGGAGAAATGGTAAAAAATCCAGAGCAGTAACCCCTGGAGACTCCCAGAACTTTATAATATCGATAATGCATTGGTGGATTTCTTGACTTGGATCTGAAAGGTCATACTATAAGGGAAAGGAATTAAATATATGAGATATATTTAGAATACGTTGTAGGAAGATAAAAAACACAAATCATAAACTTTATGTTTGTTCATTCTTAGCCATTCTAATAGCATCTTTCAGTTAATTAAAAAAAAAAAAAAAGAAAAAAAAGAAGTCCATTAAGATCCAGAGAATTCATTAGTGTAAACATGTGCAAGGTTTGGGATCTATATGAAAGGTAAAATATGTTTATGTATCTTATTGTGTTTCTATTCCAGAAGTTTTATAAAATCAAGTAATTTGACTTTCTTAGCAATTCCTTACCTATATATACCTATTCTATTCCTTCCCCCAAAGCATGCACAGCTGCTGTATGGAAGGAGGTAAAAATGAAAGAGCCGAGCTATACTGTAAGATTTTAAAGGGCATGTCCACCCCAAAACTAGAGTAACCCACTACTGGTCCCACTGTGTAGTGTAAAAAAATCCTTACCTTACATCCCTGCTCCTTATGGTTCTAGGCACAAGATATAATAAGATATAATTATTAGTGGGCCCACATCATCTTCTCATGTAAGCGTATGTAAGTGTATGTTCAAAGATATGATGGACCAATGCTAATTGCAAGGGTTTACAGCTCTGCTAATTTCCAACAATAAATAGTGAATCATCAGCATTCCCACTGGCAGCGACTTCCAACGTAATACAAGTAATTGGATCCCTGCGCCCTAAAAACACATATTCTTCTCCTGTAGTATAAAAATAGAAGCTTTATTGATGATAAAAAAACAAACAAAAGATCACGTCTGGCCACAGTTCACAGTTCTGTGGAACAGTTCAATGTGATGTTATCCAATAGATGGGAGCGACAAGGGCTGGGGATTTTCTACAAGCCCCCACCTCAGGAGTTCCCCTGTTATTTACATTCTAGTTTATGCACCTATGGTTGTGGCATTACTTTGGATCCTTACTATTGTATGTTGACTACTGGCGAGTTAATTCGCAATCTATGCTAACACCTCTTTTAACACTTTAGTCAAACACTGGTTTTCATTACTGTAACTGCAATCATAGAGCACCACTACCCAAAATAATAGGCTATGAAATAAATATCACTGTAGTAACAGTAGCAATTAAAGAGAGAAAGGAGTGATGGGTAAGGGAAGTCGTATAGCAATATAGGAAGGAGTTAAGAAGACAGAAAATGTCCAAAAAAACGTAATTGATAAAGTGTGGACAGGTTATGTTTCACCGTGATGCCAAAGGTCAGCTCAGCAATTATTTTGCAGGTTCGCAGAGAGAATGATTTAGACAGTCCACTGGTGCCCCTTCACCTGTGGCAGTCCTAGGACAAATGATATTTTACATTTAATTGCACGCACTTTTTTGTGTGGGTGGATATGGAAAACTAATCGGCTTGTTGCTTACCGTATCTAACCATACCAACGGGCTCCTAATTAAGCAGGTGGGGGTGTTTATAAAGGTTCCTAGTGATGTTGGATTCATTTTCCTACTAAATCATCTTTTCGACCAATGTACAAACTATGACCATGGGCCCTAGATTTCTAACTTTAAATATAGGGAATATTCATGGAGCATATCCTAAAGCATCTCGGGAGTAAAGAAACACAATGTCAGCCTACAGCACCTGGAATGGCAGATTCTATTTATTCTAAAATTTGGCCATTTCACAGATTTACTTACTTGTCTTGATAGACTTCCCACTCCTACATTAATATTCCATACCAGTATCAGAAATGTACAAACAGGCAATCTATTAATGTGGGATTATGGTCCTTTTTCTTTACATTTGTATTATCTATAAGCATTACAATTCAGGATCCCAACTGAATTAATTGCATGAAAATGTTTTACATGATCCCCTGAACAGTTTTCATTCCTGCTAGAACTTTCTTATTAAGATTGGAACATTAACCTAAACTGGCGTTTGAGTCACAATAACCTGTGTGTTGCACCCACTCACCTGGCACAATAACCTTGCTTCTCTGCACAGTACAGTCTCTAGGTCTCTGTGTACACTTTTTTGTAGAGATGAGTGGGTGAGGCGTCTCTGCACCTTCCAAGCAGGAGTGTAGTCTCCAGAGAAAGATCCTTCCCCCCAAGAGTTTTAGATCCCCTGTTAGGCAGCACAGAAATATAATGATAGGAGAAACAGATCATCCAAGTATTAGCATAGAGCAAACATACCTGTTATTATGTCTATATTGTGTGTTATACATTAATAACATGTGGATGAATAGGATTTTCAACTATTAAAAGCTTCACTCTTGGATCCAAACTCCAGTAAAAACTAAAAAAATCCCAAAATTTTCAATAAAACTGGAATGTCATTTAAAAAACCCTCGCCGTTATGGCAACCATATCTGGGATGGGCATTAACTGTGTTGGACTCTCACTAAACAGAGAACGAGTTAACACATTTCTTTTTTAAATATAGTTTTAGTATTAGATATTTATACAGAACTGCAGCGAGGTGTACAGAGAGTGGCGTGTAACAAGCTTTGCTCTCCCCTGCCCATTTATTTACATTGCAGAGCTTTTATTTTTTTTAAAAAAACTTATAACATACTGTAGATGTAGATCCATGTATCTGTATAGTGACCTGACCCCAATGCACATCAGTATAGTGACCTAACTGAACCCCAATGCATATCAGTATAGTGACCTGAACCCCAATGCATATCGTATAGTGACCTGAACCCCAACGCATATCAGTATAGTGACCTGAACCCCAATGCATATCAGTATATTGACCTGAACTGAACCCCAATGCATATCGTATAGTGACCTGAACCCCATGCATATCAGTATAGTGACCTGAACCCCAACGCATATCATATAGTGACCTGAACTGAACCCCAATGCATATCAGTATAGTGACCTGAACCCCAATGCTATCAGTATAGTGACCTGAACCCCAATACATATCAGTATATGACCTGAACCCAAATACTATCAGCATAGTGACCTGAACCCCAACACATATCAGTATAGTGACCTGAACCCCAATGCATATCAGTATAGTGACCTGAACCCCAACGCATATCAGTATAGTGACCTGAACTGAACCCCAATGCATATCAGTATAGTGACCTGAACCCCAATCATATCAATAGTGACCTGACCCCAATACATATCAGTATAGTGACCTGAACCCAAATACATATCAGCATAGTGACCTGAACCCCAACACATATCAGTATAGTGACCTACCCCAATGCATATCAGTATAGTGACCTGAACCCCAACGCATATCAGTATTGACCTGAACCCCAACGCATATCAGTTAGTGACCTGAACCCCAACGCATATCAGTATATGACCTGAACCCCACGCATATCAGTGTAGTGACCTGAACCCCAACGCATCAGTTAGTGACCTGAACCCCAACGCATATCAGTATAGTGACCTGAACCCAATGCATATCAGTATGTCAATGAAACAAGTTTATTGAGTCCAGGCAAGTAGGATATGAGGTGCCCCCCCTAACGTCTGTGCCACATCAGGTAAGAATCAATGCATAGGGCTAAAGGGAGGCACACTCAAGCATGCTTTCAAACAATAATTTAATCAGTGCTGAACCATATACACACATTTGGGGAGTCTAAGCCCCCCTAGGAGGGGGCTTAGCCTTCCGAAACATTGTGTATATGGTTCTCAGTACTTGATTAAATTATTGTTTGAAAGCATGCTTGAGTGTGCCTCCCTTTAACCCTATGCATATCAGTATTATCACCTTAACCCAAACCTGACAAACAGAATTAAACAGAATCTGTAAGACAGTCACCACATTCTCCCTATATAAAGTATTTATAAAGTGTAGGGAGATCGTTCGTGATTGAAATATGATCGTGGCAGACTCCCTATACTTTAGTACGGGGGGGACCAAAACGAAGAAAATGTCCTAGCCGTACTGACCATTTTGTGCATACACACCACATTAGCGATAAAGGGCCAATCTCATTGGAACCAACAGGATTGGCCCTATATTGCCAATGTGTGTACCCAACTTTAGGATTCGAGTAGTTCTGCACCCCACAGATGAATGTTGAATGGACCCATCTGGATCATTATTGTCAGCTTTTCACACTCCAAGACTGCCACCCTGTGGCTAAACAGAGAACCACATAGCATAGTTTGTTACAGTGGTATTTTTTGTAGAATATTTCTGATAAAAGGTTATTGCAAGCACAGAAAATATTAAACATTAATTTCATGAACTTGCGATTTTACTTGTAATTTGAAAGATTTAATGGGGAACTAAGGCCTCCATACAAGTGGCCTTTATTAAGGGCACGGTTCATTTAAATGATTCCAGAATCATTCTTCTAGCTGCAGTCTATCCAGAGTTACAGCAGTATAAGCGCTAGGCAACACTTGCATGTTAAAAAGTGCACACTAGTGCTGGCCAATTGTTGTGGCCACACTAGGTGATCTGCAATCTGCATTTTTTTGCGCAATCGCATGAGCTCTGATTATGGAGCATTTCCGAATTACAGCACACGGCAATGTGCACTGGTGATTCGGAAACTGCCTCCAAGTTTAAAGGTCCACTGCTGAGACAGAACCTCATTAGCTGCATCATTAGCCCCAAAACTTTTAAATCCTTTTTAAAGCTAGCCACAAGCCTGAATATATTTTTTTCCTCTCTCTAAGGTGTCTATAGGAAATGACAGAGAAGCTTCTTAACTCAATTCAATTTTTGGGGTGGGGATAAGAACATGGATTATACCATCTGTCACAGAAACAGGCAAGACTGGGAAGTGTACGTTTACAGCGCTGTATCTGTGGTTTGTAGGGCTTCTTACACAGCGGGGGGAACATCTTTCCAAACTGTAAGTAAAACAGATCTTAGCTTTTGGGGGGTGTTCTATTAGATACTACATTTTTGTAAAAGGGCTGTTCATGCCCTTTAATAACATTAACCCCAATGTACATGTATCTGTAAAGCAGTTAATAACATTTACCCCAATGGAAGATGATAACCAAGTAAACATGCCAATGAAATAATACAGATAAAATACAGACAAAACAAAGTAGATGGTAAACATTAGTCATATCTATTGAATAAATACCTATGTAACTCTTGGGTCTCCCAGCAAAATCTGCCCATTTCTTAAGTAGGGCTTCTCGGATAAGAGCAGAACTGTTTAACACAACAAACTCTGGAGGACAAGGAAGAAAAAGATGTCAGTACTAGAGCAGTGCATGGGTTTTATTATTGCCAATATGCAGTGAGCGGATCACCTGACCAAGGTTTATATGTTCTGATTATTTAGAACCTGTGTACAAAATATAGCAATAAAAAAAAAATCATCAGCTTGAAAATTTCCCCAATTTCCATTACCATAACAACTGATTTTTACTGTCATAAGGGACAATTGTCCCTGAAAATATCTTTACCATTTCCTCACAGAAAGTAATTATCTGTGTGCCCTGCCACATTACAATGTTTACATGTTTATTTACCAATAGTGATCCCTCTCTAACAGATATACACTACACTGTGGATCTATCAGCTGCTGGGAATGCATATCAGAGCTATGGGAGTGAGCTATAAGCCTTTTCCACAAGAGGAACACAAATCAGATAGGCAGACTTACCTTTGTCCCAAAAACTCAAACGGTAAATATCACCATATTTTCGAGAGAGATGTAGCAAGTGAACTGGCAAATCCCTATGTGCCAGGTGAAGAAGATTGCCTAAAAAAGGAAGGGGAAGAGGGCAAGGTGGGTAAAGCCTGTCATCCTTAGGGAATCTTCTGATGTACTTCATCCCCCATTGTAGGAAGAAGAGAGTGATGAAGAGGATAAGGAGCAGTACAAGAGCCATAAGGACACTAAAACACATGACAAGGCTGGTGTTTTGGTAAATGTGAAGTACATAACCTTGAACAGGATGGGTGGAGGCGAAGTAAAGTGACACGAGAAGGGAAATCATACAGAGACCAACAACAAATACTGCTATATAGTCACAAATGAGAGGAGATTAGAACATGAATTGCTGCTTTAGGTTCATGCAGGTCCCACGTTACAAACTTTACCTGGTAATAAACTGCTAATATATTCTGTTCTGATAATACAGATAAGAAAAATGCAGAATTATATAAAAGCTAATCATGGCACTGCAGGCAACAGAACTGCCCTCCTACCTTTCAATCATCTAATCAGCGTCTCCAGAAAACTAAATGTAGTCAGAAGATGCTGGGATTTGTAGTTCAAGAACAGTTAAATGACTTAAAATTATGCTTCAACTGCAAGATTTTCACAATTCTCTAGTGCCAGAATAGATGCAATTTATATTTATGTTTAAAGCGTTAACAGTGGTGTCCATAGGACAATTGTAAAAAGATCTCTCATACCTCAAACAACCCCAGGATTGATGTATCTAGCTGTTGTAAATCCAAAGTTATAGGTATGCAGAATTTCACTTAGTCTGCACTGTCACTATGTCATCATTTACATGTATGTCCTTTATTATAAAATGATAATGAGTGTAATGTCATATGTCGTAATGTAGTTTCATAACTCAGAGCTCACACTGCTGTCATGGAATGATTTATTCTGTAATAACCGATAATAAACTTTATCCACTGTTTAAGCATTCCCAATTTCCATCCTCCTCACGAGGAGTGGCAATATTGAAAAACAAAACAACACAAGTTGAGCTTGTGGAAATGAGAAAGAATACAATGACTTCCCATTGTTATCTTAGCATCCTATGTCCCACCTCCATTTAAGATGTCCACTTTACAGGAAGCCCCTACAAACCCAATAAACAGGTTTGCTAAGCTTATGCAGAGTATCAGTTTGGTAGATGCCTGGAGACAGGCATTCTCCTGCTTCTCTACCACATAAAATACAATGTCAAGAATTGACATGATATTTGTACATGCAACTCTAACTCCATATCTAACTCAAGCTAAATATGCCCCCAGAATTCTGATCATGCTCCTATCTGATCACCAGGGATTCTGTTAGAGAGGGATCACTATTGGTAAATGTGAGGTGCTATAAAGAACCCAGACTATCCTGTCATGCTTCAATCTTATTACATTTATCAGTACAGGACACAGGTTCATGGCTTTTATTGCTTAAATAATGTAATAAACCATTAACAAACTCACTTCATTGTCTCAGAGAAGTGGGCATGGAGAAGTTTTCCTTTCGGTTCCCCTATTATATATAGCAGGGATAAGCAACCAGTAGATCTCCAGATGTTTGAAAAGTACAAATCC
Source organism: Hymenochirus boettgeri (assembly GCA_019447015.1). Classification (NCBI taxonomy): domain Eukaryota; kingdom Metazoa; phylum Chordata; class Amphibia; order Anura; family Pipidae; genus Hymenochirus; species Hymenochirus boettgeri. The sequence continues at coordinate 210,611,661 of CM033476.1, read as the reverse complement.
CATCATTCCTCTACAAGCACTCTGTAGTTAGGGAATTCAAACTATAACTCCCAGCATTCCTCTACAAGCACTCTGTATTTAGGGAATTCTGGGAGTTGTAGGTCAGATTCACATATCATTTATCAAATATCAGTCAGACATCATTCATCGGGTATCAGAGTCAGGTATCATTCATCAGGTGTCAGAATCAGGTATCTGAATCAGGTATCAGAGTCAGGCATCAGAGTCAGTTATCAGACTCAGGTATCGGATTCATTTTACTGCTGACTGTTACATCTAATAGATGGCGCTATTTCTAGCTTTATTTTAAGCCTTTATACTGACCAATTGACATTCTGTAAATAATATAAATATATATTTACAGAATGTCAATTGGTGAGTATAAATACTTAATTAAATTAGTTTCAACCTTTCAAAGAATGAAGTGGACCTACTGACTTTATAGTGGTACAGATTGTACATTGGTACAGTCTAAGTTATTTTAATAGAAGAAAATAAAGCTAGAAATAGCGCCATCTATTGGATGTAACAGTCAGCAGTAAAATGAATCTGACACCTGATTCTGATAACTAAAGGTGGCCATACATCTATAAGATTTTACTTCCGCCCGAGCGCTCACGCGATGTTCATCGATGCTGCCGGAACCGCTTTCCCGATATTACATTCGACCGGCATGCGATCGCAAAATCCCATCATTTTGCGATCGCATGTTGGTCGAATGTAAGATCGGGAGAAGGCGTGTTCCGGCAGGATCGCAGGAACATCGCGTGAGCGTCGGTGGGTAAGTAAAATCTTATAGATGTATGGCCACCTTTAGTTATCAGAATAGGTGTCAGATCATTTTACTGCTGACTGTTACATCCAATAGATGCGCTATTTCTAGCTTTATTTTTCTATTAAAATAACTTAGACTGTACCAATGTACAATCTGTACCACTATAAAGTCAGTAGGTCCACTTCATCTTTGAAAGGTTGAAATAATTTATAAGTATTTATACTCACCAATGACATTCTGTAAAATATATTTATATTATTTACAGAAGTCAATTGGTCAGTATAAAGGCTTAAATAAAGCTAGAAATAGCGCCATCATTAGATGTAACAGTCAGCAGTAAATGAATCCGATACCTGAGTCTGATAACTGACTCTGATGCCTGACTCTGATACCTGATTCAGATACCTGATTCTGACACCTGATGAATGATACCTGACTCTGATACCCGATGAATGATGTCTGACTGATATTTGATAAATGATATGTGAATCTGACCTACAACTCCAGAATTCCCTAAATACAGAGTGCTTGAGAGGAAGCTGGGAGTTATAGTTTGAATTCCCTAACTACAGAGTGCTTGTAGAGGAATGATGGGATTTGTACTTTTCAAACATCTGGAGATCTACTGGTTGCTTATCCTGCTATATATAATAGGGGAACCGAAAGGAAAACTTCTCCATGCCCACTTCTCTGAGACAATGAAGTGAGTTTGTTAATGGTTTATACATATTTAAGCAATAAAAGCCATGAACCTGTGTCCTGTACTGATAATGTAATAAGATTGAAGCATGACAGGATAGTCTGGGTTCTTTATAGCACCTCACATTTACCAATAGTGATCCCTCTCTAACAGAATCCTGGTGATCAGATAGGGAATGATCAGATTCTGGGGGCATATTTAGCTTGAGTTAGATATGGAGTTAGAGTTGCATGTACAAAATAATGTCAATTCTGACATTGTATTTTATGGGTAGAGAAGCAGGAGAATGCCTGTCTCCAGGCATCTACCAAACTGATAATTGCATAAGCTTAGCAAACCTGTTATTGGGTTTGTAGGGGCTTCCTGTAAAGTGGACATCTTAAATGGAGGTGGGACATAGGATGCTAAGATAACAATGGGAAGTCATTGTATTCTTTCTCATTTCCACAAGCTCAACTGTGTGTTGTTTGTTTTTCAATTTGCCACTCCTCGTGAGGAGGATGGAAATTGGGAATGCTTAAACAGTGGATAAAGTTTATTATCGGTTATTACAGAATAAATCATTCCATGACAGCAGTGTGAGTCTGAGTTATGAAACTACATTACGACATATGACATTACACTCATTATCATTTTATAATAAAGGACATACATGTAATGATGACATAGTGACAGTGCAGACTAAGTGAAATTCTGCATACCTATAACTTTGGATTTACAACAGCTAGATACACAATCCTGGGGTTGTTTTAGGTATGAGAGATCTTTTTACAATTGTCCTATGGACACCACTGTTAAAGCTTTAAACATAAATATAAATTGCATCTATTCTGGCACTAGAGAATTGTGAAAATCTTGCAGTTGAAGCATAATTTAAGTCATTTAACTGTTCTTGAACTACAAATCCCAGCATCTTCTGCTACATTTAGTTTTCTGGAGACGCTGATGAGTGATTGAAAGGTAGGAGGCAGCGTTCTGTTGCCTGCAGTGCATGATTAGCTTTTATATAATTCTGCATTTTTCTTATCTGTATTATCAGAACAGAATATATTAGCAGTTTATTACCAGGTAAAGTTTGTAACGTGGGACCGCATGAACCTAAAGCAGCAATTCATGTTCTAATCTCCTCTCATTTGTGACTATATAGCAGTATTTGTTGTTGGTCTCTGTATGATTCCCTTCTCGTGTCACTTACTTCGCTCCACCATCTGTTCAAGGTTATGTACTTCAATTTACCAAAACACCAGCCTTGTCATGTGTTTTAGTGTCCTATGGCTCTTGTATGCTCCTTATCCTCTTCATCACTCTCTTCTTCCTACAATGGGGGATGAAGTACATCAGAAGATCCCTAAGGATGACAGGGTTACCCACCTTGCCCTCTCCCCTTCCTTTTTTAGGCAATCTTCTCACCTGGACCATAGGGATTTGCCAGTTCACTTGACATCTCTCTCGAAAATATGGTGATATTTACCGTTTGAGTTTTTGGGACAAAGGTAAGTCTGCCTATCTGATTTGTGTTCCTCTTGTGGAAAAGGCTTATAGCTCACTCCCATAGCTCTGATATGATTCCCAGCAGCTGATAGATCCACAGTGTAGTGTATATCTGTTAGAGAGGGATCACTATTGGTAAATAAACATGTAAACATTGTAATGTGGCAGGGCACACAGATAATTACTTTTGGTGAGGAAATGTAAAGATATTTTCAGGGACAATTGTCCTTATGACAGTAAAAATCAGTTGTTATGGTAATGGAAATTGGGGAAATTTTCAAGCTGATGATTTTTTTTTTTTGCATATTTTGTACACAGGTTCTAAATAATCAGAACATATAAACCTGGTCAGGTGATCCGCTCACTGCATATTGGCAATAATAAAAACCCTGCACTGCTCTAGTACTGACATCTTTTTCTTCCTTGCCTCCAGAGTTTGTTGTGGTAAACAGTTCTGCTCTTATCCGAGAAGCCCTACTTAAGAAATGGGCAGATTTTGCTGGGAGACCAACAGAGTTACATAGGTATTTATTCAATAGATATGACTAATGTTTACCATCTACTTTGTTTTGTCTGTATTTATCTGTATTATTTCATTGGCATGTTTACTTGGTTATCATCTTCCATTGGGGTAAATGTTATTAACTGCTTTACAGATACATGTACATTGGGTTAATGTTATTAAAGGGCATGAACAGCCCTTTTACAAAAATGTAGTATCTAATAGAACACCCCCAAAAGCTAAGATCTGTTTTACTTACAGTTTGGAAAGATGTTTCCCCCGCTTGTGTAAGAAGCCCTACAAACCACAGATACAGCGCTGTAAACGTACACTTCCAGTCTTGCCTGTTTGTGACAGATGGTATAATCCATTTCTTATCCCACCCCAAAAATTGAATGAGTTAAGAAGCTTCTCTGTCATTTCCTATAGACACCTTAGAGAGAGGAAAAAAATATATTTCAGGCTTGTGGCTAGCTTTAAAAAGGATTTAAAAGTTTTGGGCTAAGATGCAGCTAATGAGGTTCTGTCTCAGCAGTGGACCTTTAAACTTGGAGGCAGTTTCCGAATCACCAGTGCACATTGCCGTGTGCTGTAATTCGGAAATGCTCCATAATCAGAGCTCATGCGATTGCGCAAAAAAATGCAGATTGCAGAATCACCTAGTGTGGCCACAACAATTGGCCAGCACTAGTGTGCATTTTTAACATGCAAGTGTTGCCTAGCGCTTATACTGCTGTAACTCTGGATAGACTGCAGACTAGAGAATGATTCTGGAATCATTTAAAGAACCGTGCCCTTATAAAGGCCACTTGTATGGAGCCTTAGTTCCCCATAATCTTTCAAATTACAAGTAAAATCGCAAGTTCATGAAATTAATGTTTAATATTTTCTGTGCTTGCAATAACCTTTTATCAGAAATATTCTACAAAAAATACCACTGTAACAAACTATGCTATGTGGTTCTCTGTTTAGCCACAGGTGGCAGTCTTGGAGTGTGAAAAGCTGACAATAATGATCCAGATGGGTCCATTCAACATTCATCTGTGGGGTGCAGAACTACTCGAATCCTAAAGTTGGGTACACACATTGGCAATATAGGGCCAATCCTGTTGGTTCCAATGAGATTGGCCCTTTATCGCTAATGTGTGTGTATGCAAAAATGGTCAGTACGGCTAGGACATTTTCTCGTTTTGGTCCCCCCCGTACTAAAGTATAGGGAGTCTGCCACGATCATATTCAATCACGAAACGATCTCCCTACACTTTATAAATACTTTATATAGGGAGAATGTGGTGACTGTCTTACAGATTCTGTTTAAGTTTGTCAGGTTGGGTTAAGGTGATAATACTGATATGCATAGGGTTAAAGGGAGGCACACTCAAGCATGCTTCAAACAATAATTAATCAAGTACTGAGAACCATATACACAATGTTTCGGGAAGGCTAAGCCCCCTTCCTCAGGGGGGCTTAGACTCCCCAAATGTTGTGTATATGGTTCTCAGCACTTGATTAAATTATTGTTTGAAAGCATGCTTGAGTGTGCCTCCCTTTAGCCCTATGCATTGATTCTTACCTGATGTGGCACAGACGTTAGGGGGGGCACCTCATATCCTACTTGCCTGGACTCAATAAACTTGTTTCATTGACAATACTGATATGCATTGGGGTTCAGGTCACTATACTGATATGCGTTGGGGTTCAGGTCACTATACTGATATGCGTTGGGGTTCAGGTCACTACACTGATATGCGTTGGGGTTCAGGTCACTATACTGATATGCGTTGGGGTTCAGGTCACTATACTGATATGCGTTGGGGTTCAGGTCACAATACTGATATGCGTTGGGGTTCAGGTCACTATACTGATATGCATTGGGGTTCAGGTCACTATACTGATATGTGTTGGGGTTCAGGTCACTATGCTGATATGTATTTGGGTTCAGGTCACTATACTGATATGTATTGGGGTTCAGGTCACTATACTGATATGCATTGGGGTTCAGGTCACTATACTGATATGCATTGGGGTTCAGTTCAGGTCACTATACTGATATGCGTGGGGTTCAGGTCACTATACTGATATGCATTGGGGTTCAGGTCACTATACTGATATGTGTTGGGTTCAGGTCACTATGCTGATAGTATTTGGGTTCAGGTATATACTGATATGTATTGGGGTTCAGGTCACCTATACTGATAGCATTGGGGTTCAGGTCACTATACTGATATGCATTGGGGTTCAGTTCAGTCACTATACTGATATGCGTTGGGGTTCAGGTCACTATACTGATATGCATTGGGGTTCAGGTCACTATACTGATATGCATTGGGGTTCAGTTCAGGTCACTATACTGATATGCATTGGGGTTCAGGTCACTATACTGATATGCGTTGGGGTTCAGGTCACTATACTGATATGCATTGGGGTTCAGGTCACTATACTGATATGCATTGGGGTTCAGTTCAGGTCACTATACTGATGTGCATTGGGGTTCAGGTCACTATACAGATACATGGATCTACATCTACAGTATGTTATAAGTTTTTTTAAAAAAAATAAAAGCTCTGCAATGTAAATAAATGGGCAGGGAGAGCAAGCTTGTTACACGCCACTCTCTGTACACCTCGCTGCAGTTCTGTATAAATATCTAATACTAAAACTATATTTAAAAAAGAAATGTGTTAACTCGTTCTCTGTTTAGTGAGAGTCCACACACAGTTAATGCCCATCCCAGATATTGGTTGCCATAACGGCCAGAGGGTTTTTTAAATGACATTCCAGTTTTATTGAAAATTTTGGGATTTTTTTAGTTTTTTACTGGAGTTTGGATCCCAATGAGTGAAGCTTTTAATAGTTGAAAATCCTATTCATCCTACATGTTATTAATGTATAACACACAATATAGACATAATAACAGGTATGTTTGCTCTATGCTAATACTTGGATGATCTGTTTCTCCTATCATTATATTTCTGTGCTGCCTAACAGGGGATCTAATAACTCTTGGGGGGAAGGATCTTTCTCTTGGAGACTACACTCCTGCTTGGAAGGTGCAGAGACGCCTCACCCACTCATCTCTACAAAACCGTGTACACAGAGACCTAGAGACTGTACTGTGCAGAGAAGCAAGGTTATTGTGCCAGGTGAGTGGGTGCAACACACAGGTTATTGTGACTCAAACGCCAGTTTAGGTTAATGTTCCAATCTTAATAAGAAGATTCTAGCAGGAATAGAAACTGTTCAGGGTGATCATGTAAAACATTTTCATGCAATTAATTCAGTTGGGATCCTGAATTGTAATGCTTATAGATAATACAAATGTAAAGAAAAAGGACCATAATCCCACATTAATAGATTTTGCCTGTTTGTACATTTCTGATACTGGTATTGGAATATTAATGTAGGAGTGGGAAGTCTATCAAGACAAGTAAGTAAATCTGTGAAATGGCCAAATTTTAGAATAAATAGAATCTGCCATTCCAGGTGCTGTAGGCTGACATGTGTTTCTTTACTCCCGAGATGCTTTAGGATTGCTCCATGAATATTCCCTATATTAAAGTTAGAAATCTAGGGCCCCATGGTCATAGTTTTGTACATTGGTCGAAAAGATGATTAGTAGGAAAATGAATCCAACATCACTAGGAACCTTTATAAACACCCCCACCTGCTTAATTAGGAGCCCGTTGGTATGGTTAGATACGGTAAGAACAAAGCCGATTAGTTTTCCATATCCACCCACACAAAAAAGTGCGTGCAATTAAATGTAAAATATCATTTGTCCTAGGACTGCCAGCAGGTGAAGGGGCACCAGTGGACTTGTCTAAATCATTCTCTCTGCGAACCTGCAAAATAATTGCTGAGCTGACCTTTGGCATCACGGTGAAACATAACCTGTCCACACTTTATCAATTACGTTTTTTGGACATTTTCTGTCTTCTTAACTCCTTCCTATATTGCTATACTGACTTCTCCTTACCCATCACTCCTTTCTCTCTTTAATTGCTACTGTTACTACAGTGATATTTATTTCATAGCCTATTTATTTTGGGTAGTGGTGCTCTATGATTGCAGTTACAGTTTATGAAACCAGTGTTTGACTAAAGTGTTAAAAGAGGTGTTAGCATAGATTGCGAATTAACTCGCCAGTAGTCAACATACAATAGTAAGGATCCAAAGTAATGCACAACCATAGGTGCATAAACTAGAATGTAATAACAGGGGAACTCCTGAGGTGGGGCCTTGTAGAACAATCCCCAGCCCTTGTCGCTCCCATCTATTGGATAACACTTCACATTGAACTGTCTCCACAGAACTGTGAACTGTGGCCAGACGTGATCTTTTGTTGTTTTTTTATCATCATAAAGCTTCTATTTTTATACTACAGGAGAAGAATATGTGTTTTTGAGGGCGCAGGGATCCAATTACTTGTATTACGTTGGAAGTCCGCTGCCATGGGAATGCTGATGATTCACTATTTATTGTTGGAAATTAGCAGAGCTGTAACCCTTGCAATTAGCATTGGCCATCATATCTTTGAACATACACTTATACGCTTACATGAGAAGATGATGTGGGCCCACTAATAATTATATCTTATTATATCTTGTGCCTAGAACCATAGGAGCAGGGATGTAAGGTAAGGATTTTTTTTACACTACACAGTGGGACCAGTAGTGGGTTACTCTAGTTTTGGGGTGGACATGCCCTTTAAAATCTTACAGTATAGCTCGGCTCTTTCATTTTTACCTCCTTCCATACAGCAGCTGTGCATGCTTTGGGGGAAGGAATAGAATAGGTATATATAGGTAAGGAATTGCTAAGAAAGTCAAATTACTTGATTTTATACAAACTTCTGGAATAGAAACACAATAAGATACATAAACCATATTTTACCTTTCATATAGATCCCAAACCTTGCACATGTTTACTAATGAATTCTCTGGATCTTAATGACTTCTTTTTTTCTTTTTTTTTTTTTTTAATTAACTGAAAGATGCTATTAGAATGGCTAAGAATGAACATAACATAAAGTTTATGATTTGTGTTTTTTATCTTCCTACACGTATTCTAAATATATCTCATATATTTAATTCCTTTCCCTTATAGTATGACCTTTCAGATCCCAAGTTCCAAGAAATCCACCAATGCATTATCGATATTATAAAGTTCTGGGAGTCTCCAGGGTTACTGCTCTGGATTTTTATACCATTTCTCCGGGTAAGAAATGGATACGTTTTAAAACAATGATTCACATTTACAGAAAAGGAAACGTAATGACAATGAAAACAGCTCTGTGAGTTTCCATTATGACTAAAAAGAATTTAGTTTTTAAAACAGATGATGGTTTTGGCTTAAAGAATATTGGCAGACAATAATGGTAAAAATGTATATATGGCAAGTATATGGCAGGAAGGGCGGTGAGTGACCGGCCTGTAAAGAGTTTGGTCAACAAGATGTAAGGTTAACTCAGACACTTGCCTTTTATTCTAGCAAAAAATATTTGTTTTGTTTTTTTATTATTTTTTATTTATTTTATTTTTTTTTCTTCTTTGCTAGAAACAAACTGAGATCCTGTCATAAAAAAACAAATGTGTCTGGAAATGGCTTAAAAGGAAGATCTTGATAAAAAAAAAAATATTTGATTGTATTTGATATGACTGTCTAACCTAGGATAGTTATTTATTTATTTTTTTTAGATTATCTGTTAGTTAGGGCCTAGGATCAGGGGTCCTAACCTACGCCCTCCAAGGTGAGTCACCTGGCCCTGCTCAGTGGCATGTGTTAAGGGAAGGATTACTGTTCCACTTCTTCTGGTGCCCATAGACTGTTACATAGATTGTTACATAGACTGTCATATAGACTGATACATAGATTGTTTACATAGACTGTTTATAGATGTTACATAGACTGTTTATAGATTGGTACATAGACTGTTATATAGATTGTTAAATAGACTGTTATATAGATTGTTACCATGCCTGTTATATAGATTGTTACATAGACTGTATATAATTGTTACATAGACTGTTATATAGATTGTTACATAGATCGTTACATAGATTGTACTAGACTGTTACATAGATTTGTACATAGACGATTATATAGACTTATATAGACTGTTACATAGATGATATCGACTAAGTACATAGAAACATCTATAAGATTTTACTTACCCGACCGAGCGCTCACGCGATGTTCATCGATGCTGCCGGAACCGCTTCTCCCGATATTACATTCGACCGGCATGCGATCGCAAAATCCCATTCATTTTGCGATCGCATGTTGGTCGAATGTAAGATCGGGAGAAGCGGTTCCGGCAGGATCGCAGGAAGCAGTGCATGGGTTTTATTATTGCCAATATGCAGTGAGCGGATCACCTGACCAAGGTTTATATGTTCTGATATTTAGAACCTGTGTACAAAATATGCATAAAAAAAAAATCATCAGCTTGAAAATTTCCCCAATTTCCATTACCATAACAACTGATTTTTACTGTCATAAGGGACAATTGTCCCTGAAAATATCTTTACCATTTCCTCACGAAAGTAATTATCTGTGTGCCCTGCCACATTACAATGTTTACATGTTTATTTACCAATAGTGATCCTCTCTAACAGATATACACTACACTGTGGATCTATCACTGCTGGGAATGCATATCAGAGCTATGGGAGTGAGCTATAAGCCTTTTCCACAAGGAACACAAATCAGATAGGCAGACTTACCTTTGTCCCAAACTCAAACGGTAAATATCACCATATTTTCGAGAGAGATGTAGCAAGTGAACTGGCAAATCCCTATGTGCCAGGTGAAGAAGATTGCCAAAAAAGGAGGGGAAGAGGGCAAGGGGGGTAAAGCCTGTCATCCTTAGGGAATCTTCTGATGTTACTTCATCCCCCATTGTAGGAAGAAGAGAGTGATGAAGAGGATAAGGAGCAGTACAAAGCCATAAGGACTACAAACACATGACAAGGCTGGTGTTTTGGTAAATGTGAAGTACATAACCTGAACAGGATGGGTGGAGGCGAAGTAAAGTGACACGAGAGGAAATCATACAGAGACCAACAACAAATACTGCTATATAGTCACAAATGAGAGGAGATTAGAACATGAATTGCTGCTTTAGGTTCATGCAGGTCCCACGTTACAAACTTTACCTGGTAATAAACTGCTAATATATTCTGTCTGATATACAGATAAAAAAATGCAGAATTATATAAACTAATCATGGCACTGCAGGCAACAGAACTGCCCTCCTACCTTTCAATCATCTAATCAGCGTCTCCAGAAAACATGTAGTCAGAAGATGCTGGGATTTGTAGTTCAAGAACAGTTATGACTTAAAATTATGCTTCAACTGCAGATTTTCACAATTCTCTAGTGCCAGAATAGATGCATTTATATTTATGTTTAAGCGTTAACAGTGGTGTCCATAGGACAATTGTAAAAAGATCTCTCATACCTCAAACAACCCCAGGATTGATGTATCTAGCTGGTTTAAATCCAAAGTTATAGGTATGCGAATTTCACTTAGTCTGCACTGTCACTATGTCATCATTTACATGTATGTCCTTTATTATAAAATGTAATGAGTGTAATGTCATATGTCGTAATGTAGTTTCATACTCAGAGCTCACACTGCTGTCATGGAATGATTTATTCTGTAATAACCGATAATAACTTTATCCACTGTTTAGCATTCCCAATTTCCATCCTCCTCACGAGGAGTGGCAATATTGAAAACAAAACAACACAAGTTGAGCTTGTGGAAATGAGAAAGAATACAATGACTTCCCATTGTTCTTAGCATCCTATGTCCCACCCCCATTTAAGATGTCCACTTTACAGGAAGCCCCTACAAACCCAATACAAGGTTTGCTAAGCTTATGCGAGTATCAGTTTGGTAGATGCCTGGAGACAGGCATTCTCCCTGCTCTCTACACATAAAATACAATGTCAAGAATTGACATGATATTGTACATGCAACTCCTAACTCCATATCTAACTCAAGCTAAATATGCCCCCAGAATTCTGATCATGCCCTACTGATCACCAGGGATTCTGTTAGAGAGGGATCACTATTGGTAAATGTGAGGTGCTATAAAGAACCCAGACTATCCTGTCATGCTTCCTCTATTACATTTATCATACAGGACACAGGTTCATGGCTTTTATTGCTTAATATGTAATAACCATTACAAACTCACTTCATTGTCTCAGAGAAGTGGGCATGGAGAAGTTTCCTTTCGGTTCCCCTATTATATATAGCAGGATAAGCAACCAGTAGATCTCCAGAGGTTTGAAAAGTACAAATCCCATCATTCCTCTACAAGCACTCTGTAGTTAGGGAATCAAACTATAACTCCCAGCATTCCTCTACAAGCACTCTGTATTTAGGGAATTCTGGGAGTTGTAGTCAGATTCACATATCATTTATCAAAATCAGTCAGCCATCATTCATCGGGTATCAGAGTCAGGTATCATTCATCAGGTGTCAGAATCAGGTATCTGAATCAGGTATCAGAGTCAGCATCAGAGTCAGTTATCAGACTCAGGTATCGGATTCATTTTACTGCTGACTGTTACATCTAATAGATGGCGCTATTTCTAGCTTTATTTAAGCCTTTATACGACCAATTGACATTCTGTAATAATAATATATATATTACAGATGTCAATTGGTGAGTATAAATACTTAATTAAATTAGTTTCAACCTTTCAAAGAATGAAGTGGACCTACTGACTTTATAGTGGTACAGATTGTACATTGGTACAGTCTAAGTTATTTTAATAGAAGAAAATAAAGCTAGAAATAGCGCCATCTATTGGATGTAACAGTCGCAGTAAATGAATCGGACACCTGATTCTGATAACTAAAGGTGGCCATAACTCTATAAGATTTTACTTACCACCGAGCGCTCCCGCGATGTTCCCTTGCGACGCTTGCCGGAACCGCTTCTCCCCGATCTTACATTCGACCAACATGCGATCGCAAATGAATGGGATTTTGCGATCGCATGCCGGTCGAATGTAATATCGGGAGAAGCGGTTCCGGCAGCATCGATGAACATCGCGTGAGCGCTCGTGGTAAGTAAAATCTTATAGATGTATGGCCACCTTTAGTCTAATTCCTGAGTCTGATACCTGAGTCGGATTCCTGACTCTGATACCTGAGCCTGATAACTGAATCTGACACCTGATTCTGATAACTGATTCTGATAATTGAATCTGATAACGGAGTTGGATACCTGATGAATGATGCCTGACTCTGATACCTGATGAATGATGCCTGACTCTGATACCTGATGAATGACGACTGACTCTGATACCTGATGAATGACGCCTGGCTTTGATACCTGATGAATGACACCTGGCTCTGATAACTGAATTTGATACCTGATGAATGATGCCTGACTCTGATGCCTGATGAATGACACCTGACACTGATAATGGAATTTGATACCTGATGAATGATACATAAAACCTGAAACATGAGGAATGACACAAATATGTATTTTTCTGTACATTTAAAGGGGAACTGTGGTCAAAAAATGACTTTAGGTAAATTGATAGGATTTGCTCTCCTGAGAATTTTTGCAATCTATTTTTTTTATTTTTCATAGTTTTGAAGATATTTACATTTGTGTGTGTGATATGGCAGCAGCATCACCAGGTCCCCTGCACTTCCTGCTGTGAAACCATGTCAGTGGATGACAGTCAATCTGCCCTGTGTCACCTCCTCCTCTCCTTGTAGCCCCCCTGGTCCCTCCCACTCATGGACCCCATGGGCCCTCCATTTTCAGGCAACCCTTGGCCCCTTACTTTACAGCCCCATGTGACCCCGCCTACTCGTGGGTGCCTTAGCCCCACCACCCGCAGGTGCCGTGGCCCCGCCCACACCCCTACAGAAAACAGACTGCATGAAAAGGCTGTTTTCACATAGTGTGAGAGTAGGGCTGTAGATTCCCTTACCTTCTCTGTCGGGATCTTCACACAGCAGGGAGGGGGAGGGACTTCCTGTCTCCTGCCCTGTCACTGAAGTCTGAGGCTGTGCTCACCGGGAGTGAGATGGAGGAGCAGCCTTAGGAATGTCACATGACAGCCTCTCACGCATTAACTTTCCGGGCCGCAATTTCTTTATATCTTGGGCTGTGGAGCACGTAGAGAGGTGGTTGATGGCTCGTTTTAAAGGGAGAAAACTGGCCTTTCAACTTATTTGGAGACCACAGTTCCACTTTAAGGACATGTGTAGATTGTTACCAATAGATGGTTCTTATTTCAAGCTTTATTTTTAGCTTTTATATATATATATATATATATATATTTTTTTATTTTTTTTTTAATTTGGCTTAAAAAGCCAAATTACTGTTCTTTCTATTTTAGAAGGAATCAGTGGAAGCATTACTGCATTATTGGCAAATATCAGGATATTTTTTTTTTCCCATAATGGGTACAATCTTCTTATGTGGATATTTCGGGTTTAAGGGTCATGTCATCAAAACAATTAGTTTTATGGTCGTAAATGCAAACACTGATACCTCCAACCCCCACACAGATACAGGTACATACTCCTACACACATTTATCTTCACTTGGTTGTTAAGGGTATGTCAACCTCTATTAAAAACTTGTAATGTTATTCCCCAAAAGCTAGGTCACATTTTGCTAATCTGTCTAATCTATTTAAAGTTTGCTTAGTGTAGGGCCAGCTTAATACACAAAATATGATACCTGACCCCTGATATCTGATACCTGACGATGTCCTAAAATGGACACCGTAGGTTCGACATTTTGTCTGGTTACCTTAGCAGCACCATCTGCATTTTTCCACAAGGGATTAAGAAAAAAAACCTGTTTTTTTGGAGTTATATCAATGCTGCTTCTGGATGATCCTCAAAAGTGGAAATCTCTACACATGAATCCCATTAATTCTTGTGTACAGCAAAACAATTTTCATAGTAAGCAGTGGTGTAACCACCACCCCCGCTACTGCGGGGGCCCCCGGACGGTAGTGATGCCATGACAGTCACAACAATGTAAAGGGAGAACAAAGTTTTGTTGCCTTGAGAAATGAAAAAAAAACAAACACATAACTATATAAATTCAATATATTGTTCTCACTACACCAATGTCATGTAATAAACATTCCAGTCCTGCCCCATGCATCATTTACCTTAAAGGGACGCTATACTGAAAAAATGACTTTGCCTCATCTTAATCTAGAATTGAATACATGTAAGTAGCACTCTGATTTCTGTGTGTTGCTGCATGCCTTCAATCCAGCACACACTTTGTTTAGGAGCAGTATCCCCCCTCCCTCTTTTAACCACTCCCACTTCCATCTGACCTTTGTTCCCATAAACCAACTGTCAAGCCTGCACACAGCATTCCAACTGTCAAATCTGTCACCATTCCAGCTACAGTAAAACTACTCACAGAAGAATAGTTTGAGAGCAAGGAACTTGATTGACAGCTGAAATCTAAGAAGTTTTAAATTGGATATCTAAAGAAATAGGGGGCAGGACATCAAAAAAATTATACAGTAGTGGTTATGAAGAATTATAGTTTCCAGTTACGGTCAATTAAAAGTAACCTATTTTTCAGTATAGATGCCCTTTAAGCAGTGACGGAACAAAACTAATGGCTGTGGACATGGGTCTCAACTATAGCTGCAAAATAGTGAAATAATATGTTTAAATAAAGAATGCATTCTAATATTTATTTACGATACCTTGACCTAATGTTATGGCTTATCATTCCATCTATCAGTATGCATGAATGTGACACCAACCTTGTAGGAAGAGTGACAGAGAGACTTTTTTTTAAAATTATGTTAAGGACAGATAGAGAGATAATGAAATAGAGAGGGT
The DNA here is from genome assembly GCA_019447015.1 of Hymenochirus boettgeri. Lineage (NCBI taxonomy): Eukaryota > Metazoa > Chordata > Amphibia > Anura > Pipidae > Hymenochirus > Hymenochirus boettgeri. Next base: position 210,596,324 of record CM033476.1, on the reverse strand, counting down.
TGAAGGTAAGAAAAACATTACCAGCTAGCAGCCTCAATGTATCACTACTAAATTTGTAGGCCATTTTTATTCCCAAACAATAAACCATTTTTTGCCTTTCTCTATAGAGAATTGTGTCTGTCCTAATAAGTAAACAATAAAGGTGGCCATACATACGACAGGTAATGGGTAAATCCTGTCGTTCCACAACAGGCTTTACACATTATCGTTGAAGTGTATGGGCTTTTCCCGACTGACCATAGTGCCAACGAATGACCGTAGTCACCACTACAGTCGTTAGTTATCGGCTCCCTTTAATTTAGAAAAAAGGAGACGATATAATAGTACCATGTATGGCCACACGACCAACAGATCCCCATACCGTGTATGCGGTTCCCACAGCATGTGTGCCGTATGTGTATGTGGTTCCCACAGCACGTGTGCCGACAGATACCAACATGATTTTTCGGTACACATGCTGTACAAATCACATGTGAATGGCCACCTTCAGTTAATGAAAAATAATTTCTTCCAAATTCAGAGGATATTTAATCTATGGTATGAATAAAAGGTAATAGTGTTGCATTGAACCTGTCAAGTCTAAATTAAGAATAATAAATGAAGAAAAAGCCAGGCAAGGCTGTGACTGAAGGCAACCAAGGGACAGAGAATGGGGGGACCTAAGGATGGGGGGCAGAAATAACAGTTGTACAAAGTAGATTTGCTTATATGTGGGGAAGCTGTCAAGGGTCGCAGGGAAAACCAGAGGTAAGGTTTAGGCTGGGTACACACAAGCAGATTTTTCTGCTCAACCAGTTGGTCAGTCTGAAAAATCTGTAGTTATTTTACCAAGACAATGATCCTAAGAGTCCGCACAATTGGCAGTGACTGCCCATTCATCTGATCTAAATGATTGGACATGTCGGTAAATCACTGCCGATTGTGTGGCCTCCTGTGGACCGCAGGATTGGTTCTGGCAACTTTCGCCACATCCGACAGTGATTCGTCCCGGCCAACTGGTTACTAGTGGCGAACAGTAAGGATAACAATTTGGTTGTGTGTACCCAGCCTTAAGGTTTTAAAAGGAAAAACCAACAGATTTCAATTATGTAGGCATCATAACAATTGTCCATCTGGGAAACATCCGCAGATAAAAGTCACTGCACTGGTTGGTGTTTCAACCAATTCATGTCGAACATTGAACCAGTTTATGACCAGCAGTAGAGATGGAGTTTCAGACAACAAACTGGAGGTCACAGGGAAAGGAAAGGGCAGATTTAGGTTTGTACTGTAACTGATAATCAGTCTTAAACTGCCCACTACAAAGGTAAGGTGTTGTGGATTATGTTGAAGGGTCCAGCAATAAAATATGCATTTGTTAAAAAAAAAAAAAAAAAGGCCAAGAAGATGGACGCTTGGAAAGATAGAAGATAAAGGTGGTAACATCTATTTCAGGAGCCAGTATTGTGCCAGCTGATGCGCAGGTTTTTTGGGGGGGTAAAATTGTAGGTGTGGCTGAGCTGGTCTACAAAATTTCAATGATCTGTAGCACTCCTCTAGAGTTTAAATCACAGTGCACGTGTCTAGGAGCCTCTGCTGAAGTCTACCAAATTATAATAATTCCAAGGGACACCGTGCTTGTTGGCTAGTTTATTTGTGTATAGCCATGAACATCAAATGTAATAGTAGTTTTAAATAAATTGACCTACAATAATTTATTTTTTTATAATTATTTGCTTAATTTATTATAAAGAGTAAAAGTGAGTGGAATAAAAATGGGTTGTGTTATAACAGGCGAGGCCATTTCAGACTTCTGCCCCTTAATACATTTAACCTTTTTTCCAACAAATGTTGCGAAAGCGTTAAAGGGTATGTACACTGTTAATATAACAATGTTATTGGATAGCTGTGGCTATAAATGTTGTGTTTTTTCCACTGTTCTAACATCCTCCCATACTCTACCTTTACTCCAGGAAAGTTGCTTTCTTCCTCCTCCTGTATGCGCTTGTTTGTAGCTCCGCCCCCTCAAATTTTGGCAAATCCTTTTGTGGAACAATACTGTTCTCAGCTGCAGAGCATGCGGCGTGACATGAGTGCAAGCATCGATGCGAGTGTAAACATGACGTCATCACTGCTCTCTGTGTTTGGTCACGGCGCACTGACATCGGTGTGTGCTCTACAGCTAGGAACAGTATTGTTCGACAAAGAGAAATTTGTAGGTGCGCCAGAATGCAATGTATCCAGCCAAAAATACAGTGCCATGGGGATTGCAGTCTTATTTGGAAAAATGCACTAAACACAATTTGTTATTACAACAATTCTGTGAGCAATTATTTGTAAAACAGAAACCAATGCAGAGTGTGGATAAATTAGGGATCTACAGTATAAGCAACTGCAGTGATGTCTGGTCACATCTGCTAAATGATTTGACTGCCAGGCAGTATTCTGGAAATCAGATGGAAAATAAGGGAAACGATTCACCATTTTAGGTAGCTAAAGATCGGCAGAACATATTTTGGCGAGTTTTTCTGGTTTCATGGATACCCATGTCCCAGGAGATGATCCAATAGTGAACAGTCCTGCATAGTTTACTCTTCAAATAAAAAAAAATGTACATAGGTTATTCCACCTGGTTTTTCCAGTTCGCAATTGTCAGTCATGGTTATGACAGTCCACATCACAGCCAATTACTAAATATTATACACCTGGCTGCCTCCTCTGAGCATTTTTAAGCTCATAATGAGATTGGAATTTTTTTTTTTTTTTTTTGAGAGGCAGAGGGAAGAAAAAGACATTTTGCAGCAAAACAGAGTATCGGTAATCTTATATCAGTTAGCTTTTGAACAGATTTGGGATGTGATTTACCTATATTTTTTGAACTGCCAGGACCTTGATCCCTTTCTACTCCCAGTGCTCCCTTTTCCAGTTGGAAAATGGTTTCCTTACATGTCCAGTGTAAAAATAACTTTAGCTAGGAATGAAGATCTACCCCACTAACCTAGGTTTCGCATTAATAAATATTTCCTAAGATGCCTTACCTGACTCGGTCCCTCTGCGCTTCTCATTTGCCCTGCGGCTGACAGCCACTCCACTTCCTGGTTGCAGCTGTCGGTAAAGGACAAAGCGCGACATCCTGCCCAATCGCCCAACAGCCGCAACCAGGAAGTGGAGCGTCTGTCAGCGCAGAAACCCTCTGCTACTGTTTTTGCTTGAAACAAGCTCAAAACAGGAGCAGGTGTCGAGAGACCTGGTCAGGTTAGTGACTTCAGAGGCATCTTAGGAAAATTTTATTAATGCAAAACCTAGGTTTGGGGGGTTGATCTTCATTTCTAGCTTAAGTTATTTTTACACTGGACTTGCCCTTTAATGACCGCTAGTTACTGTACAGAGAGCTGCTACAGAATTGGCACCATGATAGCATACCATGGTACCTTACACTACATGTAAGTTAGAGTACAAAAGAAAAGACAAGACCAATATTATGGTACTTGCAGGTTGTATAGGCAAAGATTGGCAGATTTGCAAATACTGAAATAATATATATAATAATCATAGAGTAAATTATTTTTAAAAACTTTATTACAAAAGTAAGTTTATAACAGTATACAAACTGTTAATATTGCTTAAATGGATGATTGATAAAATGTGCATCTTTAAAAAAGGCAAAACTAATCTGATGGGTAGTGAGAAAATTACAAATATATAAAAACAAAATTCATATATATATATATATATACACACATAATATATGCACTGTCTGACATACATGTAAGGCTTGTTGCAGTAATTTACACCAAGCTCCCAGCATCCTTAGCTAGTAGCTTTGTAGCATGCTACATGTTGGAGGGCACAGTAAACCCCTTTCTATTTCTGCATTGTGGTAGAAACAGCAATATTTTTCCCCAGGAGAATGAATTTTCAATGGCAATTTATAATGAAAATTCACGTTCACTACTGAGAAAGACAAAAACAGCCGTTCCCATTCAGAAATATAAAATTTTAGAGAAAGACATCTTTTTGCACGCAAGTATAAGCTATGCCCTCTGGATTTAGAAGAAGCAAACATGTGGTATGTACCCTTCAATGCATTAGAATGCATTAAGTTAAAATAAGGTGCTTGCTATTTCTGGAAATTATGTTCCTAAAATGCCTAATTTTCAATTACAAACATCATATCAAAACAAAAGGATTTGCAATATCATTATTAGAAATTATCTCAACCAAACAGCAGAAGTCTTCCCATTCGCTAAAAGTCCTCAAACATTCAGTTTTTAGCTAAAATTGCTTTAATGCCACTATTTGTCAGATTGAGTTAAATAAAAAGCCAACCTGAGAAAAAAATCCACCCATTTTTATTCCAGATCTGTTACTGGTCTCACCGGGTACCGTAAATAATCAGCTGCTTGTTAGATATTGATTTCTGTGCTTTTTAGAGGAAGTTCTAGAAATGTTTACATTGCTGCGCATTCTGGATTGTTATTTACTCAGTGTGACCCCCTCCTTAATATACTATTGTTATATCTGTTGTATTCAATTAGATCACTGGACTTGAATTGTAGTTCTTGAAGACGTCTTCAAGAACTACATTTCAAGTCCAGTTGATCTAATTGAATACAACAGATACCATGACCTGGATGAATGAGAACCTTCACAAGCATACTATATTGTTATACTGAGAGTTATCAAGATGGCTATTGGTAAGATGGTGAGTGCTGTTTTAGCCCATCCCTCAGTAACTCCCCTTATTCTTCTAGCAAGTTGGATGTCCTGCACATAGAGCGTCACACGTTTGGCATGTAAACTGCAGAGTAGGAGTCTTCAAAAAGTCGTACAAGAAAAGCTTCAGCAGCCTATAAAATAAACTGAAAGTTATAGCATAGAAAAGTAATGATAAAGGAACCTTTAAAATGAAACAAGAAAAAAGCATAATAGGAAGATGATTTTACAGACATTTTTCTTTTTCAAAGTATTAAAAGGAATGATTAATAAAAGAAGGTATAGTTAAGTTATTTTGGTTTAAAGAGGAACTGTGGTAAAGATGATGCATTTTTGTAAGTTTACATACACTTTAAATCATTATCAAAAAGATGCCAGGGGTCAGTGCAGACCCACAATCCTAGCCAAAATTTGTGCCAATTTTGCCATTTCAGCATTTTTTTTTTTACATTTTCAATGTTATACCGACTAACAATTTTAAAGGTTTTTATTGGCAAATACATTAAAACTATTAACGGGCATCTTCTCCCCTTCCACCCCCCACAACAGAATATCCTTCTTGCAATGCCCCATAACCTAGACCTCGCTATTTATTTGCTCAAATTTGTTTACTTACTTTAAACTTACTTACAGCTCTCTTTCAATTACCGGCCTTCTGCTGCTTATTCCATTGCGAAAGCAGACAGGCAGATGCCCAGCGATGGCCGAGTCTCGTAAAACACTTTTACAAATTAATGTTCCTTCATGGAGCAGCAGCAAGAGGGAGGGGAACCTCACTGGAGGAGGAGGAACAGTTAGAGGCAGAAATGGATCACCGGGAAAGGCTCCTTCGGCTTCCTGGATTGTATTTCAGCCATGCAGGACAACAATATGCAGCAGAAGAGAAAAGTATGGGTCATTTACAGAGTGGGCTCAGCATTGGGGCAAATTTCAGTTGTGGGGGTAGACATGCCCTTTAAAATAGTCAACATTTACAGTGCTAACACCAAATTGTTGTGGGAAGTTGCTCCTGGGGACCATTTGATACATAGCAGTGTTCCTAAGCAAAATTGTGAGTGAGTATAGCTTGGATTTGAAGCAACCCTATGCATATATTGTTTCAAAATGCTTTACTGTTGGTGCAACACTGGACTGATTATAGTGTTCACCTTTTCTTTTCTGGAAAAATCGATTTCCAGATATCCCAAACAGAAGGAAATTAAATTACCTTTGCACCAGTATTCCACTGTACAATTTCATTATCTGTCCTTGCGTGCAGATGCACTCTACTCACCTGCTGCAATTATTAAACAAGATCTGCACTAGTGGCGACTTGATCCTGTAGCGTCTCTTCAGTGAGGAGATTCTTGTTATGAAAATTCCTTCACCTCAAACAAAACTCACCTTGAAGCTCAGGATGACCCGGGAAACGGTTCTTTTGGGTGCGATATTCTAATTGTAGCGATACCTTTTTATTGGAAATTCCATTTATAGAGACAATCTGTTTACTATATGCGACTGGAATAACATGGCTACAACAATCTTATTGTGTAACTTTCTTAGCAACAATTACCTTGCATGGCCATTTTTGAAAAGTGATGATGGTTGCATATGTTTCTTTGGAAACAGTAACAAAAGAATGATTTTAAGCACATCTGTTCCCCTTTTATGGAAACAGTCGGAAATTTAGATTGTGACTTAAGCTGTAATCATTCAAACACGTGCTGATGACAGGACTATATTGATAACTATATTGATATTAGTTTAACTAATTTTATTGTGCCAAGGCCAAAATCCAGTAAAAATGTAATTTTGTGATAAAGTTAAAGGATAAATGTGCCTATACACATGCGATTACGATCGCATGTGTACCGGTAGATCCTATTGGAATCTGTCAGTACACGTGCAGTTGTAACCCCATACACGCCTCTAACCGTATCCCCAATGTATCAGTGATCAGGCCGAAATAAATAGAATTGAATACATGTAAGCAGCACTACCATGAGGTGGTGTGTGTGTCGCTGCATTACTTTAATTCAGTACTTTAGCTCAGGCTTTACCTACAGCAATGAACAACCAATGGCAGGCCATGCAGAAGCAATTAACATTGGCCTTTTCAGCACCAAGACTGATTGTTAAGGTAAAACAGCAGGCTTCTAACTAGTTTGAAGACCATAGTTCTCATTTGTATAGCAGAAAACAGCATCTACTGCCACACTGATGAACTTCAATAGCAAAAAGTATTATGAACCAGGAGTGGGTCAGGTTAATGCATGTTAGTTAAAGTAGGATTAATAAATCAAAACCAAACCAAATATTTGGTTACTACACTCACCTCTTGCAAAGCCATAAGTGCCATAGATTGCCAGCAATAATTTAGCCCACGGGTGTAGATCATACAAACTTCTCTAACCTGCATGGACAGCAAGTAAATTATGTCAGACTGAGAGTAGACTAAAACAATTTGTTTCTATAGATGTGATGAATGCATATAAAGCTAGATGTTTTTTAAAAAGTTCAAATGTAATTAGAAAGACAGGTAATAAAGATAATATAATATTTTGCTTCATGCAACATTACTTGCTATTGGATAGCTATTTCTATGTCTGTTATAAGCTTAAATGTTGCATAATCCAAGTATTCTAATACAAACCAGAAGAGCAACAACGACCATACTGCTCAGTTTAAAGTTTTTTTTTCCCCACTTACCATTGTCATTTGAGTCTCTTATGCCTAGTTACTTATAATTCTAAAAAGTGAAAAAAAGAACTTGGTACAATGCAACTACTCAGAGTGACATCAGCCCAATGACAGTGAAGATAAGTTGTTTTAAAGTTGTCCCATTGGGGTTGCCATCTTGGCTCCTCCCCCTGTACCCACTGGCTATCACACATGCCCACAGCTATGCCTTATGGATGGAGGATAAAAAAAGGAAACTCAGCTTTATTTTGCATGTATACTTATTAGAACTAATTAATACTGCACCTACATTAGAAATTGTGAACACTGTGAACATGGATTTTAAAAGAACAAGCTTGCTAAATCCTGTTTAAACTGAATATTTATAAAACATAGGTATGGTTGCTTGTTTTTTCTACTAGATAAGCTGAACAAAACAACCCTTTTCTGGGAAAGACTCAGGCATTTGTTTTCTGTGTCCCAGGTTAAAACATACCCTCCAACAATTACCTTCAAAATGTGCTGAAATATCTGTATCCCTGTAGTTTATTTCCTTGCTTCAAATGGTATTTTAGGATAAAAATGATTTTATGCAGTCCCTACACAGCCTATGTTTAGTTTTAAGGATGGGGCTTAATTATGTCAAATTAATATCGCATATGCTGCAACATATTCAGTATTGTGCAGAAACACGCCCCCCCCCCCCCAACATTTCCCGTTAATCTGAGCTTATCACAGCTCTGTGTAATGCATTTTTCACCTTATTAAAAGGAAATGTTGTAGGGAATTCAGAAAGCTGCTTCTTTGTGCAACTCCTTTTTGTAACCCCTTTACATTTAAATTTAATATGGAATTAATATGTTCCTACAATATTTTTTTTCATTGTCCTGGTTGATGGTTGAACTACACCTCCCAGCATCCCTCACTGGACAGTTGCTTAAATGTTACCAAAATCACATCTTTCTGGGCAGCAATAAAAATGTCTGGTAAGAAATTCTGAAAGGTGTAGTTTAACCATTAACTAGGGTAACTTTAACCACACATTGTTGTGGCATTCATTGCTGCCCTGAATGATGCAGTTTATATATCACTTTGTTTGATAATTGATGATGGTTCAACCACCAACCAGTACAATTTTAAATAGTTACATAAGTGGATATCAAAAGGGCATATCTTGGGGCAGCAATTATTGTCCAACAAAAGCACACATGTTGATACTGAACTACTAATCCCAGCATCCTTTACAAGAAAAAAAATATTTAAGAAGTAAAAAATGTGTTTTTCAGAAATGAAAGTCTCTCTGCCTATTTGTTGCCTAATGCCTGAAGTACAGGTTACACCATCCTAATTAAAGGTATAATAATTCATTGTTATGCATACCCTCTAACATTTCCTTTAAATAGGTACACTATTGAGAAACGCATTGCACAAACCTGTGCTAAAATCATGTTTACATCATTACCCTCCCCCTGCAGCTCTGCACCATGGTGTTCTATAAGTGTAACTATTAAAGGGTATCTTCACCGTTAAAAGTCACGTGGGTTGTAAGGATAGATATGTGTAAGGTGGAAATGCATCTGCTGTATCCTGTGTCTGTGAGCAGTAGTTTAGTAGAAATCCAATAAGTTTCTCCATGAACGCATTGGATGGTGCAGGTCCGCCCACTTTCAGTGACTGCCTGCTTGGTAAATATCCTTTAGTGCATGCGCAGAACGTGTGAGGATCTGTTGGGACTGCTGTCTGTCCGATTCGACTGGTTGGTCGATTCTACATACACACACACACACCCCTAACGAGTTCATTGATTAACGGAGGAATAATCACATGACCATCACAGCAGCTTGCTGAGTTCACTAATTAATGGAGGTGTAATCAGGTACTACCTTTTTCTGTCTCCCAATACACCCTCTCATATGTGCTTGTGTTTCTCTCTCACCCTCTCCCATACCAGATTGCCTCATATTCCCAGCATCCTCTATAAAATTAATCTTAGATCACTTTTTCAGGCACCCCTCTCAAAAAAATCTTTATTAAAAAGAACCCAAGTTCCCCTGCCTTTGTTACAGTATTGTGGAAAGAGGGTTTTAACTTTTCCTCCCCTGACTCTCCCTGTATGATCAGCTGTAAAAGTTAACTTAGAGAGTCACTGAGGAAAGGATTTCTTTACTGCAGCCAAGTGGGTGTGTCTGCTACCATGATGATGCATGTTGAGTGACAGCACTCCCAGCACAGGGGAAGACACACCTCAGGAGCTACCACAACTTTCCCATGCTGCTGCAAATAAATGAATTCTGAAAAAAAAGGTAGGGGGAGGGTTGAGTGATGGCGTACTTTCAAATAAACCAAAAAAAATGCCTTTTCCTCAGTGGAGATACCCTTTAAAGGGAAATGTTGGAGAGAGGCTATGCATTTCTATATGTAACTATTAAAGGGGAATGTTGGAGGGTATGCATTTAGGGTTAATGTTTCAATTAATTTTAAGAGATTGTATATTTAAATTTAGACAGCTTTGAAACTGACCAAATGAACCAACACCAGTGATTTGTTGAAATAATTAACATTCTACTATATACATAGTATATATACTATATACTCATCTCTCTCCTCTCCAGTCTATCTTAAACTCTGCAACTCGGATCATCTCGCTCTCCTCCAAAAAAGAACCCGCAACCCCGATATTTACCATAGGGTGGCTTCCCATCAAACAAAGAATCATATTTAATACCCTACTTTTAACCTTTAAATCCCGTCGCTCTAATTCCACCTCCCTACTTATCTTCTCTCTTGGTCCCGTATGTTCCAGGCCGTTCCCTCTGTTCCTCGCAAGGAAATCTTCTCCACAGACCCCCAACAAACACTGCTGTCTCCCGCCTTAAACCATTCTCTCTTGCTGCTCCCTACCTTTGGAACTCTCTCCCTCTCGCTTCGCCTGGTGACATCCATTAATGCTTTCAAATCTAGACTGTTATCCTACCTTTCTGAACATCAGCAGAACCCATCCCCCCCACTTGTAACTGTAGGTTGTCCCTCCCACTTAGATTGTAAGCTCTTCGGGCAGGGATCTCATTCCGAATGTGTCAAGGCACTTATATCAATTTATACACAATTTATATATATGCTTTCTTAACCGATGTATGAAATTGTATTTAATTTAATTATTATCTATCTGTATAATAGCTTGCACTTATCCCCTTGTTTGTAATTTTTAATGTACAGCGCTGCGTACCCAAGTGGCGCTTTATAAATAAAATTAGACATACATGCATATTCCTCTTTAAAACCTGCAGTCTGTGCAGCTTCCTTTCAGGTGTATTTAATCAATTAAACAAAATCACTTGCATTGAAGCCAATGCAGTGTGCAACATGCATAAGAAAAGATGCAAATGTGGGTAAAGGAAAGGTTCCAGGGTCCCTAAGGAACAAAACATATACTGTATATAGCTGAAAAATGGAGGCCCCCAAATGTTTAACTTCAAGAAATTCAGATGGATTTATTGTAACTATGAAACTACCGATGCATCTACAGGTCAGTAAATTCTGTGTAATGTGTTAAATGCAGCATTTCCATCTTTCAAACCTTTTCAAAAAAATTTCAGATTTTAAATCTGAGCTGTAGATTTTGAGAAATAATATTTTGAAATCACAGTATTTACAGGGAAAGACCAGTCACTCCAGAAGCAGAAATTATAATAATAATGTGACCCGCAGACACTACAAGAAGGCAGTAAGTAAAAGGGAGGGTGGGTGGAGGGAGTTAGGAGTAGTTACTAAACATTCATAATTTAATGCCAAAACAAGCACAGATAAATGTGTGAGTAGCACAATTTTACATGTCTCAAATTGCAGTTTTAGAAAATGTAAAGTTGTTTCAGTGAGTAAAGAGACCCTTTAAATAAAATTTTTCGCACTTACCAGTCTGGAGAACGGAGCCTTTCTGATAAGCAGCTCAGTGGATTTCTGATATTTCCGTATTTCCATAAGAGCTCTGGTACCTGGGCGGAATCGCCTTCTGGGGCTCAACCATCTTGGCTCACCTGCCTCTTGAGCACTTCGGTCTCTGCGACCTGTAAAGTTAAAATGAAGTTATAATGGCAAAGTCATTTAAAGGAAACTTTCAATTTGTTTTGGTTAACGCCTAATGAAATCTACTAAGACAAATACATGCAGCATCCCTTCATAGATGAAATCTTGCTTTCAATTACCCAAAATGTGGAGTTTAAATTTGAGTTTATTCTGACATGTACATTTGCAATATAAATAAATTCCTCCCTTTGATGGAGAGCACTCTCAGCAGGGGTGTATTTCCAACTAGGCACAGGCCTAGGGTTGCTCTAGTCTAAAGGTGGCCATACATCTATGACGCTTCTCCCGATCGTATATTTGACCGACATGCAATCGCAAAATCCCATTCATTTTGCGATCGCATGTCGGTCGAATGTAAGGGGTGCAAGACCCTTAAAGGACAACAATATCAAAAAAATAACATCACCCGCATTACATGTCCACACTTCAGGCAGCTGAGATCACTTACAATCGTTTACAATCGTGCTGCTCTCCCTTAGATATCACACAGCAAAGATGAGTGCTAAAAGCCCGCCTCCTAGATGACCCAGGGCCATCGTTAACATATCACTTGTCATTGGCTGGTGGGAATGTCTGTTACAACCTCTCTCCATCTCCTCTGCCAGTCAAACAAACTTGAACTGTTCGGTTGCTAGGATGTACAGCCTACATAATCAAGCAGACCAAGGATGGGTGGAGGAGTGTTTTCTCGCATTCTAGCTTTGAGTGACAATTGTTACACCACCGTCACAGCATGGCTAATGGAATGCTAATTGAAGGCAGAGAGAAGCTCGAAATCAGGAGAAAAAAAAAAATGTATGGGGAGGGCTGCATACCTTTACTCTTTTGAAAGCAGTTTTAAAAAAAAAAAAAAATGCATTGAGGGAATACAGTTATCCTTTAATTAGGTTTGTGCCAGGTGCAAGTAGGTTGCCCTTTTGGAATCTGAGGTGCAGAAGCGAAAAGGGTAAACTTGCCTTGCAGGGTTTGGCAAACCTGTGGAGGAGCGCATTTACTGGGAGAGCCAGAAAACTGGAGGTTGGAAATTAGACTGATATGGTGGTAAGGTTTGTAAGAGTAACCAAGGAAAGTAGAGGATGGAAGACTAGCATCCATAGTTCCGAACAGATTGGCAATGAAGCACAGGACTGCTCAGAAGTAGCATGTATGGAGCAGGCCATTCCCTTCAGCACCCAGGGTACCAGCATCTACCATACATAGGACGGAGAACCTAGTGCCAGGAAGGCTAGGCAGGTTTTAGTGTAAAATAGATATTGCTATCAGCCGCCGAGATCCTACATGCGAAAAGTCAGTAAATTCAGAAGGTTACTCCTTGTTTATGTATGTATGTAAAACAAGAGATGAAGCCACATATAAAAGATGAAATAGCTAAACAATAAGGGTTTATGGGTCCAATTAAGAACCATTTTAAATAAACACTGGTTCTTATTATTTGAGGGTAGAGATCTGGTAGGTGAGATCGGGAATTTCCCCTTTAACTGCCCCGACCCTTAGGGATAAATTATCTCCAAGCCATTTCATTGATGCAAACAAAAAAAGTCTAAATGGTTAATGCTTGTGAAGGTTCTCATTCATCCAGGTCATGGTATATCTGTTGTATTCAATTAGATCAACTGGACTTGAAATGTAGTTCTTGAAGACGTTTCGCTAGTCATCCGACTGGCTTTCTCAATTCAGAATGACTTGTACAAGAATCTGTGGCAATTATGTACCCTGGAAAATCCCAATTAGCATATCACAGCCAGGTGTTAAGGGTGTGATTGGATAGTGGCTAAGAGGTGTTATAGGAACGCCCAGAGTAAGGTGTTAAAACAGCATTGTACATGGCAGACAGTTGGTGTCGAACCCCCCCACCTCTATTTAGGCTTGGAATCTTTATTTTCACATAAATGGCCTCCTTAACACCTCTCTTGAGGTGTCCTTTATCCTTAAGATGCAGGTACACGGCTGAGTCCTGACCCAAGGAATTGGCTCTTCTGTGCTGGGCCATACGTTGATGCAGTTGCTGTTTGGTCCCCCCCACATACAAATCAGAGCATTCTTCACTGCACTGCATATTTACTGACAAGTCAGGACGTGACTCTGGGTGTGCGTGCTTACGTACCAGCGCCTACGTGCCTGCACCTGGTCTCGTCCTGTGGCTGCATATTCAGCAGTTACAACAATGGCATGGTCCACTGCCCGGTAAGGCCATTTTCTTAAGCTTTGCAGCTTCCAACAAACTTAAAAACGTGTTGACTTGAGTATAAGTCGAGGTGGGTTTTTAAGGCCCATTTTAAAAAACCAAAACCTTGGCTTATACTCGAGTATATACGATATTTATTAAACAGTAAAGTCAGCTTACACCGTACTTTCACCATTCTACACCGCTGTTAAGAGGAATTAAAGCAAGTTTTTCTATAAAAAGCCCTCCCTCTGTTTCTTCTAATTGTACACATCCCAACCTCTCCCTTATCACAGGGAGATGTAAGGTAACAGATTGACCAAATTCTCTCTCTCTTCTTAGTTGAATCACTAAGCATGCCTTCGCTTGAAAAGGAGGAAGCAGAAAATAGAATATATATTACTGCAAATAAGCAGTTTATGGTCTGTAAAGCAAGGTAAAGTGTGCTTAGGCTTGGAGATGTAATAAAAGTTCTTATCATTAAAAATGGTGCTAATTTTGCCCCAACCAATCAGATGTTAGTTTTCAAATGTTAAATAAGATCTGATTGGTTGGGGCAAAATTAGCACCATTTTTAATGATAAGAACTTTTATTGAATCTCCCCATAAGTGCTCTAAAAATCTCAATATGGTTTGTCTATACAACATCAAACCTACTGGCATTTTTAAAGACTGATAGCCTTTAAAAAAAATAAAATGAAACCATAAAAAAAAGCAAAGTTATCTAGCATATTGTATTAATGCCTTTTTCATTGGGGTTCATATTGTAACTTTAGCACTTATTTAATACGAATATATAAACCAAGTTATTATATCTAATTTGGCTAGGTTCTTTCAAATCTACTCACGTGTGGATGTTTCAGATTGTACTGGTGGTGAAACTCTCCTGGGGGGACGGGATTTCCTGCGTGAAGACGCAGACCCAGTTGGTCTCATGGTGATGCAATACTTGCTAAAAAAACAAATGGGCTTACTTTATGCAATATTTTCCTACAGAAAAAAAAAACCAGAACAAAAATTTTTTAATTCCTAATAGTCTTAAAGGAGAACTAAACCCAATTTTATATAATCCAGAATCTGAAAACACCCCCCCTAAAAACACCAATAAACGATAAAATGCCACTTTAGTAAACTCAAGTAAATCAAAAGCCTGTTAAGAACTGTATGAAGTATCTGTGTGTATGTGCAGTGTCAGACCACACCTCCTGACCTCAGTTACATGCTTTCTTGCTTTATCTGTCCTGTAAAATGATTGGCTAGAGATTATTAATGGGTGTGACCAACTGTAACAAGTTTCTGCCATAGCTAAGGACTGAGCATGTGCAGAACATAATGGTCGTTGACCAAACTGTCTGATACTAGAATGCTGAGAAGTATAGCACAAACCATATGTTATTTAGGTAAATTTCCCAGCACCCGTATCAAAATGAGAGGTAAGACACAGATTACTGGGTTTATATCAAGGTGTTCTGCCTTCTGGTTCAGTGTTGTTCTGTGGCTTTAGTTGCCCTTTAAAATAAACACAATTACGCAGTTTTACAAAATAAATATAAATTAGAAAAAGATGAAGGGAAAAAAATTAAACAACCGCATATTTCATGTTCAAATAAAATCTATATTATACATACAATGTTAGAGACACAACAAAACTTCAATTAATATCATAATGGTCAGTATTTGCTCCTATTCAAGGAAAGCCAATATATAGAACATACTTCATTAAGGAGTATTCATTATTCCCAAATGATGCCCTTGTGTTTAAAGGCTAGGTCCCAACATGAGTGGCACGTTTATTTTTCTTTAAGAGTTTTACTATTTGCAAAGACACCAGGAATTTTAACGAAAATTGCAGGAAGCAGGTCCCATTGCATTCTGATTCTGTGTTCATTTTTAACTGCATGTGTGCATATTTTCAGGTCTGGGCTGATCTTGATGCTTGAAATGGGGCAGCTGGTCAAAAACACATAGCTCTGGGAAAACAAAAGCTGTACCCTGTAACACACAGAATACTCTTGATCTCGGTGGGCTAGGCAATTGCTCTCCCACTCACCCATAGATCAGCCCAGACTGGAGAAGGGAAATGGAAAAACAAAACAGGAGAACAGAATTCAATAAACATCTCTAAAGTAGAGAACTTTAATATTCAGGCTGCACAGAAAGGTATGCAGGGCACATCTGTGCGTGGGCCTGTCTGTGGGGCAGTGTGCGTGGGCCCGTCTGTGGGGCAGTGTGTGGGGCTGTGTATTGGACTTTATATGGGGCTGTGTATTGGACTTTATATGGGCCTGAGTATGGGAGAAAGTCAACCCTCGGCTTATACCCAAGATAATCAGTTTTTCTCTGTCACTCCATCGGCAGCTATTCACCAACTGGGAGGTCCCCACTGGAATTGACAGGAAGCGCACCAAATAAAAACCCTCCCATACTCTGCCCCTTTCGTCTTTGTGCGTTTCCTGCTGGATGAAGAAGCACTTTATTGCATGCAGTGGGCTTACCTGCCATTGTGGCATTTCCAATGGGAGTTCTCTATCCTCTCTCTCCTGTTGCAGCTCCCCTTTTAGTTGCACCTCTGGTGGCCTAGGGGAGAGCCTAGTGACCAGGCTTTAGGAGTTATAGCTGTTGCTCTGCTCCTTCTATATTGCTAAAAAAAAAAAAATCGGACTTTGACTTCCGGTTTCGGGACCGGAAGTGACGTCGCGGCAAAACGTTTCATCTTTTCAGGCCTACTGCGTGGCCCAGAGTGCAGTTTTTCGCTCTTTTTTTTGGCTTTCACGTCAGTGCACCGTACCCATCATGTGGTATAAAGGGTTGCACGCTACAGAGACTTCCGGTTTCGCTAAAACCGGAAGTGACATCAGACGCCTCTGGGTATGTGTCTCTGCTGTTTATATGCAGAATCCAGGTTTAAGCTTTTGTCCAAAGTTTTCAAGTCTTTTTTTTTTTCTACAGATTTCTTTGCTGGGTCTCTGCCTATTGCTGCCAAGCTAGTACAGCTGCTATTTCTGTAAGTACCTTTTTTTCTTAGTATGCAGACTTTTTTACTAAATCAGAGTACTTATTTTGCATTTTTCTATGTCTAGACTCCATCCATGATGGAAGGCGAGTCAGTGAGCAAAGGTCACCGACATAAAAAAATAGGTAAGCCTCAGGTAAGTTGTGCTAAAAGAGAAGGATATTGAAGAGGATAAAATTGTTCAAGAACAAGCAGGCAAATCAGATGTGCAACTAGCATTGCCTGAAAAAATCTCGATGGACTCACTCCTTAGTCTCATTAAAGACACAGTGTCTCAAACTATGTTAGAGTCTAAAAGTCAAAAAAGAAAATCAAAATCTAAGCACCTGGACATTTCTGAGACAGAAGATTCAGATGATGAAAAATCATCCCTTTTAAGTATATCTTCTGGAGAAATATCAGATGAGGATGAGGATCAAGGAAATATTTTTGATGTCTCTATCATAGATCCTCTTATTAAGGCTATTAGGGATACTTTATCGTTATCTAATGAGCCTACGATATCAGCTTCAGCTGATAATTTTTTTCCTGCAATTAAAAAGAAACTAATTGCGTTTCCTGTTCATGAGTCAATGAGACAAATAATTAACAATGAATGGAAGAAAGTGGAAAAAAGGCCTGAGATTGGTACTAAGTTTATGAAGAAGTACCCATTGATAAAGCAGACGCAGTGAAATGGGAATCATCTCCAAAAGTAGACTCTCCAGTGGTTCATCTATCTAGAGGGACTACTCTACCTATTGATGACGCTGCAAATTTTAAAGACCCAATGAATAGACGCATTGAGTTTAATTTAAAAAAAATCATATCTTACAGCAGGTGCAACATGTAAACCATCTATGGCTTTAACATCAGTTTCTAGGGCCATGAAAATCTGGCTGGCAAACTTGCATGGATAATAGAGTTAAAAAGTCAAAGCTTAGACGAATGATTGAGGAATGCAGAATGGCGGCTGAATTTATTTCAGAAGCCTCCACGGATCTGGTGAGGCTATCAGCTAGATCTATGGCCTTATCTGTGGCTTCAAGACGGACCTTATGGTTGAGAAGTTGGGTCGCAGATACCCCCTCCAAGGCTTCACTTTGTCAGTTACCTTTTGAAGGTGTTATGTTATTTGGAGACAGATTGGACGACATAATTAAGAAGATTTCTGGGGGGAAAAGTGCTTTTCTTCCTCAAGGCAGAAAGTTCAAACGTCCAAGGTTGGAGACAAGCAACCTCAGAGGGAAAGAAACCTTTTTTCGTATCGTCCAGGCAAAGAGGCATACAGACAGCCAATCTGAAAGGTAAACCCCCCCCCACCAAATTTATGAAGGGGGAAAAAATTCCTTCCTGACTCCAAGTGGCAATCGGAAATTTCCCTGGATCAACTCTACTTTATGTATCAATACCAGTAACTTGCAACATTCCTTGTTTGCAGAAACTCATCCAGCTTTTTTTTAAAACTGGACCAATGAAATCTGCCATTACAACGTCCAATGGAAGGACAGTTCCATAGCTTTACCGTTCTCACAGTGAAAAACCCTTTCCGAGCTTGAAGCCTAAACCTTTTTTCTTCAATTCTTAAGGGATGTCCTCGTGTCCTTTGACATGTTCTATTGGTGAACAATGCCCCAGATAGTTTATTGTATGGCCCGTTAATGTATTTATACACAATAATCATATCCCCACGCAAGCGCCTTTTCTCCAGCGTACATAATTGTAACTTTTCCAGTCTCTCTTCATATTCAAGCTCCCCCAATCCCCTTATTAATTTAGTTGCCCCTCTCTGAACCCTTTCCATTTCAAAGATGTCCTTTTTGTACACAGGATTCCAAAATTGCACTGCATATTCCAAATGAGGACTTACCAATGCTTTGTAAAGAGGGAGAATTACATTTTCCTCCCTTGAATCCATACCTCGCTTTATACAAGACAGTACCATGCTGGCTCTGGCTGTTGCCGCCTGGCACTGCTTGCTACCTTTAAGTTTGTTATCCACCAAAACTCCAAGATCCCTTTCCAACAGGGATTCACTTAACACAGAGCCATTTATAGTATAAGTAGCACAAGTATTTTTAAGTCCAAAATGCATCACCTTACATTTATCAACATTGAATTTCATCTGCCACTTAGCAGCCCAATGTGATAATCTATCTAGATCCCCTTGCAACGATTGCACATCCTCTGAAGTTTTTAGTGGTCGACAAAGTTTTGTTAGTCAGCAAACACAGAAAACCTTTGTGACAAACCACTCCCAAATCATTAATAAATAGATTAAATAGAAGCGGCCCCAACACAGAACCCTGTGGCACCCCACTTAGCAGTTTAGTCCATAATGATGAAGCCCCATTAACAACTACTCTCTGCATCCTATTCATTACTTAATGTTCTATTCATGTACAAATGTGACTCCCCAGACCAACAGACCTTAGCTTATTCATTAGTCGCCTATGGGGGACTGTATCAAAAGCCTTTGCAAAATCCAAGTAAACTACATCTACTGCTATGCCAGAGTCTAAATTTCTACTTACTTCCTCATAAAAGCCAAGCAAGTTAGTTTGACAAGATCTATTCCTCCTAAATCCATGCTGGTTACTACTTATAATGTCAGTCCTTGAAACATACTCTAGAACATGTTCCCTTATTAAACTTTCCAGGATCTTCCCCACCACTGAAGTTAAACTTACAGGCCTGTAATTACCCGGCTGTGAACGACTACCCTTTTTGAATATTGGAATAACATCAGCCTTTTTCCAATCCAGAGGCACACCACCGGACATGAGGGAATCAGCAAAAATAAGAAACAATGGCCTAGATAAAACTGAACTTAGCTCCTTAAGTACCCGAGGATGTATTTTATCCGGTCCAGGAGATTTATTAATATTAACCTTCTTTAGTTCTTTCTGTACCATATCCTCGGTTAACCAAAGTTCAAAATGGAATCGTTGGCCTCGATAATCCAAGCTATACAGAAAGATTGTTGGTTGGCAAAGGTAGATCTTCAAGATGCCTATTTTCATATTCCCATAATAAAGAACCATTGGAAGTATCTAAGATTTGTCGCTCTAGGTCAACACTTCCAGTTCACTTGTCTGCCATTTGGTGGACTCAACCAGTCACCAAGAGTCTTTACGCACTGGTGGCAGAGATAAGGAAAAGAGGAGTCCAGGTTTATCATCACCTCGACGACATTCTAATAGTGGCAGATACAAAATAAACATTTCTGCAACATGTAAAAGAGGTCATTCAATATCTAACCAGTTTTGGGTGGATCATAAACATGGAAAAAAGTCAACTAGTTCCTTCCCTAGAGTTAATTTTTTTGGGAGCTCTTTTTCATATAAAAGAGTCCACTTGCCTATCCAAAAGTGTCACACTATTATCCGGAATGTTACCGGTGTAAGAAAGGCTTCTACCATCTCGGTAAAGGAGTGTCTAAAGACGCTAGGATATATATCTGCTGCAATTGCTATGGTGCAATGGGCAAGATGGAGAATGAGACCACTGCAGAGTTTCCTCCTAAGATCGGTCAGAGACCCTCAATTGAATCTACAAAAAAAGCTAAAAATACCCCAAGAGCTAAAAACCTCCTTAAAATGGTGGACAAAGATACAAAATTTATCAGTAGGAAGGCTCCTGGAGGATCCCGTAGAGGCGTCAGTAACGACAGACGCATCAAGCTTGGGATGGGGAGCTCATTGCGGAGAGCAGTATGCTCAAGGTCATTCGCAGAAAATATCATAGTAAAAACATGTAAGAGTAATTTCAGACAACGCTACAGCCGTAGCTTATATTCGGAGGCAGGGGGGTACAAAGAGTCGTACCCTGCAAAAGGAGATTTCTCCAATCTTAAGGTGGGCAGAGAAGAACCTTCAAAGTCTCTCGGCAATTCATATGCCAGGGGTACAAAACAATGTGGCAGACTTCTTAAGTCGAAAGAGGATAGATCCAGGAGAGTGGAGTCTCCATTTAGATATATTCGAGGACATATGTCAAAAATGGGGTCATCCCCAGTTGGACCTTATGGCCACAGCGGAGAACCCAAAATGCTAAAACTTTTACGCAAGATAGTCGGATGCCCAGGCACTAGACAGGGATGCTCTGTCTCAGGATTGGTCGAAAATCCTTCTATACATTTTCCCTCCAATCCCATTAATTTGGAGAGTTCTGAAAAAGATCAGATGAGAAAAAGCGGATGTGATAGCAATCCTACCCTTTTGGCCAAGGAGGCCTTGGTTTCCTTTATTAAAAAACCTGAGTGTTCGGAAACCAATAAAAATTCGAACCTTCCCAGGATGGTTACATCAAGGTCCGGTGAATTATCCGTTACACAACGATCTCAGTTTGATGGCCTGGAGATTGAAAGGATGAAACTAGCTAATTTAGGATTCCGAGAGGAAATTGTAAGCTTGCTTTTATGCTCCAGGAAGCTGTCTACATCTACGGTAAGCAGTATTATAAAGTCTGGAGTAAGTTTCTTTCCTTCTGTGAAATTGCTGGTACCAATCCATTTAAGCCAGAAGGAACCTGTGTAGTTAAATTTCTCTTTTCTGGATTTCAACTAGGTTTAAGCAAAAGCACCTTGAGAGGGCAGGTTTCTGCTATATCGGCATTAACTGACAAACCTTGGGCGAAAGAGAAATTAATTAGAAGATTTTTTAATGCCCTTGTTAGGGTTAATCCACAAGTTAAGTCCTCATGCCCTTCTTGGAGTTTACCGATAGTATTACAGGCACTGACGGGTAAGCCATTTGAGCCTTTGGAAAAAGCCTCTATCTGGAACTTGACATTAAAAGTTGTTCTACTGGTAGCAATCACCTCTGCATGTCAGGTGGCAGAATTGTCATCATTATCAGCCAGGGAACCTAATACGACAGTGTTTCACGATAGAGTTAACTTGAAACCTACCTTTAGGTTTCTTCCAAAAGGGGTAACACAGGAACACTTAAATTGGGAAATCAATTTACCATCCTTTTGCCCTCAACCATCTAATGAAAAAGAAGAGTGTATGCACACTCTAGACCTAGTAAGACTGATTTCTTATTATTTGAAGATCTCAGATCCCTGGAGAAAGACTGATAAGCTCTTCGTGATTCCGAAAGGAGTTAGAAGAGGAGAAGCTCCAACAAAGAGAACATTAAGCAAGTGGATTGTGCAAGCCATTGTTAAAGCTTATGAGGTCAGAGGTGAGGCAGTTTCCCAAGGTCTTAAAGCTCACTCGACTAGATCGATTTCTACTTCGTGGGCGCTGCAGGCAAAGACGCCATTAGAGAAGATTTGTAAGGCAGCAAATTGGTTGTCCTGTAAAACCTTTATCAGGCATTATCATCTAGACGTGGCTTCAAGCCAAAAGACACAATTTGGTCGAAGAGTATTAGAAGCAGTATTACACTCTTGATCATTAATAAATTTATTTTGTGTTTAGCACATTTTTGTCCCTCCCTTTATTAGCTCTGGTAAATCCCAGTTGGTGAATAGCTGCCGATGGAGTGACAGAGAAAACCAGAAATTGTTTCAACTTACCAGTAATTTCTGTTTCTTGTCACTTTCCACGGCAGCATTCACCAGAATTTCAGCTATAAAACAAAGACGAAAGGGGCGGAGTATGGGAGGGTTTTTATTGGTGCGCTTCCTGTCAATTCCAGTTGGTGAATGCTGCTGTGGAAAGTGACAAGAAACAGAAATTACTGGTAAGTTGAAACAATTTCTGGTTTACTTGTTTTTCAGGTAAAAATAAAGTACCTCTGCCTTATTTTTCCCTGCGGTACAGAGGGACCATGACATAAAAGGAAATTGCTGTGCATATTTCTTTTTCTTAACAGTTCTGTTTAATAGCCAACCAGACTACTCTAGGAGCTGATCTAGCACTTTTAGGTTGAGCCCTTTCTTTTGTGTGGGCATTCAAACAGCATGTTATTTTGTCAGGTATGTTAAAGTCTTAAAAATAAAAAGTGTTTATTATTTTATATCTTTAAACAATTGTACCCTAAAGTGTTAGTAACATTAAACACTTAAGATGCTTTATATGCATGTAAAGAAAAAAAAAAAAAAGGGTACGTCTTAAAGGGTATGTACACAGGAAAATGTGTTTTTTTAAAATTGCCCATTAGTGGAAACTATAATTCATCCCAATTATCACTGTACCTTTTTTTGTTGATCTGCCCCCTATTTCATTAGATATCCGATCAGAAACATCTTACATTTTAGCATTTCTGTAGGCAGTTTTGTTGTGGCTGGAATGGTTAGACAGTTGGTGGGCTGTATGCTGTTTTGACAGCTGGTGTGTGGCAAAATAGTTAGATCAGTGCCTGAGCAAAACAAGTATTGTATTGAAGGCATGCAGCAACATACACACCTCAGAGTAAGTGCTACTTACATGTATTTATTTATAGATTAAGATGACGCAAAGTAATGTTTTCAGTATACATACACTTTAAGCTGGGGAGTATAGAGAGCTATTGCTTGAGAAAGGTGCTTTGAACACAAGTGGCCATCTATGTCCACTTATGTGCCTCATCAGTATAATAAGACTAAAGTGCATTGTGCACCTGCTTAGGCTAGGTACACACAGGAAGATCCTCACCTTAAACTGTGTATATACATGCAAGATTGTGTCTGTCATTTGTTAAAGATCACGCTAATCACAGTCCTGAGCATTCTTCCTATATAAAATATAGGGAGAACACTCGGGACTGCACATTTCCCTCAGCTGCCTCCCCATACTTTTATTAAAGGGATGACAATGGGCGAAAATAAATTTTTTCCAAGATTTTTATGAATGATTAGCCGCAATTGTTAATGCCGGTCGTGCGGCGAGATGATGTCCCGCGCATACGCCCGTGCACGTATTGACCGCCGCAAGCGCGCACGGCGCGACTGGGTTTTAACAATTGCGGCTAACCATTCAGGAGGCAGCTGAAAATCTCGGAGGGGTGGAGCTAACTATACACCCAAAGATAAGCAAGAAAAAACATGGCAAATGTATTTTTAAAGCTGCAGCTTCCAATTGAGCATAACTTAATTTTTCAGTGTACTGGGTGTCATGCTTAGGTGACCACATTCCTGAGTGATAACATGTATAAAGCTCCCCACCAGCTGCTACAAACTCATAGATTTACTACAACAGCTTCAAATGTATATAGCCATTAATTGAGTATAGTATAATTGCCTCTACCCTGGTGAGGGACATCGATGTATATATGGAGTACCGAGGATAGACAAGGAAGGAGCCCCTCAAAGACCACAAGGTCGCAAAATAACTAGCCAACATCCTACGGCTCTTGATTGTAAGTTTTAAGCATCCCATTCAGAACTCCCAGGATTTCACAAACAAGATTCCAGATGTAGTACTCGGTGCAGAAGAAACTATAGTGACCTATGAGGTACAAAATAACACACTGGCTTTTATGGACTGCTTGGTAGACGTCAGGGAGAATGGTAAATTGGAAGTAAAGGTTTGCAGAAAACCAACCCACACAAAACAGTATTTGATGTTGGACTTCATCCAGCCAACTACACAAGACTTGCAGATAAAAAGATTGTACAGATTCTAATCCCCCCCATACCAAAACTGCAATAGTAAAAAAGCTCTAAAGATCCATTAAAGTAGAACTAAAATATCCAGACAAAGTTGTCCCAATAAAATGAGCACATTCACAAAGATACAAGCTATGTCTCACCTCTCCCTTTGCCATGGCTGATGGGCGATTTATGAAATTAACCTGGGGGAACTAAGGGTTAGCTCCCATAATCCACCTTACAAAATATTGTTGGTCACCCATGAATGGACTATGGTTAAAAATATGTCAGAACCAATCACGTGGTCCATTGAAGACAGCACACTCTGCAAAATTTACCACCCTGTCTGATCCAAACCGGATAAATGTTCTTTGACATTGGTTTGTTGTAGCCAAAATAGGCCTCCAACATTTTGTCTTGTGTGTTTACAGCTTTAAAATCACAGCAGTCCAATGTCAGCGTTGATACTGCTCTAGGGGCTGCCATCTTTTCCACAGCAATTGGGCATTTTGCATGCCAAGTAGCAAAACTAGGCATGAATAGGTCCAACCCTGTGCACTGAAACCAGTGTCTGCATCATAATTTAGAAAAGTGACAGTCCCTAAAGCTTAGTATACACATGGCCAATAAAAGAATAATCCCATCAAATATAATGAGATATTCAGATTAATGCCCATATGTAGTGAGGAAAAAAAATCACCCCACGAGGTCTAACGTACAAATAATGTTTTAACATACACCCCTTTCCTTTATATAAATCTATTTATATCTTCATAGGAGATTGCATTGAGTTTTTAGACGCTACTAATGAGGTGGGGGGTATAGTATATTACATATAGGAGAGGTGAATATGTATGTGTGTACTATCTCACTA
The DNA here is from genome assembly GCA_019447015.1 of Hymenochirus boettgeri. Lineage (NCBI taxonomy): Eukaryota > Metazoa > Chordata > Amphibia > Anura > Pipidae > Hymenochirus > Hymenochirus boettgeri. Next base: position 210,571,337 of record CM033476.1, on the reverse strand, counting down.
TTACCCTCTAAATAACCATCAGTAAATGGATATAAAGTATAGCACTGACTTATATTAGGTACAACACAAAATATATAAACTTACTTTAAGAACCGAGATTCCTTTTTCAAAATGGTATGGTCAAAATAGGAGGTTAAACCACACCGCTGGGTCTACTCCATGTGAATACTGAAAGAGAGTGTTATCCAAAAAAAGTGTCTGTCTGCTACACAGGATGTGATGTGTATTGTAATGGACATATACACCAAGGCTCCTTATATTCCACTTCCAGCCTGCAGGTGGTATAAGTGAGTGATAAAAGACAAGATATCCCTTGCTATCTATAAGAAAGTGAAAGTAGATTGTGGTGTGTGCTTTGGAGTGATATTGAATGCAACACGAGATCCTGTGTATAAGATCCTATTACCACCTGTTGGGAGGACAGATTATTGGACAGACAATTTACCTTATTGGATACAAACTCTGAGGCAACAGATATGTGTACACCAACTTAAAAGGACACACAATATACAAGCGTGGTCAATATTCAAAGTGGTGCAACATAGACAGGGACACCCCTGATTATTGCATATGTTATGTGGGGAACCTGTTTATGTGCACTGTCTGCTTTGTGCCAGACCACCAGAGTAACCCACTGTGTGGCATGCTACCCATAATCCTCCCATAAAGCAGTGATCTGGTACAAATTGGTGGCAGCGGTGCTGGTAATACCATTTATTCTTCCCGTTTTCTTTGTATTTGTTCTCTGTATTAAGCTATAGAGGCTGCTACTGATAGTATTGATTTAAATCCTCCTGTCCTTGTACCTGCAGATGAAATGCCCCAATTTGACTCAGAAGCTCTACCAGGCCCAATTGCCAAACCTATTTTTAAACCTGATCCATTTGATGGGGTAACTAGGGAGTGGACTGATTGGCTAAAACAATTTGAATTGGCAACCACTATTTATGGTTGGGATGAAGGTGCTCACTTGCAAGTCGTTAGCCTTTTGCTTAGTGGTAAATCCAGGCAGGTATACCAAGGATTTACTGTAATACTGAAATAAAAAGCAGTTATCGGTTATTAAAAATTTCTCTGAAGCATTTTTTTCTAATTAGATCTGTATAAAAGAGTATATAAAGGATAAATCCATTTCTTTAGGTAACCTGGGAATGAGAAATGTTTGTTTATATGTTAGGGCAACATATTAGGGCAATGCTATTATAATGACATGATGCTGTGAGGTACCTTCTGCTATAATTTATGAGGTGCCAACACCACTTCCGTGGTGAATACGAATAAGTATTTAGTTTCAACCACACAATGTGGCAGGATTGCATAAGTCTACTCTCATACCTGTGTAAAGATTCTATATCCACTATATATACACATAGCAAAAGATACACACACATAATTTCCATTGTGCACCACACTTTTGCTAGTATTATATATTTTTAAGTGAATTGGAAAAAGGTTAGTAAAGAAAAAATATTTAATACTTTGAAAGCGCTTATTACCTCTTGTTATTTAAGCAGCTATTAAGAGATAACAGTAATAGATTATTTAATAAGGGGTGCAAAAGCGTGTCTGTGCTATTAATCTGCAGCCACCAATCAGATGTGTTCTAACTGCAGTACCTGTAGTTCCTAAAAAAATTGATTGGTGGCTTTAGATTTATAGCTTGGGCAAACTTTTACTAAATATGTAAAATATTTTGGCCAGGTGGTCATTGTTTTAAACCATATGGTTAGCGGTGGTAGTCTGCCTGATGAGAAAAGTGACTTGGTGAAATTTCCCACAGTACATTACACCATCAATGCACTTTAATAGCTCGATGCATCTTACCTTAAATACAACAGCGCTAAACTGAAGCTTCCTTCTTCGCAGTATTTGCAGTGCTTGGGTACATAGCTCACCACTAATTGCAGACACACATACTGTATGTATTATACATATGCTCTAAACCAGCCAAGGTTTGACACCTGGTCTAGACCTTAATGAGCATGTAGGGGTGGGAAGTCTAACATGAGCTTGGGGTTTAAAGGTTATCGTTCAATTATTCTCTTGCCCAGCGATCCTGTGGAACCAATACAGGTACCTGTACACCACTGCACAGCTTGAATCTCGCGGACTGCATTGACGTCTCTTCCGGTGTGAGCAAATTCAAAACATAACAAGCACACTTCCGGCTTCCGGTTCAGTTGTCTGGAGCAGTGTAGAGTAATGAAGAGGCGACCAGGAACATAGCGAAGAGGTTTTATTTAACCCTCAGTATATAGTATGCAGTGTAGTGATTGTGGAGCATTATTGCTTGTTACAGGTAGAGCAATCATATTAACAAACTGCAACATGGCTATTGGAGAGCAGTTTAAATATCATTGTGGTTGCATTGCAAATGGTTGCCAGATTAGAGAAGAATCAAGGGATGACTTAATAAAAACCCATATAGTGTGGCTAAGTTTAAATCAATGCTGTTTATTGTATATCCCTTTACAATCAGTGCAGATCTGATAATTAACCTGATAATTCATTTAGCCCTCTCAGAGAAGATGCTGTGTCAACCCAGAATGCAACCTCCACATACTACCGGAGTTAGCCGGACTGGGGAAATAATGGTACATATTAAAAATGCATGCAGTATGACCAAGTTGGAATTAATGTTGTTTAATGGCAATACATGCAGCACTGTTAATTTAATTTATTAAAGGAAAAGTTTATTTAAAAAGTGAACCCATCCCAGCGTTTCCATATTCTCACCATCCAGGAGGTTAGGTGGGCGGGGTTAGGGGTGTAACAGGGCAAGGAGTGGGCATTCCGTGGCGGGGCTGCCAGTTCCCTCTGTAAGATGGGATTTCAGCCCTGACTGTGGGACTTGGGATTTTGTGCCTGGCAACCCTAACCTATCTGTTTGTTTATTAATTAAAGAGCATGTCCACCCTAATATTTGATTTTTTATATTCCATTCCCCATGGGCTCCCAGCCCCAACCGCATTATTTTTTTTTTTAAAAAGCCCCCCAAACTCTACTTACCTCCCCTCTTTCCTCCGACGCGCTCCCGGCCCTCTGCTTGCGAGGAAATGCAAGCAGAGGGGCGGGACCGGCAGCCGCGTCTGTGATTGGCTGAGCGGCAGCCAATCACGGACGCGGCTGCCGGCAGCTCACTTCCGAGTAGGAAAGCGGAGAGGTAAGTAAAAGATTCAGGGGCTTTCTAAAAATAAAATTTGTGCGGTTGGGGCTGGGGGACATGGGGGAAGGCTGCCATAAAGGGATTTGAAGCTAGGGGGAGGGATAGCAGAACGGGAGGGAGAGGGAGGGGGGAGAAGAGCTGCAGTACGCATGGCCAAAATCTCCGGGAGGCCAGGAAGCAGGCAGTGTCCTATATGGACCTGCTAGCCTCCTGGTGGGCAGTTTTTGGGACTTTGGGGGGGCACTACCGGAGAACCCTATGGAGCTGGGATGTGAGGTAAGGATTAAACTACACTACATGGTGGGGCCAGTAGTTGGGGGGATTATAGTTTTGGGGGTGGACATGCCCTTTAAGGAACAGAAGTTAAAAGAGCTATGTCTTACCTTAATGTTACAGGAGCTGGAAGATTTAAACCACAAGCTTTATCCACTGCAAACTTCTCCAGGACCTGTCAGAGGAGTATAGTAAATCTTATAGCTTTTTCCAGTCTTAAGCTACCCATGCACGGGCAGATGTTTTTCAACTACAACAACCTTGAATCCGATAGGAAAAAGGCTTGTGCCCCATCCCCCTTAAAATCTGTAGGGGATGAGGAACTGAAGGTGGGGTTAGCGGAAAATTTTCCGCCTGGACCCATCTTTGCTTTTCTGTTAAAATATTCAGCAATATTTTGAGCAATTTGTTAAAATTTGTCAAATTGTTCAAAATATTGACCCTGTCTATGGGGGGGCTTTACTTCATTATATAGTAGATCTCACAAACTGGATTTCAGTTTGTGAGATCTCATTCTATCTAAAGGTGGCCATAAACGTGATTTCCACAGCATGTGTGCCGACAGATCACATTGGTATCTATCGGCACACATGCTGTGGAGACCACACACACAGACCTAATATAGGGATCGGTCGACCGTGCAGCTCCCTTTAAGGGAGCCGATACCGACGGAAAATTTCTGTTGTTCCCGACTGATTAACTGTTTTGTCTGAGGAAGGAACCACGCTGGTTCCGAAATGTCATAATAAAAGTTGATTCACTTTAAGACTGGTGTGCCCAGCTTACGTTCATTACTTGAATATATAGACTGCTGGCTTCAGCGCTTGAGCACCCAGCATTTCAGCTTGTTGACATTGTGGTTTAGGTGTGCAGGATCCTAATCTACCATTTGGATATATTACCTATATAAGTCGAGATTTTCAGGCTTTAATATTAGCCTGAAAACCTAAACTCGGCTTATACTCGGGTTAAGTCCTAATTTAAATCCAAATGTTGCAATTGAGGATAGTAACCAGTAGGCTGTGTTAAAAAAATCCTTTATCAGCTTAGAAAGTTACAGGAGCTGATCTGCCTTTACACTCCTTCCTGCTCTATGTAGTCATGCTGCTAAACTCACTCAGCACTGTCACTGCTCATCTGGATCCTGTAAATCTGATGGGTCTTCTCAGTTTGGGGCAAAATGGCTGATAGTTCAATGCAAATGACAGCTTGAAACTACAACTCTCAGGTGACACTTTTAACTATTGGGGTTAGAGTGCCCTTTACTATATAGGGGCCAGAGTGGCCTTTACTATATGGGGGTCAGAGTGGTCTTTACTATATGGGGGTCAGAGTGGCCTTTACTATATGGGGGTCAGAGTGGCCTTTACTATATGGGGGTCAGAGTGGCCTTTACTATATGGGGGTCAGAGTGTCCTTTACTATATGGGGTCAGAGTTCCCTTTACTATATGGTGGTCAGGAGAATTATAAATGATGGTAAGCTTAATTAAAAGTTTATTCAACCTTGACACTCCACATGTTTAGAAACTACAATTCCCAGCAACCAAAGCATGATGGGAGTTGTATTTTTCAACCATCTGGAGTGCCAAGGAAATTGGGGGTTACTGGTACTGGATTTGGCAATTACTGTATGGGATTAATATAATGTATCTGCTGTCCATTTAAAGGGCAACTTAAGTCACAAAACAATACAGAATCAGAAGGCAGTAGTGGTCATAATTTCTTCCCTTGGCTTATACTCGAGTCAGTCAGTTTTTACAAATTGTTCAGTTGAAAATAAGTATCTCGACTTGTACTCGAGTATATACGGTAAGTCAATGTCAGTACTTAATTGAGTAGTTAGCAAAAATATGGAGTCAGAATAATCTGCTTTGATGGTCGCAAACACAACCTATACACACCTACTGAAACACCTAACCTACCCTTACGTTTCCATGTTAACCATGCATAAACCATCAAAAAAAAAAATTTTATGCTCTAAAGGGCAAAAACATACCCCATAACACCACGTACCCACTGATACACCACCACACTCAACCTACATTTAGGTTTCCATGGCAACCATACATAAACCTATAAAAAAAATAAGTAATATGTTTTTGTACCTGAGAACATAAAACTTAATACCACATCGACCAAGGATATACTGCTACACCCAACATACACATACATAAACCCTTGTGTACCCATACATAAAACCATCAAAAAAGTTCTTTTTACGCTCCAAAGTACAAAAACATACCCCTCAACACCGCACAGTCACAAGTATACACACACTAATAAACTTGTCACACCCAACCTACCACTATGCTTCCATGGCAACCATGAAATATACACAACAACACTAAGCCTACCCTTATGTTTCCATGGCACCATACATAAACCATCAAAAAAATTAAATTTTATGCTCTAAAGAGCAAGAACATACTCCCTAACACCATACAGACACAGCTACCCACACCCACTGATACACCTCAACACCAAACCTACCCTATCCATTGCAACTTATACTTTCAATAAAACAAATATATTAAATCAGAATAAGTTATGAAATTGAAACACTCTTATTGAGTCTTAAAACCTGCAGCACAGACACATACATTCCCTACCAAAGTGCAGCACCTTCTAGGGAGGGTTTTGAGCCCAAAGGCCAGTTTAGGTAAGGAAAGTGGGGAATATATTACTTCTCCATTTCAGGTCCTCACCTTGGATAGGTAGGGATGGGTTAAAAGGTTTTAGTTCTCCTTTAGCATTAGAATAACATTCTGCTGCACCTAAGTAGACTGCAGTACCCAATAATTATGTTATGCACAACAAATAAAACTAATACCCAGGACAACGTATACACTAATATGGGCATGTATATGGCTGCCTACATTTCTAGAAGGTGATCAGTATATAACCTACCCCTATGGTGGATTCCAATGGGATCCAGTTGAAGCTAATATCCTTGTATATATATATTTTTTTTTTTTGAAAACTGAAAGGATTGCTGTACACTACAAAAGGATGCATTCAGGCCAGTAACCCATTGGCAGTTTTAGGGTTAGATCTAGAGGTCACCGTGATAGCAGGTATACAATTCAAATCGTTCTAGTGTATGGCTGACACATTCCACATTCCCCTTCTAGATAATTTTTGCAGAGGTAATGTGTGCTACAGTTCCTTACTTTAAGTTGCAAAAGAAGGTTTACGTATTGTTGGGGAAAAATGTCCCCAAACATTCCAAAAGTGCCAATATATAGCTTAAAGGGCAAGTCCAGCCCTAAAATGTAAACTTACATACAGTTAAATTACCCCCCAAAACCCTAAACTGTAATAGTTTGAAATCTGAAATATATAAGTCTAACCTGAAATCCTGCAAAATGTCCTGTTGCCCCTGTTTCTGCTTCCTGGTTCTTCCAGTTAGCAACTATAAGTTATGGATTTGACAGTTGGCATCACAGCCAATGATTGAATGTTAATCCCCTATCTGCCTCTTCTGAGCATGCCCAGGCTCAGTACAGGTTTCTAAATTGCTCAGAAGCATAGCAGGCATACAGTAATGAATTCATAGGACAAAGTATGATATATCAACATATTTTAAAGAGGCCATTCTTTCTAAAAGATCTTCTTATGAGGGTGGAGTTGTCCTTTAAAATGTGTGTTTAACTCGGTAATATAAAACAAGACACATATTTGTAGTATGCATTCTTTTTATTGCAGCAAGCATGTTTAATATGATTTATGAAGTAAGATTTTTTTTTTGACAATGAGCAAAATTATTGTTAAAGGGCATGTCCACCCCGAAATTTAAACTTTTGATATGTAGGGCATGCTCCCCCAGCCCCAACCGCATTAATATAATTGTTAGAAAGTCCCCCAATTCTTACTTACTTGCCCTCTCTCCTCCTCTGCAGTGTTCAGGCCCTCTGCTTGCATGGAATTGAAAGCAGGGGGCGGGACCGGCAGCCGCGTCCGTGATTGGCTGAGAGGCAGGGAGGGCTGCACTGAGCATGCCTCAACCTTGATGAGGTTGAGGAAGTCTCAGGCACAGCATGAGTCACACACTGCTCCTACACAGGAGTTTCCTGGACTTTGGAGGGGCACAGCAGGGGAACTATTTTGAGCAGGAATGTAAGGTAAGGATTGTTTTAAACTACTTGATGTGGCCAGTAAGGGGTTAAATTTTAGTTTTGGGGGTGGACATGCCCTTTAAAGCAGATTTATATAGTTACATAAACAAATAATATTCAAGCCATAAACTTGAATATTATTTGTTTATCCCTATTTTAGGGGGTTGTTAATAACAAGTTCAATAATAACAAGCGTGTGTGCCGTCATCGCATCACAGCACGATGATGTCATACGCATGCACGCTTACTGCAACGTCACCCCGACACGTGCGTGCATTGACGTTGTGTCGCTTGCACACTGACGTCATGCGCACTACAAACAGCTGCTAACTTTTCACATACGAGAAGATGTTGGGAGATTTGGGCAATCTCGTGGGGGTGGAGCTAAAAATGCCATTTCGGAGGAGGAAGTCAGCAACATTCAAGGAGTTAAGGTAGGGAGGGGAGTAGAACAAAAAAATTATACACCTTTATATTTAAAGCTATATATACAGTTATTCAGTAAGCTAAAGTTGTTTTTACAGTGTACATACCCTTTAAGGTGTTAAGTTGTAAAATGTACCTTTCGGACACAGTAGTAAAACATACTGGCCTTTAAATTACAGCAACAAATTAAGTTGTTAATATCACAATCTCCTGCTAAGACACTGCACTGAAACAAACTGACAAATAACTGAAACAATTTCATCTTTTAAGCCTTTTTGTGTGCCTAATGGTTAATCCAATCTTGGCCACATCAGTTTCATAGCTCTATGGAAAACCCCATTGATAAACTCTGGTAAACTATCAGGGAGATTCAATAAAAGTTCTTATTGTTAAAAATGGTGCTAATTTTGCCCCAACCAATCAGGTGTTAGCTTTCAAATGTTAAATAATATCTGATTGGTTGGGGCAAAATTAGCACCATTTTTAACGATAAGAACTTTTATTGAATAACCCTGTATGTTTTTAAGAATGCATGATGCTAGGTTGCTGTCTTAATTTCCATAAAGGTTGTGTTTTTTTAGTAGTAAGTGTTCTGTCTCTTTATTGTGTGATGTTTTGTGTGCAATACTCTCCAGTGCCTATATCTGGACATATTTTTATGTACATACAGTTTTGACAAGCATGCACACAAGAGCTTAAAGGGTAACTGTGATCTGCATGCTTTATTACAAAATGTATTAAAAAACATTCATACCTTTAAAGGGTATTTCCACCCAAAAATGTATAATTTGCTGTACTGTAGGGGACCCCCCAACAACCATATAAATGCTAGAGTTTTAAAGGGAATGTCCACCCCTTTCTTTAAAAATACATATATTGTAGAATACCCCCCAAAACCTAAAGTGCGTTTTGGCCAAAAGCTTTAAATCGTCTCCCACATGGAGCTATTATACTTACATGCTCCACCCCGGAAGCGACGGTAGAGCGAGGAGCATGTAAGTATAATAGCTCCGTGTGGGAGCCGATTTAAAGCTTTTGACTAAAACAATCTCTATGTTTTGGGGGGTAATCTACAATATATGAATTTTTGAAAACAGAGGTGGACAGTCCCTTTAAGTTTTAGAAGTGCCTAGAAATCAAATCACCCAACCTCGTTCACTTGGCCTCTACCTTTATTGCTACTACATCCGGAAACAGAGTTTTTAAGGTGATTCAAGCCATTTCTAATCTAAATTTATACCCTTGGAAAATAAATAAGGTTAAACGCATGTGGCTTAATTCTGATGTAAAGAGAGAGATGGAAAGGAAGAAAACCTTTAAAGGGCATGTCCACCCTTCTAAAAATTTTTTATATAATATTCTCCCTGTCCCCCCAGCCCCAACCGCTATAGTTTTACGTCCTGAAAGTGCCCCAAACATTACTTACCTTCCCTCTTTCCTCCGCCGCACTGCCAGGCCCTCTGCTTGCGAGAAAATGCAAGCAGAGGGGCGGAAACGGCAGTCGCGTCTGTGATTGGCTGAGCGGCAGCCAATCACGGACGCGTCTGCCGGGAGTTCAGTGTGCCGGAGGAAAGAGGGAAGGTAAGTAATGTTTGGGGCACTTTCTGAACTTAAAACTATAGTGGTTGGGGATGGGGGGGACAGGGAGAATATTACATAAAAAGGATTTTACGCTAGGGGGAGGGAATCCTAATAGGGAGGGAGAGGGAGGGGGAGAAGGGCTGCAGTGCGCATGCCAAACTTCTCCCGGAGGGGAGACAGGAGGCAGAGTCCTATATGGACTCTGCAGTACTCTTGGTGGGTGTTTTTTTGGACTTTTTTAAATCCTCTGGGAGGTAAGTTCAGTTTTAACCAGGCCATTGTTTCTTATTTTTGCAGATTCCCTCATGTACAGAAGTGTGCCTCTGGACTGGAAAATAGCTGATGTAATTCCAATATTAAAAAAGGGTAGTCATTCACAGCCGGGTAATTACAGGCCTGTAAGTTTAACTTACAGTCTTCCTGGTGAGGAAGATACTGAAAAGGGAACATATTCTAGAGTATGTTTCAAGGACTAACCTTTCAGGTAGTAATCAACACGGATTTAGGAGAAATAGATCTTGTCAAACTGGCTTTTATGAGTAAGAGAGTCGAAATTTAGACCCTGGCATAGCAATAGATGTAGTATACTTGGATTTTACTAAGGCTTTTGATGAAGTCCCTCATAGGCGACTAATACATAAGATAAGGTCTGTTGGGCTGGTGAGCTACATTTGTACACGAATAGAAAGTTGGTTGATGGACAGGATGCAGAGAGTAGTTGTTAATGGGGGTTTCATCAATATGGACTAAAGTTCTAAGTGGGGTGACACACACACAGGTTTTTCTTGGGGCCACTTCTATTTAATGTGTTTATTAATGATTTAGAAGTGGTTATTGTCAGCAAGGTTTCTGTGTTTGCTGACGACACAAAACTTTGTGGGCCATTAAAAGCTTCAGAGGTTGTGGAGCCGTTGCAGGTGGATCTAGATAGATTGTCACATTGGGCTGCAAAGTGGCAGATGGGATTCTATGTTGATAAATATAAGGTGATGTATCTCGGACTTAAAAATCCTTGTGCTGCTTATACTATAAATGTCTCTGCGTTAAGTGAATCCCTGTTGGAAAAGGATCTTGGAGTTTTGGTGGATAACAGACTTAAAGGTAGCAAGCAGTACCAGGCAGAAACAGCTAGAGCCAGCAAGATATTGTCTTCTATAACGAGAGGTATGGATTCAAGGGAGAAAAATGTTATTTTCCCTCTTTACAAAGCATTGGTAAGGCCTGATTATGCAGTGTAATTGTGGAATATGCAGTGCAAATTTGGAATCCTGTGTACAACAAGAACATCTTAGAAATGGAAAGGGTTCAGCAAAGGGCAACTAAAGTAAGGGAATGGGGGAGCTTGAATATGAAGACAGATTGGATAAGTTACAATTATGTACACTAGAGAGAAGGTGCTTGTGTGGGGATATGATTTCTTTGTATAAATACATTAATGGGCCACACAATAAACTATCTGGGGCATTGTTCACTAATAAAGAACTCAACAGCGCATGCCAGAGTCCTCCAGGAAGACAGGGAAGGGGCGAATACCGGATTACACACAGAAAAGCTCCTACACTGAACTTTCAGAAGCCACAGCAGGACAATGATAAGGAGCAGAGGAGAAAGATAAGGATTTTTCAATACTACACATTTGGGCCAGCAGTGGGGCAAATTTTAGGGTGTGGACATGACTAATCATGCAGAATCATGCTTCAAGTTGTTGTCCATCCAAAGTTACAGCTATATAAAGGGTGGTGTTTCCAGCTAGCACATCACCAGCACCATTGCTCCACCCCCCATGCCAGAGGCACTGAGCATGCCCAGTTGTATTCTACTGATGAAACAGCATCATCTGCTGCATCATGAGTCCCACTTCCAAATTTCTTAGTCGTTTTTTAAAGCTAGCCACAAGCCTGAAAATAAAACTATTTGAAGGAATGGACAGATACTTGGTTGCAGAAGGAATTGTACACTGAAAAAATGGATTTGCTTCATTTCAAACTATAATTTAATACATGTAAGCAGCACTTATTCTGGTGTGATGCTGCATGACTTTAATCTTGTACTTGTTTTGCTGAAGCTCAGTGCCCCTGCCCCTTTATAAGGGCAAGCATGCTCAGTAATCACTACAAGGCAGCATTGGTAGAGGGAATTTCCCACCATGCAGTTCATATACCAACCGTCACTATTCCAGCTACCGAAAAACTACATAATAGTACAGTTAATGATGTTTAGGGCACTTGATTGACAGCTGACATGTAAGATATTTCAGACTGGATATCTAAAGAATACATATCCTTACAATGGCTTCTTAAATAGCACATCATGTGACTATCACATATTTCTTTGTTTATCCTGTCAGAGTCTTAACTTTTCAAGCTTATAACTTAATATCCAGAGAAGCTAGAGACATCATCCTAAGCTTGTTTGAAAGGTATGAGAGAGCTCTTGTGTGAAGACCATAGTTAAATTCTTTAAACAGCAGTACTTTGTTTAATTATTTGAGCTTTAAATCTAATTGTCTAAAGCCAAGTAAAGTATCAACTTTTGCATTTATGCCCTCTTACTTCTTTCCTCTGGTCTCAGTATGTGTGTGACCTCTTAGGACATGTGCCTCTTCTTTAGTAATTATACAAAGATCCACCCCACTTCCTGATCCCAGGTCATTCATAATTCCTGCAGTGATGGCCTCTGTGACAAGACGCATTCCCTCTTCCAACTGTTAAAGGGACAATACAACAACAAAATAATTTTATACATATGTGTTCAGAAGTTATATTACTGTTTATTTTATGTGTTGGCAACATACATAGTGTGTCCACATGTTACATTTCCAGAAAGTGTATCTTTACTTGTTTGTAAGCCATAAGATGGTTGTGTGTCCCGGGCCTTTCAGTGCAGAGTTGTTGGCAATTATGCACTATGTTTAGTTGAGGATATTTAGCCCTACATGTCATTTTTGTGTTAATGCTTTAAAGGGTATGTCCACCGTTATTTTAACTTTTATGTTTCCAGTTTAACTGAAGCCGACAGGAGGCTAAATGCCCACCGATATGTCACCTCCTGTCCTGCACGGATAAAAATTACAGGAGACCAGAAGAAACTTACCCACGTATTGCTCCAGCGCTGGCCTCACTGACAGTCTCCGGCGCGTCCACGCTCCTATGCACTGTGTGCGCACGCGCACACAATGCAAAGGACTGTGGATCCGTCGGGGAATGTCAGTGTAGTCGGAGGCTGTCAGCAGCGCTGTATCGTTACGCGGTAAGTTTCTTCTGGTCTCCTGTAAGTTTTACTGAAGGACAGGAGGTAAGACATATCTCATTTACCTCCTGTCCTTCAGTTAAACTGGAAACATAAAAGTTAAAATAACGGTGGACATACCCTTTAAAAAAAAGGTTCCCAACCTACCCTTGATTAGGATTTTGTTCTGATTACATTGTAAGGTAGATTTCCCTCTAGGTTACCATTGTCTTTTGCACTTGACACAATTTGTTAATTTGTAATGAATGGATTATGAGGAACCCTCTCTACCATCCACTGCATGCAGCAATTTTCAGGTACAATGTCTTCCTATCTGCTGTACTCCTAGGAATGGTTTTATAGTGTTTTATGTCCACACTCTGGGTACAGCAGAAGGGGGAACCCTTTTACATGCCACAATTACAGAGACTTCTCTAGACTTTTTGGCACCTGAGCCAAAATTCCAAATGCCACCAACCCGTAAAGTAGCGCACCATGTGGCCAGAAGGGGTGCCAGTTGACACAGGTGGCCATTTTAACCCCTTTGGTGCCAGAGGCAGATTTAACCCCCTGGATGGGAAAGGAAGGAACCCATTGGGTGCCAGATGACAGAGGCCACTCACTCAAGTAAATCCGGTGGCCGTCCGTATTAATCTTTCTGCCACTGTCTCACTTGCCACCCCATGCCAGCAGATTGTGTGTAAGTCAGTGAGACAGTGACAGGCAGCGATTAGTGATGGCAGATGAATTTGGGCGCCCACCGGAATTACTTATCTCTCGGGTGAGTGTGGAGGAAGTCTGTCTAAGTGTAACCCAGGCGAGTTAAGTCCACTGAACCTGTTGGAAGGTGGGGAGGGTTAAGTAAAAAATAAAAATTGTATCATTGTAACATAGTAATTGACATTGAATAAAGAGGTGCGTCCATCAAGTCCAACCTTTTCACCCTCCTTTTTAACCATACCTAACAGTTGATCCAGAGGAAGGCAAAAAAAGCTATAAAAAAAAGGGTGGGGAATTCCTTCCTGACTCAAATGGCAATCAGAAAGTATCCCTGGATCAACCAGAACTGCAGTATATGTGTTAATACCAATAATTCTCAGTATTTTATAGTTTTAGGAACTTATCTAGCCCACTTTTAAAGCTATTCAATGAACTTGCCTTTACCACATCTGCTGGAAGACAGTTCAACAGTTTCACTGTTTTCACTGTAAAGAAACATTTTCTAACCTGAAGATGAAACTTCTTTTCTTCCAATCTTAAAGGATGTCCACGTGTCCTCTTATATGACCGATTAGTAAACAATACAACAGAGAGTTTATTGTATGGCCCATTAATATATTTATATAAAGTGATCATATCCCCACGCAAATGCCGCTTCTCCAATGTAAACAGCCCTAACTTGTCTTATCTGCCTGTATAGTCAAACCCCTTATTTTAGTTGCGCTCCTCTGCTTCCATTTTCAAGATGTCCCATTTGTTTATGGGATTCCAAAACTGCCCACATATATTCCAAATGAGGCCTTACCAGTGCCTTGTAAATAGGAAGTAGAATGTTTTTTTCTCTTGAATCTATTTCTTCTTTATACAAGAGTCGCTGCTTCCTGGCATTGTTTGCTACAGCTAATTGCAAAAAAAAAGTCAGGCCATTCCAAAAAAAAATTTTTCTGGAATGGCCTGACATTGCCTCAAATTGCATTATTAGAGAGGCGACCCTGCACAATTATATGTAGAAGTTAGGTAAGTGATAGCATGTATACTGTAAGTTAAGGAAGTGACGTAAAAGAATGAGATGTGGGCTCTATAATGCAGTTAACATATCCAATAGAGATGTCTCAATCCTCCATCTGCAGAGCAGACCACACTTACTCCATATACATGAACAAACGAAAAGGTAGATAGGGAGAGACAGAAACCACAGTCTCAGCTATGACAAAATGTATTTAATATAACAAGTTCACATGATCCTGCACAGGATCATGGGAACTTGTTATATTAGATAAAAAAAAAGTTTATATGTGTTAATCAGAGCCAGTCACTAACAGTTAAATATAATTGATTGATTATCATAAATGCAAAAACAGAAACTTAAAAATATCACCTCCATGTTGGGTTTAAAACGGTCCTCTAAAATGGCTATAGCAGCATCAGATCCTGATCCTAGGAGCATTAGAAAAATGAAATGTAGGTGAGAATCAAAGAAAGAAAAAAGAGGTAGTTGAATTAGTGCATAAAATATCTTTTTATCTAGCTTTTATTGCATGTAGATTTTTCTCTATAGGCTACTACTATTTTACAGTAAAAATGTTCAGAAATGTCTTAAACCTAGATGTCTTAAACCTTACCAAGAGCAGTAAATGGAATTGTGTCTGTAGATCCATGTGGGTGAACACTGCAGAGGTGGGGGCCCCTAATATCTACTCCCCCTATTATAATAGATGCCCCAATGTGGCCTTGGTACCTGAGAGGAAAAGGATAAAATAAGTAATTTAGATTTCTTTTTTTAAATAAAAGCAACTCCATTTTCCTGTATAAATATTCTAACACCAGTCACTGTGCCACAGCATTTCTACAGTTGCCTCTACTGTTGTTATATTATGGTATTTTTTTTGTACCTTTTTGAATCCTATACCTTATAGAATTTCAATCTATAAACTTAGCATTTGCTTGCTAAAATAGAAATGTATTACTTAAATAAAAATAATCTTATTTATATGTAAACATTCAACCCCCAAGCCTTTATAAGATGGGAGAGAAGATGGCTAGAGGGTTGGAGGAGATTTTTACTATGGGGGTGGTGGTACATTGGACTGCACAGGAGAGAGGGATTGGGGATCAGGGGGCTAATATGATAATGGAAATTGAATGATAATCTAAAATGTATGTTTAACAAATGCAAGTAGTCTGGAAAAACTGGAGAACTAGAACTTATAGCTTTAAAGGGAAGGTATGATGCGATCTGTATAGCAGAAACATGGCTAAATGATTCACATGACTGGACAATAAATATTGAAGGATACTCCTTATTTGAACAAGAATTAAAGCCGAATTTAAAAGATGAGACAGATGGGGGTATAGACAATAAGAGAGAAACAATATGGATGGAGCTAGCAAGAAGGTGGGTAAATTAATTGTTGTTGTATGTTATAAGCAGCCAAATGCCAGTGAGGATGTGGAAATAAATCTCCATATGTAGTTGGCGAAGGCTGCTGGTATGGGACAAGTTCTGGTTATGGGGGATTTCAATTACCCTGACAGATTGGAGTGAGGGAACTGCCAGCACCTCAAAAGTTATCAAGTTCTTAAATCTTCTTTATGGATATTTTCTTCCACAGATGGTAGAAGTTCCTACTAGACCGGATCTGGTGATATCTAATAACCCTAAGCTCATTTTGGAGATGAAGGTAATGGGAAGCAAAGGGAATAGATATCATTATATATAATATAAAATGACACAATGATAAGTGTTGTTTAATATAGGTTGCAAAAAACAAAAGTGCAATGGGTTAACAAAAACTTTTAACTTTAGGAAAGCTAATTTTATGTTGTTAAAGGAATCACTCCTGCTCATAGACTGGGGGGATTTGTTCCTAGGAAGTGGACTGATTAGGTCCTCTTGCCTGTCTTAATGCCCAGGTAAAAAGGAAAATGGAAATAGGAAAAAGGCTTTTAAAATGTTGAAATTGGAGGGAACCGAAAAGTCTTACAACGAGTATAAAATACATATAGAATACATCCTCAGATCTTAAGAGAGCTTGGTCCAGTTTTATCTAGACCCCTGTTTCGTTTCAGATTCAATTTTGGTGATGTGCCACTGCACTGGAAAAAAGCCAATGTAATACTAATATTCTTGTCAAGGTTCTCATTCATCCAGGTCATGGTATATCTGTTGTATTCAATTAGATCAACTGGACTTGAAGTTTAGTTCTTGAAGACGTTTCGCTAGTCATCCGACTGGCTTTCTCAATTCAGAATGACTTGTACAAGAATCTGTGGCAATTATGTACCCTGGGAAATCCCAATTAGCATATCACATCCAGGTGTTAAGGGCGTGATTGGATAGTGGCTAAGAGGTGTTATAGGAACACCCAGAGTAAGGTGTCAAAACAGCATTGTACATGGCAGACAGTTGGTGTCGAACCCCCCACCTCTATTTAGGCTTGGTTTCTTTATTTTCACATAAATGGCCTCCTTAACACCTTTCTTAAACCAGTCACGTTCCTTTGCCAATATGTTAACATTACAATCTTCAAAGGTATGTCCTTTATCCTTAAGATGCAGGTACACGGCTGAGTCCTGACCCGAGGAACATCCATGCATATATGGACTCCCAAATATACATAAGGAAGGGGCACCACTAAGACCTATAGCCAGCAGCATCAACTCTGTAACATACAAGGTGGCAAAATACCTAGCCAACATCTTAGGACCATTGGTGGGAAGTTCTAACCATTATATCCAGAACTCTCAGGATTTCACCAACAAAATTGAAGATATAGTACTCGGTGCAGAAGAAACTATGGTGTCCTATGATGTGATATCTATTTCAACCGTTATACTCACCAAGGAGGCTGTTGACATGGTGAGAAAACGGCTAGGCCAAGACAGCACTCTTACCAGCAGAACTGATCTCAACCCAGAACAGGTGTGTTCCTTACTGGACTTGTGCCTGAATACCACCATTTTCAAATACAGGGATAAGTTCTATAAGCAAAAACACAGATGTGCTATGGGATCTCCAGTTTCACCCATTGTGGCCAACCTTAATAGGATGGAGGAGTAGAAAAACGGGCGCTTAATACCTTAAGGGCATAGACCCCAGCCACTGGTTCAGATATGTGGATGACACCTGGGTGAAATTCACCAGAAGGAAGTACAAGCTTTCACAGAACACATTAATGTGGTAGACCAAAACATCAAATTACAAGGGAAAGGGACAAAACAACAAACTGGCTTTCTTGGACTGCTGGTAGAAGTCAGGGAGAATGATAAACTGGAAGTAGAGGTTTACAGAAAACCAACACACAAATCAGTATTTGATGTTTGACTCCCACCACCCTTTAGATCACAAGCTGGGTGTCACAGAACCATGCAACACAGAGCTGAGAACATCCCCACTAGCACAGAGGCGAAGGTTAAAGGGCTGTCCACCCCCAAAACTATAATCCCCCAACTACTGGCCCCACCATGTAGTGTAGTTTAATCCTTACCTCACATCCCAGCTCCATAGGGTTCTCCTGTAGTCCCCCCCCAAAGTAAAAAAAAATGCCACCAGGAGGATAGCAGAGTCCATATAGGACTCTGCCTCTCCCTGGCCTCCAGGAGAAGTTTGGCATGCGTACTGCAGCCCTTCTCCCCCTCCCTCTCCCGATTCCCTCCCCCTAGCGTGAAATCATAAAAGATAAGATTCCCATGGGCTCTCAGCCCCAACGCCTATTTTATCTTTATAAGTCCCAAAAATCTTACCTCTCCTCTTTCCTCCGTGCACTGAATGACCGGCAGCCGCGTCCGTGATTGGCTGCCGCTCAGCCAATACCAGACGCGGCTGCCGGTCCCGCCCTCGCTTGCATTTTCTCGCAAGCAGAGGGCCGGAGCGCGGGAGGAAAGGAAAGAGGGAGGTAAGTAGAGTTTGGGGGGCTTTTTAAAAAAAAAAATATAGCGGTTGGGGCTGTGAGCCCATGGGGAATTCTGTATTAAAAATTGCATTTTAGGGTGACAGGACATGCCCTTTAAGAAAGAAATGAACATCCAGAGGAACCCTTAAAACTTGTGGATATCCAGACTGGGCCTTTGTCAAAAAGAAGCAGAAGGAAAGAAAAGAACACGAATACCAACAGTGAAGGGGAAAAGCAAGACAGGAGGAAGAACATCGTCATCCCATATGTAGCAGGGGCCAAGAAACTAAGAAGAGTTTTCAAAAGACACCGTATCCCTGTCTGCTTTAAGCTGAGCAACACGCTGAGGCAGCAATTGGTACATTCGAAAGAACCATTACCGAAACACAGAAAAGCGACATCATATACGCAGTGCAGTGCAGTGAAGAATGCTCTGATTTGTATGTGGGAGAGACCAAACAACAAACTGCATCAACGTATGGCCCAGCACAGAAGAGCCAATTCGTCGGGTCAGGACTCAGCCGTGTACCTGCATCTTAGGATAAAGGACGTACCTTTGAAGATTGTAATGTAACATATTGGCAAAGGAAAGTGACTGGTTCAAGAGAGGTGTTAAGGAGGCCATTATGTGAAAATAAAGAAACCAAGCCTAAATAGAGGTGGGGGGGTTCGACACCATCTGTCTGCCATGTTCAATGCTGTTTTGACACCTTACTCTGGGCGTTCCTATAACACCTCTTAGCCACTATCCAATCACTCCCTTAACACTTGGCTGTGATATGCTAATTGGGATTTTCCAGGGTACATAATTGCCTCAGATTCTTGTACAAGTCATTCTGAATTGAGAAAGCCAGTCGGATGACTAGTGAAACATCTTCAAGAACTAAACTTCAAGTCCAGTTGATCTAATTGAATACAACAGATAATACTAGTATTCAAAAAAGGTAGTCGTTCCCAACCTGGTAACTATATACCTGTAAGCCTAACTCAGTGGTAGGGGAGGTGCTGGAAACTTTGTTACAGGATCATATCCTTGATGTCTCCAGAACTGATCTTATAAATAGTAGTCAGATTTGATTATGAGAACATCTACTGCTATGAGAATTTCTGGCATAGCAGTAGATGTAGTATATTTGGTTTTTGCTAAAGGCGACTGTATAAACTGAGGACTGTTGGCCTAGAAAAAAACATTTGTACATGGATAGAGAATTGGTTAGTGGATCGCACACAGAGAGTTGTGGTCAATGGATCTACATCTATGGGGGCTAAAGTTCTAAATGAGAGCAAGTTCTCTGTCTTTGCTGATGACACTAAACTACACACAGCTTTGGAAACTTCAAATGATGAGCAATTGCTGCAAGTTGACCTAGGTAGATTATCAAAATTGCAGATGAGATTCAATGTTGATGAATGTAAGGTGATGTATTTGGGGTTTAACAATCCTGGTGCCATCTACACCATAAACCATAATGTTTTGTATAAAAAGGGGAAAAGACTCAAGAGAAAAAATTATTCTCCCTCTTTACAAGACACTGGTAAGACCTCATTTGGAATATGCGGTGCAGTTTTGAAATCCCATATACAAAAGGGACATCTTGAAAATGGAAGCAGTTCAGAAAAGGGCAACTAAAATAATAAAGGGAATGAAGGGGCTTGACTATGAAGGCAGATTGAACAAGTTAGGGTTGTTTACATTAGAGAAGCAGTGTTTGCGTGGGGATATGATCACTTTTTACAAAAATATTAATGGGCAATACAATAAACTCTCTGGTGCATTGTTTACTAATCGGTCATATCAGAGGACTCGTGGACATCTTTTAACGTTGGAAGAAAAGAAGTTCCATCTTCAGGTTAGGAAAGGTTTCTTTACAGTGAGAACGGTGAAACTGTGAAAGCAGATGTGGTAATGCCAAGTTCACTGAATAGCTTTAAAAGTGGGCTAGATAAGTTTCTAAAAGTAAAAAATATTGAGAATTACTGGTATTAATACATATCTGCAGTTCTGGGTGGTCCAGGGATACTTTCCAATTGCTATTTGGAGTCAGGAAGGAATTCCCCATCCCTTTTTAGCTGTGTTTTTTGCCTTCCTCTGGATTAACTGTTAGGAGGGTAAAAAGGTTGGACTTGATGGAAGTATGTCTTTATTCAACCTCAGTTAATATAACTTACTGCTCTACTATTCACAGGGAGGTGGAAATAAGTAATCTCAACTCTCTGTGAATTATAGATACCGATTTCCTATACTTCATAAAATCAGTTTAGTGTCCTTTTAATATTCTGTTTCTTACATCCATGCTAGCTAAGAAATAAACTGCATAGATTACGTTTCTTTTTTTGAGCTGTAACGTGATTGGATTTCAGCTTCTAGAAAGCAAGGCTGCAGCTTCCTGTGAAGTGTACTGTGTATACTGGTGTGTACTGGTGTCCTCCAGCTAAGATGGATTTTGGGAGCTGATCCCTAGTACCCACAGGTTAATTTCATAAATCACTCAGCAGCCACAGCAAAGGGAAGCTGAGATACATCTTTCTGTATCTTCGTGAATGTGCTCTGTCTATTAGGACAATGTTGTCTGGAGACTTTAGTTTCCCTTTAACATCCTTCTCACTTCCTTGGAATGTTTCACTAATATTTTTCTCCAGCTTAAATAAATTATGTTAACATTTCTGGTACCTGTACAGCATCTGTTTTAGCATCCTGTTGGCAGTGCATACCCGTGGCTTTCGACCAGTGGTCATAGCATGAAGATGTAGGTTGGAAGACAAGATCTGGGTCACATATTCAGCATCAGCAGCCACACCTGCTCCACAACAGCTAGTTTTACAAACAAACTGGTGTTAAATATGTTGCAAATATAAGTATTTCGAAAGAAAACTGTTCAGTGGTGTAACTAGGAATCACTAAGGCACCCAGAAAAACAATGATGCGGTCCCTATCTGTGCTTCATCCATGGTGCTTTTTTGGGAGGAGTCAATATCTGTCATATGAAAATTAAGAAGCTGGGGCCCCCTTGGCTCCCGGGCCCCTCTGAGGTTGCTACCCCTACTCCCTTGGAACTGTTGACTTAGGATGTATGTGCAGTGTTCTCCCCAGAATTTTTTCCCTGCCAGGTGGCATGAAAAAGTAGCCGGGTGGCATGAAAAAGTAGCCGGGTGGGGTAGGACGGGAAAATTCGGTGGTAAGGGAAAATGTGCACTGTATCATGCTCATTATAAAGGTCAGGGATGTCTAACTTTTGTCCCACTAGATGTTTGAAAACTATAACTCCCAGCATTCCATGGTTGTAGAATGCAGGGAGTTGTAGTTCGTCAACATCTGCAGGTAACCCATGTAACATAGCAGCACAAGCACATGTGATACCCTTTTGTGGCCTTGGAGATCTTGGAAAAGCTAGTTAACGTGCTAAAATATTCTTGCATGTGTAAAAAAGGGGTCTGGACTGAGCAGTTTTGGCGGGAGTTTTTACTGACCTATTGGCACACCTATTAAACCTACTTCTAAATTCTTTTAAATCACAAGTGTTCTCTCAAGAATTTTTTTCCAGCCGGGTGGGCCACCCGGCTAAAAGACCCTAGGGAGAACACTGTGTATGTGGAATGTAGATCACTTCTGTAAATACTAGAAGTCACTGTTTGTGATGTCTTTTGGAAGAGCAGATCTGGTTAGACCTTTTTCAGTTTCGCACTCTGACTACTTTTCCTTGCTCCTACTTGTTTTTCTGCCTGTTTTTACCTTTCTATAAGGTACATGTGTAGATGATGTTGATCCTGAAAAGGTTTGATGGGGGGCCTGGTGTACCTCTGTGTTTGTGTAAAAAATGTTGTTCTTCCATAGCTACAAATTTGAATTAGTGTTGTATATGGATACTCACTATATATTGTCAGTAATGTAATGAATCTTGGCACAGTTTTTATCAGCTACAACCATATCATCAGTAGCTCTTCTGTCAGCTCCAAGAATCACTCCTTCCTATGCAACAGAAATACAGTATGAAATAAGTTCGTAATATCTAACATTTACAAGATCAGTATAACATAGTGTAATGGACATATACACCAAAGCTCCTTATATACCACCTCCAGCCTGCAGGGGGTGTCAGCGAGTAATAAGAGATAATACAGCCCTGCTCACTATAACAAGGAAGAGAGGAGAAAGTGAAAGGATTATAGAAGTGTGTGATGGTGTGCTCATGTCAGGACTGATCTGTATGTTTTAGGGTTCACACCAAACAGATCAGTCCTGACATGAGCAACCATCACACACTTCTATATCCTTTCACTTTTTCCTCTCTTCCAGGTCATAGAGAACAGGGCTGTATTGTCTCTTATACTCACTGACACCCCTGCAGGCTGGAGGTGGTATATAAGGAGCCTTGGTGTATATGTCCTTACTATATTTTCAGGACTATCAGGGAGATTCAATGAAAGTTCTTATAATGAAAAATGGTACTAAATTTGCTCCAACCAATCAATCTTATTTAAAGGAACTGTCCACCCCTCTCTACAAAAATCTATATATTGTAGAATACCCCCCAAAAGCTGGACATTTTTTTTTTATAGAAAAGCTTTAAATAGGCTCACATACAGAAACATTACACTTACATGATCCTCTATTTTACTAGGCTTATCCTTATTAATATCCCAATAATCAACCTAGAGGTTTGAAGATTATATATATATTTTTTTTAACACAATTTACTAAAAGTACCTCAAAAGCTTAGAGAACTTTGAATGATGTGTAATTGCTGCACACAGGCATAAATAAAAATTGGGAAGTGAATGGCCTGCAAAGTTGCATATGAGATTTAATGTTAACAAATGTAAGGTGATGCAGATGGGGGTTAACAATCCTTGTCCTAACTATAAGTTAAATGGCTCTGTGCTAAGTGACTCTGTGTTTTAAAAAGATTTGGGGGTTCAAGTAGATAACAGACTTAGAAAACAATGCCACACAGCAACGGCTAGCAAGATAGTGTCTTGGGGAATAGATTAAAGGGAAAAAAGTAAAATTTTCCCTCTTTACAAAGCACAGGTAAAGCCTCGTTTGGAATATGTGGTGCAGTTTTGGAATCCCGACATCTCGGAAATGTAAAGAGTTCAGATAAGGGAAACTAAATTTGATTTGCGTTGACATATGATCACTATATAATATATTAATAGGCCATAAAATAAACTCTCTCACACATTATTCATCAATAGCTCATTTAAGAGGACACATGGACATCCTTTTACACTCTCACAGTAATAGCACCCAAAGTGAGGATCTTACATGCTAGGTGAGACTGGCTCCAGACCTGCCCCCTCCACTTCACAGTATTTAGCCAATAAGAAAGCATACTCTGCAAGGAGTGTGTCTTCTCATTGGTCAGCCCTGTCACAGAATATGGCACTGGAGCCCTAAATGCAGGGCTCATTTTCAGTATCAAGGGGTGAGAACCCCATGGTTTAGGTCTTTATACTGGGTACTATTAACTGAGGGAGATAGTTATAGAGGGGTATAATTGCCCTTAAGGACACAGTGTGGGCACTATAGAGAGTATCAGGTTGATAAGATCACATCAATGTTAAATCAATAGTAATGCAAACAAATAAAAATGAAATTATGTGAACATAAAACTATAACCAGGCAAATAAATAACCATTGGATTGTCAGCCTCTGAATTGATAGATAATTATGCAGTTTCACCTGTCTTTCTGCCATGGTATGTGAACATTTGAATGTATATCTAGGTCATCCAATGTGTAACAGAAAATGTTGCATCTGTTGTTTTTTTATTTCAAGACTTGCCTTTGAATATGCTATAAGATTGGACCCTTACCTCATATATGATTCCTGCAATGGTAGTCCCTGTCTTCCATGGTTTTGGTGGCTTCAGACTGTGTTTTGGACTTTGTTCCTCTAGAGAGGCATTCCTGCAATCAACAGAAAAGACTTCAATAAGGCAGTGGTGTGCATGTTTCCTAGTATAGAAGAGCTTTCAAGCTTTGCTGCTATGATTCCCCAACTCTCCCAAACTGATCCACTTGTTTAGAACTTAAAAAAAAAAAAAAAAAATGACTATCACTTAATCAATAAATGTAACATCAGCAAAAATTAGTATGGATTAGTTTAACAGCAACAAAAAGCAGATTTATGATAGTAAAAGAACTTCAAATAATAAGACACAAAATTAAAGGAGATGTGAAAATCCTAGTGTGTCTTCCTGCTAAGTTGGCTTCATGCAGTTTGGTTGGTGCAAGTAAAACTTGTTTGACTTTGTAATTAATGTCCAAGGACGTTCTTACCATTAAGCAGCCCTATTACCCTAGTTACTTTTCTAATTTATTTGTACCATAACATCACATTAGATACTCAATTTACACATACTGAGAATAATACTTTACGTACATATGTGCCAGAAATTGTACATTCTGCACATAAACATTTACCAAAGGTTGACTTACTTTTTAATAAAATATATTTTAATATAGAATATAAATCATTTCCAGTATTTAGACAAGTAATAGATAGTTACACAGCAGCTACGCACACGTTTAATTTTGTTCAATAAGAATATGCAAACCTTACCTGACACAGTTCTCAAAACTAAACCCTCCACATGGGGACACAGATTGCAAATGCAACATGATATAGCTCTTGGGACTGGACCACCTCAGATGCACAATGTGGGTCTTTCTGCTCCCTAATACATTTGATTGTTAGCCACTTATGCCCCTCTTTACCCTGTCTCTTCCTTCCTTATGTTTCAAATCCCCATTCTCTTTCACTTTCATGTTTGTTATTCACCTCACACCCAGACACGCACGCACACATACAGCCACAAAGAGAAGCTATCAAATCCCTCGCTTTCTGTATCAATTTCCCAGTGATCAACACTATCTCTTTAAAATCTTATAAAAACCCACCAGAGGGGATTGGTTATTTAAGTGTTTGTCACAGTAAAGAGATTAGCCCGCCCACCCCCTCCCTCCCTCTGTCGATAGTACAATAAACTAAAAACTGTATCCCCTCTAGTAAATACATTTGGATGCCTATTAAATGACTGTTGCTACAAGTAAAAACTATTTTAATTAATGTTAAACCAATCAGCTGCTACCATCTAGGGGATTTCCAGACTGCACAACGGTACTTTCGATTTGATCTGGCAAAAGAAGGGAGAATGGAATTAGGAATTCTATGTACTGTAGTTGTGAAAGTAAAATGAAGGGTAGTATATAGGGGTTTGTGTTTTTATCAGTATATTGGAAGATATTTTAACTGCATATATAAGTTCTCATACGTCTCTGTAGCCTGGATGCATTCCAAGATCAGATATGAGTGTATTTGTTACAGAGCACTCGACTGGACTTTAAAAAAAAAAAAAAAATCTTCATTAAGTATGATCTACACATTTCAGCCTATGCAAGGCCGTCATCAGGATACTCCATCTTGGATTCCCTCTACTTGAAGGCAAGTGCCCTCCCCTCTCCCTTCCCCAACACACCCCCTTCCTCTCTGGATCCAACACACATGATGCATAATCCCCAAAAATAAATAGATACAGTCAAAAAGTAGTTCATAAATATCAAGGAATAATCATATAGTAACTATAACATTCAGGAACCAAGGTGTTGCCAGTAGCCAATGATTTGACTCCCACAAGGGGTCTGTATGTTACCCATTCAGTGTGACTGTGAACTATTTTGGACAGGGGCCGGATTTCTCATTATCTGTATTCATATTTACTGTAAAAATATGCACTTCTGCACACTGAAGGTTCGTGCGCACGTAAGACTATCGGACAAAACGGCCTCGCAGGTGGTTATTGCGATCGGGGCTCAGAAGTCTGCAAAAAATCTTACATGTTTACAAACCATGAGGCAACGTATGTGCATGTAAATGTAATATAAGCCATATAGTTAGGGTTAGGCCCCACTAGGCTATTTTGGTGTGCGCTGTGTTAGCGCAGCGCTGCAATGTCAACCATTTTCGCGGTGCATGCGTTGACTACTTTTGGTGCACATTGCATGGGCCATGATAGGGTTACATAAAAGGAATTGTAGGGCATGCGCAGGGTAGCGCACATGTATCGCTGAATCTTGTGCGCTCTCTAGTGGGGCCTTGCCCTTAGCAATATTATCAGCTTATACGTGGTATTTACCAAAAATGATTTGTGTGTGGTGTCCAGCACCAAAAAATGTCCTGACAGAACTGCCCTATTTTCAATATTGCATAAAAAATGTATACTGTTATTTTTCGCCAATCATATAACTATGTAACTATAAGTTACATGTAAATTGTATAAATATATATAAATGAATAGGTTATGCTATAGAGACTGAGGGCAAAATTTATTAAGCAGTGGTACAGATTTTTATTTAACAATACCGCCGGTGTAGTCATCCCCCACAATTAAGTGAAATAACTATCGTTATTTTACAAAAACATTCGCTTACTTGCAGTACTCAGTGATTGAAACAGCTGATTGGGGTTGGCTATCATGGGAAGCCTTTAATGGAAACTATAATTCTTTCCAACTGTTACTGTACCATTTTTTACTGTATTACTGTACCATCTGTCCCTTTCTTCTTTAAAGCACAACTCCACCCTCACAATCACATCTTTTAGAAAAATTGGCCTCTTTTTTTCTCAGGAATCATTGCTTTATGCCTTCTATTCTTCAGTTTGCTTCATGATGGGAACTGAGCAATTAAGTGATGTGGCTCTGAGCTTGAGCATGCTCAGATGAGGAAACTAGGGGATTAGGATTTAGTTATTGGCTGTGATTTCAACTGTCAAATTCATAACTGACAGTTGCTAACTGGAAAAGGGCAGCAGGATATTGTGCAGCATTTCAGGTTAGACTTATATTTATTTGAGCTTTTTTAACTATCCAATGAAGTTGCCATTATCACATTAGCTGGAAGACCATTCCACTGTTTTACTGTTTTCACTGTAAAGACACCTTTCCTAACTTGAGAGTTTATTGTATGGCCCAATAATCATGTATTTATATAAGGTGATCATATCACCTCTTAGGAGCCACTTTTCCAGTGTAAAAATCCCTTACTTGTTTAATCTGACCCCCATAGTCAAACCCCTCCATTTTTCTTATTAATTACTTATGTCCCCTTTATGTACAGGGTTCCAAAACAGCACCATATATTACAAATGAGGCCTTACCAGTGTTTTGTAAAAAGAGAATATTTTTCTCTCTTGAATCTATACCCCTCTTTGTACAGAACAATATCTTACTAGCTCTAGCAAGTGCTGGCATACACTGTTAGATAGATATAATTTGGCTATACACATACTTGACTGAATAGCATATCTGTTGTATTCAATTAGATCAACTGGACTTGAAATGTAGTTCTTGAAGACATTTCGCTAGTCATCCGACTGGCTTTCTCAATTCAGAATGACTTGTACAAGAATCTGTGGCAATTATGTACCCTGGAAAATCCCAATTAGCATATCACAGCCAGGTGTTAAGGGTGTGATTAGATAGTGGCTAAGAGGTGTTATAGGAACGCCCAGAGTAAGGTGTTAAAACAGCATTGTACATGGCAGACAGTTGGTGTCGAACCCCCCCACCTCTATTTAGGCTTGGTTTCTTTATTTTCACATAAATGGCCTCCTTAACACCTCTCTTGAACCAGTCACGTTCCTTCGCCAGTATGTTAACATTACAATCTTCAAAGGTATGTCCTTTATCCTTAAGATGCAGGTACACGGCTGAGTCCTGACCCGAGGAATTGGCTCTTCTGTGCTGGGCCATACGTTGATGCAGTTGCTGTTTGGTCTCCCCCACATACAAATCAGAGCATTCTTCACTGCACTGCACTGCATATATGATGTCGCTTTTCTTGTGTTTTGGTATTGGGTCTTTCGGATGTACCAATTGCTGCCTCAGTGTGTTGTTCGGTTTAAAGCAGACAGGGATACGATGTTTTTTGAAAATTCTTCTTAATTTCTCGGAGACCCCTGCTACATATGGGATGACCATGTTCTTCCTCCTGTCTTGCTTTTCCCCTTCACTGTTGGTATTCGTGTTCTTTTCTTTCCTTCTACTTCTTTTGACAAAGGCCCAGTCTGGATATCCACAAGTTTTAAGGGCTCCTCTGAGATGTTTCATTTCTTTAGCCTTCGCCTCTGTGCTAGTGGGGATGTTCTCTATAGAAGTGTGTGATGTGTTGCCATGTCAGGACTGATCTGTATGTTTTAGGTTTCACACCAAACAGATCGTCTGACATGAGCACACCATCACACACTTCTATGTCCTTTCACTTTTTTCCTCTCTTCCAGGTCATAGAGAACAGGGCTGTATTGTCTCTTATTACTCACTGACACCCCTCAGGCTGGAGGTTTTATATAGGACCTTGTTGTATATGTCCATTACTATATTTTCAGGACTATCAGGGAGATTCATGAAAGTTCTATAAAATGAAAATGTACTAAATTTGCTCCACCAATCAATCTTATTAAAGGAACTGTCCACCCCTCTCTACAAAAATCTATATATTGTAGAATACCCCCCAAAAGCTGGACATTTTTTTTTATAGAAAGCTTTAAATAGGCTCACATACAGAAACATTACACTTACATGATCCTCTTTTACTAGGCTTATCCTTATTAATATCCCAATAATCACCTAGAGGTTTGAAGATATATATATATATTTTTTTTACACAATTTCCTAAAAGTACTCAAAAGCTTAGAGAACTTTGAATGATGGTAATTGCTGCTGCACACGGCATAAATAAAAATTGGGAAGTGAATGGCCTGCAAAGTTGCATATGAGATTTAATGTTAACAAATGTAAGTGATGCAGATGGGGGTTAACAATCCTTGTCCTAACTATAAGTTAAATGGCTCTGTGCTAAGTGACTCTGTGTTTAAAAAGATTTGGGGGTTCAAGTAGATAACAGACTTAGAAAACAATGCCACACAGACAACGGCTAGCAAGATAGGTCTTGGGAATAGATTAAGGGAAAAAAGTAAAATTTTCCCTCTTTAACAAAGCACAGGTAAAGCCTCGTTTGGAATATGTGGTGCAGTTTTGGAATCCCGACATCTCGGAAATGTAAAGAGTTCAGATAAGGGAAACTAATTTGATTGCGTTGACATATGATCACTATATAATATATTAATAGGCCATAAAATAAACTCTCTCACACTTATTCATCAATAGCTCATTTAAGAGACACATGGACATCCTTTTACACTCTCACAGTAATAGCACCCAAAGTGAGGATCTTAATGCTAGGTAGACTGGCTCCAGACCTGCCCCCTCCACTTCACTATATTTAGCCAATAAGAAGCATACTCTGCAAGGAGTGTGTCTTCTCATTGGTCAGCCCTGTCACAGAATATGGCACTGGAGCCCTAAATGCAGGGCTCATTTTCAGTATCAAGGGGAGAACCCCATGGTTTAGGTCTTTATACTGGGACCTATTAACTGAGGGAGATAGTTATAGGGGTATAATTGCCCTTAAGGACAGCTGTGTGGGCACTATAGAGAGTATCAGGTTGATAAGATCACATCAATGTTAAATCAATAGTAATGCAAACAAATAAAATGAAATTATGTGAACATAAAACATAACCAGGCAAATAAATAACCATTGGATTGTCAGCCTCTGAATGATAGATAATTATGCAGTTTCACCTGTCTTTCTGCCATGGTATGTGAACATTTGAATGTATATCTAGTCATCCAATGTGTAACAGAAATGTTGCATCTGTTGTTTTTATTTCAAGACTTGCCTTTGAATATGCTAAGATTGGACCCTTACCTCATATATGATTCCTGCAATGGTAGTCCTGTCTTCCATGGTTTTGGTGGCTTCAGACTGTGTTTTGGACTTTGTTCCTCTAGAGAGCATTCCTGCAATCAACAGAAAAGACTTCAATAGGCAGTGGTGTGCATGTTCCTAGTATAGAAGAGCTTTCAAGCTTTGCTGCTATGATTCCCCACCCACTCTCCCCAAACTGATCCACTTGTTTAGAACTTAAAAAAAAAAAAAAAAATGACTATCACTTAATCAATAAATGTAACATCAGCAAAAAATTAGTATGGATTAGTTTAACACAACAAAAAGCAGATTTATGATAGTAAAGAAACTTCAAAATAAGACACAAAAATTAAAGGAGATGTGAAAATCCTAGTGTGTCTTCCTGCTAGTTGGCTTCATGCAGTTGTTTGCAGCAAGTAAAACTTGTTTGACTTTGTAATTAATGTCCAAGGACGTTCTTACCATTAAGCAGCCCTATTACCCCTAGTTACTTTTCTAATTTATTTGTACCATAACATACACATTAGATACTCAATTTACACAACTGAGAATTACTTTACGTACATATGTGCCAGAAATTGTACATTCTGCACATAAACATTACCAAAGGTTGACTTACTTTTTAATAATATATTTTAATATAGAATATAAATCATTTCCAGTATTTAGACAAGTAATAGATAGTTACACAGCAGCTACGCACCGTTTATTTTGTTCAATAAGAATATGCAAACCTTACCTGACACAGTTCTCAAAACTAAAACCCTCCCATGGGGCACAGATTGCAAATGCAACATGATATAGCTCTTGGCTGACCACCTCAATGCACAATGTGGGTCTTTCTGCTCCCTAATACATTTGATTGTTAGCCACTTATGCCCCTCTTTACCCTGTCTCTTCCTTCCTTATGTTTCAAATCCCCATTCTCTTTCACTTTCATGTTTGTATTTCACCTCACCCCAGACACGCACGCACACATACAGCCACAAAGAAAGCTATCAAATCCCTCGCTTTCTTGTATCAATTTCCCAGTGATCAACACTATCTCTTTTAAATCTTATAAAAACCCACCAGAGGGATTGGTTATTTAAGTGTTTGTCACAGTAAAGAGATTAGCCCGCCCACCCCCTCCCTCCCTCTGTCGATAGTACAATAACTCAAAAACTGTATCCCCTCTAGTAATACATTTGGATGCCTATTAAATGACTGTTGCTACAAGTAAAAACTATTTTAATTAATGTTAAACCAATCAGCTGCTACCATCTAGGGATTTCCAGACTGCACAACGGTACTTTCGATTTGATCTGGCAAAAGAAGGGAGAATGGAATTAGGAATCTATGTACTGTAGTTGTGAAAGTAAATGAAGGGTAGTATATAGGGTTTGTGTTTTTATCAGTATATTGGAAGATATTTTAACTGCATATATAGTTCTCATACGTCTCTGTAGCCTGATGCATTCCAAGATCAGATATGAGTGATTTTGTTACAGAGCACTCGACTGGACTTTAAAAAAAAAAAAATCTTCATTAAGTATGATCTACACATTTCAGCCTATGCAAGGCCTGTCATCAGGATACTCCATCTTGGATTCCTCTACTTGAAGGCAAGTGCCCTCCCCTCCTCCTTCCCCAACACCCCCCCCCCTTCCTCTCTGGTCCAACAACACATGATGCATAATCCCCAAAAATAAATAGATACAGTCAAAAAGTAGTTCATAAATATCAAGGAATAATCATATATAACTAATAACATTCAGGAACCAAGGTGTTGCCAGTAGCCAATGATTGACTCCCACAAGGGGTCTGTATGTTACCCATTCAGTTTGACTGTGAACTATTTTGGACAGGGGCCGGATTTCTCATTCTGTATTCATATTTACTGTAAAATATGCACTTCTGCACACTGAAGGTTCGTGCGCGCAGTAAGACTATCGGACAAAACGGCCTCGCAGGTGGTTATTGCGATCGGGCGTGCGTCGAAGTCTGCAAAAATCTTACATGTTTAAAAACATGAGGCACGTATGTTGCATGTAAATGTAATATAAGCCATATAGTTGGGGTTAGGCCCCACTAGGCTATTTGGTTGTCGCTGTGTTAGCGCAGCGCCTGCAATGTCACCATTTTCTCGCGGTGATGCGTGTGACTACTTTTGGTGCACTTGCTATGGGCCATGATAGGGTTACATAAAAGGAATTGTAGGGTCATGCGCAGGGTACGCGCATGTATCGCTGAATCTTGTGCGCTCTCTAGTGGGGCCCTTGCCCTTAGCAATTATCAGCTTATACGTGGTATTTACCAAAAATGATTTGTGTGTGGTGTCCACACCAAAAATGTCTGACAGAACTGCCCTATTTCAATTTGCATAAAAAATGTATTACGGTATTTTTCGCCAATCATATAACTATGTAACTATAAGTTACATGTAAATTGTATAAATATATAAATGATAGGTTATGCTATAGAGACTGGGGCAAAATTTATTAAGCATTGTACAGATTTTTATTTACAATACCGCCGGTGTAGTCATCCCCCACAATTAAGTGAAATAACTATCGTTATTTTACAAAAACATTCGCTTACTTGCAGTACTCAGTGATTGAAACAGCTGATGGGGTTGGCTATCATGGAAGAAGCCTTTAAATGAACTATATATTCTTTCCACTGTTACTGCTACCTTTTTACTGTATATACTTACCATCTGTCCCTTTCTTCTTTAAAGCACAACATCCACCCTCACAATCACATCTTTTAGAAAAATTGGCCTCTTTTTTTCTCAGGAATCATTGCTTTAATGCCTTCTATCTTCAGTTTGCTTCATGATGGGAACTGAGCAATTAAGTGATGTGGCTCTGAGCTTGAGCATGCTCAGATGAGGAAACTAGGGGATTAGGATTTAGTTATTGGCTGTGATTTCAACTGTCAAATCATAACTGACAGTTGCTAACTGGAAAAGGGCAGCAGGATATTGTGCAGCATTTCAGGTTAGACTTATATTTATTTGAGATTTCAAACTATTACAATTTAGAGTAATGGGGGTGATTTACCTGTATATAATTTTTAATTTGAGAGCTGGAGTTGCTCTTTAAATATCTGAAGCATCTTACATTTCAGCTACTATTCAAGTACCTTATTATCATAAACTCTTCTGCTGTGCGCATTTACTGGATTTTAGCAGGATATTGTGCAGCATTTCAGTTAGACTTATATTTATTTGAGATTTCAAACTTACAATTTAGAGTATGGGGGTGATTTACCTTTATATATTTTTTAATTGAGAGCTGGAGTTGCTCTTTAAATATCTGAAGCATCTTACATTTCATGCAACTATTCAAGTACTTTATTATCATAAACTCTTCTGCTGTGCGCATTTACTGGATTTTGCTGTAACTGTCTGGAAGGGTTGATATTGTGTGATTAAATAGTGGGAAATTCTCCCTCTCAGTGCTGGATGATAGTCATTACCAAGCATGCTTAGTTTAAATTAAGTCAGGTCAAAGGAAAGGAGAGTTATTTAATGAGGAGAGGGGATACTGACCAGAGCTAGGAACATAGATAGAAAACTTACCCGCAAGTTTGAACCATCACTTGCTCTCCTCTGAATGGTCCCGACTGTACATTAGTGTGCATGCACGCTATAAACCTGACTTAAAATGTCAGTGGGCAAGCAGTGGATTGCGCTCACCTAAGTTTTTATCTTTATTCCTGGCTCCCTTTATATTAATTGAAAAACGTGTAAACTTTTTTCAAAAAACGGTAAAAGTTTCTACCTCCCAATATAATTTCTATGAGAGCGGCAGCACAAGAAACTGCTTAGCCAGACTCCTAATGCTTCACATGATCTTTAATACAGGAAGGCCAAGAGCCATAACTTGGCAGATGAAAACTGTATGAGCTGTAGATCCTCAACAAAACAATATTGCAGGTGGGAATAATCAATCCTACCTCCCTGTCCCTGGTACTTGTCTATGTATTGTTGTTGCACATCCAGTTGTGTGTTTTGTTGTGGTCCCCCATATAGGCGAGATGAGCTTTTGAGATAGTGCTGTAGAAATATAGTCTGATTGATTCGCTGTTCTTCTTCGGATACGCAGCATCTCTGGTACTTTAGCTGCCTGGCTAGGTAGTACATTTGGAAGATTGGGAATCCTAAACCTGCGTCATCTTTGGATGATTTGTTTTTTGTTGCCAGATAAGGATGTCAGTAAACTGGGGGATGAGCTCATGGAGTGTTGTAGTATGTTAAGGACTTTTGGTAGTATGAAGATTTTTATTACATTGATTTTTCTATTAGGTTTAGTGGAGTACTTTCCAGTTTGAAGTTTGTCTTTATAATAATTTAATTAGTGAAGAGTGTTAGGTTGTGAAATTCTGATGGTGATTTGGTGATATATACTCCAAGGTATTTGAAGGAGGTTAGTAGTTTTGATTTGTGACATCGCATTGTCGTCTATTGGGTAAGATATGACTTGTCCCAGTAATATATATCCAGATTTTAGGCTATAGTCGTTTATAGTTTTGATGTTTGCCTGTAAAGATTCTTTGTTCATCTTAGTAGATGATCTTGTCATCAGCGTAGAGCCCTATTTTTTCCTCATAGGGGCCAAGTCTCAAACCTTCAATGGGTTGATTTGTTTTTGCATGCAAGATTTTGCTAGATGGGTTGGACTGGATGGACGTTGTCTTATTCAACTCAAATACTAAATATAATAGCCAGAGCGAATAGGAACTTGAGATAGGGCAGCCTTGTCTGGTACAACGGTGAAGTGGAAGGTTCAGAGTGGTTCCTTGCACTGTTATTCTGGCTGTGGGCGGGGTGTATAGCAGTTGTATCCAGGCTATGAATGTTTGTCCAAATCCAAACCCTACGGTGGGCAATTGTAGAAGTTTAATATAATATGGTGCAGAGTCTATTTCAAGTGCTTTTAATACAAATCCCCTTTGGCATCGTTTTGCTTTGCCAAAACTGTATTTCTGATTAAGGTTGGTACCCTAGAGTAATTTGAGTTGCAGCTATGGGTGCCCATCCTACCTAAGTTTTTGTAGGTATTAAGTATCTGAATTAAAAAAGTGTGTCTCCTGTAGACACATTATGTCTGGGGATTGTCGGCTTGTTACATCTTAATAATGCTTCTTTTTTTTGGGTTACCCATGCCCCTGACATTCCAGATCATAATTTTAATATTTGAATCATGGCCTAACGTCAGTAAGAGAGAAGAGAAAGGGACAGAAAAGGAGGGGAGGGACCCCAAGCCACCAGTGTTTAAGTATATTCCTTGGTGGGCGCCTGTCTGTCCGCCCCCAATGTTATCCTTTTTGACATTTATCTATTGAGCAGAGATTATATAGATTATAATAATTTATAACATTTAACCATTAAACATAAAAACAACCTAAACAAATATATAATTATCAGGGTTTATTTCAGTAACCATATACCCTGAATAGGGAAGTGGACAGAGAGAGTACTTTAACCTTAGCTAGTGCACATGTTTGGTTATTATTTCAAAACAGTGGTTTAGACTCCTGTTATATGCCAAGTAGGTTTAAGTTAGTATGTTGATCAGCATAGTTAGTTGAGGCTATTTTTTTACATCTATTACATTGTAGTTTGGTGTGGGGTCTCTGATATGGCCGCCATGCTGTAGCGCTTGCATGATGTTTAGTGCTGTTTATGTGTACCAGAGGCCCCACCACCATAATGAAGGGTGAATATCCCAGGTTAACCACATTTGTGAGTGCATTCAGTTTCATACAGTAGAATATCATATATACCATTCTTGTATATATAATCAACATTACTTGTCTTGTATATAATTCCCAGCATTTGCTTTTTCTTGAGAGTTCGTATTCTCATGTTCGTTTTAGTGCATTCAGGTATCCAGATATACGTTCCGGATCATAGGATATGTCTTAATAGATATTGTATATAAAAGTTGCATAGGGACTAGAAATAAAGAGTGTCAAAAAGGGTCTCCGTGGGCTCAGTTAGTTTCTGTCTGACAATAGGAGATTTTGGCATATTGGGAGATAGTTAGTTTTGGCCAACAGGCTTACAGGAGCATAGAATTTGAGTGCTTCTGTTTTGGAACTTTTTTAGTGAGCACAGTTTTTCATATGAATTGGTGTGTTTATGGTTACTCTACTTTACTGAGGAATTCGGTCTGTGTGGCATTCCATGTGGATCGTTCAATGTTTTTAGGCTGCTATACCGTTGGTGTCTAGCCACTTTGTGGTAATGTAGAGTAGTGGGTGTTGTTTTCTTTGATAATCCGGAGTCTTGCAGGAAACATCATGGAATACTCCATACCGGCTTTGCGTAGACGTGCTTAATCACAATGATGCTCCTGTCTTTGTAATTCCGGTGAGTAGACTGGGTATATGAGATAGTTGCATCTTCATGCTGAGTGGTGCTTGGTTCCCCGCCATATTTGTCTCTGTCCCTGGAGTTCAGTAGCAGCTATTATTGGTCTCGGCCTAGCTCCGGCTGGCAGGACCTTTTTAGGTGTCCGTTGGGCTCTTTCAACGGTGTAGATTATTCCTTCCAAATTTTGTAACCAACCTTTCCTCCACGAATGGTAGGTTTAATACCTTCGGTACACACCAGGAATCCCACTACCAATGTTCTGTCATCTGATCTGTTCTTTAGATCTTCTGCTTTGTTTGTTAAATACATGGTAAGTTGTGATTGTAGGAGGTTAATACGCTTGGTATGGGCTGCATGGTATCCTCCATTGTAGAGATGCGGGATTGAGTTTCACTTACGCGATTGCACACTTTTTGTAAGTCTTGCTGGAGGATTCCTATGTCCACCCTGGCTTCCTCAAGAAAGGAATAGTACTCTGCTTGTGTTACCACCAGAAAAAAAGGCCCAGTATAATGCTAATAGCTAAATAATGTAACAATGTTTAATATCTTAAACAGCACATATATAAAGTAACACTTTATGAGTCAATATATAGCTGGCCAGCCACAGTAGATATAATATACAATGTAACAACCTATACACAAAATTATAAATGAGTAACACTGTGGATATCCCTCAGATAGGTACTAAAAATAAGGATAAATTATATAATAGCCATGCATAAAAACCACAGATATAAAAGCAAAAACAAGCAAATGTCTGTGTCCATAAATATAACTCCTTGTGGTGAATGCGGCATGCCTGACGAAGCTAGAGATAGCGAAACGCGTAGCAAGACGCAATGGAAGTGACTTTGTAGCCCGAGGCTGGTGAGAGCTGGAAACTATTTGGGCTTGCGTGCCCGGGTGACTGGAATAGATTTGGAGCGTCCTGAGTGAACCCAGACGACTCCAATATATTTTGTTTGAGAGGACGCCGGCAGATTGGCCTATCTATCAGCTTGTGCATGTGGATCCCAAGTTGCCTTTTTGAGCCACGGACCTGCTATATGGTAAAGTCCGGGGGCCATCCTGACAAGGCCGTTTACTATCCAGTCACTACAGGAATACGGTGGAGTATAATTATTACACACTTACCTCCAGCCTCTCCATACATTGTATATTATATCTACTGTGGCTGGCCAGCTAATATGACTCATAAGTGTTACTTTATATATGTGCTGTTTAGATATTAAAGCTATATACGGGGCCTTTTTTTCTGGTGTGTATCACAAGCAGAGTACTATTCCTTTCTTTTATCTTCAGGGTTTTACCCATTAGGGGTTTTCTTTGGCTGCTTCGTACCCTTTGTTATACTTCCTCTATCAAGGCAGCGAGTCTTGATTTTATATCTCCGATTGCAGTAAGCAGGCTGGTATGGACTTGGGCAAGAGTAGGCTCTTCTTGTTCCTGCTGTGCACTCTTTGTATGAGCTTGTGCTGGCTGCTGCAGGTCGCAGGCCTGATCTGCAGGTGAGCCTCGTGCGGCATGCTGGATCGGGAGGATTCGGCTCGCGTGGCAGCTAAGTTTTCTCCATCGCTGTGTTTTCCGGCTTGTCCTTATCTTTGCTTTGCCCATGATTTGAGTGTTTAGTGCTCAGATATCGGTGGAAGGGTAGAAGTTTGTCCAGGTCCTCTCTCTAGCACGTCCTTTCACGTCGCCATCTTGGACAAGCCCCATTGAGTCAGTGCATTGTAGGTCTATAGCCTAAGATGTTAAAGGGTATGTCCACCCCCCCAATAAACTTTGGTAATTTGCTGACAACCCCCTAAAACCTGGGGAGTTGTCAGCCAATCACGAGAGATGCTGCTGTCCGACCCCTTGAGGTTTTGGGGGGTTGTCAGCAGAATATCAAAGTTTTTTTGGGGTGGACATACCTTTATTAAGGAATCAAATAGGATAGATATTTTGAGCTCCCCTCACACATATGCAAAAAAGGAACAGATACTTCTGGTTTATAGCTGTTGTATTCAATTGATCAACTGGAGTTGAAGTTTAGTTCTTGAAGACGTTTCGCTAGTCATCGACTGGCTTTCTCAATTAACATATTGGCAAGGAACGTGACTGGTTCAAGAGAGGTGTTAGGGAGGCCATTTATGTGAAAATAAAGAAACCAAGCCTAAATAGAGGGGGGGGGGGGGGGGTTCGACACCATCTGTCTGCCATGTACAATGCGAGAAACCTTCATAAGCATACTTCTGGGTTATTTACATGGTATGGTTACTGAAAGGTTTGAATCTAATAATGCTTGAAATGCATGAATTTTAATATTCTCCCTGTGCTTGTGTGGATTTCCTCCAGACACTTGGGTTTCAATCATAAAGACATACTGTGCTTAGATTGTAAGCTCTACATGCCAGATGTACTGTAAATAATTAAATTCATGATATGCAGTGCTACACAATACAATACAAAGATGAACTGTCAGTTTGCAATCTGCATGAGTTTTATTTTTTCTTTAGTTGCCTTTTGAAGGATTTACAAGTGGCTTACTGTGTATTTTTTCTTGTTACATCTTTGTGGTAAAAACACAAAGTGATTAGAAGGATTTAGCTTGCAGTACATTGCTGTTTTACAATACAGTTACATGAAAGTATATGGACTACACAATAGTAACATGAACCTAATAAATTATTTATATTATTACATGTATGAACTGTGATTCACACTCATTTTCACTGTGTAATTTTATTAGTAGATTTTAGCAGTCAGCACAAGATAAGCATACATGTGTATGAGGTCTAAATTTGGTCTAAATTTAATTAGAAACTTTGAACGCTAAGAAGTGCAGATAACAGGGTTAAACCATACAACCATTCTTTGTATTTCTCAGTGAATGCCTTAACAGCAATACAATAGTTGCGTAGTCGAGTTATCCACATCTCTTCTTGCCCGGCAGCTCCTCTACCCAAGAATTTTTTTCAAGAATGTATCGAATGCTGAAAAAAAGGGATACAAGGATATCAAATAATTGGCAAGAGGGAATAAAAAATAGAAAATATCAATGATAGGAATTAAGAAAGAATTATTAAAGGGGATGATAATTGCAACTATTTTTTCATTATTGTTCAATCCGCCATGTTATCTGATGTTGGATGTCTCCTGGAGTAATGCCACGTTTAAAACATTTTCAGGGGTGTAACTACCAGGGGATCAGCCTCTGCAAATGCATAGAGGCCCAATCATCTTACTTCCCCCTATGAAAGATCACCTCTCCCCAGAAAACCACTATATATGAAGCAGGGATTCCATTATATTTTTGCTGGAGGCCCAGTTCTAGTTACGCCACTGATTGTATTTATAACCCACCTTCCTGTATTGATTTTGTACTGAAATCAGGGGGTGTATTTAATTGATTTGTTTATTCAGGTGATTCATTCATTTTCTACTGTGATCTTACTGAACTCTGGTATTATAGTGCTAAGGACAGAGAACCACGGAGGGACTGGAGATGGCTATTTGGACAGCTCAATAACCAAAAAGGACTAAAAGAGTATTAGGAATGTAGGGCTAATATATTTAAAAGGAATAGTCCCAGAATGTCCACCCATCCTTCCTCTTACTGTCCTTGCTTGTCCTTGGTGAGTCCATCTCGACCCATTATTAAATATTCCTTCTCTTTGTCCAGACGCATTTTGCATGACATGCGCTGATAGAACACACGTGTGTCTCCACTTTATTTTCTCATCAGAGCCTGCAGAAAGAAAACAACTGATGTAATGAAAAATCAATAGCTGAGCTGCTATAATAAACACTCTACAACTGATAGGGAAAGCATGCACTCAACTCACTCACCATCCATCATTGAGACCATAGTCTAAGTAGAAACTAAAAAAGTTAAGGACTCATCAGGTCCATTGATTTGATTATAAAATGGTTTTCCCGATTTTCTAATAACCTTATACACATGCTGATACAACTCATAAAACATTAAGTTCATATTTGCAGGGATCAAAAGAACAAATAATTTCACTTACAACACCCCCTTATTACCAATCATCTGTCAGCCTGTTGGTCTCATTAAATGCCAGGGCATGTTTAAGCCTACGGCATTTTTATCAAGAGCGTGTATTGACAGATAGCACAAATTCAATATTTTTCACTTGCTGTTAAGGCCTGAAGAATGGTGACCCTGAAAATATGTTTACAACTATGGGGCAAAACATGTAAATAAAAACTGTGGGCCTCAGTGTTTACACATCCACTGCAACTCTCTCCACAGTACAGGACATTTTTAAGGTAAAATGAGTTTGACTTGGTCAATTCTATTAGCTGAAGATTTCCCTACAGGGAAGGAAACTTAATGTTAGAAATTGATGGTGGTGCAGTTAAGCAGACTGAAATAAGGGTGAGTGGTCTGTACTTCAGTAAGTGAGTCTGAGTTAAAAGGGATTGTATAAGTATTACATAGTGTTACATAGAATTGGAAGTTGAATAAAGACATACTGTAAGTCCTCTAATCCAATCTTTTTACCCTACCCATTATCCATAACTAACACTTCATCAAGAGGAAGGCAAAAAAAGAAACAGTTTGAAGGAGAAAAAAAAGCTTCCTGACTCCAATCTGGCAACTGAAAAGGATCCCTGGATCAACCAGAACTATTTCATTAATACCAGTAATTTTCAATATTTGTGCAATATTAGAAACTTATCCAGCTCCCAATTGAAACTGTCCAATTAAGTTGGCATCATTACATTGGCTGGAAGACCGTTCTACAGTTCACTTTTTTAACTATCCAATGAAGTTGCCATTATCACATTAGCTGGAAGACCATTCCACTGTTTTACTGTTTTCACACTGTAAAGACCACCTTTCCTAACTTGAGAGTTTATTGTATGGCCCAATAATCATGTATTTATATAAGGTGATCATATCACCTCTTAGGAGCCACTTTTCCAGTGTAAAAATCCCTTACTTGTTTAATCTGACCCCCATAGTCAAACCCCTCCATTTTCTTATTAATTACTTTGTCCCCTTTATGTACAGGGTTCCAAACAGCACCATATATTACAAATGAGGCCTTACCAGTGTTTTGTAAAAGAGAATATTTTTCTCTCTTGAATCTATACCCCTCTTTGTACGAACATATCTTACTAGCTCTAGCAAGTGCTGGCATACACTTTTAGATGGATAATAATTTGGCTATACACATACTTGACTGAATAGCATATCTGTTGTATTCAATTAGATCAACTGGACTTGAATGTAGTTCTTGAAGACATTTCGCTAGTCATCCGACTGGCTTTCTCAATTCAGAATGACTTGTACAAGAATCTGTGGCAATTATGTACCCTGGAAAATCCCAATTAGCATATCACAGCCAGGTGTTAAGGGTGTGATTAGATAGTGGCTAGAGGGTGTTATAGGACGCCCAGAGTAAGGTGTTAAAACAGCATTGTACATGGCAGACAGTTGGTGTCGAACCCCCCCACCTCTATTTAGGCTTGGTTTCTTTATTTTCACATGAATGGCCTCCTTAACACACCTCTCTTGAACCAGTCACTTCCTTCGCCATGTATGTTAACATTACAATCTTCAAAGGTATGTCCTTTATCCTTAAGATGCAGATCACGACTGAGTCCTGACCCGAGGAATTGGCTCTTCTGTGCTGGGCCATACGTTGATGCAGTTGCTGTTTGGTCTCCCCCACATACAAATCAGAGCATTCTTCACTGCACTGCACTGCATATATGATGTCGCTTAAGGAAAATGGTAAACTGGAAGTAGAGGTTTACAGAAAACCAACACACACAGATCAGTATTTGATGTTTGACTCCCACCACCCTTTAGATCACAAGCTGGGGGTCATCAGAACCCTGCAACACAGAGCCGAGAACATCCCCACTAGCACAGAGGCGAAGGCTAAAGAAATGAAACATCTCAGAGGAGCCCTTAAAACTTGTGGATATCCAGACTGGGCCTTTGTCAAAAGAAGTAGAAGGAAGAAAAGAACACGAATACCAACAGTGAAGGGGAAAAGCAAGACAGGAGGAAGAACATGGTCATCCCATATGTAGCAGGGGTCTCTGAGAATTAAGAAGAATTTTCAAAAAACATCGTATCCCTGTCTGCTTTAAACCGAACAACACACTGAGGCAGCAATTGGTACATCCGAAAGACCCAATACCAAAACACAAGAAAGCGACATCATTATGCCAGTGCAGTGCAGTGAAGAATGCTCTGATTTTGTATGGGGGGGAGACCAAACAGCAACTGCATCAACGTATGGCCCAGCACAGAAGAGCCAATTCCTCGGGTCAGGACTCAGCCTGTGTATCTGCATCTTAAGGATAAAGGACATACCTTTGAAGATTGTAATGTTAACTACTGGCGAGGAACGTGACTGGTTCAGAGAGGTGTTAAGGAGGCCATTTATGTGAAAATAAAGAAACCAAGCCTAAATAGAGGTGGGGGGTTCGACACCAACTGTCTGCCATGTACAATGCTGTTTTAAAACACCTTACTCTGGGCGTTCCTATAACACCTCTTGCCACTATCTAATCACACCCTTAACACCTGGCTGTGAATGCTAATTGGGATTTTCCAGGGTACATAATTGCACAGATTCTTGTACAAGTCATTCTGAATTGAGAAAGCCAGTCGGATGACTAGCGAAACGTCTTCAAGAACTACATT
The DNA here is from genome assembly GCA_019447015.1 of Hymenochirus boettgeri. Taxonomy (NCBI): domain Eukaryota; kingdom Metazoa; phylum Chordata; class Amphibia; order Anura; family Pipidae; genus Hymenochirus; species Hymenochirus boettgeri. The sequence goes on along the minus strand of CM033476.1, from coordinate 210,528,123 downwards.
TCAAGTCCAGTTGATTTAATTGAATACAACAGGTATACCATGACCTGGATGAATGAGAACCTTCACAAGCATATTGACTGAATAGCATTTAGTATAGCCCAGAGACGATTCCATATGTGGATTTTAGGCTGTGTCAGAGTGTTTAAGGTGTGGTAACAGCTAGACTAGACAGTCAACAGATCCTAATTATTGACTTGGCTTTATTTATTTCTGTTTGGTAATTTGGTATACTGCTGCAATAAATACGTTCAATACATACTTCTTTGCAGGACTTCAAGAACTGTAGCATCATAGGCTATAAAAGCATCTTGTTCTTGTATGTCCTTGACCATCACACGATATCCTGCACATAAAACAATACAAAAGTTTAGTTACATACTACAATCATTTCATTGTAATGTTTCACTCATTCCATGTCGCAATCATATTTTTGAGATGTCGGTTCAATATATTCTTCTTTATTCTTATATACCGGTATACAGTCTAATTTTCACTATATTTTAAAACATTTTAGGTTTCATTTACCATATTCAACTCCTGGACTGTAACAGGCAAACATTTGACGTTCTGCCTCACTCATCTGGAATGAGCTGTTCTTCTGCGGACATAGACCTGTTTGAAAATTAAGGAGATATTCTGAGAGTTAGTTTAAGCTTATTCTGCACCTAGAATCCAAGGAAACAGGGAATTACAGGAAAGATTGCAAATGCCACATTGGCAATCAAACCGCAATATAGCAAGAAATGGAGAAAGGCACATTCATGAAGTGAATTCAACTATTTTAATATTGTGCTGAAACCACACACAATGTTTCGGGAAGACTAAGCCCCATTCTTCAGGTGTGGTTTCAGCACAACATTCAAATAGTTAAATTCACTTCCTGAGTGTCTCTCCATTTCTTGCTATATTAATACTTACCTGCTGTTGCACAGGCTGTGCCTGGACTCTACACTTATATACAAATCAAACAACAATACTAAAATAGGAAAAGAGAACTAGCAAAACTTTTTATTAGAAATAGGAAGGTGTGTTGTATTTTTCTTTCTAAAAAGCAGTAATTCTCAGCGAAACCCAAGGCAATAGTATGTGGCTAGTTTACTTAGGTATAAGGGGTTTGTTTATATTAGTGGACTATTTGTGTAGTAGATTTCCTGGAATATGACACACTTACCCTCAGCACACTGGCACACATCCTCTGAGCACAGGCTGCTTATGAAATTTGGCTTAGCTGGGGCTCCATAGAACACTGTACACTTAGTTTCTGTTGGAAAACAGATACGAGCACTTAATTTAGGGTATTATGGTTGGCTGCAAGTTTAAAGGAAATTAAATATATATAAATAAAATATAATGTTGGAGATTGTATCTTAATGTTTAATTGGTGATATGTCAGTTATCTGCCTGCAATTTCTACCAGTATATTACATGCACTTGTAACCAGATATTTAATAATACCTTTTCTTCCATTCTGGAAAATATATTTTCCACCTCCCTCTGCTCAATGAGCTTTTTGTAACCTTGAGTAGTGTCGGACTGGCCCACAGAGTTACAGGGGAATCCCCTGGTGGGCCCACATCCCACTCACCCAAGAAAACAGAGTAAACAGCTAAAATTTAAATACAGAGCCAAAGGGACAGTAAGAAATTTATTCTAATAAACAAAATGAGTCAACTGTAGGAAGATAGATATGTAAATGATTGATAATAGAGATATAAAATGTTAGGTGGGCCCCTAAACTTGTCCTGGTGGGCCAATGGTGTCTGATTTCCTGGTGGGCCCCAAGACCCCAGTCCGACACTGACCTTGAGCACATGCAGAGGTGGTAGCAGGGGAAATCTGTTGTATTCAATTAGATCAACTGGACTTGAAGTTTAGTTCTTGAAGACGTTTCGCTAGTCATCCGACTGTCTTTCTCAATTCAGAATGACTTGTACAAGAATCTCCCACCACCCTTTAGATCACAAGCTGGGTGTCATCAGAACCCTGCAACACAGAGCTGAGAACATCCCCACTAGCACAGACAGAGGCGAAGGATAAAGAAATGAAACATCTCAGAGGAGCCCTTAAAACGTGGATATCCAGACTGGGCCTTTGTCAAAAGAAGTAGAAGGAAAGAAAAGAACACAAATACCAACAGTGAAGGGGAAAACAAGACAGGAGAAAGAACATGGTCATCCCATATGTAGCAGGGGTCTCCGAGAAATTAAGAAGAATTTTCAAAAAACACCGTATCCCTGTCTGCTTTAAACCAAACAACACACTGAGGCAGCAATTGGTACATCCGAAAGACCCAATACCGAAACACAAGAAAAGCGACATCATATAAGCAGTGCAGTGAAGAATGCTCTGATTTGTATGTGGGGGAGACCAAACAGCAACTGCATCAACGTATGGCCCAGCACAGAAGAGCCAATTCCTCGGGTCAGGACTTAGCCGTGTACCTGCATCTTAAGGATAAAGGACATACCTTTGAAGATTGTAATGTTAACATATTGGCAAAGGAATGTGACTGGTTCAAGAGAGGTGTTAAGGAGGCCATTTATGTGAAAATAAAAAACCCAAGCCTAAATAGAGGTGGGGGGGTTCAACACCAACTGTCTGCCATGTACAATGCTGTTTTTACACCTTACTCTGGGTGTTCCTATAACACCTCTTAGCCACTATCCAATCACGCCCTTAACACTTGGCTGTGATATGCTAATTGGGATTTTCCAGGGTACATACTTGCCAAAGATTCTTGTACAAGTCGTTCTGAATTGAGAAAGCCAGTCGGATGACTAGCGAAACGTCTTCAAGAACTAAACTTCAAGTCCAGTTGATCTAATTGAATACAACAGATATACCATGACCTGGATGAATGAGAACCTTCACAAGCATAGCAGGGGAAAGTGCAGTCAATCATTGGCTCTGATATCAGCAGTCACAGAGCTTTCTATCTGTAAATTTCATTTCTTTATTATAAATGGTGATTAATAGCATATAACCACAGACATACAATGGGTTTCGCTACAACATAATGTGATTTCTATTATTTTTGTCTTACCAGGTAATTGGGAACCAGTACAGTACAGATAGAGTTTTTATGATATTTTAGAGGTAATAACAGAGACCAGACCTATAATGGTAAATCTGTACTTCACTAAATAGTAAATGATGTATAAAGCCTTTAAGTATTATGAAAATAGGTAGGACATGACCATAATTGTAAGTTTTAAAATTCAACTATAGCTGTGTTGTTTTTAAAGTTGGCAAAGTTTGGAATCATGTTGTTTATTTATCTCTGTTTTCTCTATGTTTATTAGATGTCCCTCACAGAAGAAAAATGCACTTGGCATGTCCACCCCCAAAACTAAAATTTAACCTACTACTGGCCCCACTCTGTAGTGTATAAAAATCCTTATCTTACATCCCTGCTCCAAATGGTTCTCCTCTAAAGTCCTTCCAAAGTCAAAAAAACTGGCCACTAGGAGCACTGCAGGGAGGGAAATTGTTTCCGCCTCTGACTCTTCCTCTCAGAGGATTTTGGCTTGCTCAGAGCAGCCCTCCTTCCCCCCCTCCCTCTCTCTCCCCCAGTCCCAACCGCTATAATAGATTTTTCAGAGACTCCCCCGATCTTTACTTAGCTTACCTCTCTCCCCTGGCGATCTGTGCAGCCGGCAGCCGCGTCCATGATTGGCTGCCTCTCAGCCAATCACGGTCGCGGCTGCCGGTCTGGCCCCATGCTTGCAGTTTCATGCAAAGGGCCGTGCAGTACGGCGGAGGAGAGAGGGAAGGTAAGTAAAGATGGGGGGAGTCTCTGGAAAATCTATAATAGTGGTTGGGGCTGGGGGAGGTAGACCTATTATATTTGAAAAAATGTTAAAAGGGGTGGACATGCCCTTTAAATATTTTTAACATGTCAGTGCATTCCAAAGTAAGTTTATACTAATTGGACTATGAAGCTTGTTCCTAAGAAATGCACTCTTGGACCTTCAACCAACTTTAGATGAAACCAGGGAATTTAAAGAAAATGTGATATGAAAAAAAAATGATTGACATCAATATTGTCATGTTTGAGGACTGTTAATGTGCCACTGAAACAAACCAACTTGCCCCAGACACACCCCAGCCTGCCCAAGTCCTGCCTATTGCATGGCAAAGCTTGGCAGTCTGGGACACTGGGACAGGTCCTTCGAAGATGGTCTGTCTCAGTGAAATCAGTATGGTTGGGGGTTATGAACATACTTAATATACATATTAAAAGCTATTTTACGTTATAGCAGTTTTCATATGAATTTTATGTTTCATGATCATACCCAGAGTATAAAAAAGATATCCTGGTGTGCATCCTTGAATTGCTTACTCACAAGACAATCTAGACTCCTGCCCAGGGCCCAGGACATTTCAGGGGCCCACTTTTTTTTACTGCAGACAGTGTAATGAGTCCACACATTTAAATAAATGTTTGATAAACCACTAATTTACAGATTCCCCTTCTTAATAGTAGCAGGCTATGCATTTACCAAATAATAAAATTGTTTAGAAAACTATTTAATCTCATCTGACTGTGGATGTAATATTCTTACCTGGCTCATAGAAGTCATATAAGACAGCAGATGCAGGCTGTAGCATAGATACTTTGACTTTCTGAATTGCATCAAAACTTATACATTCCCGACTGTCAGGGACCTTTATGGGAAGCAGAAAGTTATAAAATACAATTATAAAGATATAATGGAATTCAGGTTACCTGACAGGAAACCAAGAGGTTCCTTGTAACACGTGAAGCAAAGGGCTAATACCAATACACAGAAATTAGGGGACCACACACAATACTCTTGTACAGCACTCAACCCACTTCCACAGAAAATCGATGATTGGAATAAACAGCATATCAAGCAGTCCCCAAACTTACTTAGGAGTATGATTAAATATTTCACGTTCTAATAAGTGCAGTGCTGCACATTCTTAAATACAAAAAAAACAGTTATGACATTACCCTAATAAACATAAGTGCACTTTATGATTCCATGAAAGGCTTTGAGAGTGGGGTTTTCACACCCTCCCATGAGAGCCCAGTCTCAGGGTATGGAAACATACAGGGTTATTCAATAAAAGTTCTTATCGTTAAAACTGGTGCTAATTTTGCCCCAACCAATCAGATGTTAGCTTTCAAATGTTAAATAAAATCTGATTGGTTGGGGCAAAATTAGCACCATTTTAAACGATAAGAACTTTTATTGAATCTCCCTGATAGAGCGCAGGTGAAACACTCTCCAAACACAGCAAATCATACATAAATGGGGTTCAGCTAGTTAAACTGCAGCAGCACAGGAGACCAAAAATAAAACTTAATACTTAATCCTGCCAATACTCAGCCATATAAGGAACAAATTTACATAGGATATCATCCTGAAATATCATTAGTGATATCATCCTGAAATATCACATGGGGTATCATCCTGAAATACCAAATGGGATATCCTGAAATATCATGTGGTATATCATCCTGAAATACCATAATATATATGAAATATCATATTATTATTATGGGGAGGAAACCGTAGTGCCCAGAAGAAACCCACGCAAGCATGGGGAGAACTCCTTGCAGATGTATCCAAGGGTGGATTCAAACTCAGGACATCAGTGCTGCAAGGCATCAGTGTTAACCACTGAGCCACCATGAAATATCATATGGGATATTATCACTTAGAATGTATTGGTTACTATCACTTAGATTGTATGGGATATTATCACTTAGCTTGTAAGCTACAATCACTTATATTGTAAGCTCTTGGGGACAGGGATCCCTTTCCTATTATGTCAAGGCGCACCTCACTTCATTTATGTATAGATATCAATATGTAGTCTTAACCTTTATTTATATAAATTTAATTTATCTATATAATGGCTTGCATATGGTATATCATCCTTAAATATCCTGCGGGATATCATCCTGAAATATCATATGGGATGTTATCCTGAAATATTATATGGGATATCACCCTGAAATATCATATAGGACATCATCCTGAAATATCACATTATATTTTCCTAATACCGTATATACTCGAGTATAAGCCGACCCGAGTATAAGCAGAGGTACCCATTTTTACCTTAAAAAGTAATAAAACATGATTGACTCGAGTATAAGCCGAGGGGTTGAAATTATGACCACTACTGCCTTTTAATACTGTATGGGAACTCTGCTGTCCATAAAAAAGCCTCATTCCTTGGCACTCCAGATGTTTTGGAAACTACAACTCCCATCATGCTTTAGTAGCCGGGAGTTGTAGTTTCCAAACACTGCAGTGCCAAGAAATGAGGCTTTTTTTATGGACTGCACCCCCCAGGAAAGGCCCCCAAGTTCAGTGAGGTAAGTAAGAGTTAACTACTCGGGTCAAGTAAATAATTGTGGAATCTCCGGCTGCCGATCGTCATGTACAAGCTAACACCAGAAGCATGTGTTCCGCCCGGCACTCTGCGCTGATCTGCAGGATGACGTCCATACTTACTCACTCACTGCCCGATGCGGAGTAGTGACATCATTACTCGGCGCCGGGCAGTAAGTGAGACAGGCGCCATGTCTTGACGTCATCCTGCAGATCAGCGCGGAATGCCGGGCGGAACACATGCTTCTGATGTTAGCTTGTACATGACGATCGGCAGCCGGAGATTCCACAATTATTTACTTGACCCGAGTATAATCCAAGGTCGGGATTTCAGGCTAATTTTAAAGACCTCGGCTTATACTCGAGTATATACGGTATATATGGAATATCATTCTCGAAGTCTATAGCAGTTAAGTGGCCAAATTATTTTGTGAATTTACCAAACATTTGAACCCAGTTTTCATTTTGGAAATGTAAGAATGTTTTCTATACCTAATATTGAGACAAGAGAAACTGGACACGAATGGGAGCTTACCAGACACTTTATTTTTTTTATTACTCACACTCTCATTTGTTGCTTTTCATGAACGTTAAGTCTTACCTTATCAAAATACAACAGAAGCCTTCCAGAATGGTGTTCATAATGACTAATGTATCTCTCTGAGCTCTTTGCAAGCTGTCAGAAAGCAATAACACATTTCAGCAGCAATCAGAAACAAATAAGGTTAAAGAGCATGTCCATCCCAAAACTAAAATTTACCCCACTGCTCGCCCCACTGTGTAGTGTAAAAAAAATCCTCTGCTCCTTATCGTAATCCTGCAGTACCTTCTGAAAGTCCAGGAAAGTGTAGAGTAAGAGCCTCTCTATGTGTAATCCGTATCTGCCCCTTCCCTGCTGAAGGACTCTGGCATGCGCTGTGGAGCTCTCTCCCCCCACCTCCCTCCATGCTTATCTATTGGCACTGCAGACCATCTTTCTGTAATGTAGGGGACCCCCATTGCAATTTGAATATTCAAAAAGGTAGTCCTTCACAGCCTGGTAATTACAGACCTGAGAGTATGATTTTAATGGTGGGGAAGATACTGGGAATTTTAAAGGAGAACTAAACCCAATTTTTTATATTCCAGAATCTGAAAACAACCCCCCTTAAAACACCAATAAACTATAAAATCCCACGTCAGTAAATCATATTATAGTAAATGTAAGCCTGTTATGAACTGGATGAAGTATCTGTGTGTATTTGCAGTGTCGGACCACACATCCTGACCTCAGTCACATGCTTCCTTGATTTATCTGTCCTGTAAAAGGATTGGCTAGAGAATATTAATGGGTGTGACCAACTGTAACAAGTTATTGCCATAGCTAAGGACTGAGCATGTGCAGAACATAATGGTCATTGACCCAGTTGTGTGATACTAGAATGCTGTGAAGTAAAGCACAAACCATATGTTATTTAGGTAAATTTCCCAGTGTCTGTATCAAAATGAGAGGTAAGACACAGATTACTGGTTTTATATCAAGGTGTTCTGTCTTCTGGTTCATTGTTGTTCTGTGGCTTTAGTTGTCTTTTTCCTTTTTAGTTAGGAATAATAATACATTTTCTTACTACTCAGCCTTGTTTGGATGTTCTGCCAGTAGTTATCTGACAGATTTTGCAAAAAGGATGAGAGAACTCATTATTTTTTTTAAAAAATCTAAAAGTAAAATATATGCCTTTATGTTTCTGAAATGTAACAGTCCTACAAAACCCTTAAATTAGAATTTAAGCTAAAATATAAATGCCTTTTGATTCTGCAGGTTTCTACCTTTCCAGTGCAGATCAAAGACACATCTGCACTGGAAAGGTAGAAACCTGCAGAATTAATGTTATCCACTAATTTTGTTTTATTGTGGATTACAAAATCTAAAAAGGAATTTATATTTTAGCTTCAATTCTTATTTAAGGGTATTGTAGGACTGTTACATTTCAGAAACATAAAGGCATATATTTTACTTTTAGATTTTTTTAAAAAAAAACAAACTGCCCCCCACATAATGTTGCTTCTCTGTAGCTCTGATTTCAAGACTGCGGAAACCCAGCTAAATGTTGATTTTAGACTTGTGATGTTGCCCACGTATAAATAAAAAAACATTATGGGGCTGATGCAATAAGGTGAAGGCCCCACTGTTCCACAAAGAAAAATTATATGCAAACACAGGCATTTTTTAATTGCATTTGTTTTTCTGTTTGTTTGGATTTCCAATCTCTTATCAAAAATTTAAAGGGACACTAAACTGATAAAAATTACTTGCCTTTATCCTTTTCTATATTTTTAGTGCTGTCAGGAACTTGATCCCTTTTTGCTCTCAGTGCTCCCTGTCACTAGATCTTCTCATGTCCTGTTCAGCTCACTCCTAGTTATTATGCATATCTCCTCTCTATGTATCCACCCCCTCCTAAAACTGAGGCACAGTTAGAGTGTGGAGCATGTGCAGTGGAGATGATCTGTGCCCCACTACAGCCAATAGCATTCACCCAATGATTTTGTGTTACAGTGAAAGTGAAAGTAAAACTTTCACTGCTTTGCTATGGGAAGATAAGCCGCACTGGGAGCTGTAATAACTAATACATTTTCTTTTAGCTGTAGGAGTTTGTAGGTGTGTGTGTGTGCGTGGGGGTTTTGTAATTGATTTCTTTAGGTACAGTACATTGTTAAATTGGGACTTAAATAACACAGACAGCAGCTAAGTGCAGGATTGGGTTAATTGGCACAGAAAGAACACAGAGCAAAAATGTGACTTGCACATGTTTGGTAATCATCTTCATATCGAAAAATGGAAAGGATTGCATTAATTGGAAAGCACATAGTTGTCTGTCATTGTAGATGACAAAAAAAGGCCAATGCTAGAGGTGCATAGAAGTCCATGCTATTAATTTGAAACAACCAATCAGATATTAGCCATTTACAGACTAACTGTAGTAAGATAACATCTAATTGGTTGTTGCAGTTTAATAACACAGGGAAACCTTTTATTATATCAGGCCCAATATAGTCTGAAATATCAGGTCAGAAATTTCCTGTCTACTTCTGCCATACTACTTATTGTTTCAGCTTTTTCTGTTTAAGAGAGTTCTGATTAAAATTACAAAATTACCTTTTCCAGATCATTAATGACAGGTTCAATGCCACTCAGTAAAGTGATGTCTACAATAGCCATTCCAGATAGCTGGGCTTTGGGCTTTTTCCTAAACAGAAAACCAAAAAATAAGGTAGTTCGAACATGTTATCTAACAATTCTGTAAATTAATAGCATGGAAAACATTATGTAATTAGAACCCCCTGTGTTAATGTGGCCCTGGAATGTACATTGATCATCCATTTTATTTGTTTGTATTGCTGCCTTTTCTTTAGTCAATATATACAGGGTTATGCAATAAAAGTTCTTATCTTTTAAAATGGTGCTCATTTTGCCCCAACCAATCAGATGTTAGCTTTCAAATGTTAAATAAGATATGATTGGTTGGGGCAAAATTAGCACCATTTTAAACGATAAGAACTTTTATTGAATCTCCCTGTTTGTGTTTACATGCTCCTCTAATTTATATTCTATGTTAGTTCTCAGGTCCTTCCATTAATTCTATGATGGAGCTTTTTCTCATTTACCTCTTCTCCACTTCTTTCTTACCAGAGACACACTTCATATAACAATTTGACTTCTGTTTCTTTCAGATGTGGGGAATCTCTTCTTGATCTGCTTCGAATGTCATGCCAGAAAATAGAAGGTCTGGGCTCATCTCCAACATCTTCATAATCGTTGTCATAGTCATAATCCTTACTTTCAGAAACTGCTGGTGGCACAAATAAAAAAATTAATCAGTGGTACCTTACTGCTAAAGGAGAAAAAAGGGAACATCCAAATAAAGTAAGAAATAAGCAATAGTACACAGGGAGAAAGAGTCATACACCTTACCACAATATTTTATATAATCTTACCACAGTTATTTAATATAAAGTCCTGCCTATGCATTAAATTCCAAAAAATTATATACAGGCAGTTTGTCCATTCTACTACACAGCTGTGGTAAAATTCTGGCTACTTCTAAAACTTTTGGTGCCTCAGCCAAACATTTTAAAGCTGTCCCTATATCTTCCTACAAAAAGTGGGTGTGGCTTGTGGAAATGGGTGTGGTGGGCTAATTAACACTGGCTGGTGAACTGGAGGGCTGGCCAAAGAGTGCTGTTCAGCAGACACTGTTAGCATTTTTAAAGCTAATCACAAAAGCCTGAAAAATATCTTGAAAATGTTTCTCTCCCTAAGACTGGTTACACACATTAGAAGACACATCATGCAATTTTTCAAGCAGATAGGCCAATACAGGGAGATATTGGCAAGACAGCCAAATTGCATGGTGTGTACCCAGCCTAAGGTAGGGGGGAGGGCAGAGAATAGTTGCAGGTCTGTAACTAGCTTCAGAAAAAAATTGATTTTGGGAGGGATTCTTTGAAAGCTATGAGTGAGCATTTTGTGTGGAGATCACAGTTACCCTTTAAGGTTCCTTTTATCTTTTTGGATTGGGTTCATACAAAATGACTGTTATGAAATCAGAAAAGACCTGGAAATGTTAAGCAATAAAATAAACTTTCAGACAAGACTGACTGAAGAAAATTATGCTCACCTTTCCTGCTGCATAAGTGAGGACCTAGATCGCTAAGACTTTGAGTTAGTATTGCAGGTATTAGGGAAAGTGCCCAGGTTGAGGACTTAACCATTTAGGTCCTCACCCTGGGTACTATGCAGCTATGGAGGAAGAGGAGTGAGGGGGAGATGAGTATAATTGCCCTTTAAAGTTCAGGTCTTTGCCATTTACTTACCTTACTTTACAATTGATACAATTGTTTTGTTCCTCCTTAAAAGGGAAGTTCAGTGCAAATACATAGGCCTTTCAGAAAAAAGAGCAGTATTTTTTAATCCCAATTACCTTAATATGCCCATTCAGCATTGTGTCTGTGTATAAATAAATGCTACTGAAATACTGAATTCCTGTTTGCAGGACCCCTATTAGAGACTATTATGGTTTTGCCCTTGACTCAGCGCCTGGGTTGATTTAGTTGCTCAGTAGAGATCTAAGCATCTTTGACCCATCCAACAGCCAATCAGTAGAAATTACTGTTAGGAACATTCCAAGGATGTGGTGCATCCTGGGAAGAAGAAGGACCGTTAGAACCTAAAATGTCAGCTCACTAATGTCAACAGCAGGGAACAGCAAAGGGTATGAAATCAACTGATTTTTCAAAATGGGAGAGAATATGTAAAATAACTAAGAAGTAATTACACAAACTAACAATTTAACAAATATTGATATTTTCCACTGAACTGCCCCTTTAAACGATAACTATTGCCTCAATGCATTTTTAAAAAAACGGCTTTAAAAAGAGTAAAGGTATGCGGCCCTCCTCATACATTATTTTTCTGATTTCGAGCTTCTCTCTGCCTTCAATTAGCCACACTGTGAAGGGGGTGTAACAATTCTGTCTGCCTGTAACTGTCAAAACTAGCATGTGAGAAAACACTCCTCCACCCATCCTTGATCAGCTTGATTATGTAGGCTGTACAGAGATGGATTATGATCATATGGGGTCCTAGGCAGGGCCATCATTTAGGGCCCCCATTTTTGCTACATATATTGTATAGACTATAATATTGTTACTGCTTCTGAAGCTGGGCCCCCGGGAGTTTCATGGGCCCTAGGCAGGTGCTTAGGGTTGCCTTGTGAATAATTCTGCTCTGACGCTGTATCCTAGCAACCGAACAGTTAAGGTTTGTTTGACTGGCAGAGGAGGAGGAGAGAGGATGTAACAGACATTCCCACCAGCCAATGACAAGTGATATGTTAATCAGGGCCCTGGGACCTCTAGGAGGCAGGCTTTTAGCACTCATCTTTGCTGTGTGATATCTAAGGGAGGGCAGCACGGCTGTAAATAAAGAGTAAGCAATTTCAGTTGCTGGAAGTGTGGACATGTAATGGGGGTAATGTTATTTTTTTTTTTGATATTGTTGTCCTTTAAGCTCAAGATGAGCTTCTCCCTCCTCTATCATGCAAGTTTTGATGCTCCATATTACACAAAAAATGTGTTAAAGCCTAAAGAAAAGTCCTTATGAGGGTTGTGGGACACTGTACTTTTTGTTTTGTTTTGTGAAGCACAGATAATCTTTAAGTGCTGCAGTGGTATGAATATCCTGGGATGTTGATAATGATAAGCCAAATATTTCCTGGCATGTAGAAACAAAGTCTGATGTGTGTTCAGTCCTGTGTGGTATGTAGAATTAGAATGACATCATAATTAACAAAGCAAGTTGTTGAATACTCACCTTCTGATAAATTTTCATCACTCAAAGTTATATCAAGGCCCAGCTGAGTACACGATGAATTCTGATTTTGTATAATGTTATACATCTTCAGGACCTTAGGAAAGTATATAGACAACAGACTTGTTACTTTACAACCAGATTCTCTACAGAAAGGGTCCGTAAGAGATAAAGGACGCATTAAATAATGATAAAACGAGAATAAATAATATGCTATAAAGCCAGTTTATTAAATGTTAATGTAAAGGTGTGGTAATACTGCTTGTGTATGTATATACAGATATGTTTATGTGTTTATATGTATATATAAAAAAAAAAGCATGAGAAGCATGCTCAGTTAAGAGGCCACACTGCAACGCACAGGAATCGCGCACACAATCGCGAGCGTTATCGCACGCGATTGTGTGCGCGATTCTTGCGCGTTTCGCGCTCGCGTTTTGCGCATGCGTTTTCGCTTTTCGCGTTATGGACACGCATGCGTTAACACACCAAAAATGGTGAACGCGTGCGTTACCAAAACGGGAACGGACGCGCAATCGCATGCGCATCGGATATCGCGGGAATTTTTGTGTTCCCGCGATTTCCATTTTAGCGAAAATCGCGGGCGCAAACGCGAGCGCGAAACGCGTGCGCAAACGCGCGAAAAACGCGCTAGTGTGGCCTAGCCCTTAATTCTGGGGAAAGCAGAAAGTACCTGGGCAAAAAATTGACAGTTGAGAAGAGGAGCCTATTAATGCAGCCTGAGTCCGGTCACATGACTACAAGCTGGTCACATGACTGAAAACAGGAACTGTTCAAGCAGGAAGTAATATTGCTGAACCTTTCCAGCAATAACTTCTCACAAAATTTTATCTAGAGATGTGATTTAGGTTTAATTTTGAAGGTACGATGGAAGGCTTTTTATATAATTCTTACTAGTTTGGAAGAATTTGAGACCACAGTTACCCTTTAATTAATTATTTATTTTTCTGTTGCCCATCCAAGAACATAAGGGGCCAAAAAAAAGGGTAAGTAGAGCAGTGCAACTTAGTGGAAGGATTTGAAGGTTTAAGAGAAATGTTTAATGGTATATAGTTTCCTTATGCACACAAACCCAAATGGGTGCTGATCTCCTGAAAACTCCCCACTTCCAAGGGAGGTAGATTCAAACGATTCTGGAATATTGGAGTCGCACACCTTCGTAGAATTCAAAGTGTTTATTGAAAACCACACATCAAAATACAACGTTTCGGGGGAACGTGCCCCCTTGCCTTTTTTTTACTTCCAATGGACTCTCGAACCCAGCTTTAGGATATACTTAAAAACAAGAGAACCATAGACAGTCCTGTGCAAACATTTTGAATAGTTACTTACCCTAAGAGCTCCTTTACCATTTCCAGACACTTTGATTTTAAATTTTGTTCCCATTGACCTCTGTGAAAAACAACATTTGCAGATATTTGCATATAATTGCAGACTAATAAATTATTTACCAAATCATTCTACCTGTTTTTTCTATTTTTTGAATTTGTTTTATATCAATTGTAATTTTCACCTTTTGTACCTTCTCCATAACAGTTTCAATGGGTCCAGTTATCTAGTATCAAATACTGTAAGTCACACAGCAGCTAGACACCTGCCTATAACAGTATAATAATCTGAAAACACATCCCTACAATCTAGTATACTATATTAACAATGAGTAGAATGTCACATCTACTAAACCCAGTGTTTAGGGGAGAAGTTTGCATAGAAGAACAGTTATAAGGCCAGGGGAAGACAAAAGTATTAGTGCCCACCTTCCAAATACTAATGAGAATCACAAGAGCTTTACTACTTTCATTTGAATGTGTATACTACATTTATTTTAAAGATGATCTCACCTTAAATATTTATGGATAAAAAGAGCCTCGTTACATCAAATCAGTTACCGCTTGCTTCTATTTATAAAGCGGCGGTAACTGATGCATGGCGTTAATCTTGGCCAAGATCTTGGCGGGGGTGTATGCCCACCTCGCCGCATGACCCCTTCCCAGCAGCCCCTCCCAGACCCCTGCCTCGTACTCTCGTGGGGAAGGGAGGGGCCCTCCAGCGGGGGCACTTACAAGTGCATTTTGGGGCTTAGGGGGCTTACAAGTGCCTTTGTTGGGGGTCCTGAAGCTTGAACCGGGACCTCCATCGGCTCTTAAAAGAGCCCCTGGACGGCGTCTTCTTTCTTCCATCCGGTGACCCCAGCTCTGTTAAGGCCACCAGGGGTACTTCCAGCACCGGTGGCCTTAACGAGGCCGATGTCTTGATCTGACGTCTTCTTTCTTCACAGCTAGCGACACCCACACCGCTGAAGTCGCTGATGCCAGACGGGCTCACTGCGGCTACCAGTGAGCCAGTTGGCACCTCCAGCTTCAGCGGAGAAGATGTTGCCAACCTCTTCTGTCTTCTGCCATCTACTGCAATGACTTCTGAGCTCCGCGGAGGATTGCAGCTCTTTATATAGGTTTGCAGAAAGTCCTAATACGATTTTGATTGGTCAGTTTTTTAATGCTTGGTATCACATGGTTATAGAGTACCCAATCATATTGGGGGAGGGGCTGTGGGAAGGGGTTATGCGGGGGTGGTCGTACACCCTCGCCACTGGGTGCGAGGTTGGGGTGGACGTACACCCTGCCCGCCCCCTGTGGCGGCAGATGAGACCACCGCAAAGGGAGTTCAAACTACCACCGCACATTGCCATGGTAATGCTTTTCGCAGCGATGTGCTTCACCTTTATAAATATGGTGAAAACTTTATTTTTGCTGCAGCGATGTGTAACTTTTAGGCAGTATTAACGGCCCTGGGTGTTCTGAAGAGGCAAATAATTTTTTTGCTCAAACTATTGTCGTTGATGTGACAATATTGTGATACTGCGTCTTTAACAATTGTACATTTTTATGGACGGGGTTGTGCATTTGCGGCCTGCCATAAAAGCCAGTATTGCAGATTTGATAACACACCATTATTAATTAAGGTAGAATAAAGACATGTGTCCATCAAGTCCAACCTTTTAGGAATTAGAAATGTCATACTTCTGTACTTTAAAAGATTTTAGTCATTTAGACTCTATTAGCAGGGCCCTAACTAACCTAAATCTAACCTAACCTAGCCTAACAAACTAAAGATAACCTAACCATATAAAATGTTTTAACATCATATCTGTAACTAAGTAAAGTCGTCTTTTTTTTGGACTGGTCAAGGAAAAAAAAAAAAAATTTCTCCACCACTGCCTGTCTGCCGCCTTTATTTTTCAGTGCAGGGTTGCTATCTGAGACAAATGTCTCACTTTGCCTCATAGCAGATATAGCCCTGCTTGTAATTGTCCACCCACTAACCCTTCCCTTCCCTTTATAGTAATTTTAATTAATTTTACTCACCAGTTCTTCCTGCAAACGGTCTTCACTTCTCAAAATAAATCTCTGTTTCTGTTGTCTTTCCAAAGAGTTTATTTCAATTTCTAAAACTTCATCATTCTGCTTATACGTGCGGATCCAATATTCAGAGAGAGCTTCCAGAGCCATCACTGTGTCCTAGAAAAAGAAGTATCACGATTAGCTTACGTCTTTTCTTTTATACATTTCCAGAGAGATTTAATAAAAGTTCTTATCATTAAAAATGGTGCTAATTTTGCCTCAACCAATCAGATCAGATCAGATCCTAAAATTTGAAAGCTAACATCTGATTGGCTGGGGCAAAATTAGCACCATTTTCAACCATAAGAATTTTCATTGAATCTCCCTGAAAGTTTTTTTTGCATTGTCCAAACATGTTTCTGTAAGTAATTTGCCAATTTGTGGTCTTTTTCAAACCTTGCTGCTATATCCCCACTTTTATGCTGCCACTGCTAAGGTAACCATAAGAACAACACAGTGGGTTGGAGAAAGCCTTGGTGGATATTGTTTTCTTTACCTGGTTTCCTCCTGTCAATTAATGCACATGGTCTGAATTCTAACTTATAATAATGTGCTGTCCACTTCTTTAGTGGGCTGCTGTTTTCTTAACATCACCGGCCATACAATGCAGAAAGTGTTTGATAAGTTTTGCTTTGCTAATGTAGCATGAAGTAAATGGGTCTCTTAAAACCAGTGCATCTTGCCTAACTCTGCTTCAGCCATGTTGTAACTGCTGCAAAGTAATAACTGCATACTGGATATTTCATTTCCAACTAAACCCCAGTAACACATGTTCAATGGACACCACGTCCCCCAACATCAAGTGGGCAATTAACGGCAGTTTTGTGCCTTAATCTCACATGGGTGGCCAGGGGTCATGGTGTACATCGAACGTGAGTATGGTTCATTAGTATTTTACTTCCAACTGATTAAACTACTTTGTCTCCCTTAGACCACAGTTGTAATAACATTACTTTACCTGTGTAGATTTGAACCCTCCTCCATAATTTTGCTGCTCCGACAGCCAAGTGTACATTTTTTCAGCATCTCTTATGTTTTCACGTAGCAAAGTGACAAGTAGAGCATATGATGTAGTCTCTACAGCAAGAGCAGAACCTGGAGGGCCAAAATATAACTCCTTCCTGTCTAAGAAAAATAATGCATGACATGGAACACATTAAATTCCCAATTCTTTTAAAACCTGCATTTTATTAATAACTAGACATTAAGCCCATTACATTAACAGGTGCTAGAAGCCCAGAGTGCCCCCTCAGTCTCCCAAGCCTAGAGTCCCCTCTTAGTGTCCCAAGGCCATAGCCCCCTCCATGTCCTAAGCCCAAAGTCCCCTCTGTGTCCCAAGCCCAGAGACCCGCCTCAGTGTCCCAAGGCCCTGGTCCCCCCTCTGTCCCAAAGCCAGAGCCACCCCTCTGTCCCAATGCTGGAGTCCCCCATTCTGTCCCAAGGCCAGAGTCCCCCCCTTCTCCCAAGGCCAGGTCCCCCCTCTTTCCAAAAGGCAGTTCCCCCCTCTGTCCCACAGGCAGAGCCCCCCTCTTTCCCGCACACAGAGTCCCCCCCTCTGTCCAACAGGTTGAGCCCCCACTCTGTCCACAAGCAGAGCCCCCCATCTGTCCCAAAAGGCAGAGTTACCCCCTATCTGCCCCAAAAGGCAAGTTAGTATAGTATAGTATTTGAGGTTGAATAAAGACATACGCCAATTCGTCCAACCCATCTAGCAATATCCTAATTTTCTGCCTAACTATTGATCCAGAGGAAGGCAAAAAAGAAACCACCAAATTTTGAGGGGGAAAAAAATTCCTTCCTGACTCCAATGGCAATCCGAAATTCTGGATCAACTTTAATGTATGTATCAATACAGTAACTTGCAACATTCCTTGTTGCACAAACTCATCCAGCTTTTTTTTTAAACTGACCATGAACCTGCCATCCAACGTCCACTGGAAGACAGTTCCATAGCTTTACCGTTCTTACAGTGAAAAACCCTTTCTGAACTTTAAGCCTAAACCTTTTACTTCAAGTCTTGGATGTACTTCTGACATGTTCTATTGGTGAACTATGCCCCAGATAGTTTATTGTACAGCCCGTTAATGTATTTATACACAGTAATTATATCCCTACGCAGACGCCTATATTATAATTCATATTAAGCTCCCCCAATCCCCTTATTAATTTGTTGCCCTTCTCCGAACCCTTTCCATTTCAAGGATGTCCTTTTTGTACACAGGATTCCAAAATTGCACTGCATATTCCAAATGAGGCCATACCAATGCTTTATAAAGAGGGAGAAAAACATTTTCCTCCTCTTGAATCTGTACATACAAGACAATACCATGCTGGCTCTAGCTGTTGCTGCCTGGCACTGCTTGCTACCTTTAAGTTTGTTATCCACCAAACCATTAATAGTATAAGCAGCACAAGGCTTTTTAAGTCCAAAATGCATCACCTTACATTTCTTAACATTGAATCTCATCTGCCACTTAGCAGCCCAATGTGACAATCTATCTAGACCCCCTTGCAACAATTGCACATCTTCTAAAGTTTTTAATGGTCGACAAAAGTTTAGTTTCATCAGCAAACACCTTGCTGAAAATACCCCCTTCCAAACATTAATAACAGATTAATAGAAGCGCCCCTAACACAGACCCTGTGGTACCTGCACTTTAGTCCATATTGATGAAGCCCCATTAACAACTACTTTCTGCATCCTATTCATTAACCAATTTTCTATCCATTTACAAATGTGCCTCCCCAGACCAACAGACCTTATCTTAAACATTAGTCACCAATGGGGGACTGTATGAAAAGCCTTTGCAAAATCCAAGTATACTACAACTACTGCTATGCCAGAGTCTAAATTTCTACACACTTCCTCATAAAGCCAGTTAGTGAGTCAGTTAGTTTGACAAGATCTATTCCTCCTAAATCCATGCTGGTTACTACTATATAATACAGTCCTTGAAACATACTCTAAATATGATCCCTTATTAACTTCCAGTATCTTCCCCACCACTGATGTTAAACTTACAGGCCTGTAATTACCTGCTGTGAACGACTACCCTTTGAGAATATCGGAATAACATCAGCCTTTTTCCAATCCAGAGGAAACATCCGGACATGAGAGATCTGCAAAAATAGTTCCCTCCTCTGTCCCACAGGCAGAGTTCCCCCCTATGTCCCAAAGGCAAGTCCCCCCTCTGACCCACAAGCAGAATCCCTCCTCTTTCCCACAGGCAGAGTTCCCCCCTCTGTCCCAAAGGCAGAGCCCCCCCCTCTGTCCCACAGACAGAGTCATACAGTTCCAGATGCACTCTAGCACACCTCTTTTGCCTGGTTAGCCAGACAAGTTTTTAGGTGCAAATCCTCTCAGCCCCCCACTTCTAGGGCTATACAATCCAAGCACGATATATAGTGTAGAGGAGCACAATACTTTAAGTGATGAATTGTTTATTTGTGCAAAACAAACATTCAGTGTTTCGAGACTCAAGGACTCTTCCTCAGGTCTCTTCCTGAGGAGTCAAAAGGCAGAGTCCCCCATCCCCTGTACCAAAGGAATCTACCTTATCTTCTTTCTGTCTCTTGCTTGCTTCCATGTGTGTTTCTTGCGTTTCTCTCCTCTAGTGGTGAATCAATTGAAACTGCAGGGACTGTCTCACTATTTCCCTCTAGTGGTAAGTCCATAGGAACTGCAGTGACACACATGGAAGCACGGACGCAGCAGTTAGGTTTCATTATATATGATACATGCCAAGCAGGGTTTCATTAATTATATTGCATGTATGTTATTTTTCATTAACCAGCTGTATACAGTCTCCGTTTCTAAAAATAATGTTCATACGAATATGGTGTGCCTCCTTACTTGAGGAAATTGTGGTAACAGTATGAGGATGCACCATGTGAAAATGTAGACAGAGGGTAAATGAACAAATCAGGGAAATTAGGAATAAAGATATGTCCAGCCCTGTAGCAAAACATTTTAGGATGTGTAATGATGGCAATTTGGTTTCTTCAAGACGATAGGCATTGATAGAATAACGTGGTTATTACAGTGCAGATGTGTATGCCAAACTTTTGAAAACTGACAAAATGGACTTTCCATCTCCAAACTAAAATTAATGTTGCGCATTACTTTCAACATAAAGTTGAGTCCATCCGCATGCAGATCTCTGGTCCTGTGACCCATTCAGAAGTCTCTTGTCTGCTTCTATCATGTCTGTTCACGACATGTCCTCGCTAGACTCCTCTGTTTAGCCACACTACTGCCCTGTCTCTCTCTTACCATAGCCTCTAAACTGCTAGAACGATTAGTCTTCTCCCGTATTGCTACTACCTTCATGCTCATGCCAATTGGATCCTTTGCAATTTGGATTGCAAAGATGGCTCTGTGTAAGGTTGTGAAGATCTGCAGGTTGCAAAGGCCAAGGGTCACTTTTCTATTCTTATCCTCCTAGACCTCTCCTCTGCTTTTACACAGTCAATCATTCCCTCCTAATGCAGATACTTCACTCTTTGGGCATTCAAATGAAGTGGCATCCTGGTTTCTATCCTATCTCTCTGACCGAACCTCAATTAATCTTTCTAAAACTGAACTGATCATTTTCCCACCTAACCTGGTCCGGTCCCATCTTTATCTATCTCTTTTAATAATGCCCCCATTTTCCCTATCCAATCGGCACGCTGCTAGGGGTAATTATTGACTCCTCTCTCTCCTTCTCTAACCAATATAGCCAAATCTATTCTATTGTTACACTTTCCATATATAAATGTACATTTTTTACAAGTGTTTTTACATGTATGTTCTATTGTTTGTATCTCTTAAGATACACAGTGTTGGACCCATTGGCTCCTCCCTATAGCCAAAATCTGCAGGTTCCTATCTCTCCCTACCACTGCTATAGCCTTATGCATGCTCTCGTCCTATAGTGCCTAGACTATTGCAACCTACTACTTTCTGTTCTTCCTGCTTCCCACCGGATCCCAAATCTCCTCTGTACCGGACAACAACCTGGCTCCCCGTTAAACAGCGCATTGCATCCAAATCCTTCTCCTAACATTTAAATCCCTTTGCTCTGCTGCTCCTATCTGTATATTTCCTCTCTAGTGTCCCATGTATTCCTACCCTACCCTCCGCTCAGCACAGACCCCCCACTCGTACTGCTTCCTCTCGCCTGCTTAAACCTTTTTCTCTTCTGGCTCCCATCCTCTGAAATTCTATTCTCATCTCTCTTCGTCAAGAAACCTCAATTAACCTTACACCTGGTAATCAGCAGAGTATATGATTGTTTTATCTGTACGGCTTCTTCTTACTCCAGCATTTATAACCCATTCCATTGTATCTGTATGTTACACACCTAACTAGATTGTAAGCTCTACAGGCAGGGACCTCCTTACCTCTTGTGGCAAAGCTCTAGCACTTTATATAATTTATATATTTATGTACTGAACTATCTGTGTATTTGTTCCCCTAGTATGACTTTATTTTATTTGGTTACTTGTACAGCGCTGCGTCCACATTGGAGTTTTATAAATAAACTATACATACATACATATTACAATACCGGGGTGCCTCAACTTTTATGTTTCTTGTTATACAGATTAGTTGAATAATAACGTGATTTAATATACTTCATCTGTACATCTGTTTCCATAACATCATATCTCTTCCTATATGGTCTATTGTGCTTTATTCCCCCACATATCATAATAATGTTATTATTCTATTGTTAACTTTCCATATGTTAAATGTAAATTTTTGACATGTTTTTTTACATGTATGTTCTATTGTTTGTATCTCATTAAGAGATACAGTGTTGGACCCATTGGCTCCTCCTTTGGGCTGTTTAAATGTGTGAGCCGTGTGTCCTTTTGGATATGCCTATAAGTAAGGCTAGGTACACACGGTAACAATAGAGTGTGATCCAGGGCTTTTTACTGTGTGTAGCACATTTAAAAACAATCCCTTGCCCACGGCCATTCGAAATAGACCGAAATGTCCTTCATCCGCGGGTGGCTTCCTGCCTAAATATGCGGAGTCTGCTGCGGTCGTAGGAATCATGGCGTCCGAATGTTCTTCCTATCTGGGTTTACTCTGAACTTTGAGAAAATCCGTCTGTCATCTCTGAAATATCTATAAGTGTATATACAGCACAAAATGCTACTTTCTTTTAATCAACATTTTGTGATTTCAGAGTGCCTATCTTTGGGTGGTGAACCTTTAAACTGATTCTCCGAATGCTCTAAATAGAGCCTAGAATCCGTCCTCTAAGGAGACGCTATGTATTATAGTAATTCATTTAAAATTTGTTGTATTGTCTGCTATTATTCCTGCCTGAAAATAAATGACGACTAGGATATCAAAGAAGTAAGAAAAGTAGAAGAAAAAACAGGGATTTTATATTTTTCACTTGTTCATTTATGAAATGTTAGAAGACAGAAACAATTGAATAATCAAGAAAGCAGGAAAGTAAAATTCTAAAAGTCAAGCTTTATCGTCCTTTGTATATCTATGTGATGCCAAGTTTATTACAAGATCAAGAGATGTTTTCATATCCTTTTACTGGCCATATTTATAATGTAACCACATTTACGATGTGGCAACGTCTTTACAGGACAGTAAATTTACAATCGCCCATTCATACGATTGCGGTATTTTAATATTGCATGGTATTGTAGAAAACGTTCATACATTTACAACTGCAATCATCCTTTTACGATAACCATCAGTATCGCAATTGTGCAATACCATGGCTTTTTAAATATGCCCCACTTGTCCCTCCTCTGTAATTGTGTGTAAAATGACAACATTTAAAAGGAAAGAGTTATTTGTAGGGTCAGCTTACTTGGGTTTCCCTGAGCCAAAGACATTAGCTTGTTGTATGCTTTGTCCTTTAGAACAGATCCTTAGAGGTAAGAGTAAGAGCATACGAAGCAAGAGCCAAAGAATAGGGATGTTGGAGAGTATCCACTTTCATACGCAAGTATCCATCGCTTTGCTTATAGCACTCTTCTGTGAAAGAGAACAAAAAAACACACATTTTAAAGGCTTAAAGAGGGACACAGAAGAATTGTAGGTGCTAATAGAAAGGTTACAGATATGACAGCTACATACCACCTCAGTATTGTCTTCCGAAGAGAATCTTGTGAATGATACAGGCTATTGTGACAAAAGCTGTTAGGGTCACCTCTGAATCTGTAGTTCCAACACCTCCCTGCAATATGAAAGGAATACCATACGTTGGTCAGAGTATTAATGGTAAGCAAGGTAATAGAAGTCCGAAGACAATAATAGTAGGGATGTGCGATAGTTTTGTAGTTTTGGGTGCAACTACCGATTTCCAGCCCAAAATTTCAATGATTGATACTGCCTCTATAATTTTGACCTGAAACAATAGAAGTTTAACCAGCAAACCCAGAATTTTTTATTTAACTTCCGCAACTTTATCGTAAAATAGTATTGATTCTGTTTCTATGTGAGACTGGATATATAAATTAACCCCTGGGTGAGGGGTTTTAAGAAACTGCAATAATATCTGGTGCTTCTTCCATTACCACCAATAATACTAGGAAAAATGAAAAATTACATTCACATGCAGTATATTATTACAATATACTTGGTGTGTGTATATGATTTGGTTTTCCCTACACATTAATAATAATGAGACCCAATCAAGTGGACAACACTGTTTATGGAAAGCAGGATGGAAATGCAAGTGGGGGTTGTAGATGTGATGGGAGTAGTATTGTTGGCACTGGATTTATTTTAGATAGCGCTTAAGCTGGGTACACACAGTAACGAATAAAGGGCGATACCATCAGACCCAATGGGATCAGCCTTCTTGTGTGACCACAAAACATCCTATCTTGCAGCTGACATGCTACCACCATCTGAGAAGAGAGATAAAGTATCCCCCTTTAGTATTATCCATTCCTAACCAGTGATGCAATCCAGAGGGAAAAGTGAATTAAACTTATAATCTTTATTAGGTATAAATATAAAATAAATAAAATAAACATACATTGTTAAAAGTATACGAGTGGGAACATGCAATTAATATATAGCATTAAGGGTGGACAGGGTGGGGTAACAAAACCTAGTTAGCCACACAAAGCCCAAAAAGAGGAAAATAGGGGGGGGGGTAGGAGAGTGGGAAAAACCTATCCACCTCACCAACCACAGAATTACATGAGTACCCCTAGAGCACTCAGTGCTTCTACTAGTCCAAAGAAAGCTTCTACTAGTCCAAAGAAAAAAAGGGTTCCCTAGTCTAGGTCCCTATCTAGTGTGTGCGGTCCCGCAAAGTTAAAAACCAGCAACGAATCTTCTGTCATAGTAGGTAGCGTCTAGTATGGAAGCCACCCTATCATGCAGGAAGGTGGTTGCCTGTATTACCCCCCCTCAAGTAGTTGTTATGAGGATGTCAGGCAACCAGAAAGACACAGATAGATATGCTGATTCAAAATAGATTAAAAATCACATCAAGATAGAGCCCCTCTACCCCTGCTACCACCATCATCCACATGATCGTCTCAGCATGAAGGAAATTTTGATCAACCCCTATAATTTAATATAGTGAGCCGTTAACCACTGCTCACCCAATCTTCCTATACAAAGTTATGTAGGCAGTTTTACAGCTACCAATGGAATGTATCTGCCATCTGCAATAATCTGTACAGTCTATTCCCAACTTTAGTCAAATAGTCATTGACATACATTCCATTGCTGGGACAGAGGTAATTTCACACTCCTTATAATGGTGGATACTGTATATGAATCGCTTACAAGCATATCTTGATGGATCACTGACAACTTCTCTTGAAAAGCTCCTGTGCTTTTTTGCATGAAATTAGGTAATTCACAGAAGGGGCGGATCTGTTCCACATCAACATCTATGTAATTACGGCAAGGGACATCACCTTAACCACAAAAGCTGTGAGCCTGAAGGAAGGAATATTGCAATGAAGGAGCAGCAACAATGTATAATATAATTATTAGGTAAAACCTATTTTAGCTCACCAGGTGCTGCTTTCTCTGTGAAGCCAAGCTCCATATGATCCATCTTTTTTCTTAAACTGCATATTCGTAAATATCCTGTGCATTTAAATTAAAGAAAATATAGATCCACCACTGCTTAAAGGAGCACTATACCGACAATGTTGGTTTCTTTTAAGTATACCTGCCATGAACGAATGTATTCCTACCTCCCTTTCTACGATTGATAAGTTCTGCCTGTATACCATTAGCAGCTGATCTGCATCTAAAGAAGGAAGGAAGGGGTGGTAGGGATACTTGCTCCTACCTCTTGATAAAGGTACACTTTGAAAATAAAACAACTATTTACCATATAGTGCTCTTTAAAGCACATATACAATGCAGTTAAATTGTGAAATTTCATCAGTGTTTTTTTTTATCCTTCTGTTATTTGGTCACCTGTAATGCAGAGCACAGATCAAATTTAATTTAACAGGTAGGTGGCTCGTTTTTTATTAAATGGAGGCGATGCTGACAGACAAATATTTTCCATCTGCACTGACCAACCACAATCTAACGGTGATAGTTTGTCAGCATCTAAGTGGAACATTTTCACCCATACACTTTGTCAATATCAGGAAAATCCATTACATCCAACAGGATTGGCCAAGGATTGGCAAGGTATATGGCCACCTTAATATGCACAGTAAGAGCTAGGCCACACTGCTGCGCTTTTTTTGCGTTTGCGTTTATTTTCATATCATTGATAACGCGCAACGGACCAAAAATGCGTCGATTTCGTTGCGATTGCGATTTGTGTTCCACATTTTAAATTGCAATTGCATGCGGTTTTCAACAGTTAATGAAAAAACGCATGCGCAAATGCAACAAAATCCATGCGATTCCGATGGGTTGCAGTGTGGCCATGCCCTTTAAAATGAAATCATACTTTGATTCAGTGTGCAGTTTGGTGGAGCTGTCAGCTAAATAATGAAGAAGAACTGAAAAAAAGCACATGTACTTAAAGCCATGTGAAAAAAAACGTTTATGATAAAACTACCTTTCTTGCATATTAAAATCTCAAGGTGCATATGTCCCTTTTTAAAATAATCAGTTTTTGACTTTCATTCATACCCAAAGGTAGAAAAAAAAATGTGGTGATCATTTGTTTACACAATGTAGGGCCTATTCACTGCCTTGACGCATATTATCCAATCCCTGGTCTTTTCTGTCTGGAGGAAGCATTACCCCACTTCCCTGTGTGATCAAGATAACGCAGAGCGTATACTCCAGGAGAGGTGGAAATCATGTTTGTTCAGCACAACATACGACACGGATCAGCTTGTCAACTCCCTCTGCACCTAGACTGTTGTTAATTGTATTCATTGGGGTGTCCACTTTACAGGAAAGAGAGGGTGTCAAGGAAAAGGTGGAAAGGGTGGCAATTTAATTTAAAAGAACAAATTTAAGAGAACCTTAGCAGGTGGGGAAATGACAGAGGAGGCAGTGTAAGGAATCTGATTAGAACACACAGAGGATAATGATTTAAAAAGTAAGTAAGTAAAAAGTAAAGATTGACAAGGAGGACAACACATAATTTCTAGATAAAGTTAATTAACACGTGAATAAATAAGAAAGGAATAATACAGCTAGACCATAAAATAAAAGAAATAACTACCTCTGCCTCTGAAAATGTAACTGTCTCTACCAACACTGTAGTAAATGAGAGATACAGTAAATTATCTTGCAGTGCAAATGGTTCACATTCAAAACTGTTTATCGGTGGATCCCTACCAGACCTTATATGTTGCCTGATTCCCTCAACAGACACATCAATTTCTATATATTCTGCTAAGGATGTTGGCTTATTATAAAGGAATAAATGAAAGTCTAAGTTAAATGAGCAAAATGAAGATTAGGAGAAAGTTAAACAAAATAGACTTACTGTCACTATGACACTGGAATGGAATCTCCATCTGGAATCATGTTTGAAGGCAAGTCTTCATTAACCTCAATGTTACTCCTAGCAATGTCTGAATATTGAAACATGATTGGGGAGATGTACTGAGGGTAAAGATGAACAAATGCACCCCAGGCAAGAGATGCAAAACTAGGAAGTGTAAACATCAGCAAAGATATTGTCAGCTAAACATTAATGGTCACAAGAGATTCCAAAGAAAAAGCTTAGAACCCTGTAATCATGCTAGGGGCGATCACTCTCCCATAAATAAGCCTGACTAAAGGATTATAAATATCATAAATGGGGTTTGTGCCCTGGAATGAACACAAATCCTCTGGGTTGGTATAAAGTGTAAACGTTAAAAAGTTCAAATTTATAAAAAGTTAAATGCATGTTTGTTACAATTCAGATACCATGCACACAGATGGAAAGCTTACGACTTCGCCCATAGGCCCTGCACCATTACCACATCTGGGAGTGCAGTCATTTATTTCTATAGACACTGTCCATTAATGTCTATGTGGTATTTGATTGGTTTTTAGAACTTACCTTTAGGATCAATTATATATGTCTTTTCTTCAACCACAGATTGACCTTCCTGGGGTTAAAAAGATTGAGAAAGGCTCATACAGTTACGTAT
This sequence comes from Hymenochirus boettgeri, assembly GCA_019447015.1. Classification (NCBI taxonomy): domain Eukaryota; kingdom Metazoa; phylum Chordata; class Amphibia; order Anura; family Pipidae; genus Hymenochirus; species Hymenochirus boettgeri. Next base: position 210,500,419 of record CM033476.1, on the reverse strand, counting down.
TTCTTAATTAATTTGATTTGATTAATTTTAATAAACTGCTATAGGTTAATTAAATTGTAATTGGGCAAATGGGTGATTGATATACCTGTAAATGAATTTAAATATTTTGTGTTTTCCCAGCCCAATTTTGAAGGTGGGCACCAAACGTGTAGGATTCTACACGGGTCTGATTGGTAAGAGTAACAGTTTCATAACAAACTCTGAATTCTGAACGCTGGATACTCACTGCAATTTTTATGTGTTTTCCTCACAGCATCAGAACACCAGACTCTCCTAGAGCCACCACTGAAACCACAGGGTTGGATTTTCCTATGGGGACCACTACAAAGGGCACTGCTACACAGAGTTTGCTCCTACAGAAACTTGTTTTATTTGTGGCTTTGAGTCACCAGAGCCTGGACTGCAGATTCCTTCTTTTTGCTCCATGTAAACCCTCACCTGGTACAAAAAGACATTCACTTGAATAGCAGAAAAGAATCAGTAAATGTATTTACATAGAGAAGGGATGGACTGCATGTTTAACAGTATAGTTGCATTATATCCTGATGAAAATGATAGTGAAGAAGGCTTGTGCCTATATGAAGAGAAAAAAAAAGCTCAATACCAATGAGGAAGACACATGTGTTACCAGGTCCATGTAATGGCAGAGAGGAGGCTGTGTATTTTGAGATTGCAGAATGGTAGAGCGTAATACTTGTGCTTTGCACTGACACAAAATGTAGAAACTAGAATGTGTACTAATATATCAGCAAAGAGCTTTACATAAATAGTACAAAGAGCTGCTTTTAAGACTGGCAGAGCAGTGGCGTAACTAAGAACTCCTGGAGAAGAGCTGTGTGAACCATTGTTTTTCCAGTTGGGTGGTTCTTCACTTTAGAAGAAAATATTTGGTGTTTTCATAGAAATTGTATGGGAGCTTCTGTGAAATATACTAGTATTTGTATGTATATAATGTGCCACTGCTCATACATAGATTTGAAAAGGCTTATTATCCCTCTTACATGTGTAATATTGCTTACCTTTATATCTGTATCACCATAATTATTAATATAGGCCTCAGCTCTAACTGCTCAAAACCTTTTCACTGAGTACGGGACTCGCAAGTAGATATGAAATCCCTTATACACCTTTACTTTGAGGGGATTCGCAATGCAGAAACCTGAAGGCAAAGAAGGATAAATGAACCAAAATGGAGACTATTTGCTGTAAATACTTTCTGGGGATAGGGTTACTATAGCAGATATGGGTAGAATAGTGCCTTTAACCTTTGTCTTATACATTCCAACAGCTTAACCTCCCATGTGGTTATTGAGCCTGGGACATGCAGCTTTTCACTACAGAGAGACAGTACAATTAATACATTAAATACATTTGAGTCTTGTCCAGGCTAATTTACTATCCTGCCACTGTAAATGGAAAGGCTTTTGGTAGCTGGTTACCCACTAATACATGAATTGCTTCCTGAATGTACACGAGGCATTAATCATTCATGTTGAGTAATTTGTTTATAATAAGTGGAGATCAAAGTCCCAAAAACTTGTAAGGTTACACACTTAGACACTGTGGGAAAGTTCTTAAATTGACACAAATCTCAGATACATTTTGGAAGGGTTTGTGGTTTCCTTAATTCCTTATATGTTCATTTGGAGGGAGGAGATATGGAGTGTCCGAAGTTTAGAACCTTTGTATGTGGAGATAATATCTAAAGAGGTGTTAACCATAAATTTCCAAACTTGTCCATGCAGTAACTAACAATATTCATGACCAGCAGCAATATATGATACAATCATTCTTTCATACTGTATATAAAGAAAGAGTATAAAAAGAAACTCAATTTGTACAAATAATCTCTGTGTAAGGCCACATAAACTGTAAAGTATCAGTAAGACAAAGTAGATAACTAGTGCCAATGCCAACACACCTACAACCCACACATATGCAATCTTGGTTAGTGCCATTGACATACCAATGCTCTTTTATGAAATTCATAAGGGAAGTACAACTGCATCTTATGTGGAAACCTCAGAATAATCTTTACATCCCAGGACCTTCCTGTTATTTTCAGCCTTTCTGTATTTTCTACCAATAAGGTAAGAAACATTTACTCAGCTCCATATATTCTACTCATTTTAAATCAATATATATGGCTATTTCTCTATGAAGAGGCTGATGTGATGTAAAGAGAAGGCAGGTAAAAACTCTCCTAAACAATATTGTTTATAAATATTATAAAGTTTATTTCTTTTGTTGTTGAAAATGTTTGCATAGAAAGATTGAAAATATTCCACCTTAAGATCCATGAATCTCATATGTTCTCCATAACCAGCTCTCAGGAAGTATGAACGCATTTGAATATCACTTTCATCAGCAAAATCATCTTCTATGTCTTCTATATTTTGAGCTACATGGTAAAATAAACACAAGGAACGTTAGATATGGCCAGGTTCAACATAACGTAGCATAGCAATTTTACTTTTAAAGTTACTGCCCCTCCTCTAGATGTTCAGCTCAAGAATGCTCAGTGTGATCCCCCACCGTAGAGAAGAATTCTCCAGTTTCAGTGTATCTAGGTGGAGAGTAACAATTTGGGAGGCTTCTGTATTAAGGGCTTTCTATGGTAAAATTGTTTATTGATTCCAAATACAAATCTTAGTTCAAAATTACATTTGAAACTGTAAAACATTACTCTGACAGTGGAGCAGTAACACCTCAGAAGCCTGTAGGCCAAAAAAGCCTGACACCTGTAGCCCTGCCCCTAAACACAGGCCACATCTCTAACCACACCCATTTACTCTTTTTTGGAAAAGAATAGACTATAAAGTGGGGGGATTGGTGGGGGAGATCAACAGATGCCCATACTCTACTCTCTCTTTGGGGAGAAGATAGCATAGCAGCATTTAGGCAACCTTACTTCTGCCAAACCCCTGTTTTTTTTGCCTTTCAAGATTCATCTTTTTGCGCAGATCCTCGGCATAGTCACAGCAGGCACGGAAAGCTTCACGGCAATTACTGGCAGGGACCCGGGCTGCACGGACAGCACATATCCGTTGCATTTTTCGTGGTGGGAGAGACATCCCATCATGGCAACAGCGCTTCAGTTCTGAAGTAGGGTATGACAAAGCTACAAATGAAAGAACCTCAGGTTACAAAAGAATTAGGATAAAAAGACTGATTTATACTTACGTAAATTCCATTTCCTTGAACCCAAAGGCAGCCATAACAAATGAGAGGTAGTCCCTCCCTGGTAGGACAATCCCAACTAAAAGGCCCTCCCCTAACCAGGCCCCCTTAGTGTAAGTCCGACTAGTAGTAAATAACCACAAGACCACAAGATGCAAAATTTATTCGGGGGGGAGTGTGCTGCCTTTGGGGTTCAAGGAAATGGAATTTACGTAAGTAATAATTCAGTCTTTCCTTCTCACCCCAAAGGCAGCCATAACAAATGAGATATCACGTAGCATGTGAAAAAACAGGAGGATATTAATTAACATTATTGAGACACTTCGACCAAAAGCTGCTTCCCTTTCATGGAAGTTCCAACTTGTAGTGCCTCACAAAGGTGTTGTATGAGGCCCAGGTTGCTGCCTGACATATTTGCTCTGGAGATACCCCTGCTTTGCTGCCCAGGAGGTAGACACAGATCTAGTAGAATGTGCATTACTGAAGAAGGAACAGGTATATGCCATTCATAGGCTGTAGAATAGTCAATTTCATCCATCTGGCTATAGTGGCTTTTGACGCTCTTTTGCCTTCCTTTCCCCAAAGTAAGATACTAACAAGGAATCACTTTGTCTGAATGACTCGTCTCTCTAGAATAGTTAATACGCATCTCTTGACATCAACAAAGGTAAGCAAGCGGTCTTCTGGGTTGCTCATGTTAGGTTTTAAGGATGGTAAAAGATCTCCTGATCCTTGTGAAAATTAGAAGAAACTTTAGGCCTAAAGGCTGGATCCAGACGCAACTGAATACCTCTTTTTTGATTATCAAGTAGGGTTCTCTGCAGTTAAGGGCTTGATTTCACTTATCCTCCTGGCTGAGGAAAGGGCAATGAGAAGAGCCGTCTTCCAGACAGCAATTTATGGAATCTCTGCTAGCGGTTCAAATGGTGCTGACATAGACCTTTCAACCTACTTTAAGATCCCATTTAGGAAAAATATTTTTGACTCTAGGTTTTATATTTAAAGCCGCCTTAAAAAATCTTCTTATGAGAAAGTTTGTCTGCCAATCTAGAATTAAAGAATGCTCCTAACGCTGATACCTGAACCTTAAGGGTACTAGGAGCAAGGCCTTTCTTGAGACCTTCCACCAAAAAATCTAGAATAGTTGAACATGAGATGTTGCTCCCTTCATGCCTTTGTTTGTCACCATATCTGAAATTTATTCCAGGTCCTACAGTATATAGCAGACGTAGAAGCCTTTCTGCTGAGTAGCAGTGTTTCAATAACCGAACGGAAAGCCCCATTTTTAACATCATCTCCCTTCAGAAACCACGCACACAGCCTCAGCTCTGACGGATTGGGATGAAATTCGCCCTGAACAGAAGCTTCTCCGAAACTGGAAGGTTCCAGGGTGGTCGGATGGAAAGTTGGACTAGGTCCAAAACCAGGCTCTGCGAGGCCATGCTGGGGCATTTACTATGATCTTGCTCTTGTCTGAACGATCTTCCTCAAAACTTTGGGGATTAGGGGAAAGGGAGGGAACACATATGCCAGATGAAAGTTCCAGGGTACCGAAGAGCATCCCTCCCTGCAGCTTTGGGATCCTTGGACAGGGAATAGTACACCGGTAGTTTGTAATTCCTCGCAGAGGCCATCAGATCTATTCTGGGTTCCCCATTTGAGACATATGTTGTTGAAAATCTCTGGGTCTGTTCCCATTCGTTGCGGTCTAATGTTCTGCGACTCAGACTGTCTGCCCATTGGTTTGCTGAACCTTTGATATAGAGAGCTAGAGACCTGCTAGTGTTCTTTCCGCCCATAGTTTATTTTCAATGAGACTGGACCAAGGTTAGGCTCCGAGTGCCTCCTTGATGGTTTATATAGGCTGCGTTGTACGGTTGTCGGCTGAATCTGGACTCTTTCCCCTGTGACCATAGTTTTGAAAGCCTTGAGCGTTCCCATACCGCCTGGAGCTCTCGAAATTTGAGGAGAGGGCTTTCTCGTAGTAAGGCCATTTGCCCTGTTTGGATACACTTTGGCATGCGCTCCCCAACCCCATTTGCTGGCATCTGTAGTCAGTATGACGGGCGGGGGGGGCTAGGAGGTTCCCTCGGACAAATTTTTTCTTCGTCATCCACCACTTCAGAAGGATCGTACCTCCTCTGGCAGTTGTGTTCTGCGAAGGAGAGAAGTGGTCTGCTGTCCCAAGTAGCAAGAAAGTAGAGCTGGAGAGGCCTCATATGAGCTTTTGCCATGGAACCCCTTCTATAGCGGCTGAAAAGAGACCTAGGACCTCTAGAATTGCCTTCAAGGGTATTGAAAAAGCTGACCTTAATGAGCTACTTTGGATCTGATTTTCGCTATACGTTTCTCTGGAAGGAGAATTGCATTTTGCTTTGTGTCGAATAGGAACCCTAGAAACTTTTTCTTTTGTTCCGGGATGAGGGAGGATTTTCCCATTTATTAACCACCACCAAGTCTTTGGAGGGTCTGAATGGTAAGGCGGATGTTTTGACATAATGCTTGTTCTGAGCTTGCTCTTAGAAGCCAGTCGTCCAAGTAAGGGATGAACTGACCCGAGATGTCTTAAATGAGCTGCTACTACGCTCATAATTTTCGTGATACCCTTGGCGCTGAGGTTATTCCGAAGGGAAGAGCAGCGAATTGGAGATGCTCTAAACTTTCGTCCGATTGGATTGCAATCCTTAGGTATTTTTGATGACATTTGCGGATAGGAACGTGCAAGTAAGCATCCTTTAAGTCCAAGGAAGCCAGGAAGTCCCTGGGAGTACAGCTGTGATTGTAGTTTTTATACCGATTCCATCTTGAAATGGTTCTTTTTGATGAACTGATTGAGATATCTTAAGTCTATTATCAGACGGAACCCTCCTGTGGATTTTGGCGTGAGAAAAACTTTCGAATATACTCCTTGGCCCCTCTCTTGAGGAGGGACCGGCAAAAGTACTGCCTGAGACTTCAGTTTTCCTATCTCCTGCAGCAAGGCATCTCTCTTGACCAGCACCTTGGAAATGCCTGATGCTTGTGAACTTTGGGGAGGCATCTGTGAAATTCCAAGGAATAGCCGTGTTGTATGGTCTCTAGGACCCACCTGTCTGAGGTAATCAAACCCCATCTTGGAAGTAGGCCGACAGGCGGCCCCCCACTGCCCTGGCGTCATTGGGAAATGGTCTTGATCCACCAGACGACCCTTTCCTCTATTTGTTTGGGTCTATTGAAGGAAAAAATCGATCCCTTCCTGATCTAAACCCTCTGCCTCTGAAGGACCCACAAAGGAATGTAGATCCTTCCTGAAGGTTTCTTGTCCTGGGGAAGGGAGAGAATCCTGTCCTCACCTTTCTTTCCCCACAACTTCCTCTAGGCTTGAACCAAACAAGACTCCCCCTTCAAAACGGATTTCCACATAGCCTATTCTTTGAGCATTGTCACCACCCAAGGCTTCAACCAAATAGATCTTCTGGCCACCGAGGAACTAGCGGCAGACCTAGCTGATAGCTTCACACCTGATAGTGCGGAATCACATATATAATCAGCTGCCCTGTGCAGCATGGAAATCTTTCAGAATTTGATCTCGATGAACTCCCTTGGCAATACTATTCTCCAAGTCAGAGAGCCAAAGTCTTAGGGCCTTAGCCACCGAAGCTGAAGCTATAGCCGATTTCATGGCTGCTCCTGAGGCTAGAAGACCTTCCTTTAGGCTGAATCAGCTTTGCGGTCCATAGGGTCCTTCAGGCAGGAGCCATCATCTAGAGGTATAGTTGTTCTTTTTATCGTTTGGGCCACTGGGGCGTCATTTTGGGTGGAGAACCCAATTCTTTGAATCCTCAGGATCAAACGGACATAGACTTAGGACTCTTTTAGGTACAAAAATTTCTTATCGGGACAGGACCACTCCTCCTTTATAGCATCCTTTAGGGCCTCATGGACCGGAATGATATTCTTTTCTTTATAGCCCCTGAGAACAATCTTGAAACCTTCTTAGGGGGTTCTTGTATCCTCACGTCTAAGGTCTGTCTCACCACTTTAAGAATGGTTCCAATCTTGCAGGGGAAAGAAATCCTCATCATCCGAAATCTCTCCTTCGTCTGATGATGAGAGGGTAGTCCTATCTGAGGGGATAGGAAATTCTGGTCTGGAGGCGGATCAGACCTGGCAGGGCTACTGGGTGTAGCTGGAATACTACAGCCGATATCTCCCCTTGATTCCCTGAGGCAATCTTCTGTGCCTGCATGGCTTGAAAGGAGGAGAAGGTCTCCTTAAAAAAATCAAAAATTCAGCCATTGCATTATGTCCTGAAACAGGGGAATTCCTGATTTTATCCATGCAATTAGTGCATAGATTCCATGTCCCTGTTAAGCTTGGAATCACATCCAGGGCAAACTCTGCTTTTGTCCTTAGCTTTGCCTTCTTTTCAGCCATGGTCAATTGAGCAAGGGCTCAGAAGGTCCTGGGCAGACATACCCTAAAAAGAGTATAAAGACCCACATCAGATGCACTGTAACAATCAACTTCTTATTCCATAGCATGGACTTCTTATTCCACATATACTTAAGTATAGGAGGAAGGGCAGTAGTAGTAGGGTAGCTTACCGAACTAGGCAGGGGCTGGGAACGCGAGCACACTCAGCAGAAATCGGCTCAATCGGGAAGCAGCGGAGAAAAGATAGCCGCGCTTACCTTTTTGAATTGCGCGGGCTCCCCGGCTTCGCGCTGACGTCACACGCTGGTACGTAGCCGCGTGAAACTTCCGCCCCAAGTGTACCGGACTTCCGAACCTGGAATGTAAGCCGTCATGGACGCCGTATGTGTAGAAACTTGTTCTGCAGTGGCAAGGAGCTCTCTCCCCAGGGGGAATAGCAATCGATCCCACCCTGCTGCCAGTCCTCACCCCCAGGGATCACCTACTTGAAGCTGGAACTGTCCTACAGTAGGACAAAAAACACTAAGGGGGCCTGGTTAGGGAGGGCCTTTTAAAGTTGGGATTGTCCTACCAGGGGAGGGACACCTCTCATTTGTTATGGCTGCCTTTGGGGTGAGAAAGGAAATAGAATTACCAAGTTGGAAACTCTTGGTTCTGTATTCAAATTTCAATGGTTGAAAACTCTACGCAAATTTAACAGTCAAATGCGTGTTTTCAATGTTGAAATGATTTCCCCCTCCAGGTGGAACACATCTTAGCAATTTAGAGGAAAAACGGTTTTCTGCTTTATAAATAAATAAAAACAAAAATAAATTATAAAAAAATAGTCCATTCCTGGGCACTCTTGATTTGTTCACAAAAATTTTATTGTTATTCAACGTTTCTGTGCTAGATTCTGCACCTTCATTAGGATCCTGCTGTCATGGCTAAATTGGCTGTATCTCAATAAGTCTCCACTCATGGCAGATTGTAGAACCTAGGATTTACCTACACCAATCTATTGCAGATTCTGCTGCTTGCTACCAGTTTTAAACTGATTTTTTTTTTTAAGTTTAAGAATATTTTGATATGATTACACTATACAATGCATGCAGGTCATAATGTAAAAAGCACACATTGGGTATTTACAAATAGACTGGATATAGCTGTAAAGACATGAGTGCTTTTGTTCTTTGATTCTGCTGGTTTATAGTTACTGACAGCTTAGGTTCATTCAATAGTGCAAGGGGTGTAAGCTAGTACACACATTACAGATTTTTGAAAGATGACAGCCAGGATCTACAAGATCCTGTCTATAATTTTTTTTAGATCTGGATACACATATCCCGAGCGTTCTCCCTATGCACAGCATAGGAAGAACGCTCAGGACTGTTTCCCTCTGCCACTGCAGATTCCCTTTATTGGGGAATACTGTAGGCGAGAGAATTTTTTGTTTTTTCCCCCGAATAACCGCTCGGCTGACGGGAACGTTCGTCGGCCGTATCGCTACACACGACAATAGCCATAAAGCCTCAAACCTTTGGACCTGATGGTATCAGGGCTAGTGTGTGTAGCTAGCTTTAGTCTAAAATGGGATTAAAACACACAGGAGAAAAGGTGCAGACATGAAAAGTAAGTATTACCTATTAAGGCACAGTGTGAAACTTATCACATAGACTGGGACATAGGCTGCAAATATCAATCAATTCCTTTAGTACATCTGCTGCCCACAGTACTAACCCCTAAGAATCATATTAGCAGATCTATTACCATAGATGTGGCAATATTTTTATCCAATTAATCCTCCCTGTGTGAGGCCTGCCAATAAATCAGACAGATTGTGTAATTGGATAGGCGGAAATTCCAGCTGATCAATATTGTCTGCAATGGGGCCCATAATATTGATCTTTCTATGGTCATCATAAGGCTGGTACACAAAACAGATATTTTGGGGCAACCAGACAATGTTTTCGTACTTTGGTGGATAACAAACTAAAGGTAGCAAGCAGTGCCAGGCGGCAACAGCCAAGCCAGCATGGTATTGTCCTTGAATAAAGAGAGGTATGGATTCAAGGGAGGAAAATGTAATTCTCCCTCTTTACAGCATTGTAAGGCCTCTTTGGAATATGCGTGCAATTTTAATCCTGCGTACAAAAAGGACTCTTTGAAATGGAAGGGTTCAAAGAAGGGCAACTAAATAATAAGGGGATTGGGGGGAGCTTGAATAGAAAGAGAGACTGGAAGGTTACAATTATCACGCTGGAGAAAAGGATGTGTGGATATGATTACTGTGTATAAATACTTAACAAAAACTATCTGGGGCATTTGTTCACCAATGGAACATGTCAAGAGGACACAAGGACATCCCTTAAGACTTGAAGAAAAAATTGTTCCAGTGATGTTGTTATGGCAGGTTTATTGGTCAGTTTCAAAAGAAGCTGGATGAGTTTCTGCAAACAAAATGTTACAAGTTACTGGTATTGATACATAAAAGAAGTTGATCCAGGGAAATTCCGATTGCCACTTGGAGTCAGGAGAATTTATTCCCCTCTGGAATTTTTTGATCCTCTGGATAACAGTTAGGCAGGAAATGAGGATATTGCTAGAAGGTTGGACTGGATAGACATATGTCTTTATTCAACCTGAAATACTGTACTATACTATACTATCCTACATTGGTCAGTCAACCTGAAATACCTGTGGTGATTTTTCAGGAACGTGAGACCATGTCGGACGGTCAATCGTACATCTTCCTAAATCATGAGTAATTGTGCGGTCTACTATGGACCACACAATTGGTCAGGCAAACAGAGGACTTGCGGCTACTTTCACTGCAAACCGACACTAATTTGTCTCGACTGCCAGTCAAATAGTAGCAAACATGTGGTGTCAGCCCAGAAAATTTTGTTATCAGTGAGACACAATTAAACAGAAATTAAGATTAATTAGCCTTTTAGAGGATTGATAAAATACTGGTTTCCAGAACTTTAAATATTCAGCCAATGGTGTCAACAATAATGAATGGTCCATTTTTTTTTATACTGTCCCTTCTGAATATTTATTTCTCTCTCCTTTGGTTTGAAGATTTATATGTTGATGCAGGTAAATAAAAACTGCCTACAGAGACTTGTAAGGGTTATAGATTCCTTGCAAGGGCAATTTCTCAGGTCTTTGTACAGTTTTAACTTTTAGAAATTCATGTGCAATATCATAGATGCTATGACGCTAGCTATACAGAGATAATGTACCCTCTATTATCTCCTATATAATAGTATAGAATCTTGTATGTAATGTAGTATATGCTCCCCTTATAGCCACACCCCATGCACCCACAAACAGCGATGCCCTCTGAAAGGGCCAATGCCCGTGAACAAAAACCTACATGGGCCATGCTCATGCCCCCAAACACACGGTCATGGCCATATCCACTGTCAAGCCAACCCCTGAAAGAGAACTGCACCCCCTAAACACTGCACCACACCCCCAAAACGGTGTGACATGCCCTCAGATATTGCTGTCATGGCCACGCCCCCTAATCCTGGATGCACTCATACGCCAACCATCGGCATGCCACAAGATACTGCCATTCCCCTCCCAGAGTGTGGGAGTCTGGGTTTTTTTGTGGTCCGTACACCCGCAAGACCACCCCAAACGCCCGCAACCCGAACCTACCTAGAGTTCGCCTCCAAGCGCCTTCGCCACAACCCTCCTATGGGACGTAAATTACATCACACGGGCCAGTTACGCCCCTAGCCAGCCCCCGCTAATGTGACATTTACGTCATGTTAGAGGGCGTGGAATGGGTGTAACTGTCCCCGTCCCTTGACTTGCACCCCCGCCTCACCCCCTTTAGTTTGTCACAACATCACTCAGCCATGCCTCTTTCTACCCACCCTGCCAGGTTCGGCAGGGTAGGATGTCTGCACACCCCCAAATATCACAGGTATGCCCCCAATCATGCCTACATCCGCAAACATTGTGTCCATGCTCCCAACATCCCACGCTCACCCCCCAAACTTGACATCCACACCCCAAAATATCATACCCACTCACCAATGGCACGCCCATGCCACCTTTCAAACAGCGCGGCCATGCCCCCAACACTTGCGGTCATGGCCGCGCTGTTTGAAGCGTGGGCATGGCCGTGCCAGTTGGTGGAGTGGGGTATGATATTTTGGGTGTGGATGTCAAGTTTGGGGGTGACCTGTGGATGTTTGGGATGCATGGACACATGTTTGCGGATTAGGCATGATTGGGCATCCCTGTGATATTTGGGGGTGTGCAGACATCCTCAACCCTGCCGAACCTGGCAGGTTGGTAGAAAGAGGCAGGCTGAGTGATGTGACTGACACAAAGGGGTGAGGCGGGGGTGAAGTCAAAGGGAGGGGACAGTTACACCCCTATCCACCCCTCAACATGACGTACATTTTCACATTAGCGGCGTGGCTAGGTGGCGTAACTGGCCCGTGTTATGTATTTACGTCCCTAGGAAGGTGTGGCGAAGGCCTCTGAGCGACTCTCAGTAGGTTCGGGTTGCGCGTTGGGGTGGTCTCGCGGGTGGTACGGACCCAAAAAACCCCAACTCCCACTAAAAAACAAAAAGACTCCTGGAGGGGAATGGCATTTATCTTTGTGTGGCATGGCCTCGATGGTTTTGCTTACGGGGGGGTGAGTGCTCCAGGATTAGGGGGCTTGCCATGACAGCAATCTGAGGCATGGTCACACGTTGGGGTGTGGGTTGCAGTGTTTAGGGTGTTGCATTCTCTTCAGGTTTTGGCCTTGACAGTTGGGATATGGGCCCTGACCGTGATTTTGGGGCATGACATGGCCCATGTAGGCCTTTTTTGTCACGGCATTGTCCCCTTTCAGAGGGATCGCTGTTTATGTGGGTGCTGCGGGTGTGGGCTATAAGGGGGCATACATCCATACATACAAGATTCCTATACTAATAAGGAGATAATAGAGGTTACATTATCTCTTTATAGCATAGTCCATTTTAGGCTCTATGATAATTGCACCTTAATTTCTAAAAGTTGACACCTTCGTACAAAACCCTAGAATTGCCCTTGCAGGGGGAAAAAAAATCTATAACCCTTACAAGTCTGTAGTGGCAGTTTTTTATTTACTGCATCAACAATCAAATCTTCAAACCAAGAGAGAAATAAATTGATTCAGAATGACAGTATAACAAAAAATTGGCACCATTCATTATTGTTTGACACATGGCCTGAAATATTTAATGTTCTGGACAACCAGTATTTTATCATATCCTCTAAAAGGCTACTTATCTTAATTTCTGTTTAATTGTGTCCTCACGGATAACAAAATTTTTCTGGCTGACACACTTGTTGCTACTATTGACTGCCAGTCGAGAACAAATTAGTGTCGGTTGCAGTGAAAGTAGCCTCATTCCTCTGTTTGCCCTGACCCATTGTGTGGTCCATATAGCCGCACAATTACTCATGATTTAGGAAGATGTACTGATTGACGTCGACATGGTCTCACGTTCCTGAAAAATCACCACAGGATTTCAGGTTGACTGACCAATTAGGGATAGTATAGTATATACAGTATTTCAGGTTGAATAAGACATATGTCTATCCCGTCCAACCTTCTAGCAATATCCTCATTTCCTGCCTAACTGGTTTGATCCAGAGGATCAAAATTCAGAGGGGAATACATTCCTTGCCTGACTCCAAGTGGCAATCGGAAATTCCCTGGAGGTGCACCTTCTTTATGGTATCATACCAGTACTTGTAACATTTCTGTTTGCGAAACACCACCATCTTTCTTTTTGAAACAATGACCAATAAACCTGCCATAACACATCCATGGAACTTTTCTTCAAGTCTTAAGGGATGGTCCTGTGTCCTCTGACATGTTCCCATTGGTTAACAATGCACCAGATAGTTTATGTTAATGTATTTATAGCACAGTACTCAATCCACACATCCTTTCTCCAGCGTGCATAATTGTAAACCTTTCCAGTCTCTCTTCATATTCAGCTCCCCAATCCCCTTATTATTTAGTTTGCCCTTCTTGGAACCCTTTCCATTTCAGATGTCCTTTTTGTACGCAGATTCCAAAATTGCACTGCTATTCCAAATTAGGCCTTACTAATGCTTTTTAAAGAGGGAAGAAAAATTACTTTTCTCCTCCCTTGAATCCATACCTCTCTTTATTCAAGACAATACCATGCTGGCTCTGGCTGTTGTCCGCCTGGCACTGCTTGCTACCTTAAAGTTGTTATCCACCAAATGTCACGAAAACATTGTCTGTTGCCCCCCAAATATCTGTTTTTTGTGACTCAGCCTTATGATACCATAGAAGATCAATATTATGGGCCCATTGCAACATAGGGATCAGCTGGAATTTCCCCTTCCAATTAACACAATCTGTCTGATTTTATTGGCAGGCATCACACAGGGAGCGATAATTGGATAAAAATTTGCCACATCTATGGTATAGATCTGCTAATATGATTCTTAGGGTTAGTACTGTGGGCAGCAGATGTATAAGGAATTGATTGATATTTGCAGCTCTATGGCCCCAGTCTATGTGATAAGTTTCACCCTGTGCCTTAATAGCATACTTACTTTTTCATGTCTGCACCTTTTCTCCTGTTGTTTTAATCCCTTTTAGACTAAAGCTAGCTCACACACTAGCCCTGATACCTCAGTCCAAGGTTTTGATGCTTTATGGCTAGTGTGTGTAGTCGATCGGCGACGAACGTTTTCCCCGTCAGCCGCACGGTTATTCGGGAAAAAGAAAAAATTCTTCGCCTACAGTTTCCCAATAAAGGGAAGTCCTGCAGTGGCAGAGGGAAACAGTCCTGAAGCGTTCTTTCTATGCTGTTCATCGGGAGACGCTCGGGATATGTGTATCCGATCTAAAAATTATAGACAGGATCTTGTAGATCCTGTCTGTCATCTTTCAAAAATCTGTAATGTGTGTACCTAGCTTAACACCCCTTGCACTATTTGATGAACTAAGCTGTCATACTATAATATAATAATAAAATAAATTCAATTACACTAAAAATATACATATAACATATTAAATAAAATAAAATAAAAATTATAAAAAATTATATCAAAATAAAATAATAATAAATTTCAAAAAGCTTCATTTTTCCTATAATGCCTCCAATTAAACCTTCCTCCTTCCCCAACCAATCCTATTACACTACCCACACCTTCACACCTACTAACTTTTCACCTTTTAACATACTTATCCCTCCATCTTCTTATTCTCTTTTACCTCCCTCACCCACATACTAAAACTCGTCCCTCCCACCTCCCTCCCTTCTCCCCCTCTAAAACACCCTTCCCTGCCCATCCCCTCCCCCGCTCCCTCCTTCCCTCTCTCTCCTTTCCCCTCTTTCCCCCCCCTCCTTCCTCTCCCCCCTCCCCCTCCCCTTCCCTCCTACTCTCCCTCCCCCTCCCCCCCGCTTCCCCATTCCCCCCTTTCCTCCTTCCCCTATTCCACTCTCTCCCTCCCCCTTCCCCCCTCCCCCCTCTCTCTCTCTCTCTCTCCTCTCTTCCTCTCCTCTCTCCTTCCTCCCCTCTCCTTCTCCCCTCCCTCCCTTCCTCTTTCCCTTTTTCCTCTCCCCTCCCCCCGCCCCCCCTCTTTTCCACCCCCCCCTCTCCTACTCCCCCTCTCCCGTCTCCTCTCTCCCTCCCCCTCTCCTTCCGTCCTCCCTCTTCCCTCCCTCTCCTTCCATCCTTCTTCTTCCTCCCCCTTCCAGACCCCCTCCCCTCCCCCCCCCCTTTCTTTTTTTCCCTTCTCCCCCTCCTCTCCCCCCCTCGCTCCCCCTTCCCCCTATCCCCTCCTCCATCTCTCTTCTCCCCGTCCTCCCTCCCCCCCCCCCCTCCTTCTCCCTCCCTCCCTCCCTTCCCTCCCCTTCCTTCTCCCCCCCTCCCCTTCCCCCCTCCCCTCCCCTCTCCCCCCTCTTTCTTCTCCCTCCCCCCCTCCTCTCCTATCTCTCTCCCCCCCTCCCCCTCCTCCCCTCTCTCCCCCCCCCCCTCCCCTTCCCCCCTCCCCCCTCCAAACCCCCTTCCCCTCTCTCCCTCCTCCTCCCGTCCCTCTCCTCCCCCTCCCTCCCTTCCCCCTTTCACCTCCTCCCTCCCTCTCCCCTCTCTCTCCAGCCTTCTCTCGTTTCCCCCCTCCTTCCCCCTCCCTTTTCCCCCTTTCCCCCCCTTTCCCCCTCCCCTCCCTCCTCCCCTCCCCCCCTCCCCCCCCCCATCTTTCTCTATCTCTCCCCCCCCATTTCCCCCCCCCCTCTCCTCCCCTCCCCCATCTTCACCTCCCCCCCTTCCTCGCCCTTACTTCCTTCCTTTCCCCCTCCCCCCTTCCCTCCTACTCCCTTTCCCCTTTTTACCCCCCTCCCCCCCCGCCCCTCCTCCTCCCCCCCCCGCCCCTCCCTCCCCCCTCTCCTCTCTCCTCCCTCTCTCCTCTCCCCCCCTTCCCCTCCCCTTCCCTTCTCCCCCTCTCCCTCCCTCCCTCTCCTCCCTCCCCTCCCCCCTATCCTTCTCCCCCCCCCCCTCTTCCCTTTTCGTCTTTCCTCCTTCCTCCACTCTTCTGCCCCTCTTCCACCCCCCCCCCCCCCCCCCTCCCCTCCCCCCCGCTTCATCCTCCCTGTCCCTTCGTCCTCCCCCTCCCTTCTTCTCCCCCTCCCCCCCCCCCTCTCCTCCCCTCCCCCCCCCCTCCCCCTCCCCTCCTCCCCTTCCCCTCCCCTTCCCCTCCCGCCTTCCCCCCCCCCCCCCCCCCCTCCCCCCCTACCCTCTCCCCCTTCCCCTCCTCCCCCCCTCCCCTTCCCCCCCCCCCCCCCCCCCCCTTTCCCTCCTCTCTCCCTCCCCCCCCTTCTCCCTGTCCCCCCTCCTGCTCCCTCCCTCATCCCTCCCTCCCCCTCCCCTTCTCCCTCCCCTCCCTTTCCTCCTCCCCCCCCCCCACTCCCTCCCTCCCCCCCCCCTTCGCTCTCCCCTCCCTCCCCCCCCCTTTCCACTTCCCACCCTCCCCCCCCCTCTCCCCCCCTCCAACACACCCCCCCCCCCCTCCCCCTCTTCCCTCCTCCTCCTCACCTCTCTTCACTCCCATCCCTCGTACCCCTCCCTTCCCCCCCCCCCCCCCCCTCCCACCTCCCTCTCCTTCTCTCCACCCCCTACTCCTTCCTCCCTCTCTCCCCCTCCTTTATCTCCCTCCTCTCCCCTCCCCCGCCCCCTCTCTCTCCCCCCTCCCCCCCTCTCCTATTCCCTTTCCCCCTCCCCTCCCCTTCTTCCTCGCGATCCCCCTCCCTCCTCTAATAATTCATACAACCGCAGAATCGAAAGAACAAAAGCACCATTGTCCTTTACAGCTATATTCCAGTCTATTTGTAAATACCCAATGTGCTTTTTTACATTATTACCTTGCATGCATTGTATAGTGTAATCATATCAAAATATTCTTAACTTAGAAAAAAAACTCAGTTTAAAACTGGTAGGCAAGCAGCAGATCTGAATAGATTGGTGTAGGTTAAATCATAGGTTCTCAAGTCTTGCCATGGTGAGACTTAGTGAGATACAGCCAATTAGCCATGACAGCAGGATCTAATGAAGGGCAGAATCTAGCAGCAGAAACGTTGATCTAACAATAAAGGTTTTTGAACAATCCAAGAGTGCCCCAGGAATTGGACATTTTTTTAATAATTTTTTTTGTTTTTATTTCATTATAAAGCATAAAACCAGTTTTTCCTCTAAATTGCTAAGATGGTGTTTCCACCTGAGGGGGAACTCATTTCAACATTGAAACACGCTTTGACGTTAAAATTTGCTTAGAGTTTTCACCATTGAAATTTGAATACAGAACCAAGAGTTTTCCAATTGTTTTTGGGATTCCTATTTCCTTCTCTCCCAAAGGCAGCTAACAAATGAGAGTTAGTCCCGCCCCTGGTAGTACACTCCCACTTTAAAAGGCCTCCCCTAACCAGGCCCCCTTAGTGTTTTTTTTGTCCGACCTTGTAGGCACAGGTTCCAGCTTCAAGTAGGTCGATCCCTTGTGGTGAGGACTTGCAGCAGGTGGGATCGATTGCTATCCCCCTGGGGAGAGAGGCTCCTTTGGAGCCACTGCAGAACAAGGATTTCTACACATACGGCGTCAGACAGGCTTACTTCCAGGTTCGAAGTCCGGTAACACTTGGGGGCGGACCGTTTTTTTCCCCCAACCCGCGGGCCTTTACGTACAGCGGTGACGCAGCGCGAAGCCGGGAGCCCGCGCAATTCAAAAAGTTAAGCGCGGCTATCTGTTTCTCGCTTCTTCCCGATTGGCCTATTTCTGCTGAGTGTGCTCGGCGGTTCCAGCCCTGCCTAGTCGTAAGCTACCCTACTACTACTGCCCTTCCTCCTATACTTAGTAAGTGAATAAGAAGTCTCATGCTTATGGATAAGAAGTTGATTGTTACAGTGGCATCGGATGTGGTTTTATCTCTTTTTAGGTGGGGGGGTTATGTCTGCCCAGGGACCTTCTGAGCCCCTTGCTCAATTGACCATGGCTGCAAGAAAGGCAAAGGCTAAGGGACACATCAGAGTTTGCCCTGGAGTGATTCAAGCTTACCAGGACATGGAATCCTTATGCCAATTGCATGGTAATCAGGATTCCCTGTTTCAGGACATAATGCAATGGCTGAATTTTTTTTGATTTTTTTTAGGAGACCTTCTCCTTCCTTCAAGCCATGCAGCACAGAAGATTGCCTCAAGGGAATCAAGGGGAGATATCGGCTGTTGTTATTCCAGCTACACCCAGTAGCCCTGCCAGGTCTGATTCCCCTCCAGAACCAGATTTCCTATCCTCTCATATAGGACCTACCCTCTCATCATCAGACGATGAGAGATTTCCGGATGATGAGATTTCTTTCCCTGCAAGATTTGGAACCATTCTAAAGTGTGAGACGACCTTAGACTCTGAGGAATACAAGAACCCCCTAAGAGTTTTAAGATTGTTCTCAGCTATAAAGAAGAATATCCATTCCGGTCCATGAGGCATAAAGATGCTATAAAGGAGGAGTGGTCCTGTCCCGATAAGAAATTTTCTGTACCTAAAAGAGTCCTAAGTCTATGTCCGTTTGATCCTGAGGATTCAAAGCATTGGGTTCTCCACCCAAAATAGACGCCCCATTGCCCAAATCGATAAAAAGAACAACTATACCTCTAGATGATGGCTCCTGCCTGTGAGGACCATATGGACCGCAAAGCTGATTCAGCCTAAGGGGGCAGGTCTTTCTAGCCTCAGAGGGCAGCCATGAAATCGGCTATAGCTCAGTCTTCGGTGGCTAGGCCCCTAGACTTGCTCTCTGACTGGAGAATAGTCTTGCAAGGGAGTTCTCGAGATCAAATTCTGGAAGATTTCCCTATGCTGGCACAGGGCAGCTGATTATATATGTGATTCCCGCACTATCATTGTGAAGCTACAGCTAGGTCTGCCGCTAGTTCCTCTGTGGGCCGAAGATCTATTTGGTTGAAGCCTTGGGTGGCTGACAATGCTTCAAAGAATATGCTCATTGGAATTCCGTTTGAAGGGGGAGTCTTGTTTGGTTCAACCTAGAGGAGTTGTGGGAAGAAAGGTGAGGACAGGATTCTCTCTCCTTCCCAGGACAGAACCTTTCAGGAAGGATCTACATTCCTTTCGTGGTCCTTCAGAGCGGCAAGGGTTTAGATCAGGAAGGGATCGATTCTTTCCTTCAATAGACCCAAACAAATAGAGTAGTGGTCTCTGGGTGGATCAACCATTTTCCCATGACCGCCAGGGCAGTGGGGGGCCGCCTGTCCGCCTACTTCCAAGATGGGGTTGATTACCTCAGACAGGTGGGTCCTGAGAGACCATACAACACGGCTATTCCTTGGAATTTCCTACAGATGCTCCCACATTTCACAGCATCAGCATTTCCAAGGTGCTGGCAAGAGAGATGCCTGCTGTCAGGATCTATGAAAACTGAATTCTCAGGCAGTACGTTTGCCGGTCCCTCCTCAAGAGAGGGGCCAGGGATAAATTCGAAAGTTTTTTTCTCACAGCCAAAATCCACAGGAGGGTTCCGCTGATATAAGATCTTAAGATATCTCAATCAGTTCATCAAAAAGAACCATTTCAAGATGGAATCGGTAAAACTCAATCACAGCTGACTCCAGGACTTCCTGGCTTCCTTGGACTTAAAGGATTCTTTACTTTGCACGTTCCTATCCGCAAATGTCATCAAAATACTAAGATTGCAATCCAATCGACTAAGTTTAGAGCATCTCCAATTCCGCTGCTCTTCCTTCGAATAACCTCAGCGCCAAGTGTATTCACTAAATATTAGCGTAGTAGTCAGCTCATTTAAGACATCTCGGGTCAGTATCATCCTTACTTGGACGCTGGCTTCTGAAGAGCAATGCTCAGAACAAGCATTTGTCAAACATCGCCTTAACCATTCAGACCCTCCAAGACTTGGTTGGTTAATAAATTGGGAAAATCCTCCCTCATCCCGGAACAAAAGAAAGAGTTTCTACGGGTTCCTATTCGCCCAAAGCAAATGCAATTCTCCTTCCAGAGAAACTATAGCGAAAATGAGATCCAAAGTAGCTCATCTAAGGTCAGCTTTTTCAATACCTTGAAGGCAATTCTAGAGGTCCTAGTCCTCTTTTCAGCCGCTATAGAAGGGGTTTCCATGGGCAAAAGCTCATTAGGCCTCTCCAGCTCTACTTTCTTGCTACTTGGGACAACAGACCACTTCTCTCTTCGCAAAAAGAAACAACTCCAAGAGGTACGATCCTCTCTGAGTGGTGGATGAACGAAAGAAAATTTGTCCCAGAGGGAACCTCCTAGCCCCCCCCCCGCCCGTCATACGGACTACCGATGCCAGCAATGGGGTTGGGGAGCGCATTGCAAAGTTTCCAAACAGGGCAACTGGCCTTCCTACGAGAAAGCCTCTCCTCAATTTCGAAGGCTCCGCGGTATGGGAACCCTCAAGGTTTCAACTATGTTCACAGGGGAAAGAGTCAGATTCAGACCGACACGTACAACTGTCACGCCTATATAAACCATCAGGATGCACTCGAGCATAAACCTTGGTCGCAGCTCTCATTGAAAATAAACTTAGGGCGGAAGAACACTTAGGCAGGTCTCTCAGCTCTCTATATCAAGGTTCAGCAAAGCCATGGGCCGACAGTCTGAGTCGGCAGAAACATTAGACCGCAACGAATGGGAACTAGACCCAGAGATTTTCACAACTATGCTCTCAAATGGGGAACCCCAGAAATAGATCTGATGGCCTCTGCGAGGAATTACAAACTACTCGGGTCTATTCCCTTTCGCAAGGATCCCAAAGCGGCAGGGAGTGATGCTCTTTCTGTACCCTGGAACTTTCATCTGGCATCTTTTGGGTGTTCCCTCCCTTTCCCCTAATCCCCAAAGTTTTTGAGCAGATCGTTCCGACAAGATCTAAGATCCTAGTATAGCCCCAGCATGGCCTCGCATAGCCTGGTTTTCGACTAGTCCAACTTTCATCCGACTCACCCTGGAACCTTCCAGTTTCGGAGAAGCTTCTGTCTCAGGGCGAAATTCTCATCCCAATCCGTCGAGCTGAGGCGTGTGCTGTGGTTTCGGAAAGGGAGATGATGTTAAAATGGGGCTTTCCCGTTCCGGTTATTGAAACACTGATACTCAGGCAGAAAAAGGCTCTACTGTCGGGCTATTACTGTAGGTCGACCTGAATCATTTCAGATATGGGTGTCCCAAAACAAGGCATGAGGGAGCACCATCTCATGTTCAAACTATTCTAGATTTTTTGGTGGAAGGTCTCAAGAAGGCCTTGCTCCTAGTACCCTTAAGGTTCAGTATAGGTAGGACATTCTTTAATTCTAGATTGGCAGAACACTTTCTCATAAGAAGATTTTTAAGGCGGCTTAAATATAAACCTGAGATCAAAAAATTTTTCCTAATGGGAATCTTAAGTAGTGGTTGAAAGGTCATGTCAGCACCAATTTGAACCGCTACAGAGATCTCCATCAAATTGGCTGTCTTGGAAGACGGCTCTTCTCATTGGCCCCTTTCTCAGCCAGGAGATAATGAAATTCAGCCTTAACTGCAGAGAACCCTACTTGATAATCAAAGAAGAAGTATTCAGTTGCGTCTGGATCCTGGGGGGGCCCTTTAGCCTAAAGTTTCCTTCTAATTTTCACAGATCAGGAGATCTTTTACCATCCTTTAAAACCTAACTGAGCACCCAGAATCCCGCTTGTTACTTTGTTGATTCAAGAGATGCGTATTACTTATCTATAGAGGACCGAGTCATTCAGACCAAGTGATTCCTTGTTAGTATCTTACTTTGGGGAAAGGAAGGCAAGAGCGTCAAAATCCACTTAGCCATATGGATGAAATTGACCTATTTCGACAGCCTATGAATTGGCTAATATACCTGTTCCTTCTTCTTAAATGCATTCTATTTTTTATTTTTGTTCTAGATCTGTGTCTACCTCCTTTGGGGGGGGGGGGGGGGGGGGGGGTCAGCAAGGCGGGGTATCTCCAGAGCAACTAGGTCAGGCAGCAACCTGGCTCATAACACCTTTGTGAGGCACTCACAAGTTGGATATCTTCCATGAACGGGATAGCAGCTTGGTCGAAGTGTCCTCAATCATGTTAATTAATATTCCCTCCCTTGTTTTTTCACTGCTACGGATTATCTCATTTTTTGCTGCCTTTGGGGTGAGAAAGGAAAGACGAAGTCTACTTAGTAATTCATTTCCTTGAAACCCCAAAGGCAGCACACCTCCCCCCCGAATAAATCTATTGCATCTTGTGGTCTTGTGGTTATTTACTACTAGTCGGACTTACACTAAGGGGGCCTGGTTAGGGTAGGCCTTTTAAAGTTGGGATTGTCCTAACCAGGGGGGGACTACTCTCATTTGTTATGGCTGCCTTTTGGGTTCAGGAAATGGATTTACGTAAGTATAAATTCAGTCTTTTTATCCTATATTCTTTGTAACCTAGGTTCTTCATTTGTAGCTTTGTCCATACCCACTTCATAACTGAAGGCGGCTGTTGCCATGATGGGCTGTCTCTCCCACCACGAAAATGCAACGGATTGTGCTGTCCGTGCACCGTGTCTTCCAGTAATTGCCGGAACTTTCCGTCCTGCTGTGACTATGCCGCGATCTGCGCAAAGATGAATCTTGAAAGGCAAAAAAAACAGGGTTTGGCAGAATGTAAGTTGGCCTCAATGCTCTATGCTATCTTCCTCCCCAAAGGAGTTAGAGTATGGGTCATCTGTTGATCTCCCCCCCCATCCCCCCCACCTTTATCAGTCTATTCTTTTCCAAAAGAGTAAATGGGTTGTTAGTTGTGGCCTGTGGTTTTAGGGGCATGGGCTACAGGTGTCAGCTTTTTTGGCCTACTGCCTTCTGAGTGTTTAATCGGCTCCTGACTGTCAGAGTAATGTTTAGCATTGTTCAAATGTAATTTTGAACTAAGCAGATTTGTATTTGGAATCAATAAACTTTTACCATAGAAAGCCCCTTTACTACAGAAGCCTCAATTGTTACTCTCCACCTATGATATCACTGAAACTGGAGAATTCTTCTCTATCGGTGGGGATCACACTGAGGCATTCTTGAGTCTGAACAATCTAGAGGAGGGCAGTAACTTAAAAGTAAAATTGCTATGCTACAGTTTTATGTTTGAACCTGGCATATCTACCGTTCCTTGTGTTTAAGTTTACCATGTAGCTCAAACTATAGAAACATGAAGATGATTTTGCATGATGAAAGTGATATTCCAATGCGTTCATACTTTCTGAGATCTGGTATGGAGAACATCTGAGATTCATGATCTTAAGGTGGAATATTTTTCAATCTTTCTATTCAAACCTTTTCAAACAAAAGAAATAAACTTTTATAATATTTATAAACAATATGTTTAGGAGAGTTTTTACCTGTCCTTCTCTTTACTCACCGATCCGCCTCTGGAGGGTCCCGCACACAGAGTCCCACCCTCTGTCCAACAGGTTGAGCCCCCACTCTGTCACACAAGCAGAGCCCCCCATCTGTCCCAAAAGGCAGAGTTACCCCCTATCTGCCCCAAAAGGCAAGTTAGTATAGTATAGTATTTGAGGTTGAATAAAGACATACGCCAATTCAGTCCAACCCATCTAGCAATATCCTAATTTTCTGCCTAACTATTGATCCAGAGGAAGGCAAAAAAAGAAACCACCAAATTTTGATGGGGAAAAAAATTCCTTCCTGACTCCAAGTGGCAATCCGAAATTTCCCTGGATCAACTTTAATGTATGTATCAATACCAGTAACTTGCAACATTCCTTGTTGCACAAACTCATCCAGCTTTTTTTTTAAACTGACCAATGAACCTGCCATCACAACGTCCACTGGAAGACAGTTCCATAGCTTTACCGTTCTTACAGTGAAAAACCCTTTCTGAACTTTAAGCCTAAACCTTTTTACTTCAAGTCTTAAGGGATGTACCTCTGACATGTTCTATTGGTGAACTATGCCCCAGATAGTTTATTGTACAGCCCGTTAATGTATTATTACACAGTAATTATATCCCTACGCAAGCGCCTAATTATAATTCAATTTAAGCTCCCAATCCCCTATTAATTTAGTTGCCCTTCTCCGAACCCTTTCCATTTCAAGGATGTCCTTTGTACACAGGATTCCAAAATTGCACTGCATATTCCAAATGAGGCCATACCAATGCTTTATAAGAGGGAGAAAAAACATTTCCTCCCTTGAATCTGTACATACAAGACAATACCATGCTGGCTCTAGCTGTTGCTGCCTGGCACTGCTTGCTACCTTTAAGTTTGTTATCCACCCAACCATTAATAGTATAAGCAGCACAAGGCTTTTTAAGTCCAAAATGCATCACCTTACATTTCTTAACATTGAATCTATTGCCACTTAGCAGCCAATGTGACAATCTATCTAGACCCCTTGCAACAATTGCACATCTTCTAAAGTTTTAATGGTCGACAAAGTTTAGTTTCATCAGCAAACACCTTGCTGAAAATACCCACTTCCAAATCATTAATAAACAGATTAAATAGAAGCGCCCCTACACAAGAACCCTGTGGTACCTGCACTTTAGTCCATATGATGAAGCCCCATAACAACTACTTTCTGCATCCTATTCATTAACCAATTTCTATCCATTTACAAGTGCCTCCCAGACCAACAGACCTTATCTTAAAAAACTTAGTCACCAATGGGGGACTGTATGAAAAG
Organism: Hymenochirus boettgeri; assembly: GCA_019447015.1. Lineage (NCBI taxonomy): Eukaryota > Metazoa > Chordata > Amphibia > Anura > Pipidae > Hymenochirus > Hymenochirus boettgeri. Next base: position 210,475,598 of record CM033476.1, on the reverse strand, counting down.
CCTTTGCAAAATCCAAGTATACTACAACTACTGCTATGCCAGAGTCTAAATTTCTACACACTTCCTCATAAAAGCCAGTTAGTGAGTCAGTTAGTTTGACAAGATCTATTCCTCCTAAATCCATGCTGGTTACTACTTATAATGACAGTCCTTGAAACATACTCTAGAATATGATCCCTTATTAAACTTTCCAGTATCTTCCCCACCACTGATGTTAAACTTACAGGCCTGTAATTACCTGGCTGTGAACGACTACCCTTTGAGAATATCGGAATAACATCAGCCTTTTTCCAATCCAGAGGAACACATCCGGACATGAGAGAATCTGCAAAAATAGTTCCCTCCTCTGTCCCACAGGCAGAGTTCCCCCCTATGTCCCAAAGGCAGAGTCCCCCCTCTGACCCACAAGCAGAATCCCTCCTCTTTCCCACAGGCAGAGTTCCCCCCTCTGTCCCAAAGGCAGAGCCCCCCCCCTCTGTCCCACAGACAGAGTCATACAGTTCCAGATGCACTCTAGCACACCTCTTTTGCCTGGTTAGCCAGACAAGTTTTTAGGTGCAAATCCTCTCAGCCCCCCACTTCTAGGGCTATACAATCCAAGCACGATATATAGTGTAGAGGAGCACAATACTTTAAGTGATGAATTTGTTTATTTGTGCAAAACAAACATTCAGTGTTTCGAGACTCAAGGACTCTTCCTCAGGTCTCTTCCTGAGGAGTCAAAAGGCAGAGTCCCCCCATCCCCTGTACCAAAGGAATCTACCTTATCTTCTTTCTGTCTCCTTGCTTCCATGTGTGTTTCTTGCGTTTCTCCCTCTAGTGGTGAATCAATTGAAACTGCAGGGACTGTCTCACTATTTCCCTCTAGTGGTAAGTCCATAGGAACTGCAGTGACACACATGGAAGCACGGACGCAGCAGTTAGGGTTTCATTATATATGATACATGCCAAGCAGGGTTTCATTAATTATATTGCATGTATGTTATTTTTCATTAACCAGGCTGTATACAGTCTTCCTGTTTCTAAAAATAATGTTCATACGAATATGGTGTGCCTCCTTACTTGAGGAAATTGTGGTAAACAGTATGAGGGATGCACCATGTGAAAATGTAGACAGAGGGTAAATGAACAAATCAGGGAAATTAGGAATAAAGATATGTCCAGCCCTGTAGCAAAACATTTTAGGATGTGTAATGATGGCAATTTGGGTTTCTTCAAGACTGATAGGCATTGATAGAATAACGTGGTTATTACAGGTGCAGATGTGTATGCCAAACTTTTGAAAACTGACAAAATGGACTTTCCATCTCCAAACTAAAATTAATGTTGCGCATTACTTTCAACATAAAGTTGAGTCCATCCGCATGCAGATCTCTGGTCCTGTGACCCATTCAGAAGTCTCTTGTCTGCTTCTATCATGTCTGTTCACGACATGTCCTCGCTAGACTCCTCTTGTTTAGCCAACTACTGCCCTGTCTCTCTCTTACCAATAGCCTCTAAACTGCTAGAACGATTAGTCTTCTCCCGTATTGCTAACTACCTTCATGCTCATAGCCAATTGGATCCTTTGCAATTTGGATTGCAAAGATGGCTCTGTGTAAGGTTGTGAATGATCTGCAGGTTGCAAAGGCCAAGGGTCACTTTTCTATTCTTATCCTCCTAGACCTCTCCTCTGCTTTTGACACAGTCAATCATTCCCTCCTAATGCAGATACTTCACTCTTTGGGCATTCAGAATGAAGTGGCATCCTGGTTTCTATCCTATCTCTCTGACCGAACCTCAAATTAAATCTTTCTAAAACTGAACTGATCATTTTCCCACCTAAACCTGGTCCGGTCCCATCTTTATCTATCTCTGTTAATAATGCCCCCATTTTCCCTATCCAATCGGCACGCTGCCTAGGGGTAATTATTGACTCCTCTCTCTCCTTCTCTAACCAATATAGCCAAAATCTATTCTATTGTTACACTTTCCATATATTAAATGTACATTTTTTAACAAGTGTTTTTACATGTATGTTCTATTGTTTGTATCTCATTAAGATACACAGTGTTGGACCCATTGGCTCCTCCCTATAGCCAAAATCTGCAGGTTCCTATCTCTCCCTACCACTGCTATAGCCTTATGCATGCTCTCGTCCTATAGTGCCTAGACTATTGCAACCTACTACTTTCTGTTCTTCCTGCTTCCCACCGGATCCCAAATCTCCTCTGTACCGGACAACAACCTGGCTCCCCGTTAAACAGCGCATTGCATACCAAATCCTTCTCCTAACATTTAAATCCCTTTGCTCTGCTGCTCCTATCTGTATATTTCCTCTCTAGTGTCCCCATGTATTCCTACCCGTACCCTCCGCTCAGCACAGACCCCCCACTCGTACTGCTTCCTCTCGCCTTAAACCTTTTTCTCTTCTGGCTCCCATCCTCTGAAATTCTATTCTCATCTCTCTTCGTCAAGAAACCTCAATTAACCTTACACCTGGTAATCAGCAGAGTATATGATTGTTTTATCTGTACGGCATTCTTCTTACTCCAGCATTTATACCCATTCCATTGTATCTGTATGTTACACACCTAACTAGATTGTAAGCTCTACGAGGCAGGGACCTCCTTACCTCTTGTGGCAAAGCTCTAGCACTTTATATAATTTATATATTTATGTACTGAACTATCTGTGTATTTGTTCCCCTAGTATGACTTTATTTTATTTGGTTACTTGTACAGCGCTGCGTCCACAATTGGAGTTTTATAAATAAACTATACATACATACATATTACAATACCGGGGTGCCTCAACTTTTATGTTTCTTGTTATACAGATTAGTTGAATAATAACGTGATTTAATATACTTCATCTGTACATCTGTTTCCATAACATCATATCTCTTCCTATATGGTCTATTGTGCTTTATTCCCCCAGCATATCATAATAATGTATATATTCTATTGTTACACTTTCCATATGTTAAATGTAAATTTTTGACAAGTGTTTTTACATGTATGTTCTATTGTTTGTATCTCATTAAGAGATACAGTGTTGGACCCATTGGCTCCTCCTTTGGGCTGTTTAAATGTGTGAGCCGTGTGTCCTTTTGGATATGCCTATAAGTAAGGCTAGGTACACACGGTAACAATAGAGTGTGATCCAGGGCTTTTTACTGTGTGTAGCACATTTTAAAAACAATCCCATTGGCCTCACGGCCATTCGAAATAGACCGAAATGTCCTTCATCCGCGGGTGGCTTCCTGCACTAAAATATAGCGGAGTCTGCTGCGGTCGTAGGAATCATGCAGTCCCGAATGTTCTTCCTATGCTGGGTTTACTCTGAACTTTGAGAAAATCCGTCTGTCATCTCTGAAATATCTATAAAGTGTATATACAGCACAAAATGCTACTTTCTTTTAATCAACATTTTGTGATTTCAGAGTGCCTATCTTTGGGTGGTGAACCTTTAAACTGATTCTCCGAATGCTCTAAATAGAGCCTAGAATCCTGTCCTCTAAGGAGACGCTATGTATTATAGTAATTCTATTTAGAATTTGTTGTATTGTCTGCTATTATTCCTGCCTGAAAATAAATGACAGACTATGGATATCAAAGAAGTAAGAAAAGTAGAAGAAAAAACAGGGATTTATTATTTTCACTTGTTACATTTATGAAATGTTAGAAGACAGAAACAATTGAATAATCAAGAAAGGCAGGAAAGTAAAATTCTAAAAGTCAAAGCTTTATCGTGCCTTTGTATATCTATGTGATGCCAAGTTTATTACAAGATCAAGAGATGTTTTCATATCCTTTTACTGGGCCATATTTATAATGTAACCACATTTACGATGGTGGCAACGTCTTTACAGGGACAGTAAATTTACAATCGCCCATTCAATACGATTGCGGTATTTTAATATTGCATGGTATTGTAGGAACGTTCATACATTTACAACTGCAATCATACTTTTACGATAACCATCAGTATCGCAATTGTGCAATACCATGGCTTTTTAAATATGCCCCACTTGTCCCTCCTCTGTAATTGTGTGTAAAATGACTACATTTAAAAGGAAAGAGTTATTTGTAGGGTCAGCTTACTTGGGTTTCCCTGAGCCAAAGACATTAGCTTGTTGTATGCTTTGTCCTTTAGAACAGAATCCTTAGAGGTAAGAGTAAGAGCATACGAAGCAAGAGCCAAAGAATATGGATGTTGGAGAGTATCCACTTTCATACGCAAGTAATCCACTGCTTTGCTTATAGCACTCTTCTGTGAAAGAGAACAAAAAAACACACATTTTAAAGGCTTAAAGAGGGACACAGAAGAATTGTAGGTGCTAATAGGAAAGGTTACAGATATGACAGCTACATACCACCTCAGTATTGTCTTCCGAAAGAGAATCTTGTGAATGATACAGGGCTATTGTGACAAAAGCTGTTAGGGTCACCTCTGAATCTGTAGTTCCAACACCTCCCTGCAATATGAGAAGGAATACCATAACGTTGGTCAGAGTATTTTTAATGGTAAGCAAGGTAATAGAAGTCCGAAGACAATAATAGTAGGGATGTGCGATAGTTTTGTAGTTTTGGGGTGCAACTACCGATTTCCAGCCCAAAATTTCAATGATTGATACTGCCTCTATAATTTTGACCTGAAACAATAGAAAGTTTAACCAGCAAACCCAGAATTTTGTATTTAACTTTCGCAACTTTAATCGTAAAATAGTATTGATTCTAGTTTCTATGTGAGACTGGATATATAAATTAACCCTGCGGGTGAGGGGTTTATAAGAAACTGCAATAATATCTGGTGCTTCTTCCATATACCACCAATAATACTAGGAAAAATGAAAAATTACATTCACATGCAGTATATTTATTACAATATACTTGGTGTGTGTATATGATTTGGTTTTCCCTACACATTAATAATAATGAGACCCAATCAAGTGGACAACACTGTTTATGGAAAGCAGGAATGGAAATGCAAGTGGGGGTTGTAGATGTGATGGGAGTAGTATTGTTGGCACTGGATTTATTTTAGATAGCAGCTTTAAGCTGGGTACACACAGTAACGATAAAAGGGCGATACCATCAGACCCAATGGGATCAGCCTTCTTTGTGTGACCACAAAACATCCTATCTTGCAGCTGACATGCTACCACCATCTGAGAAGAGAGATAAAGTATCCCCCTTTAGTATTATCCATTCCTAACCAGTGATGCAATCCAGAGGGAAAAGTGAATTAAAACTTTATAATCTTTATTAGGTATAAATATAAAAATAAATAAAATAAACATACATTGTTAAAAGTTATACGTAGTGGGAACATGCAATTAATATATAGCATATAAAGGGTGGACAGGGTGGGGTAACAAAACCTAGTTAGCCACACAAAGCCCAAAAAGAGGAAAATAGGGGGGGGGGGTAGGAGAGTGGGAAAAACCTATCCACCTCACCCAACCACAGAATTACATGAGTACCCCTAGAGCACTCAGTGCTTCTACTAGTCCAAAGAAAGCTTCTACTAGTCCAAAGAAAAAAAGGGATCCCTAGTCTAGGTCCCTATGCTAGTGTGTGCGGTCCCGCAAAGTTAAAAAACCAGCAACGAATCTTCTGTCATAGTAGGTAGCGTCTAGTATGGAAGCCACCCTATCATGCAGGAAGGTGGTTGCCTGTATTACGCCCCCCTCAAGTAGTTGTTATGAGGATGGTCAGGCAACCAGAAAGACACAGATAGATATGCTGAGTCAAAATAGAATTAAAAAATCACATCAAGATAGAGCCCCTCTACCCCTGCTACCACCATCATCCACATGATCGCTCAGCCATGAGAGGAAATTTTGATCAACCCCTATAATTTAATATAGTGAGCCGTTAGCAACCACTGCTCACCCCAACAATCTTCCTATACAAAGTGTATGTAGGCAGTTTTACAGCTACCAATGGAATGTATCTGCCATCTGCAATAAATCTGTACAGTCTATTCCCAACTTTAGTCAAATAGTCATTGACATACATTCCATTGCTGGGACAGAGGTAATTTCACACATCCTTATGAATGGTGGAATACTGTATATGAATCGCTTACAAGCATATCTTGATGGATCACTGACAACTTCTCTTGAAAAGCTCCTGTGCTTTTTTGCATGAAAATTAGGTAATTCACAGAAAGGCGGATCTGTTCCACATCAACATCTATGTAATTACGGCAAAGGGACATCACCTTAACCACAAAAGCTGTGAGCCTGAAGGAAGGAATATTGCAATGAAGGAGCAGCAACAATGTATAAATATAATTATTAGGTAAAACCTATTTTAGCTCACCAGGTGCTGCTTTCTCTGTGAAGCCAAGCTCCATATGATCCATCTTTTTTCTTAAACTGCAATATTCGTAAATATCCTGTGCATATTAAATTAAAGAAAATATAGATTCCACGCACTGCTTAAAGGAGCACTATACCGACAATGTTGGTTTCTTTTAAAGTATACCTGCCATGACGAATGAGTATTCCTACCTCCCTTTCTACGATTGATAAGTTCTGCCTGTATACCATTAGCAGCTGATCTGCATCTAAAGAAGGAAGGAAGGGGTGGTAGGGATACTTGCTCCTACCTCTTGATAAAGGTACACTTTGAAAATAAAACAACTATTTTACCAGTATAGTGCTCTTTTAAAGCACATATACAATGCAGTTAAATTGTGAAATTTCATCAGTGTTTATTTTTATCCTTCTGTTATTTGGTCACCTGTAATGCAGAGCACAGATCAAATTTTAATTTAACAGGTAGGTGGCTCGTTTTTATTTAAATGGAGGCGATGCTGACAGACAAATATTTTCCATCTGCACTGACCAACCACAATCTAACGGTGATAGTTTGTCAGCATCTAAGTGGAACATTTTCACCCCATACACTTTGTCAATATCAGGAAAATCCTATTACATCCAACAGGATTGGCCAAGGATTGGCAAGGTATATGGCCACCTTAATATGCACAGTAAGAGCTAGGCCACACTGCTGCGCTTTTTTTGCGTTTGCGTTTATTTCATATCATTGATAACGCGGCAACGGACCAAAAATGCGTGCGATTTCGTTGCGATTGCGATTTGTGTTCCACATTTTAAATTGCAATTGCATGCGGTTTTCAACAGTTAATGAAAAAACGCATGCGCAAATGCAACAAAATCGCATGCGATTCCGATTGGGTTGCAGTGTGGCCATGCCCTTATAAAATGAAATCATACTTTAGATTCAGTGTGCAGTTTGGTGGAGCTGTCAGCTAAAATATGAAGAAGAACTGAAAAAAAGCACATGTACTTAAAGCCATGTGAAAAAAAAACGTTTATGATAAAACTAACCTTTTCTTGCATATTAAAATCTCAAGGTGCAATATGTCCCTTTTTAAAAATAATCAGTTTTTTGACTTTCATTCATACCCAAAGGTAGAAAAAACAATGTGGTGATCATTTGTTTACACAATGTAGGGCCTATTCACTTGCCTTGACGCATATTATCCAATCCCTGGTCTTTTCTGTCTGGAGGAAGCATTAACCACTTCCCTGTGTGATCAAGATAACGCAGAGCGTATACTCCAGGAGAGGTGGAAATCATGGTTTGTTCAGCACAACCATACGGGACACGGATCAGCTTGTCAACTCCCTCTGCACCTAGACTGTTGTTAATTGTATTCATTGGGGTGTCCACTTTACAAGGAAAGAGAGGGGTGTCAAGGAAAAGGTGGACAAAGGGTGGCAAATTTAATTTAAAAGAACAAATTTAAGAGAACCTTAGCAGGTGGGGAAATGACAGAGGAAGGCAGTGTAAGGAATCTGATTAGAAACACAAGAGGATAATGATTTAAAAAGTAAGTAAGTAAAAAGTAAAGATTGACAAGGAGGACAACACATAATTTTCTAGATAAAGTTAATTTAACACGTGAATAAATAAGGAAAGGGAATAATACAGCTAGACCATAAATAGAAGAAGAAATAACTCTGGCCCTCTGGAAAATGTAACTGTCTCTACCAACACTGTAGTAAATGAGAGATACAGTAAATTATCTTGCAGTGCAAATGGTTCACATTCCAAAACTGTTTATCGGTGTGATCCCTACCAGACCTTATATGTTGCCTGATTCCCTCAACAGACACATCAATTTCTATATATTCTGCTAAGGATGTTGGCTTATTAATAAAGGAATAAATGAAAGTCTAAGTTAAATGAGCAGAAATGAAGATTAGGAAGAAAGTTAAACAAAATAGACTTACTGGTCACTATGACACTGGAATGGAAATCTCCATCTGGAATCATGTTTGAAGGCAAGTCTTCATTAACCTCAATGTTACTCCTAGCAATGTCTGAATATTGAAACATGATTGGGGAGATGTACTGAGGGTAAAGATGAACAAATGCACCCCAGGGCAAGAGATGCAAAACTAGGAAGTGTAAACATCAGCAAAGATATTGTCAGCTAAACATTAATGGTCACAAGAGATTCCAAAGAAAAAGCTTAGAACCCTGTAATCATGCTAGGGGCTGGATACACTCTCCCATAAATAAGCCTGACTAAATGATTATAAATATCATAAAATGGGGTTTGTGCCCTGGAATGAACACAAATCCTCTGGGTTGGTATAAAGTGTAAACGTTAAAAAGTTCAAATTTATAAAAAGTTAAATGCATGTTTGTTACAATTCAGATACCATGCAAACAAGATGGAAAGCTTACAGACTTCGCCCATAGGCCCTGCACCATTACCACATCTGGGAGTGCAGTCATTTATTTCTATAGACACTGTCCATTAATGTCATATGGGTATTTGATTGGTTTTTAGAACTTACCTTTAGGATCAATTATATATGTCTTTTCTTCAACCACAGATTGACCTTCCTGGGGTTAAAAAGATTGAGAAAGGCTCATACAGTTACGTATTATCTTAATTAATTTGATTTGATTAATTTTAATAAACTGCTATAGGTTAATTAAATTGTAATTGGGCAAATGGGTGATTGGATATACCTGTAAATGAATTTAAATATTTTGTGTTTTCCCAGCCCAATTTTGAAGGTGGGCACCAAACAGGTGTAGGATTCTACACGGGTCTGATTGGTAAGAGTAACAGTTTCATAACAAACTCTGAATTCTGAACGCTGGATACTCACTGCAATTTTTAGTGTTTTTCTCACAGCATCAGAAACACCAGACTCTCCTAGAGCCACCACTGAAACCACAGGGTTGGATTTTCCTATGGGGACCACTACAAAGGGCACTGCTACAGCAGAGTTTGCTCCTACAGAAACTTGTTTTATTTGTGGCTTTGAGTCACCAGAGCCTGGACTGCAGATTCCTTCTGTTTGCTCCATGTAAACCCTCACCTGGTACAAAAAGACATTCACTTGAATAGCAGAAAAGAATCAGTAAATGTATTTACATAGAGAAGGGATGGACTGCATGTTTAACAGTATATGTGCATTATATCCTGATGAAAATGATAGTGAAGAAGGCTTGTGCCTATATGAAAGGAAATAAAAAAAAGCTCAATACCAATGAGGAAGAACAATGTTAACAGGTCCATGTAATGGCAGAGAGGAGGGCTGTGTATTTTGAGATTGGCAGAATGGTAGAGCGTAAATACTTGTGCTTTGCACTGACACAAAATGTAGAAACTAGAATGTGTACTAATATATCAGCAAAGAGCTTTACATAAATAGTACAAAGAGCTGCTTTTAAGACTGGCAGGAGCAGTGGCGTAACTAAGAATCCTGGGAGAGAGCTGTGTGAACCAGTGTTTTTCCAGTTGGGTGGTTCTTCACTTTAGAAGAAAATATTATGGTGTTTTCATAGAAATTGTATGGGAGCTTCTGTGAAATATACTAGTATTTGTATGTATATAATGTGCCACTGCTCATACATAGATTTGAAAAGGCTTATTATCCCTCTTACATGTGTAATATTGCTTACCTTTATATCTGTATCACCATAATTATATAATATAGGCCTCAGCTCTAACTGCTCAAACCTTTTCACTGAGTACGGGACTCGCAAGTAGATATGAAATCCCTTATACACCTTTACTTTGAGGGGATTCGCAATGCAGAAACCTGAAGGCAAAGAAAGGATAAATGAACCAAAATGGAGACTATTTGCTGTAAATACTTTCTGGGGATAGGGTTACTATAGCAGATATGGGTAGAATAGTGCCTTTTACCTTTGTCTTTAGACATTCCAACAGCTTGAACCTCCCATGTGGTTATTGAGTCTGGGACATGCAGCTTTTCACTACAGAGAGACAGTACAAGTAATACAGTAAATACATTTTGATCTTTGTCCAGGCTAATTTACTATCCTGCCACTGTAAATGGAAAGGCTTTTGGTAGCTGGTTACCCACTAATACATGAATTGCTTTCCTGAATGTACACGAGGCATTAATCATTCATGTTGAGTAATTTGGTTGATTAATAAGTGGAGATCAAAGTCCCAAATAAACTTGTAAGGTTACACACTTAGACACTGTGGGAAAGTTCTTAAATTGACAACAAATCTCAAGATACATTTTGGAAGGGTTTGTGGTTTCCTTAATTCCTTATATGTTCATTTGGAGGGTAGGAGATATGGAGTGTCCGAAGTTTAGAACCTTTGTATGTGGAGATAATATCTAACGAGGTGTTAACCATAAATTTCCAAACTTGTCCATGCAGTAGAACTAACAATATTCATGGACCAGCAGCAATATATGATACAATCATTCTTTCATACTGTATATAAAGAAAGAGTATAAAAAGAAACTCAATTTGTACAAATAATCTCTGTGTAAGGCCACATAAACTGTAAAGTATCAGTAGACAAAAGTAGATAACTAGTGCCAATGCCAACACACCTACAACCCCACACATATGCAATCTTGGTTAGTGCCAATTGACATACCAATGCTCTTTTATGGAAAGTCATAAGGGAAGTACAACTGCATCTTATAGTGGAAACCTCAGAATAAATCTTTACATCCCAGGACCTTCCTGTTATTTTCAGCCTTTCTGTATTTGTCTACCAATAAGGTAGAAAACATTTACTCAGCTCCATATATTCTACTCATTTTAAATCAATAATATATTGCTATTTCTCTATGAAGAGGCTGATGGTGATGTAAAGAGAAGGCAGGTAAAACTCTCCTAAACAATATTGTTTATAAATATTATAAAAGTTTATTTCTTTTGTTTGAAAATGTTTGCATAGAAAGATTGAAAAATATTCCACCTTAAAGATCCATGAATCTCATATGTTCTCCATAACCAGCTCTCAGGAAAGTATGAACGCATTTGAATATCACTTTCATCAGCAAAATCATCTTCTATGTCTTCTATAGTTTGAGCTACATGGTAAAATAAACACAAGGAACGTTAGATATGGCCAGGTTCAAACATAAACTGTAGCATAGCAATTTTACTTTTAAAGTTACTGCCCCTCCTCTAGATTGTTCAGCTCAAGAATGCTCAGTGTGATCCCCCACCGATAGAGAAGAATTCTCCAGTTTCAGTGTATCATAGGTGGAGAGTAACAATTTGGGAGGCTTCTGTAGTAAAGGGCTTTCTATGGTAAAATTGTTTATTGATTCCAAATACAAATATGCTTAGTTCAAAATTACATTTGAAACATGTAAAACATTACTCTGACAGTCAGGAGCAGATTAACACCTCAGAAGCCTGTAGGCCAAAAAAGCCTGACACCTGTAGCCCTGCCCCTAAACACAGGCCACATCTCTAACCACACCCATTTACTCTTTTTTGGAAAGAGAATAGACTATAAAGGTGGGGGGGATTGGTGGGGGGAGATCAACAGATGCCCATACTCTAACTCTCTTTGGGGAGAAGATAGCATAGCAGCATTTAGGCAACCTTACTTCTGCCAAACCCCTGTTTTTTTTGCCTTTCAAGATTCATCTTTTTGCGCAGATCCTCGGCATAGTCACAGCAGGCACGGAAAGCTTCACGGCAATTACTGGCAGGGACCCGGGCTGCACGGACAGCACATATCCGTTGCATTTTTCGTGGTGGGAGAGACATCCCATCATGGCAACAGCGCTTCAGTTCTGAAGTAGGGTATGACAAAGCTACAAATGAAAGAAACCTAGGTTACAAAAGAATATAGGATAAAAAGACTGAATTTATACTTACGTAAATTCCATTTCCTTGAACCCAAAAGGCAGCCATAACAAATGAGAGGTAGTCCCTCCCCTGGTAGGACAATCCCAACTTTAAAAGGCCCTCCCCTAGCCAGGCCCCCTTAGTGTAAGTCCGACTAGTAGTAAATAACCACAAGACCACAAGATGCAATAGATTTTATTCGGGGGGGAGTGTGCTGCCTTTGGGGTTCAAGGAAATGGAATTTACGTAAGTATAAATTCAGTCTTTCCTTCTCACCCCAAAGGCAGCCATAACAAATGAGATATCACGTAGCAGTGAAAAACAAGGGAGGGAATATTAATTAACATTATTGAGGACACTTCGACCAAAAGCTGCTTCCCTTTCATGGAAGATATCCAACTTGTAGTGCCTCACAAAGGTGTTGTATGAGGCCCAGGTTGCTGCCTGACATATTTGCTCTGGAGATACCCCTGCCTTTGCTGCCCAGGAGGTAGACACAGATCTAGTAGAATGTGCATTTACTGAAGAAGGAACAGGTATATTAGCCAATTCATAGGCTGTAGAAATAGTCAATTTCATCCATCTGGCTATAGTGGCTTTTGACGCTCTTTTGCCTTTCCTTTCCCCAAAGTAAGATACTAACAAGGAATCACTTTGTCTGAATGACTCGGTCCTCTCTAGGTAAGTTAATACGCATCTCTTGACATCAACAAAGGTAAGCAAGCGGTCTTCTGGGTTGCTCGTGTAAAAAGATCTCCTGATCCTTGTGAAAATTAGAAGAAACTTTAGGCCTAAAGGCTGGATCCAGACGCAACTGAATACCTTCTTCTTTGATTATCAAGTAGGGTTCTCTGCAGTTAAAGGGCATCTATAGTGAAAAAAACACATTGCCCCTTTGCAAAGTTAAATTCATGTACTCTGTGCTGCCTTAATCCTATATCTGTCACTGACTCTGTTTAACCACGATGTCAGATCTATGTGCAGCATTCCCCCCTTCTCCCTCCCCTCTGTTACCTCCTCCATGTCTCAGCTCCGGCTAACCGACAAGCTTTTTATGTGCAGTAGGAGTTAAAAGTTCAACATCCTGAAAAACACACCCACGCACAGTGGCCAATAGAAAGTAAGCTGTCCTGGAGACCCGGAAGAAGGAGATCAGTACAGTTTACGATCTCTCACTTTGTGACCCATCATCAATCAGTGAAAGCTATTAAGAAGGGGGGTCAAGTGCAGACTTATATCTAACATCAAAGCTACCTTTCTCCCCCTGCTAATGCTGTTATCTCTATGTTTATTACAGAGCAGGGAGGGGGGATCAAGTCACAGGGATTTGATTGACAGTCCAAGTAGGAGTAGAGGAATGCAATCACGTATTCTTCTAACTGGTGTATCTCAGGACAGAGAGGGAATCTGAAAAAAGTGAAGACACTCTGGGGGTTGTAGGGAATTATAGAACACATGGAAAGAAAGAAAAAAAAGTTCATTTTCCCACTATAGATGCCCTTTAAGGGCTTGAATTTCACTTATCCTCCTGGCTGAGGAAAGGGCAATGAGAAGAGCCGTCTTCCAAGACAGCAATTTGATGGAGATCTCTGCCAGCGGTTCAAATGGGTGCTGACATAGACCTTTCAACACTACTTTAAGGTCCCATTTAGGAAAAATATTTTTGACTCTAGGTTTTATATTTAAAGCCGCCTTAAAAAATCTTCTTATGAGAAAGTTGTCTGCCAATCTAGAATTAAAGTATGCTCCTAACGCTGATACCTGAACCTTAAGGGTACTAGGAGCAAGGCCTTTCTTGAGACCTTCCACCAAAAAATCTAGAATAGTTGAGCAAGGCCTTTCTTGAGACCTTCCACCAAAAAATCTAGAATAGTTTGAACATGAGATGTTGCTCCCTTCATGCCTTTGTTTTGGCACCATATCCAGGGCAAACTCTGCTTTTGTCCTTAGCTTTGCCTTTCTTTGCAGCCGTGGTCAATTGAGCAGGGGGCTCAGAAGGGTCCTGGGCAGACATAACCTAAAAAGAGATAAAGACCCACATCAGATGCACTGTAATAATCAACTTCTTATTCCATAAGCATGGACTTCTTATTCCACTATACTTAAGTATAGGAGGAAGGGCAGTAGTAGTAGGGTAGCTTACCGAACTAGGTAGGGGCTGGGAACCGCGAGCACACTCGGCAGAAATCGGCTCAATCGGGAAGCAGCGGAGAAACAGATAGCCGCGCTTACCTTTTTGAATTTCGCGGGCTCCCCGGCTTCGCGCTGACGTCACACGCTGGTACGTAGCCGTGTGGAAACGTCCGCCCCCAAGTGTACCGGACTTCCGAACCCGGAAGTAAGCCTGCCCTGGACGCCGTATGTGTAGAAATCCTTGTTCTGCAGTGGCAAAGGAGCTCTCTCCCCAGGGGGAATAGCAATCGATCCCACCCTGCTGCCAGTCCTCACCCCCAGGGATCAGACCTACTTGAAGCTGGAACTGTCCTACAGGTAGGACAAAAAACACTAAGGGGGCCTGGTTAGGGGAGGGCCTTTTAAAGTTGGGATTGTCCTACCAGGGGAGGGACTACCTCTCATTTGTTATGGCTGCCTTTGGGGTGAGAAGGAAATAGGAATTACCAAGTTGGAAACTCTTGGTTCTGTATTCAAATTTCAATGGTTGAAAACTCTAAGCAAATTTTAACAGTCAAATGCGTGTTTCAATGTTGAAATGATTTCCCCCTCCAGGTGGAACACATCTTAGCAATTTAGAGGAAAAACGGTTTTCTGCTTTATAAATAAATAAAAACAAAAATAAATTATAAAAAAATAGTCCAATTCCTGGGCACTCTTGGATTTGTTCACAAAAAACTTTTATTGTTATATCAACGTTTCTGTGCTAGATTCTGCACCTTCATTAGGATCCTGCTGTCATGGCTAAATTGGCTGTATCTCAATAAGTCTCCACTCATGGCAGATTGTAGAACCTATGATTTAACCTACACCAATCTATTGCAGATTCTGCTGCTTGCTACCAGTTTTAAACTGATTTTTTTTTTTAAGTTTAAGAATATTTTGATATGATTACACTATACAATGCATGCAGGTCATAATGTAAAAAAGCACATTGGGTATTTACAAATAGACTGGAATATAGCTGTAAAGACATGAGTGCTTTTGTTCTTTGATTCTGCTGGTTTATAGTTACTGACAGCTTAGGTTCATCAAATAGTGCAAGGGGTGTTAAGCTAGGTACACACATTACAGATTTTTGAAAGATGACAGACAGGATCTACAAGATCCTGTCTATAATTTTTTAGATCTGGATACACATATCCCGAGCGTTCTCCCTATGCACAGCATAGGAAGAACGCTCAGGACTGTTTCCCTCTGCCACTGCAGACTTCCCTTTATTGGGGAATACTGTAGGCGAGAGAATTTTTTGTTTTTTCCCGAATAACCGCTCGGCTGACGGGAACGTTCGTCGGCCGATCGCTACACACACTAGCCATAAAGCCTCAAAACCTTTGGACCTGATGGTATCAGGGCTAGTGTGTGTAGCTAGCTTTAGTCTAAAATGGGATTAAAACAACAGGAGAAAAGGTGCAGACATGAAAAGTAAGTATTACCTATTAAGGCACAGGTGTGAAACTTATCACATAGACTGGGACATAGGCTGCAAATATCAATCAATTCCTTTAGTACATCTGCTGCCCACAGTACTAACCCCTAAGAATCATATTAGCAGATCTATACCATAGATGTGGCAATATTTTTATCCAATTATCTCTCCCTGTGTGATGCCTGCCAATAAAATCAGACAGATTGTGTAATTGGGATAGGCGGAAATTCCAGCTGATCAATATTGTCTGCAATGGGCCCATAATATTGATCTTTCTATGGTCATCATAAGGCTGGGTACACAAAAACAGATATTTTGGGGGCAACCAGACAATGTTTTCGTACATTTGGTGGATAACAAACTTAAAGGTAGCAAGCAGTGCCAGGCGGCAACAGCCAGAGCCAGCATGGTATTGTCTTGAATAAAGAGAGGTATGGATTCAAGGGAGGAAAATGTAATTCTCCCTCTTTACAAAGCATTAGTAAGGCCTCATTTGGAATATGCAGTGCAATTTTGGAATCCTGCGTACAAAAAGGACATCTTTGAAATGGAAAGGGTTCAAAGAAGGGCAACTAAATTAATAAGGGGATTGGGGGAGCTTGAATATGAAGAGAGACTGGAAAGGTTACAATTATGCACGCTGGAGAAAAGGATGTGTGGATATGATTACTGTGTATAAATACATTAACAATAAACTATCTGGGGCATTGTTCACCAATGGAACATGTCAGAGGACACAAGGACATCCCTTAAGACTTGAAGAAAAAAGTTCCAGTGGATGTTGTTATGGCAGGTTTATTGGTCAGTTTCAAAAGAAAGCTGGATGAGTTTCTGCAAACAAGAAATGTTACAAGTTACTGGTATTGATACATAAAGAAGAGTTGATCCAGGGAAATTTCCGATTGCCACTTGGAGTCAGGAAGGAATTTATTCCCCTCTGGAATTTTTTGATCCTCTGGATCAACAGTTAGGCAGGAAATGAGGATATTGCTAGAAGGTTGGACTGGATAGACATATGTCTTTATTCAACCTGAAATACTGTACTATACTATACTATCCCTACATTGGTCAGTCAACCTGAAATACCTGTGGTGATTTTTCAGGAACGTGAGACCAATGTCGGACGGTCAATCGTACATCTTCCTAAATCATGAGTAATTGTGCGGTCTACTATGGACCACACAATTGGTCAGGGCAAACAGAGGACTGCGGCTACTTTCACTGCAACCGACACTAATTTGTCTCGACTGGCCAGTCAAATAGTAGCAAACAATGTGTGTCAGCCCAGAAAATTTTGTTATCAGTGAGACACAAATTAAACAGATAATTAAGATTAATTAGCCTTTTAGAGGATATGATAAAATACTGGTTGTCCAGAACATTAAATATTTCAGCCAATGGTGTCAAACAATAATGAATGGTCCAATTTTTTTTATACTGTCCTTCTGAATATTTATTTCTCTCTCCTTTGGTTTGAAGATTTTATATGTTGATGCAGGTAAATAAAAACTGCACTACAGACTTGTAAGGGTTATAGATTCCTTGCAAGGGCAATTTCTCAGGTCTTTGTACAAGGTTTTAACTTTTAGAAATTCATGTGCAATATCATAGATGCTAAATGGACCTATGCTATACAGAGATAATGTACCCTCTATTATCTCCTATATATAGTATAGGAATCTTGTATGTATGTATGTATATGCTCCCCTTATAGCCACACCCGCATGCACCCACATAACAGCGATGCCCTCTGAAAGGGCCAATGCCCGTGAACAAAAAGCCTACATGGGCCATGCTCATGCCCCCAAACATCACGGTCATGGCCATATCCCAACTGTCAAGGCCAAACCCTGAAAGAGAACTGCAACACCCTAAACACTGCAACCACACCCCCAAACGGTGTGACCATGCCCTCAGATATTGCTGTCATGGCCACGCCCCCTAATCCTGGATGCACTCATACGCCAACCATCGAGGCCATGCCACAAAGATAACTGCCATTCCCCTCCCAGGAGTCGTGGGAGTCTGGGGTTTTTTGTGGTCCGTACACCCGCGAGACCACCCCAAACGCCCGCAACCCGAACCTACCTGAGAGTTCGCCTCCAGAGCGCCTTCGCCACACCTCCTATGGGACGTAAATTACATCACACGGGCCAGTTACGCCCCTAGCCACGCCGCTAATGTGACAATTTACGTCATGTTAGAGGCGTGGATAGGGGTGTAACTGTCCCCTCCCTTGACTTCACCCCCGCCTCACCCCTTTAGTGTCGTCACATCACTCAGCCATGCCTCTTTCTACCCACCCTGCCAGGTTCGGCAGGGTAGGATGTCTGCACACCCCCAAATATCACAGGTATGCCCCCAATCATGCCTACATCCGCAAACATTGTGTCCATGCTCCCAAACATCCCACGCTCACCCCCAAACTTGACATCCACACCCCAAAATATCATACCCACTCCACCAAATGGCACGGCCATGCCCACGCTTTCAAACAGCGCGGCCATGCCCCCAAACATTGCGGTCATGGCACTAAATGTCATGTCCACGCCTCCTGGACACCACAACATCACAAACACGTATTACAGACACATTGTTTACATTTAACCCACTAAAATCTATGCTGGAATTAAAGAATAAACACTGTGTACTCAACTCGTTACCTTTTTGCTGTGCAAGTGTGTGGGAATCTGTTGTCCGTTTCTTTCTCTGAGAATCTCTGCAATTTAGCTCTATAGTGAAATAAAATAGTGTTAGATGCAGGTACTGTAAACTAACAGACAAAGTTACAGAATATTGTGTCATCCTGTTACCATTTAGGGGGCTATATCCAGCAGAAGAAACAAATGCAAGGCCGGAATCAATTAAGACATTTTTGAAATCTTTTCCTCCTCCTGGTGAGCAGCCCAAATCATATAAATTCATTGCTTTAAACATCTAAAGGACACAGTGAGGGGACAAATTAAATAGAATGTTTTTCCAGAATAAAATGAACATATGGTTAAATGGGTTAATAAATTTGCTTTACAGCAATAATTTTATAGCACGGACATCCATTCTTACAGTGATTGTCATATTGTTCCTAATATGAAAAGCTAAGTCCAATCTAAAAGACAACAAATCTGAAGGTTACCTAAATTCTTGGCTATTACCAGGAGATTTTTATTTTTTAGTAATTTGTATTACAATAATTTGTCAACATTGAAGACATGACATGTTAATTCGGGTTAGAAAGTAAAGCAGGACACCATTTATTGCATGTTATATACCAACAATAAAATATGTAAGTAATGCATTGTATACTGTCACCACTCAGGCTAGTGGTCCAATGGACCTCACAGGATGATAAAGAGGAATCCACCTAGTTTACTTTAATTTAGGTTCCTATTTAAGCAGTTTAAGACAATGTCTGAGCAGTGTATGTGTATGAAATGTCTGATAAGCCGTTTGGTCATTTGCAGGTTGAAAGTTAAGGTGGCCATACACTACTTAAGACATTAGACAGATGTCCAGTCTCTCATAAGCCAAATGTCCAATCTATCTAACAACTGCCTAGCCTGTTTTTTCATTCAATAAATTTGAGATTACAAAATTAATGGGTCAGATAAGAATATCTCAGGGTAAAAACCGCTGCTTGTAAAAAGGGGTCTTTAGACATTAAATAGAGATCTCAAATCTATCTAATGTCTGCCTAGTGTATGGCCAGCTTAACCTTGACCTGGTAAACTATGGATAGTTTGATATGTACATGCAGACATAAGGTGAACCTATATTTCCTACATTATACAGTGTTGTGCATTTGATCACATTTCTCCCAATATTTAAAGGGTATGTCCACCTAGAAAAAAACTTTTTATATACTGTAACCCAGCCCACCCCAACCACCAACTTTGTTTTCTAAAACAAGCAGCAGAAATGTACTTACACTACTTTGTTCCCGCAGCTGTCCTCTCCGGCCCTCTACTTGCCGAAAGTTGCAAACAGGGGCGGGCTTGCAGATGCGTCTTTGATTGGTTGAAAGGCAGCCAATCACAGATGCGGCTGACAGCTATGCAGACAGCCGAGGGAACGAAGGAGCGTAGGTACAATTCTGCTGCTTGTTGTAGAAAACTAAGTTGGCAGTTGGGGTTGGGCTAGGTTACAGTATATAAAAAGTTTTATTTTAGGTAGGGAAAGAAGCAGCAATGCTGGAAGGGGAGGGAGTTCTCCCCTTAACTGGATGACTCACAAACAGCTTTTACTCTTCACTTTTTGGAACTTTAAACAGGCACTGCAAGAGAACCATTTGGAGCAGGGATGTAAGGTAAGGATTTTTTTACACTACACAGTGGGGCCAACATTGGGGCTCATTTTAGTTTAGGGGGTGAACATGCTCTTTAAAAATCATACAAAATATAGAATTAACAGGGTTATTCAATAAAAGTTCTTATCGTTTAAAATGGTGCTAATTTTGTTCCAACCAATCAGATGTTAGCTTTCAAATGTTAAATAAGATCTGATTGGTTGGGGCAAAATTAGCACCATTTTAAACGATAAGAACTTTTAATGAATAACCCTGTAAGAATATTAATTGTGTGCTCTCTAGCTACTCTCACTTATACTCACATAATTTAACAGTGAATTTCTTTTCCCCTCATACACTCACAATCTATATATTATCCTCAGTAATATTCACATGTACAAATACAATAGCACTGCCTGTGACTTGTTCACAAGTAGATCACGGACAATCTACTAGTTGAACAGATTCTCTGATAATAAATGTAATCATTTCAATAGCAATAGCCCATTCCATTTACTCTCTTATACAGATCAAATACTCTTAGAGGACATGTTCTCTAACAAACTTTCCTCATAAGGAACAAAAGAGCAGGCAGTGATTCCCAGCACAGAGCACTTAACAGTAAATGCATATTTGGAAACATGTGTGAATTAGAAAAACGCGATCAAATAACCAAAGCAACTCACCTTGTCTGGTGTTAGTTTGTTTCTGGAATTGAGAATGTACACAGCTGTGTCTATTATAGACAAAGACACTGAGGCCTTTCCCTCTGTTTTGATATTCAGTGTAAAGGATTCACCTGGTTGTATCATTTGATTTCTTGCATCTAACGTCAGCTGTATTAGAAGATATTGCTCAGGTGAGTTAGTCACAATACACTGTCGGGGAGATTCAATACTGAACGCTGCGCTACTTACCTTAGCCTGATCCCGCGATACAATACCTGACATAAACGAGATTACGTCAGGTATTGCATTGCGGGATCGGGCTAAAGTAAGTAGCGTGACTTTAAAGCCCCATTAAAAGTCCCGTAGCACAAAACTTAACGGAAGGGGTTTTGGATCGCTAGCACAGTGCTATTTCCAAAAACATTTGGAAATGGCGCTGTGCTCTAAAATCCGCTAACCTGAAATTTCAACAGGTCTGTCCAAGCAGTGGGCATGCTCCAACCTTAAACTTGGAGGTAGACCCCAAGTGCTGGTGATTTTAAAATTTTAATAATATGGAGACCACAGTTCCCCTTTAATAATACATCTAATAAGGTACTAACAGGGTTATTCAATAAAAGTTCTTATCGTTAAAAATGGTGCTAATTTTGCCCCAACCAATCAGATGTTAGCTTTCAAATGTTATAGAACATCTGATTGGTTGGGGAAAAATTAGCACCATTTTTAACGATAAGAACTTTTATTGAATCTCCCTGTAAATATATCAGTTGGGGTTGGTTGCAGGTAAACAACATGTGACCAGTTTTTTGTTTTAAGGGTGGACAGATTAACAATAATGACCATAAAATATAAGAACCATACAGTAATTGTAAAGAGATCAGTGCACTGCATACTCAATCTGTTTGTTTTATATAATAGGGGATTCTCGCAAAAATATGTCTGTAACAAGACATGAACCAGGAAAAAATTAAACAATAAAGCCATATTAACAATTTCTAAGCAACTTGGACAGGGTGTTGCCAACAATAAAAAGGTTTAAACATTTTATAGAGCTTTTTTTTTTTGCTTTATTACCTTGCCTTCACAAACATCTGCAACATCAACCCAAACAGAGTTAGCAACAATCTCAGAATTAAGGTGGTAAAAGGCAACAACCCGAAAGGAAGGAATCATTGAGGTTTTGACAGAAACTGACAGATCATTGATTTCAGTCCTTTTTATGGATCCCAGAGATAGAAGTGCTCCCTTATTCAGTATCTGAAATAAAAACAAACAAACATGAGAAAATCACAAATAAAATAATTTACACAAGGTTTAGAACTAGAGATTTACTAAATATTTAGAAGTTGGTTCTGGGGTAAAACATCAATATCCCCACTACTTTATTTAGAGTTCATTTGTTCATTTGTTACTTATTGAACATGTTCCTGATCTTAAAAGCTGTTCATTATAGTCTGCCTTTTACAGTTGTGCAATGCCAGAAGATACTTCATGAGACCATAAAGACAAGGTTAGTCTTTATGTTCTCATGAAGTATCTTGCTGGCATTGCACAACTGGGAATGAAACTGTTGATGTGACTTTAAACTGCTTGATCCCTGTGTAGGAACCATGTAATAGGACTAGTAGTACACTATTTTAAACAGAGATGGATTAACATCATATGGGGCCCTAGGCAGGGCCATCATTTAGGGCCCCTTTTTTGCTACATATATTGTATAGACTATAATATTGTTACTGCTTCTGAAGCTGGGCCCCCAGAGGTTTCCTGGACCCTAGACAGGTGCCTAGTGTTGCCTTGTGGATAATCCTGCTCTGATATTAAAGGGTAACTCCAGTCACCAAATAACCAGGGCCACATCTACCATTAGGCAAAGTGAGACAGGTGGCAGACAGGTAGTGGTAAAAACAAAAACTTAACTAGCAAACGTTCACGAGTGTGAGTGCAGCCCTCATGACTCCAATACACGGTACTTTGAAGTTGCTTCAATTCCACTTTTGACAGTTTATATGGTTAAGTTAGCTTTATTTTGTAAGGTCAGGCAAGTCTAGTTATGCTAGTTAGCTAGTTAGGGCTTGACGCTTAGGGCTTACAATTCTTTTGTCTAAGATATTTTATACTACAGAAAGTATGGCATTTCAAATGTATTGTAACATTAAACCAACATATATAGAACAGGCTACAAAATAATTTATTTTGATCAACTAAAACCTGAAAGGAGCAATATAGTAGTGGCAACACAAGATGTTTGAAAAAGGGATGTCATACCTGTTTCTAGTAATTTACATTATTGGTAATTGACTGTCTGAGGAACTGTTTAAATAACTATTTAATAACTTCCTTTTACTAGGAAGTTCAAAATTGTAAAATTTTATCCACACCCACCTGCGAAGCCACGGCCTTTGGCAAAACCACGCCCATTGACAAAGCCACACCCACTTTAATGCAGCGGCATGCTAAGGGGGGCATTCAAAACTTTGGCTCAGGCAGCAAAAACCCTAGAAGTTCCCCTGCAAATAACTTAACATATTTTGAAATATCACCCAACAAAACCCTACTTGCATTGTAACCTTTCCTTACAAAAACTTACAAGAAGCCAATCCCTCACGGAATACGCCTTTTCTTTTGGCTAATGACTGTCAGTCATGGCCGCAACGATGACAGCCATTACCTCATCCGCAGTTACAAGCGTGCTCTGCCCCAGAGCATGCTCGCAAGAGGAGGAGAGACTTCCAGCGAAGGAGCGTCAGAAGAAGGTAAGGTTACAATGCAAGTGGGGTTTAGGGGGTTAATACTTCAGAATATGTAAAGTTATTTGGAGGCTGGAGTTACCCTTTCATCATAAATTCCTGGTCATGAAATTTGTTTTCATTTGTTATAATCTCCTTTAAATTGATTATACAATCACTAATATAATGTGACTCCTTTTCCTCTTCTCTTGTAAACAACCTAGATAGCTAAAGTGTCAGTACATCACAATACATGTAAACAACCCCTGCCTGCATAATATAGCCTTCAAAAATATAAATGAAACATATTACCATATTACTTGATAGTATTGGAAAATAATCCATTCAGTATATATGAATGAAAAATGAAAGTTAAGAACACTACAAAAACAAGTTAAGTGTAATTGGAAGCTGCAGCTTTGACTAATCAGCTCCTTTCTTTTTTCCTTCTAGGTCCCTTCTGAGCTTACCTGTGGTCCTATAAAGTTCCTGACATCTTGGATATTCTTTGCAGTCATCTAAGCTCCACCCCCCGAGAATTCCTAGAGCTCCTTCCACACTGACCTTGCATTTTGGGACACACTGTGGAAGGAGATCTAGGAAGTCTCAGGGGGCAGAGCTTAGATGACTGCAAAGGATATCCAAGATGTCAGGAACTTTACAGGACCACATCCCCGACTGGCCCACAGTAGAGATGGCCGGTTCGCGGACCCGAACCTGGATCCGCCGCGGATTTATCACGTCCGCGAACGGCGGATTATTCCGGATTTTCCGGATTTTCCGCCTTCCGAACTTCCGAACCGCGGATTTTTTTTTTTTACGAAAATTTTCGAAAATACGAGTATCTCCGTAATTACGAGAATCCGCGATCTTCCGGGGCCCGGAAAACGCGAAGATCCTCGTAATTACGAGGATTCTCGTAATTACGAGAATTTTCGGGAAAAACGAGACATTCTTGTAAATTCGAATTTTTGGGGCTTATTTTCAAGACGGAGCAAGCACATGACCCAATTAGCCAATGGCAGCTAACATGATTATTGCCAGCCCCCTGGGATAAAGGCTGCTTCACAGGCGACATTTTGTCAGTGTGTTGGAGTGTGTTTAGTGGAGACCTGACAGTTGTAGGAGTTGAGAGAGATTTTTGCGCTTTTTGAGCTTTTTGAGCTTTCTTGTGTGTGGATTTCAGTGTGGTGGTTTAGCACTTGTTGGTACCCACCCCTGTATTACACATCTTGAGACCCAACAGTCCTTTTAAGGACTAACTTTGTGAGACCCAAAAGTCCTTTTAAGGACTAACCCCCCTGTAAGTCCTTTGGACAAATTTTGTGTTAGACCTTTAGAGTCTAGGTGTCCTGTTTTTTTTGTTTGTCTTTCTGTATCTGTGTGTCAGTGTCTGTGTGTTTTGTGTAGGACAGTGGCCTTTAGCAGCAATCAGCAGCTTTTGCTGTCGTGATCTGCTGTTTGCTGTCAGTTGTGTCTGTGTCCTTGTGCTTTTAGTGTAAAAAAAAAAAAAAAAAAAAAAAAGCTTTGTGTTATTTGTTTGCTTCTGTGTTGTTTTGTTGCTTGTTTTGTGTTTGTGTGTGTGGTGTGTGGTGTGTGTGTATATATATATATATTAATTTTTGGGGGGATAATTTGGGAGAGGGAAATGCCTGGCAGGGCAAGAGGGAGACCCAGGAGCAGGGGTGCTTCTGCACGTGGAGGGAGAGGGAGAGGCAGAGGAGAGCCTACTGAAGGCTCTGGCCAGGAGCTACCTGGCCCTTCGCAGGGCAGCCGGGTTACCGTGCCCGTATTTTTAGGGGAGGGGCTAGGGCTATCCCTTCTGATCAAGGAAGGCGGGTATGTAGAGTGGATTACCCAGCCTTCCTCATCCACCTCCTCACAGGCACAGAGCAGCCGAGTGCTACTGTGATATTGTGCCTACTCCTTCCTCACCTGAGGCTCCTACTGGGGCATGGAACCTGATCCGCTCTATCAGGAGTTCGTTGCCCACATGACCCGTACCTTCGGGGATCCGGAGGAGGAGTCTCAGGATATGTTTTCGCACAATGTTGGGGGCTAGTGTGCTTGAGGAGGAGCTGTGCACTGATGCACAATCTTTCCTGTCACCCGAGGCGGAGGAAAGTGCTCAGTGCACAGGGGGCAGGAGGCTGACGATGTCACGCAGCAGTCTGTGAGCAGCCAGGGAACTAATGCAGGGGGTGAGGTTCCAGATGCTGCTGCTGTTAGTGATGCAGCCTCCAGTATTGAGGAGGTGGAAGTGGACGATGAGGTCACCGATCGTCCATGGGTGCCCTTGTGAGAGAGGAGGAGGAAAGTGTCTCGAGGGATGTCCTCAGAGCATGAGCACGATCTGAACCCAGAGGCAGGAAGGGGGCAGGGGCCGGGGCAGAGGCAGTGCACTAGTGGTGCACGTGGAGGTACGGCACCAATGAGATCTGGTGCCAGTGCCCACAGCAGCAGGTGACCTCTGCTCCGAGTCGTGTCGGTGGCTCAGCGGTGTGGGAGTTCTTCTCAATGGCTCCAGGTGAACAGCACAGTTGCAGTGTGCAAGTGTGCTGCAACGTGTTAGCCGTGGGAAGACCAACACACATTTGGGCACCTCCTCTATGAGGAGGCATATGATTCTGCACCACTTTGCCCGGTGGGAGCAGCGGACAGGGAACGTGCAGGCACCACACGTTCCCTACCTCGTGCCCAGGTAGCCACCGTTCCTCCCTCCTCCCCCTCCGGCCCCATCAGCTGCTTCCTCGGTGGAAGTTAGGGAGGAGAGCAGCCTTTGGCCCCAGCACGCGGTGTTAAGAGGCCTCTTGACACTTTGCTGGAGCGTCAGTAAAAGGCAGGTCTCTTTCCCCAGTTGTTGGAGCGGAGGCAGAAACTGTCCCCAGTCACCCCAAGCCCAGCGTCTCACGCGCGCTAGCCAAACTCCTGGCGGTGCAGCTGCTACTTTCAGCCTGGTAGACAGTGCAGCGTTCAGGGAGTTTGTGGCCATTGGCACACCACAGTGGCAGGTCCCTGGCCGTAGGTACTTTGCCCAGAAGGCAGTACCAGCCCTGCACGACCATCTGCAGGGCAATATATCTGCTTCGCTGGAACCAAGTGTGGGCAGTGTGTCCACATTACTATGACGGTGGTCCAGCAAGCACGGCCAGGGGCGGTAGTGTCATTTACCGCCCAATGGGTCACTCGCTAGCTGGCAGAGACGCGGCACGGAGCGCAAGTGGGGAGATGGTGGTACCACCACGCATTGGTGATACGCCAGTCTCCACCCCCCCCTCCTCATCCGGTGAGCCCTCTTCGGACAGCTCCGTGCCCCCCAGAGCCTATGCTTCGTGCCAGGCGAGACGGTGCCATGCAGTGTTGCAGCTTGTGTGCCTCGGTGATAGGGCCACACCGGGGCCGAGTTGTGGCAGCACTGCAAGGGCAGGTTGAGAGGTGGCTGACCCCACACCACCTCTCAATAGGCAAGGTCGTGTGTGACAATGCCACCAATATCCTGTCTGCCCTTCGCATGGGCAGAGTCACACATGTTCCTTGCCTGGCACACGTTCTCACCTGGTCGTCCAGCGGTTCCTCACCAAGTACCCTGGTCTCCAGGAGGTACTGAGGATGGTAGGAGGGTGTCCAGTCACTTCAGGCGGTCATACCACGGCCACAGCTCGTCTGGCCGAGTTTCAGCAGCAGAATGGTTGCCGCAGAACCGCCTGGTTGTGACACCCCCACCCGCTGGAAACTCTAGTCTATGATGCTGCTGAGGCTGCTCCAGCAGAGGCGAGCCATCATAGAATACTTGTACGAGTACGAGGCAAGATCAGGCTCTGGGACCTGGGTTTGCTGTTACCCAGGCAGTGGCTGCTGATTAGAGATGCCTGCCGTGTGCTCGCGCCATTTGAGGAGGCCACCAGGATGGTAAGCCGCAATGATGCCACCATTGCGGATACCATCCCATGGTGTCCTCCTTGAGCACACTCTGCGCGGCATACTCGACAGGGCACTCGCTGTCGAGCAGCAGGCACTGGAAGAGGAGGACGCCGACACCGTGATGCTTTCCGAGCCCGAACATCACGGTGCAGAGCAGCCGTCCGATGATGAGGAGGGGGATTTAGGTGACCGGGACCAAGGGGAAATGGGGCATTCCTCTAGGGGGACATCTCAACCCTCCAAGTACCACATGTCATTGTGGTTGGGGAGAGGTTGAGCCCGACACTACTGTCCTCAGTGACATTGAGGACATGGGGTCCTGGCGCAGGCAGTTTGCGGCGCATGGGCTCTTTATGCTGCAATGCCTTCGCAAGGACCCCAGGATTAAGGCCATCAAAGAGAAGGAGCAGTACTGGGTGGCCACCCTTTAGATCCCGCTATAAGGGTAAAGTGTCGGAGTTTATCCCCGCATCTCAGAGGGAAGTAGAATGCAGCACTATGAGGCAACACTGCTACGTTGCCTCTGTTCTGCCTCCCAGGTGCTGGCAGGCTACAGCACCTGATGTTGGGGATCAACAGGGCTCACGTCCCCCTGTGCCTGACAGGAGGAGCAGCAGTACTGGAGGCGGCCTCACGGCCAACTTCAGGCGTTCTTCCAGCCACAGTTGCCAGGCCCATCACTGGCAACTCCACCAGGCAACCACTCAGTCGCCAGGTCACCGACTAAATCGGATCCAGGGCGGTGTAGCCACATCAGAGACTGAGGATCCACTGGACTACTGGGTGGCGAGGCTTGATATCTGGCCCGAGTGGCACAGTATGCCATCGAGGTCCTTTCATGCCCGTCATCCAGTGTTCTGGAGAGGACCTTCAGCGCAGCAGGGGGTGTTGTAACGGAGAGGAGGACCCGTCTCTCCACTGAGATGTGGACCGCCTTACATTCATCAAGATGAATGAGGCGTGGATCACATCTCAATACAGCACCCCTATTGCTGATGCCCGTGACTGAAGGCCTCCTGCCCCTGCCCACCCATACTGCTCTTCCGCCTCATTTTCCACCTAGAGGCTGAGTGATGCCAGCTTAGCTGGCAAATGGCTAATTTTTCTTATTGGCAGGGCCATATATGGTCCTACCTTGCTCTACTGCATTAGGTTATGAAATAACAAATGCTCTTTGACAACAGTACTTTGTGGCTAATTTTTCAAGATTGGGTCGATCCTACTTGGCCCGAGAGCAGTACTCCATATTTGATCTTCGTTCTCTCTCCATGAGGCACCTTTGTGGTGTCACTACTCTGACCATCTCATACAGCCGCAACAGCTACACTGTGGCTAATGTTTTCAGCTCTGGGTCAATCCTGCCTGGCCCGAGGCAGTACTATATTTGATCTTCGTTCCTCTCCATGAGGCACCTGTGGTGTCACCTACTCTGACCATCTCATACAGCCGCAACAGCTACTCTGTGGCTAATGTTTTCAGCTCTGGGTCAATCCTGCCTGGCCCGAGAGCAGTACTCCATATTTGATCTTCGTTCTCTCTCATGAGGCACTTTGTGGTGTCACCTACTCTGACCATCATCATACAGCCGCAACAGCTACTCTGTGGCTAATGTTTTCAGCTCTGGGTCAATCCTGCTGGCCGAGAGCAGTACTCCATGTCCAGTGGGGCCAGGCCTGCTGGCTCTTCAACAATGGTGGCAAACTGCAGTGTGCCTGCTGTAACTCAATGGTGCTGTTCCTACGAAGCAACCCTTTCACCTGCTTTCCCTTGCACGATGCATACTTGAGGGAGAGTAGGCAATGGGGTGAGGGGTAGTCCAGTGGGGCCAAGCCTGCCTGGCTCTAACAATGGTGGCAAACTGCAGTGGGCCTGTTAACACAATGGGGCTGTTCCTACGAAGCATTGCTTTCACCTGCTTTCCCTTGCACGATGCATACTGAGGGAGAGAGCCAATGGGGTGAGGGGTATGTCCAATGGGGCCAAGCCTGCCTGGCCCCACAACAGGTGGCAAACTGCGATGTGCCTGCTGTAACTCAATGCTGCGTTTCCTACGAAGCCTTACCTTTCACCTGCTTTCCCTAGCACGATGCATATCTTGAGGGGAGTAGCCAATGGGGTGAGGGGTATGTCCAGTGGGGCCAAGCTGCCTGGCCCCCACAACAATGGTGGCAAACCACAGTGGAAATTATGTAAACCAGTACCCCCATCGCCTTCTTTGCCTTGTTGTGTGCAAACTACTATATAGGGATGTGGCCAATGTGGTGTGTGTATGGCATTAATGGTACGTTATATACAATTATAAGTACCAGACATATAGCTAGCTAAATAGATAGTGTATTGTAATTTTTCAAATAAAAATTGATTATGAATCTATCTGAATAATTTGATATACGAAAAATAAAGCCCAAAAACATTTTTTTTTTTCAGAACTGTTTTTATATATATATATATATGAAATTTAAAAAAAAAACTATGTACAAAAAATAAACAAAAAAAAAAAGGGGGTTACTGGGGTGCCCTCCTCTCCAGTCTGGTCAGGCGGCGGTCTAGGCGGCGGTCCAGGCGCCGCACCATGTGGCGCATCTCCGCCGCCATGCTCTGTAGTTCTGTGGAGGAAGATATTGAGAGAATTGTGGTGAAGATGTTCGAGCACATTTCCTAAAGCACCATGCGGTAGATGCAATTTTGCACCTGATAACTACTTACACATACATGGTACTGCAATGCTATAATTGGGTATGTCATAAAAAGGAAAGCTCAGTATAAGATATCATTATTTCTAAAATTCTTAGTTTTTTATATTGCATACCTAGTTATGGTAACAGTGATTTCTACTGATGGCTGTTTGGATGGGTTACACATGCTCAGATCTCTACTGAGCAACTGAATCAACCCAGGCGCTGGGTCAAAGGCAAGACCATAACGGTCTCTATTAGGGGTCTGCAAACAGGAAGTCATTATTTCCGTTGCATTTATTATAACACAGACACATGCTGATTGCTGATGGGCAGATTAAGGTAATTGGGATGGATAAATACTGCTCTTTTTTCCTTAAAAGTATATATATTATCCATGAACTTCCACTTAAAGCGTATTATTGCATCATGGGGGACACACTGATAAACAGCAGGAGGTAATGCTGGCTTAAAACATTACGTTTATTGCTAAATTGTATCAGAACATTCTTGGTTTGTGATCACTAGGATGTGCTACATACAAAATTTTTTGGAAGTGGTGCAGCCCCCATAAAAGCATTGTCAACCCACAGTACCCAATGTTGCATCATGTAGCGTGGATTTTACACTGGGAAAATACAGATATTAATGTCTTGTATATAACATTTCATTAACGTTGCATATGATTTACTTACGATTCTCAAGCATGGCCGCCAGAGTGACTGGAGAGGCAGGAGGTGCTGGAGGGTGGAGAGGGTGGAGGGCCTGGAGGGGCTGGAGAGGGTGGAGGGGGGGGAGAGGGTGGAGGGCCTGTAGAGGCGGTCTGCTTCTAGAAAAAAAAATGTTTTATTTCAACACTACCGTCCAATCCATTAGTAATTAATTATAAGAACATTTCCTAAAAGGCTAGTAGTGAACATTTCTTGGATAATTTTGGACGTTTGGACCGAATTTCGTGACTTAGCTTAAAAACTGAGGGACAAGATACCGCCCAAACAATGGGGAGTTGGGGACAATAAATGGGAATGAGAAATGAGAAGCTCTGTCTCTCAAGCCAAATTATAGATTTGTTTCCTTTTTTATTTCGAAAATTTTTATCAGTGTGAAATAATAAAATTCAATTAATTATCAATGATAATTTCACTAATTATTTGCTGACAATCAAGGTCAATAAAAGATTAAAAATTGCTTAGATGACACTTACGTGTCTGGCTGGTCCCCGGTTCCTCCTCTTCTTGGGGCGGTGGACTGCCCGGTGGGGGCGATGGTGTGCCGGAGGGGGCAATGGGCTGCCCGTAGCCTGAGGGCAGTTGGTGGTAGTGCTAAAAAAAAAAGGAAATTTATTTTAACTCTCACTGTCATTAAATGTTCATACATTTACTAAAACAATTCTCGGAGAAGTTGTCAAAAATTATGCAAACATTTGGATAAAGGGCTTGGACATATCAACGTGTTAAAAAGCACACAATAGTGTGGCACAATTAATGTGATCCTCAATTTTTGCACAATTATGCTATCGTACTGCAATCACATGGCAATACACATGAGCGCACCGGAAACACGCGCTTGTTTCGGAGGCTGTGTGCGCTGAAATGGCCTTGGACAAATGAAAGATTAGAAAAATGTTTTTTTTTTCAATAGGCTGCACTTACATTCTTCTCTGGCGGGGACGGTGGTGGGGGGTGGGGTATCCGAGGAAGATTCCCCTGCAAATTAAAATAAAAAAATACATAATGATGATATATCTAAAGGAAAAATTTAATTATAACTTTGAATTCTGCTTGAAAATACAGATTAAAAAGGCATATTGTTTCTTTAAAAGTCAATCATATTTCTATGGCAATGATTTCATACTATTCTGGCTAAGTACTTATATTTTTTGTGTGTATTGTAGCCACGGAAAGGGAAAAGTTGGTTGGGTGTAGGGGAGCATCAGTAGCTGTGTGTAATTGTATCTGTATAGATTTTGTGGGTAACAAACATTTTTAATTTTGGAGTGATAAAAATTTTTAATAATTGATCAACATTTTATTTTTGAATTTACTTTCCCTTCAAATAGGGGGCCATGTAACTAAAAGTGTGGGTCAGTAAAGTGTGTTTAACTGTGTCTATGTGTGGGGATCAGTGGGCATTTATAAGATAAAAAGAAATCAATTTTTAATGATCGATTTCATTTTTAACTTTACTTAGCTTTAAATAAGGCTGCCATGGAAATGGAAGGGTGGGCCACCAAGTGTGTCTATGTGTGGGTATCATTTTAAATTTATAGGTGTTATGTTAAATTAAGTCACTTTTCAGTGATTTATTTTTTGACTTACTTACCCTTTAAATAGGGCTGATTGAATATACAAGAATAATATAATGTAATAATAACCAGTGAATGAGAAATACAAGAACTTGGATCTCTCTCTCTCAAGCCAAATTTAAGGTTATTGAGTTTTTTAAAAACATATATATATATAAATATGTTTTTGTCAGAAGTGAATTAAAATTTTTACTCGTATTATAAACAGTAATATATAAAAAGTTATATGCCTTCTATCATTTGCCGAACGGCAGCCACATATTGAGGCCTCTGCCTCTTGAGGTGACCACTGTCTCTGGAGGTAGAGACAGTGGTCTGGTACCGAAGCGTCGCAGGATGCGGGCGCTGTAGCCCCTCCATTATTCTGCGCCTGGCGCCGCACATGATGGGTGCCAGGGGGAACTCATCGTACCCCCTGAGCAGCGGTAATTCATGGCATACAACTGCCTTGCAGAACTAGCCATTTTGCTAGGCAGGAAGTTCCGGTTCCTCGTGGTTCCTCGTTTTTACGAAAATCCTCGTTTTTACGAAAATCCTCGTTTTTCGGAAATCCTCGTTTTTACGGAAATCCTCGGTTTTACGGAGATTCGCGGACTTACGGAAATCCTCGATTTTACGGAGATCCTCGTTTTTACGGAAATCCTCGTTTTTACGGAAATCCTCGTATTTTCGAAAAATACTGTTCTCGCTAGCGGACTGTAATTTTTAGGTATGTAGGCATTGATACGTGTTTCTAAGGACATTACCAGGTCCCTGAGTGATTAAGTTAACATTACCAAGGCTATTTAGACCACTTTTAATGCGGATTGCCGAACTTTCATTTTAATACGTTTTTAACGGGTCCGCTCGCGGATTTTCGAATTTACGGATTTTTTCGAAAATCCGCGGATCCTCGCGCGGACCGGATTTTTCGAAGTGTGGGACATCTCTAGCCCACAGGGATAAACTAAGTACACACACTAACGATAAACTCCCAATACCGTAAGTATTGGGGGTTTTATCAGCAGTGTGTCTAGCATCTTTCCTGAATTAATGCCCGACCATCGAGCATTCCCATTGGCTTTGCAATCATTCAGTCTCCCTATAGGGGAGTTGGACACTGTTGTGCATTGGGAGAACGGTCGGGACTATGTGTTCCCTGATCTTTGAAAAATGACAGACAGGATCTTGCAGATCTTGTCTGTCATCTTTCAAACATCTTTACTGTGTGTACCCAGCTTTACAGGGGAATCCCAGGGGGGCAACATCCTATTCACCCAAGAAAACACTGCTAAAATTTAAATACAGATAATGTGATATGAAATGTTTGGTGGGACCCTAAACTAGTCCTGGTGGGTCCCTGGTCTTAGATTTCCTGCTGGACCCTAACCGTCCAGTCCTAGACTGCATTTATCTGGACTGACACCACCTGCTTGTTTGCATTTTCTTGGAAAAGATGAAAAGTTGGCTCCTTGACCCTGCATTGGATTAGTGTAACAGGCTAACTTACCATATAATAGATATTTCTGACGTTTTGTTCCTTGGAAGTTATCACCTTTAATGAAACTTTTAAAGTTTCTCCAGGGTTTAGAACCTGGTTAGGTATATCCATGTAAAGGTAGTTGCCCGCTGTGGAGGTGTATGGATGGAGAATTATCTTCTCAGTTTCTGAACCTGTATCAGAATTTGCCTTTACCTGTTAGTGGTTAGAAAAATACCAGTTACAAACATTGTTGTAGAAGAACACGGCAACTTTATTTGATGGAAAAAAGTAAGACAAAGCCCTCATTAACTTTTGCAAAAATATAAAGCTGGCCACTCATCTTAGTCGTGCCATACACATGTGACTGCTCTTGTATATTGCAGCAAATCTCCATTATAAGCCATCTGCAATATACGACAAACAGATGAGTAAATCTCTTATATTCTATATGAGAAAGATCACACTGGCCAATCACTGGCCAACCACTTTTACCACATGCAACATCCTGTCAGATCTCGTTGGATTTTCCCTATAAGGGTATCGGCACCATTACAATCTGTACAGTTTTGAAATTATCTTACCACACCTATGTAAAATAGGGGTCCATTTTACTGAATATCATTTCAGTACATGGAATTAAACTAAAGGTGGCTTAACCAGCTAAAAAATAATTAAACAAAGAAAAGCTAACAAAGAAAAATACAGAAAAGAGGATTAAATATTTTAATTTTAGCAGAAAAATAGTCAGTGTTTCTGCTTAAATACTATATGTCATTTGGGACTTTTTGGTCGTTGCTTG
Source organism: Hymenochirus boettgeri (assembly GCA_019447015.1). Taxonomy (NCBI): domain Eukaryota; kingdom Metazoa; phylum Chordata; class Amphibia; order Anura; family Pipidae; genus Hymenochirus; species Hymenochirus boettgeri. The sequence continues at coordinate 210,441,031 of CM033476.1, read as the reverse complement.
TATAATTTTATTTTTAATCTTAATTTTTATAATATTTTTTTCACATTTAAAGGAAAAAAGCATTGTTTTTTTTAACTTTCTGTTACATTTGCAGTTGCATTTTCCAGTTGGTACCCAGTCTAATATAGGGATAGAACTTTGAGATGACTGGTATTTCTAAAAGCTTGAATATAACTGGAAGACAAAAGGACAATAGTTTTGGATAATCAGAAAGGAAATTCATTTTTCCAGGTTACCGTAATGTCACATTCTTTTTCACTTGAAACCGTGTTAATGCGAAAGGTCACAATCCCTCTTTCACTACTTCTAAAAGTATCCTGGTGAATATTTGACTTCAGTAGACTGACACTAACACCCTGTGCAGGAGAACCATCCACATGAGATACTTCTGCCTGTGTGAGAAACCGAAAATGTACATCTGTTAATAAAACAAATAAAATAAATAGGGAAATACATTTATACTGGCAATTCGCTATTTCTTACTATGGTGAAAAGGTTGGTAAGCACAACTTCCTATTTTCCTATTACCAGATCTGTTTGATAGCATTCAACAAAAAAGGTAAAAACAATACAGAAATATAAATATGCCCAATTAACTATAGCTTGTCTACATAACCATATGCAACCCTATGCTATGTTTAAAGGGTAACTATAGTTGAAAATGGTCTTTAAACTTTAGTTTTAAAACCCATTTCCCAAGGAGGTAGAATATCCTATTCACTGGGTGTCCACTGACAATGTTCTACTTGCTGCAGTCTGTAGGCATCTCCCATAATCTTAGAGACAGAATATAAAGTCGCACATCCTTCATATTAATCATCCTTTATTAATAGCCCCACATTTTCAGTCGTCATCTAACTATTAATATACTTTAAAAAAATGTTTAGGTTTAGTGTTGCTTTGTTCAGTTATCCTAACTTCATTATTAATTTTAGCTAGCTTTTTATATATAATTGCTTCCTTACAATCCTTGTTACAGTTTTTTAATTCCTAAAGTCCCTTTCCGTTCCCTCTGACTTAAAGGTTTTAAATGCCATTTTTTTCCTTTCCATTTCCCTCTTTTCATCAGAATTAAGCCACATGGGTGCAGATTTGCAAATGTTTTTAAAACTTTTCTATGTTTCGAATACTCCAATCAATGTCAGGGTATTTAAAGTCTCCTATAATCAGAACACTCTCCAAACTTGCAGCCCTTACCATCTGCATATGAAGTTGACTCACTTCCTTCTTGCAAGCATTTGGCGGCTTGTAGCAGACACCAAAAATGACATTATCCCCCCTTCCTATTGTCCAATTCCACCCATATTACCTCTGTTTTAACATCCATATCAAGTGTTATCTCTTCTTTTAGATGCCCTTAAATGTAGAAACGCAAAAAAAAATAACAAAAACCACAAACATAATTGGTCAAAACTAGACAAACAACAATCCATCAGGGCCAAATAATTCAGTAATATCAAACCAATCAACCGGTTTAGGGCAATTTCTTTATTCCATCAATGTAAATTTAGGTTGTTTATAATGAAAGGGACAAAGATATATGACCAGTGTCCCCATCAAGCAGATGAGAACTAAACTTATTTTTTTAAATCCTAATAGGAAAGCTTTTCTGCCCAATACTTATGCATTGTAAGATTGCATTTAGTACATGTGAGAAATAGATTTTGTAACTAAGAAGGCTTCCAATACAACTCACAGCCCATGTAGTCTTCAAAGGGCTTTTTGAGAATTTGCACTTATTGGCCACTCCCCCTGACCCCAGACCCACTGTCTCTATTTTTACACAGGTGTCTCCACACCAACAAGTCCCTGATAAGACTTTGAAAGCTGCTTGTTACCTTGCAGTTTATTTACCAGCCAGCATGAATTGCAGACAGGCTTTTTGGTGTAATACAATATATTCAGCTGATCTGACATTTTTATTATTTTGTTTCTAGCAAAAGATAAAGTTTCTACACGTCAATTATAAAAAAAAGTCCTAAATGCACAGCACACCTGGATAGGTGCAGGCATCTCAACCCCCCACCACTTTTTTTTTGATCTAAAGCATGTGTTATGGTTATGGTTTCAAAAACCCCAGACTTGTATTCCACAGAGTAGCTGGGTTAGGTGTATAAAGGTTTGCTTTTAGCAAGACTGAGTACATGAGTTCGCAGGTTCGATTCCTCAGACTTACTTTTAATTTTTACTAAAATTTTAATATTATTTTTCTTACATAGCTGCTAACTATATCTGTTGTATTCAATTAGATCAACTGGACTTGAAATTTAGTTCTTAAAGATGTTTCGCTAGTCATCCGACTGGCTTTCTCAATTCAGAATGACTTGTACAAGAATCTTTGGCAATTATGTACCCTGGAATTTCCCATTTAGCATATCACAGCCAAGTGTTAAGGGCGTGATTGGATAGTGGCTAAGAGGTGTTATAAGAATGCCCAGAGTAAGGTGTCAAAACAGCATTGTACATGGCAGACAGTTGGTGTCGAACCCCCCCACCTCTATTTAGGCTTGGTTTCTTTATTTTCACATAAATGGCCTCCTTAACAACTTCACAAGCATACCTGCTAACTAAGAAATACACTGCAAAGATTATTATTTTTTTGTATGCAAAGGAATTGGTAAAATACCAAAAAAAAAACAAACCCTCTAATCTAACTTTCCAAATACCCACGTTAGTGTTTTAAAAACATATTAATACTTATTACATAAGTATAACATAAATGGTAAATTGTTGAATGCCCTTGGCATACATAGCAATGTCAATAAAATATAACCAAATTAGTTCATACCACAATCTGTACAGGGGTCCCCGGAATGAAATATTTTTTGTTTTTTGATAAATCCAACTTGTATGGAGAAGACACAAATTTCACAGATGTGAGCTCCTTTTCCTCTAACACCCCAGCTAGAAGATTCAAGATAAAAAACGTCTAGTAAACATAAGGTCTAATGCCATAGTGGAGTTTTGCAATTCTTTGGGCCAATTTACAATAAGCAGAAGTATTGTGGTGGCTTTTTAATTGGCAGTTTGAATTTTTTGAAACAATACTCACAAGCTTTCTCTATACCACTAGCAGCATATAGAGGCTAGAGCCCAGCAAGTTCTCTCCATCCTGTGCTATCTTGTTTGATTGTCATCTTTACGTATATTTAGATTAGCCTCCACCATTCTGCAACTGCGAAAATAAAGAGCATTAGAGCATAAAAAATTCACTGGCCACAGTCACAGTAAATCCTCACAAATCCCATGTGAGAAAATTCCCAAATGGGTTGATCACAATCCTAGCCAGCACCTTGGCAATAGAGTGTTGCCATCTTGAAAATGAATTAGAATGTCAATTCTAACACAGCTCTGGTCCCTTTAATAACTTGATTTCATTCAGAATATGTAAAGTATATAAGACTCTTACCTCTGTTTGGCTTTCAAGGCCTCGAAGCATATACCTGTTTCCATCCTGAGCGGTAACTCCTACCCGTACATAGGCCACACCAGTTACATGCTCACCATACACAAATCTAAAATTATCGAGAGCAAAATCACACAACAAGCATACACTAGGGTTGCAGTGTACACTATTTAAAAATGTCCATACCTACTTTTTGAACACCACCACTCACTGTCAAGAGCCTTGCTACCATTTTGTGCATATTTTTTTCCCTTGGCAGATGTTTAATTTCTATTTCTGTAATTTCAATTTAGATAACTACAAGCAATCATAGCCACTATAGAGAGAAGTATGTGGGTACTGGCACCATAATGTGGCGACACATAGCAATGGCTTCCCCCTTCCCCAACTTTTGACTAACATAGTCTAATCATTAATGGAACACAAGAGACAGATTAGCAGTGCTTATAGTAATTTATTGGTGATATAGCACATCAGGTGCAGTTCTGTAAGTTTTCAGTCTCATTTTGTCAACCACTCCCCCAGCCAGTTTGCCAACTACATTAATAGCCATGAATGACGTAAGAGGAACAAGTGAGAGAAAGAGGAGCTAGCCAATGTGCCAACAATATTATGCTCTTTTGTGTATCTTTTTAGTTGCTGTGGAAATGTAAACAACAATGAGATAAATTGAAATGGTGCAGCAATTGGGGCACTTACACATTTTTCTGGATAATGTACTTCTAGAAAGAACAGCAAACCTTTTCTTGATAGACGCACACATGTATATATACACATATATTACATGTTTTAGAAATTGGCATAGAACAGATACAAAATATATTGTAGCTACGTCACACCTATTACATTTTAAGCAAATATTGATAAACATATATTGTACCTGGCTTCCACTTTAAATGAAAATGATTTCTCTGACATAAGAAAGTAAGGAACTTCTGGAATTATCTTCACTTCAAAGTTAGGAAGAACTAAGGATTTTTGAAAAGCGAGAAGGCAAAAAATATTAATTGTAATCTTGGTTTGTAAGATTGAAACAATCTATCTAGTTATACTTCTATTAGATTTATTGTATTGCTCTGTGTCTCACCATATTTTCTCACTTCAAACTCCGCAGTAAAATTGGATTCTGGAGCATTTGTGCAATAGGCTGAAATTTTCCACACACCAGGTCTAAGGAAACAAGAATAAAAGCACAGCAAAGACTAATTTCTCCATTAACCATCCCCTTTACTAGAAATGCAAACTCTATTCTTTGTGTTGATTCAATTAATTAAGTTAACATGTTAACAAGCCTCTCCAAATTCCCCTGTCCACAAAAATCCAAAAGTTGGATACTACATGTAAATGCAAGTTTGGGCTAAATCTGAAAAAAAAAGAAAAATGTTATTTAAAGAGCATGTCCACCCTAAAAATAACTTTTTAATATATTGTAGGGCTCCCCTGTGTATGTCACACTACCTCTCGGAGGCTACAGAAGAACCAGAAACATTTTGGCAGGAAGACAGCTCCTTTTGTTCACTTTTCCTGGACTTTGGACAATCACTGCAGGACAACTATATGGAGTTGTAAGATAAGGATTTTTTTAAACTACACTGTGGCGCCAGTAGTGGGTTAAATTTTAGTTTACAGGGTGGACATACCCCTTCTGCAGCTTACATGATTTATATAAATTTCAGTGCATTGGAGATAGTAATATATGATTATTTTATTAATTATTATTATTAGTATATATATATTTTTAATTATGGCATATTGCTATATTGCTATATTTCCATATATACCAAGGTACACTTGCTCTTGACTTATCATTTGGAATTTAAATTACAGTCACTGACCAAGACTAAAAAAGTATTTAAATATAGCATAAAATGTTTATGTATTTCCATTAATAGATCTTTTTCACAGATTTAGTTATTCAAAGTGAAACTAAAATATTAAACTGAGATCTAAATCATAGACAGGCATTGTGGTTGGGATTAGATTTTGGGTTGGTGTTAAGAAAACCTTATATAAAGCCACCACTTCAGAGGTGCTTATTGTTTTATTAGCAGCAGCTTAGTTGAGGTGTCAACAAAACAATGTCTACTCTTAGTCTCTCGCTGAAGGTGATAACCATTGCTGGCTCTGGGCTCTTGATGCTATTTAGTGATTGCCTTGCTTGCTAAGTATTACAATCTCTATGGAGGCTTTTAGCAATTACCTTGCTTAAGCAGCCCCATGGTTCCTAACTATTGCTAAACTGGTGGTATTATTTGCTTTGTTCTGTTATAAAATCAACAAAGACTCGACATGTTTAAAACTGAAGTCTTGATTTTTAGTGTTCTTGATTAGAGATAGCCAAACTCAGTGAAATCCTTTCAGCTTGCAGATTCGCGGATATTTGTAAATTCAAAATTTCTAGAAATATCAAAAATGTTTGATTTTTTGGTAATTATTGAAAACAGTTACCGTATATACTCGAGTATAAACCGAGTTTTTCAGGCTGTAAAATCAGCCTGAAAACTTGGACTCGGTTTATACTCGAGTCACTACTGGTTTTGAACCTCATTTAAGTCATTTCTCCAGAGCGATCAAGCTCTTGAGCGATTTTCTGTTTTAAAGGGATGTTTCTGTTTTTAAGGGAATTGAGAGCGTTAAAAAACTAAAGCGTTTATTAACTGTGGTTTGCAGCCTAGTAAATGTACTAACCTAACACTATTTATTTCTAGGAGTGTGCCTGTGTAAGTAATTAATCACTGGTGTGTTTTTTGTTTTTTACTAACATGTCTCGATGGACTTAGTACTCTATGCGTATATATATATATATAAAATAAGTGAGGTGTGCCTTGACAAATTAGGAAAAGATCCCTGCCCCGAAGAGCTTACAATCTAAGAATGTTTTAAATGAGTTTCTATTATATTTTTCCCAAATCAGATACAAGTTATTATCCTTTAAACACATTTTATTGAGTTTTTTTATTACTTATTACAACCACAAAATAATATTTATATACCGTTTGTTCTTTGTTTTGACTTTCATCTTATACTTATTGGCAATTCCTGTTATAACAGAAAAAAATAGCAGCAGAAAAATTAAAAATATAGGCAGTAAAATCTTGGTAGGCTGTCCGCAATACATGCTGGCTGGTAAAAAAAACAGCATCTTTCAAAAAACAAAAAATCTTTCAAAGTCTTATCAGGGACTTCCATATTGGTGCAAAGACATACTGTATGTGCATAGAGACAGTTAATAGTAGGGTCAGGGGGCATGGCCAATAGGTTCACATGCTCACAAATCTCTTTGAAGACTCTAAGGGCTGTGAGTTGTACTGGCAACGAGATTAAATCCTTCTTAGTTCTAAAATGTAAATGCTATTTATTAGGTTGCTACTTATAATGTCAGTCCTTGAAACATACTCTAGAACATGTTCCTAAACTTTCCAGTATCTTCCCCACCACTGAAATTACCCGGCTGTGAACGGGTATCCACAAAATGTGGAATATGTTGAAAGCATTTTGGAATGGGATAACATTTTTATTGTTTTATATTTATTATTTTATTATTTTTTTAACATCTTAATTACCATTTACATTTTTTTAAATCATTAATTTATTATGATTAATATCCTTGTGTGCCACAAAAGAACACAGTCAACCATTGTAAAATTGTGATTACCTTTATATATTTATATACCTTGTAAGATGCAATACCATAAGAGCATAGATAGAAGCCCCCCACCATAGGCCTGAATGATAATGCAACATTTTAACTTTTTTTGTGTATAAATACCTCAAGGCTGGACCCTCTAAAAGGGAAAATCGCTAAATACAGAGCCCTTCAGAAGCAAATATAAGTGTTTTAAACAAGCTTTGGTTCTTGGGATCTGGGGGCTAGTAACACAACGGAGGGAGGAGAAGGGGGGAGCATAGAGGATAAGGAGGCATGTACGACCATGTATAGAAGTAAATCAATTGATAATCTAAAATGTATGTTTACAAATGCAAGGAGTCTGGCTGGAAAAACCGGCGAACTTGAAATAATAGCATTAAAGGAAAGGTATGATGTAATTGGTATAGCAGAATCATGGCTTAATGATTCACACGACTGGACAGTAAATATTGAAGGATACTCCTTATTTAGACATGACCGAGTTAATAAGAAAGGAGGAGGAGTATGTATGTATGTTAAACAGGAATTGAAGCCAAATTTAAAAGATGGAATAGATGGGGGAGCAAACGATACGGCAGAAACATTATGGGTGGAACTGTGTACAGGAAGCAAGAAGGTAGGTAAATTAATTGTTGGAGTATGTTATAAGCCGCCAAATGCCGAGGAAGAGGTGGAAATGAATCTCCATATGCAGTTGGCGAAGGCTGCTGGTATGGGGCATGTTCTGGTCATGGGGGATTTTAACTACCCTGACATAGATTGGAGTAAGGGAACTGCCAGCACCTCAAAAGGTATAAAGTTCTTAAATTTCCTATATGAGCATTTTCTTTCACAGATGGTAGAAGTTCCTACTAGACAGAATGCGTTGTTGGATCTGGTGATATCTAATAACCCTGAGCTCATTTTGGAGATGAGGGTAATGGGAAGCTTAGGGAATAGTGACCATGATATAGTGTCATTTAATATAGGTTGCAAAAAACTAAAGTGCACTGGCTTAACAAAAACTTTTAACTTTAGGAAAGCTAATTTTATGCTGTTAAAGGAATCGCTCCTGCTCATAGACTGGGGGGAACTGTTTCTAGGTAAAGATACTGAGCAGATGTGGACCACTTTTAAAGGGATATTAAACTATTACATTTCTAAATCGGTACCTTTAGGTAACAAGAGTAAAAAAATTAGATCCAGTCCTGCATGACTTAATGCTCAGGTAACAAGGGAGATGGAAAAAAAGAAAAAGGCTTTTAAAATTTTGAAAACAGAAGGCACAGAACAGGCTTACAGGGAGTACAAAAGCTGTAATAAAGAGTGCAAGAAAGTAATTAAACTAGCTAAAATAGAAAATGAAATATGGATTGCCGAACAAAGCAAGTCCAACCCCAAAATGTTTTTTAAGTATATAAATGGTAAAAAGAGAATGTGGGACCATTAAATAATGGAGCTGAGGTGGTTGTAGAGGATGCCGAAAAGGCTAATCTGCTAAACCGTTTTTTTACATCAGTTTTTACTGTTGAGAATCCTTGTCCTTACAGTAGGGATTGTAGCAATATGCAGGGAAGAAATGAAGAGTTTTCACATTGGATAACGGAGGATATGGTACAGAAACAATTAGACAAAGGTAATATCAATAAAGCGCCAGGACCAGATGGATTGCATCCTATGATTTTAAAAGAGCTTAGTTCAGTTATAGCTAGACCACTGTTTCTCATATTTTCAGATTCGCTTTTGTCTGGGGATGTGCCGCTGGATTGGAAAAAAGCCAATGTAATACCAATATTCAAAAAAGGTAGTCGTTCCCAGCCTGGTAACTATAGACCTGTAAGCCTAACATCAGTGGTAGGGAAGGTGATGGAAACTTTGTTAAGGGATCATATCCTTGACTTTGTCTCCAGAGATCATCTTATTAGTAGTAGTCAGCATGAATTTATGAGAAATAGATCATGCCAGACAAATTTAATTGGTTTTTATAAAGAAGTGAGTAAGAAGTTGGACTCAGGCACAGCAGTGGATGTGGTATATTTGGATTTTGCAAAAGCTTTTGATACTGTGCCACATAGGTGACTAATGTATAAACTGAAGACTGTTGGCCTTGAAGAAAACATTTGTTCATGGATAGAGAACTGGTTATTGGACCGCAAACAGAGAGTGGTGGTTAATGGAGCTACATCTATGAGGGCTAAAGTTCTAAGCGGAGTGCCTCAGGGTTCTGTACTGGGGCCGCTTCTGTTTAATCTGTTTATAAATGACTTAGAAGGGGGCATTGAGAGCAAGGTCTCTGTGTTTGCTGATGACACTAAATTATGCAGAGCTTTGGAAACTTCCAATGATGTGCAAGTGCTGCAAGCAGACCTAGATAGATTATCAAAATGGGCAGCAGAATGGCAGATTAGATTCAATGTAGATAAATGTAAGGTGATGCATTTGGGATTTAATAATCCCTGTGCCATCTACACCATAAATAACTCTGTGTTAAGTTCATCTGTAATGGAAAAAGATTTGGGGGTTCTGGTAGATAACAGACTTAGCTGTAGCAAACAATGCCAGGTAGCAACAGCTAGAGCTAGCAAGATATTGTCTTGTATAAAAAGGGAATAGATTCAAGAGAGAAAAATATTATTCTCCCTCTTTACAAGGCACTGGTATGGCCTCATTTCGAATATGCGGTGCAGTTTTGGAATCCCATATACAAAAGGGACATCTTGGAAATTGAGGCAGTTCAGAGAAGGGCAACTAAATTAATAAGGGGAATGGAGGGGCTTGAATATGCAGGCAGATTAGACAAGTTAGGGCTGTTTACATTGGAGAAGCGGCGGTTGCGTGGGGACATGATAAACTTGTACAAATATATTAATGGCCCATACAATGAGCTCTCTGGTGCATTGTTCACTAATAGGTCATATCAGAGGACACGTGGACATCCTTTAAGGTTGGAAGAAAAGAAGTTTCATCTTCAGGTTAGGAGAGGTTTCTTTACAGTGAGAACGGTGAAACTGTGGAACTGTCTTCCAGCAGATGTGGTAATGGCAAGTTCATTGAATAACTTTAAAAAAGGCCTGGATAAGTTTCTAAAACTAAAAAATATTGAGAATTACTGGTATTAATGCATATAGGTCTGGTTGATCCAGGGATACTTTCCGATTGCCGTTTGGAGTCAGGAAGGATTTTTTCCCCCCCTTTTTAGCTGGTATTTTTTGCCTTCCTCTGGATCAACTGTTAGGTAGGGTTAAAAAAAAAAAAAAAAAAGTGAATAGGTTGGACTTGATGGACGTATGTCTTTATTCAACCTTAATTACTATGTTACTATGTTACTATGTTTATATGGGGTCACTAGTGAGATGTGTTCCACAGATGGCATAACTTTTGGCCTACAGGGAATGCCCATAAAAACAGCCCTTTTTAAAAAACAGTATGCAAAACAAACAAGCTATGAGCCTGTGGAAGCTATATGTGATAAACAAGTTGTTTTATACATTTGATTTTAAATAGACAGAGCACTGGAAAAGCCAGCCAACGTGTGTGCTGATCATACTTTCAACATTTTAAGAAACACACTGGAACCAGAATCCAATATCCAGTATTGAATGAATCAATGAATTAAAGAGTATCTCACCAGGAAAATTATTTTTGCTACTCTGTCTTATTGAAGAATGGAAGGTAAAGGAGGCTGTGTCTTACATCCAATTCTATAAAAAAAACGTTCAGGAGCCGGGAACGAAGTAAGGAACTTGCTCCTCTGTCGCGTCCTCTGACATGTCTCGATGGACTTAGTACTCTATGCGCAAAATGGGACTACCACACCGGACTGTTAGCAATGAGCCCATATAGGGGCCGGGCGCCCGGGAAGGAAAGGAGTTCGCTGCTAGAAATGGACGCTGGAATTGATCTTCACTTTTCAAGTTAGGAAGAACTAAGATTTTGAAAAGCGGAAGCAAAAAATAATTGTAATCTTGGTTTGTAAGATGTGAAACAATCTATCTAGTTATACTTCTATGAGGATTGAGCTCTGTGTCTACCATATTTTCTCACTTCAAACTCCGCAGTAAATTGGATTCTGGAGCATGTGGCAATAGGCTGAAATTTTCCACACACCAGGTCTAAGGAAACAAGAATAAAAGCACAGCAAGAGCTAATTTCTCCATTAACCATCCCCTTTCAAATGCAAACTCTATTCTTTGTGTTGATTCAATTAATTAAGTTAACATGTTAACAAGCCTCTCCAAAATCCCCGTCCACAAAAATCCAAAAGTTGGATACTACATGTAAATGCAAGTTTGGGCTAAACTGAAAAAAAAGAAAAAGGTATTTAAAGAGCATGTCCACCTAAAAATAACTTTTAAATATTGTAGGGCTCCCCTGTGTAGTCACACTACCTCTCGGAGGCTACAGAAGAACCAGAAACATTTGGCAGAGACAGCTCCTTTGGTTCACTTTCCTGGACTTGGGACAATCACTGGCGAGGACAACTATATGGAGTGTGAAGAGAGGTTAAACTACACTGTGGGCGCAGTAGTGGGTTAAATAGTTTACAGGGGGACATACCCCTTCGCAGCTACAGATTATATAAATTCAGTGCATTGGAGATAGTAAATATGAGATTTTATTAAGTTTATTAGAATATATAATTTTTAATTGGCATAGCATATTGCTATATTCCATATATACCAAGGTAACACTTGCTCTTGACTTACTTTGGAATTTAATTACAGTCACTGACCAGACTAAAAAAGTATTTAATATAGCATAAAATGTTATGTATTCCATTAATAGATCTTTTTCACAGATTTAGTTTATCAAAGTGAAACTAAAATTTAAACTGAGATCTAAATCATGACAGGCATTGTGGTTGGGATTAGATTTGGGTTGGTGTTAGAAAACCTTATATAAGCCACCACTTCAGAGGTGCTTATTGTTTTATTGCAGCAGCTTAGTTGAGGTGTCAACAAAACAATGTCTACTCTTAGTCTCTCGCTGAAGGTGATAACCATTGCTGCTCTGGGCTCTTATGCTATTAGTGATTGCCTGCTTGCTAAGTATTACAATCTCTATGGAGGCTTTAGCAATTACCTTGCTTAAGCAGCCCCATGGTTCCTAACTATTGCTAAACTGGTGGTATATTTGCTTTGTTCTGTTATAAAACAACAAAGACTCGACATGTTTAAAAACTGAAGTCTTGATTTTTAGTGTTCTTGATTAGAGATAGCCAAACTCAGTGAAATCCTTTCAGCTTGCAGATTCGCGGATATTTGTAAATTCAAAATTTCTAGAAATATCAAAAATGTTTTGTTTTGGTAATTATTGAAAACAGTTACCGTATATACTCGAGTATAAACCGAGTTTTTCAGGCTGTAAAATCAGCCTGAAAACTTGGACTCGGTTTTATACTCGAGTCACTACTGTAGAAGTGCAAGAGTCATCTGATTTACCTGGAAATCTAGGAGACGTGTAGAACAAGTAGGGAATTTTATATGCTACAGGAACACGTCTGTTCTCCTTTACTTTAACTCATCTTTATCCAATCTGCCAGGCAGCCGCGCGCTCAGGTCCTGTACTGGCGCGCCGGCTGACGTCACTAATTGGCGCTGGGCATGACGGCGGCCGGCGCACCAGTACAAGACCTGAGCGCGCGGCTGCCTGGCAGATTGGATAAAGATGAGTTAAAGTAAAGAAGAGCAGATGTGTTCCTGTAGCATATAAAATTCCCTACTTGTTCTACACGTTTCCTAGATTTCCAGGTAAATCAGATGACTCTTGCACTTCTACACTGAGACACACTCTCAGAAAAGAAACCTGAACCGCAGAAGAGCAGATTCCTGTCTCTGTATCTCCTGCTAGAAGCCTGTCCCAGCAACAGGAAGCCCCAAGTTACCGGTACTGGATGGAGGAGAGCCCACAGGTACAAACTGAACTGGGTGGGAGGGTGAGGGGGGCATTCAAGATGTTTGGAAACTAAAACTCCCAGCATGCTTTATTAGCTGGAGTTGTAGTTTCCAAACATCTTGAATGCCAAGTTTCTACCCTCGGTTTATACTCGAGTCAACAACTTTTATTATATTTTTTAGGTGAAATTGGGTGCCTCGGTTTATACTCGGGTCGGTTTATACTCGAGTATATACGGTATGTGGTTAGGAAAATCAGTTTGAATATTTTGGCAATATTTACTGGGAAATAATTTGTTTCATTGTTGTATCGCAAAATCTAGCACTTACGTGGAGATATCAGGAATCTGAAGCTTTTCAGCAATTATTGAGTTCCTAGAAAGCCTTTCTGTCTTTCTCACTTGTAAGCCTTGTGCATTCTACAAAACCAATAAAAAATAATAAGAAAAGAATGATAAAAAATGACCACCACCAGCAAAACTCCAAATTGGGGTGAATAATAAATCTGATTATAATGGCAGCTGCAGAAAAAACATAAATAATGGGGGTAAATAATGCCTGAGTATGTCTAACAAAAAAAGAATAATTGGGTAAGACAACTTGAGGATAAAGATGGTATAGAGGATGGCTTAAATGAGGTTTTGAACCTCATTTAAGCCATTTCTCCAGAGCGATCAAGCTCTTGAGCGATTTTCTGTTTTAAAGGGATTTTTCTGTTTTTAAGGGAATTGAGAGCGTTATAAAAAACTAAAGCGTTTATTAACTGTGGTTTGCAGCCTAGTAATTGTACTAACTTAACACTATTTATTTCTAGAGTGTGCCTGTGTAAGTAATTAATCACTGGTGTGTTTTTTGTTTTTTACTACTTACTGCTTGAATAAGGTAGTAGGAATTGTTTGAGTAAACTCAAAGCACTGGGTTACTGAAACAAATACTGGTGTTTAAACAGCACTGTTACCTGTAGAGCGGGGGTTGGTAAGAGACAAGGAAAGGCATTTTTTTCCCCTTTTCACTGATTGGATGGGGGTGTTAGCTAATTGGTTTAAATTGGCTGAGGGCTGTTGGCTCCTTGGTTTTGAACCTCATTTAAGCCATTTCTCCGAGCGATCAAGCTCTTGAGCGATTTTCTGTTTTAAAGGGATTTTTCTGTTTTTAAGGAATTGAGAGCGTTAAAAAACTAAAGCGTTTATTAACTGTGGTTTGCAGACAGTAAATGTACTAACCTAAACTATTATTTCTAGGAGTGTGCCTGTTAAGTAATAATCACTGGTGTGTTTTTTTGTTTTTACTACTTACTGCTTGAATAAGGTAGTAGGAATTGTTTGAGTAAACTCAAGCTGGGTTACTGAAACAAATACTGGTGTTTAAACAGCACTGTTACCTGTAGAGCGGGGGTTGTAAGAGACAAGGAAAGGCATTCTTTTTTTTCCTTTTCACTGATTGGATGGGGATGTTAGCAATTGGTTTAAATTGGCTGAGGGCTGTTGGCTCCTTGGTTTTGAACCTCATTTAAGCCATTTCTCCAGAGCGATCAAGCTCTTGACGATTTCTGTTTTAAAGGGATTTTTCTGTTTTTAAGGGAATTGAGAGCGTTAAAAAAACTACGTTTATTAACTGTGGTTTGCAGCCTAGTAATTGTACTAACCTAACACTATTTATTTTAGGAGTGTGCCTGTGTAAGTAATTAATCACTGGTGTGTTTTTGTTTTTTACTACTTACTGCTTGAATAAGGTAGTAGGAATTGTTTGAGTAAACTCAAATCACTGGGTTACTGAAACAAATACTGGTGTTTAAACAGCACTGTTACCTGTAGAGCGGGGGTTGGTAAGAGACAAAGGAAAGGCATTTTCCCCCCCTTTTCACTGATTGGATGGGGGTGTAGCTAATTGGTTTAAATTGGCTGAGGGCTGTTGGCTCCTTGGTTTTGAACCTCATTTAAGCCATTTCTCCAGAGCGATCAAGCTCTTGAGCGATTTCTGTTTTAAAGGGATTTTCTGTTTTTAAGGGAATTGAGAGCGTTAAAAAACTAAAGCGTTTATTAACTGTGGTTTGCAGCCTAGTAAATGTACTAACCTAACACTATTTTTTCAGGAGTGTGCCTGTGTAGTAATTAATCACT
The DNA here is from genome assembly GCA_019447015.1 of Hymenochirus boettgeri. Taxonomy (NCBI): domain Eukaryota; kingdom Metazoa; phylum Chordata; class Amphibia; order Anura; family Pipidae; genus Hymenochirus; species Hymenochirus boettgeri. Next base: position 210,425,983 of record CM033476.1, on the reverse strand, counting down.
GGTGTGTTTTTTGTTTTTTACTACTTACTGCTTGAATAAGGTAGTAGGAATTGTTTGAGTAAACTCAAAGCACTGGGTTGCTGAAACAAATACTGGTGTTTAAACAGCACTGTTACCTGTAGAGCGGGGGTTGGTAAGGAGACAAGGAAAGGCATTCTTTTTTTCCTTTCATGATTGGATGGGGATGTAGCTAATTGGTTTTAAATTGGCTGAGGGCTGTTGGCTCCTTGGTTTTTGAACCTCATTTAAGCCATTTCTCCAGAGCAATCAAGCTCTGAGGATTTTCTGTTTTAAAGGGATTTTCTGTTTTTAAGGGAATTGAGAGCGTTAAAAAACTAAAGCGTTTAAAACAAGAAAGCGTTTAAGAACACTGCTATTTCTCTGCTGTGTATTGCAATTTCTCTGACTGTGTCTCCGTGTATTGCTGTTCCTGTGTCTCTGGTGTTATTGCTGTTTAGTATGGACAGTTTGTTGGGGCCATGCAATGTGCATCCTGCCGCATGTATGGGATCTTGGAGCAGCCGCCCAAGGACCTATGTATGTGTCAGATGTGAGTGGGTTGCCCACTTGGAATCTGAGGTCCAGAATCTAAGGGGTAAACTGCAGCATTGCAGGGCTTGGCAAATCTGGGGGAAATGCAGGTACTGGCGGGCCAGTAAACTGGAGGGTGGATATGGGGTAGATAAGGTGGAGAAGGAAGATAGATTTGTAAGGGTCACCAGGGGAAGTAGGGGACGGAAGGATAGGGGCGCTTCTTCCCAGCTGGTCGATCCCAACAGACTTGCCATTTTAGGCGAAGATGTGGAGGACGATGGCTCGGAAGCAGCATGTATGGAGCGGGCCTTTCCCTTGAGCACCCAGGGGACGGCCATCTCCAATACAAGGGAGGGAGAACTGGGGGCTAGGAAGGATAGGCAGGTGGTTAGTGTAGGGGACTCCATTATTAGAAGGGTAGATAGGGTAATCTGTCGCCAAGACCCTATATGCCGAACAGTGTGTTGTCTGCCTGGTGCTAGGGTTCGACATGTGGTGGATCGTGTAGACAAAGTTAGAGGTGGAGGTGAGGTCCTTAAAAATGATTTCCGAGAATTAGGGGCCAAGTTAAAAGCAAGGACCTCCAGGGTAGTGATTTCAGAAATACTACCGCAGCCACGTGCTACGCTAGGGAGACAACGGGAGCTCAGGAGTATAAATGCGTGGCTAAGAGGGTGGTGTAAGGAGATGGGGTTTGGGTTTTTAGAGAACTGGGCTGATTTTTCTGTTGGCTACAGGCTCTTTAGTAGAGACGGATTGCACCTCAATGGTGATGGTCCAGCTGTTTTGGGGGAGAAGATGGCTAGGGGGTTGGAGGAGATTTTAAACTAGGTATGGGGGGAGGGAATGTTTAACTACACAGGGGTAGATAGAGAAGTTAGGGATCTGGGGGCTAGTAACCAACGGAGGGAGGAGAAGGGGGGAGCATAGAGGATAAGGAGGCATGTACGACCATGTATAGAAGTAAATCAATTGATAATCTAAAATGTATGTTTACAAATGCAAGGAGTCTGGCTGGAAAAAACGGCGAACTTGAAATAATAGCATTAAAGGAAAGGTATGATGTAATTGGTATAGCAGAATCATGGCTTAATGATTCACACGACTGGCAGTAAATATTGAAGGATACTCCTTATTTAGACATGACCGAGTTAATAAGAAAGGAGGAGGAGTATGATGTATGTTAAACAGGAATTGAAGCCAAATTTAAAAGATGGAATAGATGGGGGAGCAAACGATACGGCAGAAACATTGTGGGTGGAACTGTGTACAGGAAGCAAGAAGGTAGGTAAATTAATTTGTGGAGTATGTTATAAGCCGCCAAATGCCGAGGAAGAGGTGGAAATGAATCTCCATATGCAGTTGGCGAAGGCTGCTGGTATGGGGCATGTTCTGGTCATGGGGGATTTTAACTACCCTGACAAAGATTGGAGTAAGGGAACTGCCAGCACCTCAAAAGGTATAAAGTTCTTAAATTTCCTATATGAGCATTTTCTTTCACAGATGGTAGAAGTTCCTACTAGACAGAATGCGTTTGTTGGATCTGGTGAATATCTAATAACCCTGAGCTCATTTTGGAGATGAGGGTAATGGGAAGCTTAGGGAATAGTGACCATGATATAGTGTCATTTATATGGTTGCAAAAAACTAAAGTGCACTGGCTTAACAAAAACTCTTTAACTTTAGGAAAGCTAATTTTATGCTGTTAAAGGAATCGCTCCTGCTCATAGACTGGGGGGAACTGTTTCTAGGTAAAGATACTGAGCAGATGTGGACCACTTTTAAAGGGATATTAAACTATTACATTTCTAAATCGGTACCTTTAGGTAACAAATGTAAAAAAATTTGATCCAGTCCTGCATGGCTTAATGCTCAGGTAAAAAGGGAGATGGGAAAAAAGAAAAAGGCTTTTAAAATTTTGAAAACAGAAGGCACAGAACAGGCTTACAGGGAGTACAAAAGCTGTAATAAAGAGTGCAAGAAAGTAATTAAACTAGCTAAAATAGAAAATGAAATACGGATTGCCGAACAAAGCAAGTCCAACCCCAAAATGTTTTTTAAGTATATAAATGGTAAAAAGATAAGGACTGAGAATGTGGGACCATTAAATAATGGAGCTGAGGTGGTTGTAGAGGATGCTGAAAAGGCTAATCTGCTAAACCGTTTTTTTACATCAGTTTTTACTGTTGAGAATCCTTGTCCTTACAGTAGGGATTGTAGCAATATGCAGGGAAGAAATGAAGAGTTTTCACATTGGATAACGGAGGATATGGTACGGAAACAATTAGACAAAGTTAATATCAATAAAGCGCCAGGACCAGATGGATTGCATCCTAGGATTTTAAAAGAGCTTAGTTCAGTTCTATCTAGACCACTGTGTCTCATCTTTTCAGATTCGCTTTTGTCTGGGGATGTGCCGCTGGATTGGAAAAAAGCCAATGTAATACCAATATTCAAAAAAGGTAGTCGTTCACAGCCTGGTAACTATAGACCTGTAAGCCTAACATCAGTGGTAGGGAAGGTGATGGAAACTTTGTTAAGTGATCATATCCTTGACTTTGTCTCCAGAGATCACCTTATTAGTAGTAGTCAGCATGGATTTATGAGAAATAGATCATGCCAGACAAATTTAATTGGTTTTTATGAAGAAGTGAGTAAGAAGTTGGACTCAGGCACAGCAGTGGATGTGGTATATTTGGATTTTGCAAAAGCTTTTGATACTGTGCCACATAGGTGACTAATGTATAAACTGAGGACTGTTGGCCTTGAAGAAAACATTTGTTCATGGATAGAGAACTGGTTATTGGACCGCAAACAGAGAGTGGTGGTTAATGGAGCTACATCTATGTGGGCTAAAGTTCTAAGCGGAGTGCCTCAGGGTTCTGTACTGGGGCCGCTTCTGTTTAATCTGTTTATAAATGACTTAGAAGGGGGCATTGAGAGCAAGGTCTCTGTGTTTGCTGATAACACTAAATTATGCAGAGCTTTGGAAACTTCCAATGATGTGCAAGTGCTGCAAGCAGACCTAGATAGATTATCAAAATGGGCAGCAGAATGGCAGATGAGATTCAATGTAGATAAATGTAAGGTGATGCATTTGGGATTTAATAATCCCTGTGCCATCTACACCATAAATAACTCTGTGTTAAGTTCATCTGTAATGGAAAAAGATTTGGGGGTTCTGGTAGATAAAAGACTTAGCTTTAGCAAACAATGCCAGGTAGCAACAGCTAGAGCTAGCAAGATATTGTCTTGTATAAAAAGGGGAATAGATTCAAGAGAGAAAAATATTATTCTCCCTCTTTACAAGGCACTGGTAAGGCCTCATTTGGAATATGCGGTGCAGTTTTGGAATCCCATATACAAAAGGGACATCTTGGAAATTGAGGCAGTTCAGAGAAGGGCAACTAAATTAATAAGGGGAATGGAGGGGCTTGAATATGCAGGCAGATTAGACAAGTTAGGGCTGTTTACATTGGAGAAGCGGCGGTTGCGTGGGGACATGATAACCTTGTACAAATATATTAATGGCCCATACAATGAGCTCTCTGGTGCATTGTTCACTAATAGGTCATATCAGAGGACACGTGGACATCCTTTAAGGTTGGAAGAAAAGAAGTTTCATATTCAGGTTAGGAGAGGTTTCTTTACAGTGAGAACGGTGAAACTGTGGAACTGTCTTCCAGCAGATGTGGTAATGGCAAGTTCATTGAATAACTTTAAAAAAGGCCTGGATAAGTTTCTAAAACTAAAAAATATTGAGAATTACTGGTATTAATGCATATAGGTCTGGTTGATCCAGGGATACTTTCCGATTGCCGTTTGGAGTCAGGAAGGAATTTTTTTCCCCCTTTTTAGCTGGGTTTTTTTGCCTTCCTCTGGATCAACTGTTAGGTAGGGTTAAAAAAAAAAAAAAAAAAAAAGTGAATAGGTTGGACTTGATGGACGTATGTCTTTATTCAACCTTAATGTTACTATGTTACTATGTAGCAGGATCATGCAAAAAGAGAAAACAGAATCTAGGAAGAAGATGCCAGTGGAGAAGAAGATTAGGAGTTTAGTTGTGTCTCGATTTATTTGGACCGAAACGTTGATCAATAAAAGATATACTTGATCTAAGACTGGTGTGCAGTGGATCCATTGGAAGTGGAGAAGAAGATGGTGGAATCAGGAAGAAAGGTGATGGAGAAGGAGGTAACCCGATTAATATATGGGCAGCACGGTGGCTCAGGGGTTAGCACTGATGCCTTGCAGTGCTGAGGTCCTGAGTTCAATTCCACCCTTGGACACATCTGCAAGGAGTTTGTATGCTCTCCCAGTGCTTATGTGGGTTTCCTCTGGGCACTCCAGTTTCCCCCACAATCATAAAGACATACTAATAGGTTGTATGTGTACATAAAGTGATTAGATTGTAAGCTCTTTGGGGTAGGCCTGATGTGAATTGAGTAAATAATTGTAAAGCGCTGTGGAATATGTAGCGCTATATAAGAAATAAAATACATACATACATACATATAGTAAAGCAGTCACACCTGGCCCATCAAGGGTCATTCTTTATTATTGTCAGGAAAGTGTGCAGTGACTTGGCGAGAATGGGTTAACTATTGGTGTTAGTTCTTGCAAAGGACCAATAAAAATACCATTCCACCCTGGAACAGTCCTATTGTTTATATTACGATTAGTGAAGCATGGAACCAGATCTTCTTTTCCAGACAATGTGGGGCCGAACCGTGAATCTGGAATTCTCTTCAGCTAGGGGTCTGGTGGCTTCCTTAATAGGTCATTTTAAGGACAGTCATACATGGAAAATAAATGTATTTCGGTATTGGAATATGTAAGACAGAAACCATTATTATATTTGTGAAATGATACCCAACATGGAGACCTTATTCCCTTGCCAAGGTGAGTTACTAATATCTTGGGAAATATGTATTACACACAGGTCATGTTTGGTATTGGAGGAATTGATAATTAATGCAGGAGAGGAATATGTGGTCAATATCCCAATACAATGTACATATCTACATTTATATAGAATCTGCCTAACTGAAGGGGAATGAATGCTTTTGGCTAGTCGTAAATCTGGACATTCCTAGACACTCCCACCTCATGCATAGCCCAGGAGGGGGGTGGTTCAACAAGGGGCTTAAAAATCTTTGTAGCCCCTATAACTGTTCATACTGAGGGGACATGCTGAATGTGTATGGACATATTCCCTTTCCCGCCCCGGGACACAGGACTTTTCTAGTAAGTAGTAGGGTCTGTGAATATTTTTATCCTTTTTATTATATATAACTGCTGTACCTACTGTATGTCATTTTATTATAACACCATTTTCTTTTATTTTTTATTATATGCACTGTCCACCTTTTGGAATATTAAATCTAAAATGTAATAAGTTTTGTCTTTGATGCTCTAAAAGAACTCAGTTTGCCTCTGATTAGTTTATATGTGGTTGAATGGAATGTTTTGCAGTGTAAATGCTAATTAACTCTGTGACTGCTTGTGAAGGACTGATGCTAATTAACCATTTAGTTGCTGGAGTGAATGGTGTAGTGTTAACCATTTAGCTGCCAGGACAGGGGTGTGCATAGTCAGTGAGAGTCAAGAGGCCATAACTTAAAGTGGTGGCAGCTTGTACCGATTGATTGGTCAGATCACGTGCCCAGCGAACTGGCGTTCATGACAATAATTATTATTGTGGATTTATATAGTGCAGACATCTTCCATAATGCTTTACAACAATTACATATACATTCACATCAGGTCCTGCTCCGAAGAGCTTACAATCTAAATACATTTTGATTTGACACATACAACCTATCAGTATGTAACTTCTTGCAGATGTGTCCAAGGGTGGATTCAAATTCAGGACTAAAGTGCTGCAGGGCATCAGTGCTAACCACTAAGCCGCCGTGCTGCTCTTTAGGACCAAGGGTCCTAGTTTTAATCTGCAGGACCCCACAAAGTCTCTTGTAAGAGCTGGGGAGGGGCCTGGTAGAGCTGTGGGATCCCTATGCCCCAAAGGCCATTATAAGAACCACAAGAACTTTTATAAGAGATAGGGTCCAGGTTTCCAGCTACAAACTGTTTGTATAGGAATTGTTATTAGAATATTTGTATGTACTTCACTTAATGTAATACTTGCTCACAATGTTATAAGTTATAAAGTGCTGCAAAATCTCTGAAGGTTTATTATTGCTATTAGTGTGAATATTAAGCAGAAAAGTGTTCTGTGGTCCAGCGGCATTAAAACTAAATAATATAAAACTAAAGTGTAAATAAGCAATAACCTGCTATCACACACCATTCAATCAGCACCAAGATCTGTAAGTTTTAAATGATGTTGGGAGAAGGGGAGGAGAAGTTTGCCCCCAGCCCGGCTTTAAAAAAAAAAACAGCCTGGGAGGTGTGTAATATTATAACATTAACACTGTATAAGCTTTATTAAAGGATATCTGTATAAGCTGCTATAAATGTTTGCTACTAAAATAAACATGAATGCATTATTTCGCAATTGCTGCCCATTGACCTAGTATTTACATAGTTAACCAAAGTTTACTGATATCACTGAAAGAGAAGAATACATTTCCACCCCTAATACATCCATATAAGGGAAGATAGGCACACACAATCACATTTGAGTGTTTAGGATCAGGTGGCATTTCAAAGATACACAAATAAATGGATATTGACAAGGCAAATGTGCATATGTGGTAATAATGATAAGCTTCATTTTATTAGCTGCCCCTTAAGACACATGAGCTACAGATTAGATATGGACTAGAACTCGAACTATATCCCGGACCCGGATTTTCGATATTTTCGGACTTACGATAAATAGAGATGTCCGAACTTCGCAAAATCCGGTCCGCTCGAGGATCCTTGAATTTTCGAAAAAATTCGAAAATCCGCGAGCGGACCCATTAAAACCCATTAAAATGAGAAATTCAGAGAAAATACGAGAAATCCTCGTAATTTCGTAAATTTTCAAAAATACGTATTTTCATGCATTTTCAAAATTCCTGAAATCCTCGTAATTTTGAAAATTTTCGAAAATAAGTTTTTCAGTGCATTTTCGAAAATACGAGAAATCCTCGTAATTTCGAAAATTTTTGAAAACGCGGTTCGGAAAAGTTCGGAAGGCGGAAATCCGGAAAATCCGCGGTATCCGTCCTTCACGAATGAGGGAAATCCGCAGTGGATCTGGGTTCGGATCCGCGAACCGTGCCATTACTAGAGATAAATATGCGTACTGCAGTAAAAAAGTGAGAGTAAAAAGCCTATTAAACCTATATGCGAGCATCGAATCCCCGTGTAAAGGGTCCATTAAAACCTATACACGAGCATCAAATCCACAAGTAAAATCTCCATGGTATCTAGGCGCGAACGCGAGCATCGAATCTGCGAGTAAAGGGTCCATTAATACCTATACGCGAGCATCGAATCCGCGAGTAAAATGTCCATGGTATCTAGGCGCGAACATCGAATCTATGAGTAAAGTGTCCATTAAAGCCTATATGCGAGCATCGAATCCGCGAGTAAAATGTACATGGTACCTAGGCGTGAACGAGCTAGAAAATAGCGCGAGTGAGAGTAAAATTGATTTTTCGAATGTCCTGGATATTCGAACATTTTCCCGAGACCATTTCCCAGGTCCCACAGCCATTTACATTAAGTTACCATTGATATTTTAAAGGGTATGTCCACCCTAAAAAGAATTTTTTAATATAAGATTCCCCCTGCCAGCCCAGCCCCAACCGCTATATTTATATGTTTAGAAAGCTCCCCAAACTCTACTTACCTCCCCTCTTTCCTCCGCCACGCTCCCGGCCCTCTGCTTGCGGGAAAATGCAAGCAGAGGGGCGGGACCGGCAGTCGCGTCTGTGATTGACTGAATCACGGACGCGGCTGCCTGGAGCTCATTTCGGCGGAGGAAAGAGGAGAGGTAAGTAAAGTTTGGGGAGCTTTCTAAACATATAATATAGCGGTTGGGGCTGGGGGGACAGGGGGAATGTTAGATAAAAAGATTTTTACTCTAGGGGGAGGGAATCCTGAGAGGGAGGGAGAGGGAGGGGGAGGGAGGGGGAGAAGGGCTGCAGTACGCATGCCAAACTTCTCCCGGAGGCCAGGTAGGAGGCAGAGTCCTATATGGGACTCTGCTATCCTCCTGGTGGGCAGTTTTTGGGACTTTGGGGGGGGGACAACAGGAGAACCATATGGAGCTGGGATGTGAGGTAAGGATTACACTACATTACATGATGGGGCCAGTAGTTGGGGGGATTATAGTTTTGGGGGTGGACATGCCCTTTAATTGTATTTCATTAGAACTTTTCGAACCATTTGACTCCCATTGACTTTAATGGGTCCGTTTTCGAACTTTCGAACTTTCCATACTACTACAGATGTGTACTACGGATGGTTCACAGGGCTTCACAGGCAACCCTGTGCCTGTGAATCTAGCACCAATCCTGGTTCCCGAAAATTTTAGTTTGCCTGGCAGGATTGATAACTTTGTAATAGGTTTGTAAACCTGCCCAAGATCCCAACTTGGGGAAGTTTTCTATCCCTACTACACCATTTTCCATTGGACTCTTTACTCTTTAACATTTTGTAAAACATTAATTTGACAAGTAGATAAAATGCTTTATATTTGCTGTGATTATATATTATTGGATATATGCTATTTATATATATTATGAGGCATGATAAGTACTTTTCAAATTTATATAAGCTCAGTAGTCATGACATTCCTCAATGTGTTTTGATGGCCTAATTTCACAGTAGATAATGATGGAATCCGTTAGATCATACGCATCCACATTCACCTTCGGATTGAGTCAAAATGACCAAACAAAAACTTTTCAGATGGAAATCTGGACCATGATTAGGACCCCTTATTTAGTAAGAATACACAGACAGATATAAGGGGAAACTAGGAACTAAAGTGAGGGAAACATTTCTGATAATATAGTAGGAATGGAAAGGTGACCTGCTGGGATTTCAGACATGAACAATTTTCATCAAACGATTTTTCTGCAAAACCAGTCAGTCTGAATGATTGGACATATGTGAAAATCACTTCCAATAGTGTAGTCTTCAATAGGCATGTACTACTTCAATTCAAATTGACACACTACAAACTATTCTCTTCAAACCTGCCAGGCCTTAGGTTACCACTTTTGCTATGTCTATTAGAGCTGGAATAGACCTTTGAAGCATTGTTCCCCTTCTCATGCTGGTGCATATCCTGCCTCGAGAACATAGCTGCTAAACAACCAATTGGAAAACATGCTTTGTGGTGAGTTTTTAAATGAATTCATTGGATAGGGTATGAAATGGATCTTTTAACTTCCAGAAAATTAATTTTATTTTCTTTAAAAATAATCACTTATGAGTACATGGATTAATTAACCAGTTACACAAATTCAAATATTTTTTGTTAAATTGTATTTAAATTATTACTTACAAAGATTGAGAATGTCACAAGTTCGTCTGTTGGGCGCATCATGTGATCGAGGGTGAACACTCTAATGTTAACTGTAGGAAAGAAGATTTACATGTATCTGTATGTATTAATGTGCAGATATGAATGTAAGCATGTATCCCTAGATAAAGATTTTTTGGTAGAGAATAGGAGTAAAGGTCCATACACACGTCCTATAGGATAAAGATGCATGACCCCTGAGCGCAATGGCGGATTGACAAATGGCGTCCGAGTTCCTTGTGTGGACGAGGCTTAAGACCGATAGTTAATAATAGATACTAATAGTTTGACTAAGACAATAATTGCACAAAAAACCTGCAAGGATTAGTTTTTCATATGAAGCTTTTTTTTTATCAGTTATGAAATCTGAATCTGGGTAATGTCTCATGTTCCCTAGAAATAAAGGTATTTTCTGTGCAAGGAATGGGAAGAAGATTCCCTGTACAAGGCACAGAGTAAGGTGGTACAAATAACGTAAATAGTCAAGGCTGTACACCCAAGCGATTGTTGGTTAGATGGTACATGCCCTTTAATGTCACCTTTAGTGAACAGTAGATAAGTTATTCTCTGTAGGATAACAGCAGACCTTGCTGGTTAGAATATAAAATCCTTCATACAGCTTGGTTTAGAATTTTATTTTACATAATGTTCTTTTAATTAAGAAAACAACACGTGATGAATCCCAAAGTAAACAACATGGTTTAGTAAAGAAGGTGAAAATTATGATTTACTCACCTGCTTCCTTTGGTGTGTAGATACTCTTGTCTGTCTGTATAAAGAGGTATCCCCTTTGATAGGCCACAGGAATGGACACCACCTTGGGCTTAGATCCAAACACATCACTTTTAACCACCAGTTGGACATATCTGTCCCTTTTTTCCTTTTTCAGATCGCAGGTCATTACTTGCTGTGGGGAAAGCTGATGGAAACAAATTAAAATGAAAAGCCCCTATAATGAGAAACTATAATTTACTGTATATACTCGAGTATAAACTGACCTAAGTATAAAGCAATGTACCTATTTTTACCTGAAAAACTAGTAAGCGTGACTGACTGAGTATAAACCGAGGGTAAAAAATCTAAACCTGATTTGAGGCTTTAGTTGCCCTTTAAATGCACACATTGCAGAGTAGTCTCAATTTGCAAATAAGAAATGGATCTTGAGCCTTAAAGGAGAATTATACTCTTGCAGTATCTGACTTCTTTCTGGCTCCTCCCACAGTCTTTGTCACTGACAATTCTCCCATCTCTGACATAGAACATATCTTAATGAAGGAGAAGGAGGAGTTTGAAAACTGTCAGTTACTGTTAGAAAGCAGTCAGTTAATGCATGAGTGTAATTGTCCTTTAACCCCCTTACTACCCTAATCCCTTGATAACACACTGTATGGATATCATTCATGGTGAACCCAGAACTATTTTCTTTTAAAACTTGTAGAGCTGATTGCTGGAGCACACAGATGTGAATCCTTATTTATCCTGGTAATTGCATTGTTTTAATTTAACTTACAATGGAAGTTTGCAGTCTTGTTTCCAGATCTTCATTAGCTGATTTTACAGTCTGAAAACCTTGGTTTATACTCAAGTATATATGTTACTTCTCTGTTAGGTCAAAATGATCTCTTTTCATTCCCCTTGCTGTCTCTTATTTCCAGATTTCATCTCAGCCTTGTTTTAATAAATCCACTCTATTTTTATAACTGAAACAACCTTATATTTGACTGTGGTTGTGTAGTGTGGCTAAATGAGATTCTTTAATGTGCAGTTCGGTTCAGCCTGGTTTGATAATTACTTTTATTGATCTAGTGAATTTAAATTCATTTTAATTGGGTTTTAATGATCTCCACTTTTCCTTATTTTCTTAAATCTTTTATCATCCTTCCTGAAGTTGTGCAGATAGCGAGCTATATGATGGAATGAAGAAGAAGCTTTTATTTTCTCCGAATGTAAACTAATATAGTTAAATACTTGTGCACATTAAATTCAACCTTTCCCTCCAGTGGAGCAACTGCAGTGGGGCCAGGGAGCCAAAGGGGCCCCATCTTCTTATTTTTTTTTATGACAGATATAGTCTCCTTCCAGAAAACTACTGTGGATGAAGCATGGATAGGGGCCCCATCATAGCTTTGCTGGGGGCCCCAGTGATTCCTCGTTACACCACTGTTTCCTTCATGTCATTTCTAAAAACCGTAGCTAAAAAGCAATCGAAGAAAAGCCCGAAAAACTGTATTGTGTTTGTGGTTTTGCCTACCATCTCATTCCAGCGTTTTCACCCGGTCACCATTGCTCTGTCCAAATGGGTTCTTCCATACAGCATTAGCAGTCTTCGCCGGCAATTTCTGGGGTCCAAGATCACCGGCGCCGCATTGTGATCTCCAGTCCTCTTTGGCTTTCATTGTCGATCTCCGGAGCTCAAGATCGGCTGCGATGTTCAGCTAGTTGAAGCTTTCTTTGTTTTTTGTGGGTGCATGCACCTGGTTCTTCTTATCCTCTTCAGAAGCGTGTTCTGTCTGGCTAATCATATTAGCCAGTCAGATTCAAATCGACCTCGTTATCCTATAAGCTCTTCTTCCCTGTGCTCTTATTGGTTACTTCCCTTAATATTCTCCTCTGACCCTTCCCTTCCTTCACATTATAGCGTTCTAGTTTCTATTCTGCTTGTGAAGTGATATTCTGATTGTTCTCCTGTTACAGATCTTAGCTTGGTTTGCTGTAGAGATGTTCGAAACTGTTGAGTTTCGTTCCATTTTCGAATTTTCAAAATTTTCTGAAATTTCGAAAATTTGAGTTTCGATTTTTGAAAATTGTCTACTTTCGATTTTTGAAAACCATCTACTTTTGATTATCGAAAACTGTCTACTTTCGATTTTTCGAAAAATCGTCTACTTTCGATTTTCGTAAATCGTCTATTTTTGATTTTTGCTAAAAATCGAAAATTCAAAAAATCTGCGTTCTGTGAAATTCTGGAGTTTCGAAAGTTTCGTCAGGGCTTCGAAACCCTCAGGTTCGATTCGAAACTGGGTTCATTTAGAAACCACATTACATCTCTAGTCTGCTGACCTTGATTCTATGCTGCCTGTCTTGACTTTAGCCTGTTTCTGAATTTGTCTCTCTCTCTACCCTCTGTACTGTGCTTGGCTGTTTGTCTCCTGTGTATGACCTTTTGGCTCTGCTCCTGACTATGCTCTTGCTTGCTCCTTATCTGTACCTTGTTATTCATACACTAGTTGTCCTCTTTCCTGTTGGTCCCATACCATAACATACAGGCATATTTCGTCTGGACTTCTTGAGTATTCAGAGTACTCAGCCCCATTTCCTTGCATTCGAAGTCCAGGGGGCAACCAATCCTAGCTTCAAATCTTTATTGTGGGGAATTGAGCCATTTTGCGCATTCCTGTCCACGAAAGGCTCCTGGTAACCCTAATTCCCTTGGTGAGTTGGATCTCATCAGGGTACACAGGTAACACACCAATATTCTGATAGATTTCTCATACCTAGTTATTTTTATTTTTTGAGTAATGAAAGGGAAACTCAGGCTTTCCGCGATAGTGGTGCTGTAGGAAATTTCATAAATATCGATTTTGCCCATTCTCTAGGTATCCCTACTATTAATTTGGCTGAGTCAGTCTATGTACGTGCTATTGGCGACTCTGTGCTTCATAAGGGGAAACATTTAACCATAACACCAGAGGTTGTTGTAAAGGTGGGGGTATTTCATGCAGAATCATGGGTTACGGTTACCGTGGCTGAGAAAACATAATCCAGTATAAATTGGACCACAGGCCAACTGGAAAGATGGGGTCCCAAATGTTTTGACTCTTGTTTATCCTTACACCTTGCCCCTATGGTCTTCCAAGACTTTATGTATGATGTGTTAAGAGAATACCTTGATATACAGTAAGTTCATAGTGGTGAATCTTGATGTTAAATTTATTCTTTTTCTTTATAGGATCACCGTGTTCATGTTAAGTTGAACTCAGAAAACTCAGAGATAACCATTTATACGTTTAACTGGTACCTTTCCTGGGTTTTATTAATTCCAATTCGCAGCTTATGATGGATCTAACCAAGGTATCTTATTGATTGAAAACCCCCTATGAGTCTTAAAATTCTTCAAAGGTTTAAGGGTTTTGACAACTTTTATAGATGATTTGTCAGAAACTTCTCCTCCTTGGTTTCTCTATCAACTAATTTAACTAAAAAAGGGCTAAGGGTTTTCAGAAATTTGCTCAGACCCCTATTTTGATCCATACCAATGTTGTGCTTCCTTTCACTAAAGAGGTAGGTGCAGAATTATCTCAGTACTCTGGGTCCCCTAAACGTCTCTATCCAAGTGTCTTCTTTTTCTAAAAATTTAGCTTTGCAGAGCACATTTATGACATTATTTCCCAGCATTCCATTATTGCACAGTGTGGTCACTTACCATTTTGTTCTTTATATGCTCAGTCCTGAAATACTGCAGGGGTTACATTTACTTTAATGCAGTGGTATAACTACTGCCCTCACCACCGTGGGGAGGCCTGGGTGGTAGTTGGGCCCGGCACAAGCCCAAAATGCCCCTTGCCATTTTAAACAGCTGATCGCACCTATGTTTCGTTCATATGCGCAATCAGCTGTTCAAAACAGCTGATCGTGGGAGGCATCTTGGAGGGAGGAGGGGGTCAGGTGCCCAGCCTCCATTCTCGTGGTGGGGCCCAGGCCGCTTCAATGCCATTTACATTAGAGGGATTTTACAATTTATTGGTCTTTTTAGAGGGGATATTTTAAAGAGGAACTGTGGTCCAAAAATGAATTTAGTTAAATTGATAGGAATTGCTCTCCTGAGAGTTTTTGCAATTTATTTCCATTGTTTATTTTACATAGTTTTGAAGATATTTACATTTTTTGTGTGTGATATGGCAGCAGCATCACCAGGTCCCCTGCACTTCCTGCTCTGAAACCTGTCAGTCAATCTGCCCTGTGTCTTCTCCCCTATGCAGCCCCCCTGGTCCCTCCCACTCATGGACCCCATGGTCCCTCCAGTTGCAGGCCCCCCTTGGCCCATTCCCTTACAGCCCCATGTGTCTGTTTTCACACTGTGAAAGAGAAGGGCTGTAGATTCCCTTACCTTCTCTGCAGCTGTAGGTCCTTCACACAGCAGAGAGGAAGAGGGACTTCCTGTCTCCCTCACACACTGAGGGAGTCTGAGGCTGTGCTCGCCGGCGGCACTGTGCAGGAGACGCCTCAGGAATGTGACATGTCAGCCTCCCACCCATTAACTCTCTGGTCAGTCATTTCTGTGTATCTTGGGCTGTGGAGCACGTAGAGAGGTTGTTGATGGCTCGTTTTAAAGGTAGGAAACTGGCCTTTAATTTAAACTCAACTTGTTTGGAGACCACAGTTCCCCTTTAAGATTCTGGAGTGTAAAAATTTGGGTTTAGTTCCCCTTGAAATTTAGCTGTGTATTCTGAGTTCCCTAAGCTTACTCATGAATTTCTAATGCAGGGTATTTTCAGATACCCTTTCACAACCGAAACGATTATTTCACTCCCTTCTACCACCTGTTTTCTCACTTTACCTGTATGACTAATACATTTTATCATTACCTTTAAGTCTGTTAAAATCATATAGTCATTTTCTTTGTTCAGGAACAGGCTCTTTTTTTCGGAGCAGTCAGTCATTGACAATTGGTTCCGTAGGGACAGGTCCACCTTGATATTACCTGCAGGGGGTGAGGAGCCTGGCCATTCAAATTGTATCCCAATCACTTCCTTTACTCCAACATGCAGAATACGTGGAGCAACAACCAGAAAACTAAGGTTAAAAAAGGGAGTCAGCAGCAGGCATAAACTAGAAGGAAAAACCTAAAAACTGACCTGAGATAGTAAATAAAAGAGGGAAACATTAAAGGTATAAAGAAATCAGAAATGTTAAGATACAAACCTATAGGAGGAAGAGAGTAAATAAGGAAAAGGCATACAATTACATTTCACCTAAATGGTTTAACTGGCGAGGCTCAGGAAAGAGAAATAAAGTAAAGTAAATTAGAAGCCAAAATAATAAGAGAAAGAAGAGCATTGTTTCTAAAGGAATGAGTTAAATTGAAAGAAATCCCAATCACTTACTTGGGGTCTTGCGCTTTAGTTGTGGTAAGTACAGATGCCCAGAGCAGGACACATAGGAGGGATGGCAGATCCA
Organism: Hymenochirus boettgeri; assembly: GCA_019447015.1. NCBI lineage: Eukaryota > Metazoa > Chordata > Amphibia > Anura > Pipidae > Hymenochirus > Hymenochirus boettgeri. The sequence continues at coordinate 210,409,785 of CM033476.1, read as the reverse complement.
TCTGTACAGAGCCAGTTAATGAGCGGTACTGAACGGCAGAGACCAGAGGAGCACAAATAAAGTAGGGTGGGTAGAGGAGATAAGAGAGACAGAAACTGAAAGGGAGATAATGGGATATATGGGGGGAAAGTAGGGCATGATTGGGAAGTTAAACGCTTCTTTGGGAATTGCTAAATTATTTAGATGTTGTCTGCACACAGTGTATTTCCTCACTGGAACATGAACTCTAATCAATGATTCTTGTTTACACAGGGTTAATATATTTAGAAAATAAACAGTAGACAGGGCTACAGGTGCCTTACTGTGTGGTTTTACTTTTACATCTGATCCTCTATTTTATCATGTGCCAGTTCTGGGAATTGAAGTTTGGGCTCTATGGGATTCTCTCTGATTATTCCCCTACCTTCAGTGTTTCCTTCCAATGCAACATCCATAATCCATATTTGCCTTTCACTGTGGAGTTGGCAAGTCAGACATTTATTGGAAAAAGAATGCATAATCGCAATGTCGTACGGTATTGAGCCCTATCGGAGCGCATACATTACGCACCAAAAATTGTGATCCCATGTGCTAAATTATGGTAGCAATAGATGCAACAACGCAATCGTAGGATCCGTGAATGGGACAAATGTATTCAGACTAACATCCTTGCACTTTTCGATGAACCAAAGGTGTCAGAACGGCATAAAACAGCAGAGGGGAGAGGGGATTCTAAACCCCCCTCCTAAAATCACCCATACTAATGGTTCCTTGTACTTTAAAGGGTATCTCCACCTATAAAGTTTTTCTGTAGTGTAGGGGACCCTAGCCCACCCCCAACCGCCATGTTTCTATGCTAAAAAAAATAATCGTGAATGTACTTACAGAGCTTTGTTCCCCCGGCGTTCTGACTTGAGAGGCAGCCAATCACAGATGTGGCATTGCAGAACGCCAGGGGGACGAATCAATATAAGTACATTCCTGATGATTTTTTTTAGCAAACAATGCAGCAATTTGGGATGGGCTAGGGTCCCCTACATTATGGAAAAAGGGTTTTAAGGTAGGGCACAAAGTAGTAAAGAGGAATCCAGGGGGAAGGAGGGAGGGCTCCACTGCGCATGCCAGAAACCTCTCAGAGGACAGGGAAGTGGCAGAAACCTTTTTACACACAGACAGGCTCCTGCTATTCACTTTCTGGAACTTTGGCTAGACACTGCAGGGCAACCATAAGGAGCAGAGGAGTATGGTAAGGATTTTTAACACTACACAGTGGGACCAGTAATGGGGAAAGTTTTAGTTTTGGGGGTGGACATGCCCTTTAATATAGAGAGATAATCGTGACCATATTGTGTTTGCAATCTGTTGTGTATCTCCGCCAAAACGCGGCAATGGGCTTTAGTTTTGCTGTCAGTGGCGTAACAGGTCCCGGAACAAGAAGGGGGGGGAGAGGACTCAGAGGGCCAGTGATCTGCTTTATTTTAAAGTTCTGCTTGTATCTTTACTGCATTTGCACAATAAACTGTTTAAAAAGAGCTGTTTATGGTGTGCTGGGGGGAGGGTTTTATCAGGGGCCTGGCCACTACTCAAGAGAGGTGGGAGGGCTGGCCCCTGCAGTTTGGCGGTTGTTTGTTGTAATGACAGCAGCAGTCAACAAAAACAAAGCAATGTTTGAATTTAGGCAATCCCTAATATAGATTAATACAAATTGGTGATATGCAAAGATAAGAAAGGCTACACACAGACAATGTATGTACAATGTTACATGTACAATGTTACTTTAAAATCTCCATATATCTAATCCTTCACCCCCTCTCACACACACTCTATTTATTGGAAAATGTCATGTGACTTTTCAGAAACTTACGAAACAATCACTTCTCTGCCAGATATAGAGACCTTGTGGTTATTTTAGATAAACCTTCAAACTGGTTTATTGGCAGTTTTTTTCTAGGAGCCCCCCACCACAACCCACGCATTTACATCATATGAATGCAAATAGGGTAAAAGTGCTTATGACATATACTAAATCTTACACTGTAGTGCTAAGCTTAGATTTTATGATGGGTTTTTACCTGGATAGAGGGAGAGGAATAGAGGAATATTTTGGCCCAATCAGCAGTCAATTGGGCTGAAATATCAAACCATGTGTCCACTGCCTTAGTTGGGAGTTTGTAGAAAAGATTGCTTTTTAGAGGGGCCAGTTTCCTGCCTTTAAAACGAGCCATCAACCACCTCTCTACGTGCTCCACAGCCCAAGATATAAAGAAATGACTGACCAGAAAGTTAATGGGTGGGAGGCTGACATTTGACATTCCTAAGGCATCTCCTGCAAAGTGCCACCGGCGAGCACAGCCTCAGACTCTTCAGTGTGTGAGGGTAGACAGGAAGTCCCTCTCCTCTCTGCTGTGTGAAGTCCTCTGTTCTCACTCTGCCTGAAAAGGCTGTTTCCACAGAGTTTTCTGTGGGGGGGGGGGGTCTGAGTGGCCCACGGCACCCATGGGTGGGCGGGGCTTGTGCACCCATGAGTGGGTGGGGCTTGTACACCTGCGAGTGGGTAGGGCTGCGGCACCCACGAGTGGGTGCGGGGCTTGTGCACCCGCGAGTGGCCATGGCCACAGCACCTGTGGGTGGGCAGGGCCACATGGGGCTGTAAGATAATGGGCAAAGGGGGGCCTGCAACTGGAGGGACCATGGGGTCCATGAGTGGGAGGGACCAGGGGGGCTGCAAAGGGGAGGAGGAGACACAGGGCAGATTGACTGGCATGGTTTCAGAGCAGGAAGCAGGCTCTGAAACCTTATAAATTATAGATTTCAAACTATTACTGTTTAGGGTTTTAGGGTTTTGGGGGGTGATTTACAGTACCTGTATGTCAGGGCTGGACTTGCCCTTTAATGTTTCTGTCTGCCTCCAACTCTCACTCAAAGCTAGAATGTCAGAAATCACTCCTCCACCCACCCTTGTTCAGTTTGATTATGTAGGCTGTATCCAAGCAACAGAATACTTCAAGTTTGTTTAACTGGCAGAGGAGGAGGAGAGAGGGTATAACTGACATTCCCACCAGTCAATGAAAAGTGATATGTTAACCATGGCCCTGGGCTGTCTAGGAGGCGGGCTTTTAGCACTCATCTTTGCTGTTTGATATCTAAGGGATAGCAGCACGGTTGTTAATGTAAGTAATTTCTGCTGCTGGAAGTGTAGGCATGTAATGATGGTGATGTTATTTTTTTTATATTGTTGTCCTTTAAATATCTGGCTAGCGATACTGATCTAATCCCAATAAAATTGGGATTAATGGCAGAAGGGCCGGATGATGCTGTTAGTGTGCCAGGGGGGTTGTTGCTGGTGGTGTGCCAAGAAGGGGTTGTTGCTGGTGGTGTGCCAAAGTGGGGTTGTTTCTGGTGGTGTGTCAAGAGGTTGGGGTGTTGCTGGTGGTGTACCAAGGGGAGGTAGTTGCTAGTGGTGTCCCAAGGTGGTGAGGGAAGAATGAGCCAATACTATGGATGCTGGACCAAAACATTAAGATATTTACAGTACCGTATATTGTCAATCCTCCAGTGCCTTCAGGCCCAGATTTACCAGAATGTTGGTTCATCAATAAGAGTTACGCCACACCAAAATGGTTTAACACACAATCCAATTGCGATATCAATCTGATTACGATATCAATCCGATTGTGTGTAAAAAAGCACACACTGGTGTTGGCCAATTGTTGTGGCCACATTAGGTCTGCTGTGATTCATCATTTGGAGCGAATGCGATCCACATTTTTTCTGCAATCGCATTGCATGGCAATGCACACTCCCGCACCGGAACCGTTTCGGCCTAAATAGTAGATGAGCCAAGCAAAGGGTGGGTATATATAGGGCTGGGTAATGAGAGTCTTTTAACCCTGTGGAGAACTAAAAAAATTAAATAGAGAACACAGTGATGGCAAGGTACAGAGATCACAGTCCACAGTGTAAATCAATCATTAGGTAAATATTTCATAACTCTCCTTCATTTGGGTCTACAAAGATCAGGATACTTTTTCTTACTTTTTAAATGCACTATACCCTAAAAATAACCCCACACAAATCGATTATTCTGTAAGAGGCAGGAGCAAGAATTTGGTGTTTAGTTGTATATACAGTATGTATGTATATGTTGACTTGTGCGACCGGGGGGGGGCGCAACACTGTACAATATCAGAATATAAAATGGGGGGGACGATAAATAAATACATAAAAAATATGTGCATCATGAAATATTAAAAAAGCATGAGGAAAGAAGTCCCTGCCCCACAGAGCTTACAATCTTATTAGGTCGGTAACATACAGACACTTTGAAAGGGGAAGATGTGCCATAGTAATAACTGGGGCAGTGTCAACAGTCCTATGCTGTGCTGTGTGTTTAGAGAGATAAGATGAGACGTTAGATTTAAACTTGTTTATTGAGATTTCTTGACGAAGTGAGAAAGGGTAATAGAATTCCAGAGGATGGGAGCCACAAGAGAAAACGGCGAGAGGAACAGTGTGAGTGGGGGTTCTGTATAAGAGATGATTCCGTGATGAGCAGAGGGTACGGGTAGGGACATATGGGGACACAAGAGAAAAAATATGTGAAAGAGCAACAGAGCAAAGGGATTTATATGTTAAGAGATGGATTTTGTAGAAAATGCATTGTTAAATGGGGAGCCATGTAGATGTGCGGCACAGAGGAGATTTAATTTTCTGATTGTTAGAGAGCAAGACAATGCTTGTGGCAGAGTATTGACTGAAGGGGAGAAAGATGGGAAGCAAGATGACTAGAAATCAGAAGGTTACAATAGTCCAGGCGTGAAAGGATGAGAGAATAATATATATATAATATAAGCATAGCAGTAGTCGGAAGAGAGGAATCTACGGATTTTTGCAATATTACGGAGAAAAAAGTGAAGGGTTTTAGCAACGTTGTAGAAAAGGAGAGAGAGGAATCAATAATAATCCCTAAGCAACGTGCCAACTGAATAGAGTAAATGGGGGTGTTGTCCACAGAAATAGAAAAAGGTATGAGAATAGAAAAGTGACCTTTAGCTTTGACAGCCTGAAGTTCATTCACTTTACACAGAGCCATCTCCGTGGAGTGCGCAGGACAAAACCCTGACTGCAAAGGGGTCCAGTTAGTTATGAGAATGAAGATAATTAGTGATACGGGAGAAGACAAGAAGTTCCAGTAGGTTAGAAGCTATCTGTAGAAGAGAGACCAGGCGGTAGTTAGCAAGACAATAGGGGTCAAGGGAGGCTTTCTTGATTATGGATTTCACATAGGTGTGTTTAAAGGAGGAATGCAAAATACCAGATGACAAGGAGACATTGAATAGGTGGGTTAGTATAGGGGAGACTGACAACTTACAATGCTTCAGCAGGAAAGAGGGTATGGGATCGAGGGGACATGTAGTGAGCGGACAGGACCGAAGCACGTGAGAGACCTCTGACTGATTCACAGGAATAAAAGATTCACTAGCAGCAGAAGGGGGTGTGGGTAAAAAAATCTGAGAGGTATGCTGAGGACTAGAGTTTGATTTGTTATAATTTATAATTTATGTCCTATAGTATTTTTGTTTTGCTATTGAAAGTGCGGTGTTGAGGCATTATAACATAAACTAATAAAGTCAGCCTGCATACGAGACTTTCTCCACATTTGCTCAGCAGCACGTGTGCACCTACATATAAAACAGATTGTCAGACTGAGCCAGGGGAGATGATTTGAGAGACGGTGGTTGCAGGGTTGCAAGAGGGCAAGGGAATCAATAGCATTACTCAGGACAGAGTTATAGCAGTTAAGAAGCAAGTCAGGGTCAGAGTTGGACATATGGGTAGAGACTAGAGAAGCCAGTAACGGAGATCTATTGCTCGGGTAATAATAAACTCTTTATTGTCATTGTGTGCCGAACACAACGAAATCATACACAATGCACAGTATACATAGAAGAACAATACACACATCAAGAACGATCTACAGAGCAGAAACCTTCAATAGCATCCAGTATAAAATAATCTTATAGCCGTGGAGAAAAAACTATTTTTTAACCTAGTTGTCAGTGTGAGAATAGAAATCATCCTTCTTTCTGATGGTAAAAGAATAAAAAGAGAATGGCTTGGATGAGTGTCATCTACTAATATCTTCAAGTTTCCTATCACAATGTTTGTTATAAATCTCTTCTAATGTTGGCATTTCACAGCCTATAATACCTATTTCCTCTCTACCACAGTACAGTTATTGTACCATGCTAACAAACTGTAAGTCATGATACTCCCCATCACACATCTGTAAAAATTCACCACGAAAGATTGTGGGAGATCAAGTCTACCTTCTTCACTATACATAAAATATTTTCCTCCCATAAAATCTTTTCAGTTAAAACAACCCATAAAAATGTAAACTAGAAACCTTCTCTACCTGCTCCAGATTTATTAATAATGGACATTGAGAGGTTCTTCTTCTCACATCTAAAGATATATGACCATTTCTTTTGTTTTACCAATATTTAAAACTAAATTATTCTGATCCCTCTACCTAACCAAACTCTCCACTTACACCCGATAAGCCCTCTCATAATTATTTTCAATTAGTCTGATAATATTAGTGTCATCTGCAAATTTGATGACTCTATTTGAGACATACTGTACCAGTAGTTTACAATTACAGGCTTAAAACACAACTTTGTGGGACCCCCGTGCTCATATAGTTCCCCGTTCTAACAAACTGAGGACGGTCCACCAAAAAGTCCAATACCCATTTACATATAGAAGGTCGAAAACCCAGCCCATATAGCTTGTTTATCAACTTGTTTAGAACGATGTTATTGAACGCCGAACTATAGTCGATAAACAGCATTTTCCAGATGTGTCAGAGCCAAAACTGAACAAATTGTACACTCCGTCAACCTATTTGAACAATAGGCAGATTGCCCATCATCCAAATTCTTAGGTATCCACCCTTGAATATATTTCATGATCACCCGTTCAAAGCACTTTGCTATCACAGGAGTAAGGGCAACCGGGCGATAATTGTTCAAGCTGAAAACATTTGTCTTTTTAGGTATTGGCACAATGGATGTATATTTGGATGTGGATGGGTATTACAGACATACACACAAGATGGAGGGTCAAGAGAAACAGGAGAGTGTTGGCCAAGAAGAGTAATACGATAGAGACCTGAAAGCGGGTAGGGGTTAATTTCAAAAGATGAGACAGAGAGAATTTTAGTGAAGTCAAGATCCAAGAAGTGGCCATCCTTATGCGTACCGGTATTCGTACATTGGTGAAGATTAAGGAAGTGGGAGGGTCAGGAGAGAGCAGAGTTGTCATTGTGACAGTAAGTCACCTAGACTTAGAACAGGACCATCAGTAGAGAGGAAGAAGGTAAGCCAGGTCTCAAAGTCTGAGAGGAATGTAGCTGGGGGAGTCATGAATGGGGATCTGTATACCACAGCTAAGGGTAGCGACAGAGGGTATGGAATTTGAACAGTGTGAACCTCACAGGATGTAATCAAGAAGTCCGGTGGAGGGATAATGACATTAAAACGACAGGCAGTGGAAAGAAACATTTCTGCCACAACCAGAGGAGCGAGGTGTATGGGAGAGGTTAAGACCTCCTGTAGAAATGGTGACCTCAATAGCAGAGTTGTATTGGGAGAGCCAGGTTTCAGTAAGGGCAAAATGGGAATTAGAACAGAAATAGAACAGTTGTCGATAGAATAGGCAATGGGGTGTTTTTAATGCATACACAGTTCTACTCCCTGGGTTTGTGTGTGCAGTGGCGAAAAAAATGGTAGAAGTGCAAATCTTACTTGACTTCTCTTATGCAAACAAATCTTTACACAAATGTTGAAATCAAGTTTCAGTATTAATGACCACAGTGATCTTCCTGCCTAAATACTTTGGGCCTCATTTACCAAGAGTCACAATAGCTCCTCTTGGATATATTTAAAAGGTATGTATACTAAATTAAAGCACCTTGCCTCATATTAATATATAATTAAATACATGTAAGTAGCCATTACTCTGAGGCATGTGTGTTTTATCAGGCTCAGTACCCCTCCCCACTCTCATAAATGACTACTTCCATCTGACATGACTTTCTTTGTAATGAGCATGCTCAGTAATCACCAGATTACCCACCCAGGGGACGGCCATCTCCAATACAAGGGAGGGAGAACTGGGGGCTAGGAAGGATAGGCCGGTGGTAGTGGTAGGGGACTCCATTATTAGAAGGGTAGATAGGGTAATCTGTCGCCAGACCCTGCATGCTGAACATGTGTGTGTCTGCCTGGTGCTAGGGTTCGACATGTGGTGGATCGTGTAGACAGATTATTGGGTGGGGCTGGGAGTAACCGCGGGGTCTTGGTTCACATTGGTGCCAATGACAAAGTTAGAGGTGGAAGTGAGGTCCTAAAAATGATTTCCGAGAATTAGGGGCCAAGTTAAAGCAAGGACCTCCAGGGTATGATTCAGAAATACTACCGCAGATACGTGCTACGCTGGGAGACAATGGGAGCTCAGGAGTATAAATGCGTGGCTAAGAGGGTGGTGTAAGATATGGGGGTTTTTTTTTTTAGAGAACTGGGCTGATTTTTTTTGTGCCTACAGGCTCTTTAGTAGAGACGGATTGCACCTCAATGGTGATGTTGCAGCGGTTTTGGGGGAGAAGATGGCTAGGGGTTTGGAGGAGATTTTAAACTAGGAGTGGGGGGGAGGGAACGTTGAACTACACAGTGGTAGATAGAGAAGTTAGGGATCAGGGGGCATTAACACAACAAGGGAGGAGAAGGGGGAGGGGGGAGCATAGAGTAACGACCATGTATGGAAGTAATCAATTGATAATCTAATGTAGGTTTTACAAATGCAAGATGCTGGCTGGAAAAAACCGCGAACTTGAAATAATAGCTTTAAAGGAAAGGTATGATGTAATTGGTATAGCAGAATCGTGGCTTAATGATTCACACAACTGGACAGTAAATATTGAAGGATACTCCTTATTTAGACATGACAGAGTTAATAAGAAGGAGGAGGAGTATGTATGTTGTTAAAACAGAATTGAAGCCAAATTTAAAAGATGGAATAGATGGGGGAGTAAACGATACGGCAGAAACATTATGGGTGGAACTGTGTACAGGAAGCAAGAAGGTAGGTAAATTATTGTTGGAGTTGTTTATAAGCCGCCAATGCCGGGGAGGGAGGGGGAAATGAATCTCCATATGCAGTTGGCGAAGGCTGCTGGTATGGGGCATGTTCTGGTCATGGGGGATTTTAACTACCCTGAACTAGATTGGAGTAAGGGAACTGCCAGCACCTCAAAAGGTATAAAGTTCTTAAATTTCCTATATGAGCATTTTCTTTCACAGATGGTAAAAGTTCCTACTAGACAGAATGCGTTGTTGGATCTGGTGATATCTAATAACCCTGACTCATTTTGGAGATGAGGGTAATGGGAAGCTTAGGGAATAGTGACCATGATATAGTGTCATTTAATATAGGTTGCAAAAAACTAAAGTGCCTGGCTTCACAAAAACTTTTAACTTTAGGAAAGCTAATTTTATGCTGTTAAAGGAATCGCTCCTGCTCATAGACTGGGGAACTGTTTCTAGGTAAAGATACTGAGCAGATGTGGACCATTTTTAAAGGGATATTAAACTATTACATTTCTAAATCGGTATCTTTAGTAACAATGTAAAAAAATTAGATCCAGTCCTGCATGGCTTAATGCTCAGGTAAAAAGGGAGATGGAAAAAAAGAAAAAGGCTTTTAAAATTTTGAAAACAGAAGGCACAGAACAGGCTTACAGGGAGTACAAAAGCTGTATAAAGATGTAAGAAAGTAATTAACTAGCTAAATAGAAAATGAAATACGATTGCCGAACAAAGCAAGTCCAACCCCAAATGTTTTTTAAGTATATAAATGGTAAAAAGATGAGGACTGAGAGTGGGACCATAATAATGGAGCTGAGTGGTAGTAGAGGATGCCGAAAGGCTAATCTGCTAAACCTTTTTGTTACATCGTTTTTTACTGTTGAGAATCCTTGTCCTTACAGTAGGATTGTAATAATATGCAGGGAAGAAATGAAGAGTTTTCACATTGATAACAAGGATATGGTACGGAAACAATTAGACAAGGTTAATATCATAAAGCGCCAGGACAGATGGATTGCATCCTTGGATTTTAAAGGAGCTTAGTTCAGTTCTTCTAGACCACTGTGTCTCATCTTTTCAAGATTCGCTTTTGTCTGGGGATGTGCCGCGGATTGGAAAAAAGCCAATGTAATACCAATATTCAAAAAAGGTAGTCGTTCACGCCTGGAAACTATAGACCTGTAAGCCTAGCATCAGTGGTAGGAAGGTGATGGAAACCTTGTTAAGGATCATACCTTGACTTTGTTTCCAGGATCATCTTATTAGTAGTAGTCAGCATGGATTTATGAGAAATAGATCATGCCAGACAAATTAATTGTTTTTTAATGAGAAGTGAGTAAAAAGCTAGATTCAGGCACAGCAGTGGATGTGGTATATTTGGATTTTGCAAAGGCTTTGATACTGTGCCACATAAGCGACTAATGTATAAACTGAGGACTGTTGGCCTTGAAGAAAACATTTGTTCATGGATAGAGAACTGTTATTGGACCGCAAACAGAGAGTGGTGGTTAATGGACTACAATCTATGTGGGCTAAAGGGTTTCTGTACTGGGGGCCGCTTCTTGTTTAATCTTTTATAAATGACTTAGAAGAGGCATTGAGAGCAAGGTCTCGGTGTTTTGCTGATGACACTAACTATGCAAGCTTTGGAAACTTCCAATATGTGCAAGTGCTGCAGCAGAGAACCTAGAATGATTATCAAAATGGGCAGCAGAATGGCAGATGAGATTCAATGTTGATAAATGTAGTGATGCATTTGGGATTTAATAATCCCTGTGCCCCCTACAACCATAAATAACTCTTGTGTTAAGTGCATCTGTATGGAAAAAGATTTGGGGGTTTCTGGTAGATACAGACTTAGCTGTAGCAAACAATGCCAGGTACCAACGCTAGAGCTAGCAAGATATTGTCTTGTATAAAAGGGGGAATAGATTCAAGAGAGAAAAATATTATTCTCCCTCTTTACAAGGCACTGGTAAGGCCTCATTTGGAATATGCGGTGCAGTTTTGGAATCCCATATACAAAAGGGACATCTTGGAAATTGAGGCAGTTCAGAGAAGGGCAACTAAATTAATAAGGGGAATGGAGGGGCTTGAATATGCAGGCAGATTAGACAAGTTAGGGCTGTTTACATTGGAGAAGCGATGTTTGCGTGGGGACATGATTACCTTATACAAATATATTAATGGGCCATACAATGAACTCTCTGGTGCATTGTTCACTAATAGGTCATATCAGAGGACACGTGGACATCCTCTAAGATTGGAAGAAAAGAAGTTTCATCTTCAGGTTAGGAAGGGTTTCTTTACAGTGAGAACGGTGAAATTGTGGAATTGTCTTCCGACAGATGTGGTAATGGCAAGTTCATTGAATAGCTTTAAAAAAGGCCTGGAAGAGTTTCTAAAACCCTAAAAAATATTGAGAATTACTGGTTTAATACATAAATCTGGTTGATCCAGGGATACATTCCGATTGCCGTTTGGAGTCAGGAAAGAATTTTTTCCCCCTTTTTAGCTGGGGTTTTTTGCCTTCCTCTGGATCAAATGTTAGGTAGGGTAAAAAAAAATATATATATAAAGAGTGAATCGGTTTTTGTCCTTGATGGACGTATGTCTTTATTCAACCTTAATTACTATGTTACTATGTTACTAGTAAGTAGCAGTAAGTAGCAAGTTGCTCATTCAGGTTTCTCAATGGCCCTTCTTATTTCCAGAATGCATCTTTCCTGTTCCTAAAAGCAATTTATCCTGATTGGCTGTTGGATGTGTCAGTCAGATCTCTACTGAGCAACTGAATCAACCCAGGGACTGGGACCATAACAAACACTAATGGGATTTACAAACAGGAAGTCAGTACTTTGGAAGCCTTTATTTATGTACAAAGAAATCATTGAATTGATAAAATACTCGCTTTTTCTTGAAAACAAATGTATTTCTGCTAAAATTTCCCTTTAAAACATACCAAACAAAGCATAAGTTGTGCACTTTTTTCTTTGTTTCTTAAGACTTAAATTAAATCAGAGAACAGAAAGCAACAGAAACAAACAAAGCAAAAGGCATGCATGTATACAGTTGAAAAAGAATTGCATAGGACTGGAATGCAACACACACAATGGTCTTCTGCCTGCATATAGTACAGTTGAATGAACACGCATAGTGGGAACTTGGCTTTGTTTTGTCATGACGTGTCCCATTTCCACCACTAGATGGCACTTATCTTTAAAAAAAAACCCACTAGAGGTTAGATATTAACTGGGCAGTGTAAATAAATCCCAAACAAACTTAACAAAAAAAACCAAACTGCTGAAATACTCTTGGTCTAGGACAGAAACAATAGATGCCATATTAGTTCAACATTGTTACCAGAGCACAGGAAGGTAAGGAGAGAAAGATTGATTATTTAAGGGCAAACATCATGGATGGATGGATGATAGATGACAAGTCTCCACCAGTTTGGTCCAAGTAGGACTTGAAGCTCTTTCCAAATTGGTGTGGTCCCTCTTAAAGGGTAACTGTGGTCCAAAAATGACTTTAGGCAAATTGACAGGAATTCCTTTCCTGAGGATTTTTGCAATTTACTTTCATTATTTATTTTACATAGTTTTGAAGATATTTGCATTTATATGTGTGATATTGTAGCAGCATCACCAGATCCCCTGCACTTTCTGCTCCCTGCTCTGAAACTATGTGACATTCCAGCCTTCTGGGTCCCATGGCCCCTCCCACTCAAATAATGCTGGGGCTACTGCAGTAACTGTAAGCTATGCTTGTGATGGTTCTCATTTATCCAGGTCATGGTATATCTGTTGTAATCAATTAGATCAACTGGACTTGAAGTTAAGTTCTTGAAGACGTTTCGCTAGTCATCCGACTGGCTTTCTCAATTTCAAGTCTAGTTGATATAATTGAATACAACAGATATAACTGTAAGCTAATGTGGCTCCCAGCCTGTCCCTAGTTGGCCACTCCTGTCTCCTGGACTATGACCAGCTTCTTTCAAATGTTTGGACAGTGTGAACATTTGCTCAGTGCTGGAATGACTGCTAGGGGTGGCGGCATTAAAATGTAAGCCCCTTTTATACAGTTAAAGCTTTTATGCATACCGTATATACTCGAGTATAAACAGTCCCAACAAAAATAAACAGTTACCAGAAAAAAGGAGTAAAATTGATTGATCCGAGTATAAACTAGGGTGAAAAATGTGATTTCTTTGTCCACTTAAAGGGCAACTAAAAACAATACAGATCAGAGACAATCTTTTCAACACATCCTCCTCCTCTTCGATTCTGTTTTGTTTTGAGGCATTAGTTGCCCTTACAGTAATCCATACAGTAACCCCTATTTCTTTGCACTCCAGATATTTGGAAACTACAACTCCCAGCATGCTTTATTTACTGGGAGTATAGTTTCCAAAGATTTAGATTGGCAAGCACTACAACCAAACCCCCACCCCCCAGAGCCCCCCCACCCCCCAGTACAGTGGAGGAGAGGACTTGCCAGTTAGTCCTCTTTTCTGTAACTTGACGGTACTCCAAATCTACTGGTGCTGACTCCAAATCTATCTGGTGCCTGATGTCACTACTTGGCGCCGGGAAGTGAGACAGGCCTCGAGTAGTGAGGTGAGCCAGCATCAGTGGATGCGGAGCAAGTGGCCACCGAATTGCAAAGTAAGGTAAATGATTGAAGCCTGAAAACCTCGGTTTATACTAAAGTATATACGGTAAATATTCCAATAACTCTAAAATGCTTTCACGGATTTCTTAGCCAGGTACTAGCACACTTCTCCTCTTTGTCCCGATTTCTGTGCCAATTTCATTCTCTAGCTCAAAAAAATGGAATAATATCATGGACATTGGAAACTATTTGTGTCCAAATTTGGTTTTGAAATCCCTAAAATCTGATTCAAACACAATTAAAACAGAATATAATAATAACAGAATAATTAAAGCAATTTTCGACTTTTAAAATTGGATTTTTGTCTTTTCACCATAGTTTTTGAATTTTTGACAATGATTTCCTCAATTTGCACTTTATATTGAAGTTCCATCCAAAATATTTTTTATCCATAAATAGTTTAGCACTCAGTATATCTATGTATATTTGCTCTTACAGTTAAAATATGTATGTTGGAGCAATAAAGGATCAATCATATACTGTATTATATATTACTCTCATGGTTTGTTTTTTTATTTGCTGATTTACCCAGAAATGCAACATGTGGTATTGAATTATCCAGAGCGAAATTATTGTGGCTCTAGGTAAATTACCCAGCTAGTGGTATAAGGCCCTTGGTGTGTGACAGCCCAGAGCATTTATATAAAACACTTTCCTTACAAATTTCTTACAATTCTGGTTAGTGTGACCCAGTGGATATTTAGCCCATTTCCCATGATTAGGGATGGCCGGTTCCGAACCCGGATCCGCCGCGGATTTATCCCGTTCGCGAACGGCGGATTTTTCCGGATTTTCCGCCTTCCGAACCGCGGATTTCTCGTATTTTAAAATTTTTAGAAATTACGAGGCTTATCATTTTTTCGAAAATGTGTGAAAATACGGATTTTCGAAAATTTTCGAAATTACGAGGATTACTTGTATTTTCGAGGATTTTTTTCATTTTAATGGGTCCGCTCGCGGATTTTCGAATTTTCTAATTTTTCCAAAAATTCGCGGATACTCGAGTGGACCGCATTTTGCGAAGTTGGGACATCTCTACCCATGACAGTGAAACCCTACAGAAAATGAGTAAGACTACTTAAACATTTCCTTTTACAGTTATATCATGTGTGTCACCCTGCTTCATTTGTGCACTTGCTGGCTGACTTTTTAAGTACTAAACAGTTCCTTTGATGACCGTCATATTTCTTTGGTCAGCTTCCTTCTGCTTTTCCTGTCTCCAGGCATTGAGATAGTGAGGTCCCCTCTCACCGGGGATTTATAGGGCTTTCCTACTGATTACAAATTTGTTTGTTTGTTAAATAAATGCATTTTCCTGACATATGCCAGCAGCTTCTTTTGTACTTTAACTAAAACATGTAATTCCACATTGCATTGTCATACTTTACAGCCTTTATCAAGATTTGTGCCATTCAAATATAATACAATGGGACAGATGAATATATTTGGCAGTAGAACATATTAGCAACCAAGTGATCTTAGTTTGAGTTTTTTCTCTCAAATATAAAGGATTTGGATGTGCAGACAGAAGAGAAGGATACTGACAGCTGCTCTCGCTACTGTCCCACCTGTCAAAGTCTATCGCTGCTCTTACAGTTAAAATGGGAGGTAGGACTGCTTGATCTTACCAACCCTGGAAATATGAAATTTAAATAGAGGTAAAAACAGTTTATGGTATATACACTTTAAAATATTATTTAAATTATATATTATTACATAAAAATACTAATCATTTATAATGTAATAGGAGCAGCTGCTTTGTTCTGCAAGGAAAAGAATATTGCTATTGTGTAATTAAAGGGCATGTCCACCCCAAAACTATAATCCCCCCAACTACTGGCCCCATTGTGTAGTGTAGTTTAATCCTTACCTCACATCCCAGCTCCATATGGTTCTCCTGTAGTCCCCCGCCAAAGTCCCAAAAACTGCCCACCAGGAGGATAGCAGAGTCCATATAGGGCTCTGCCTCCTATCTGGCCTCCAGGAGAAGTTTGGCATGCGTACTGCAGCCCTTCTCCCCCTCCCTCCCCCTCCCTCTCCCTCCCTCTCAGGATTCCCTCCCCCTAGAGTAAAAATCTTTTTATCTAACATTCCCCCTGTCCCCCCAGCCCCAACCGCTATATTGTTATTATCAGAAAATGCCCAAAACATTACTTACCTTCCCTCTTTCCTCCGCCGCACTGAACTCCCGGCAGCCGCGTCCGTGATTGGCTGCCGCTCAGCCAATCACAAGCGCGACTGCCGGGCCGGCCTGCCCCTCTGCTTGCATTTTCTCGCAAGCAGAGGGCCTGCCAGCGCAGCGGAGGAAAGAGGGAAGGTAAGTAAAGTTTTGGCCATTTTCTGATAATACAAATATAGCGGTTGGGGCTGGGGGCACAGGGGGAATGTTAGGTAAAAAATTTTTTAGAAGGGTGGACATACCCTTTAAAGAAGTGTAAAAGTATAGGAGAAGGGTAAAATATTTCCCAGGGGACACTTGGAAAGATGTAGCACAGCACATAACACTGTGTGCAGAAGTGAGGCTAATGGTTTGTAAGACACAGCCATCTCAGGATTACTGGATACTACTATATGTTTTCAGAATTATCACAACATACAAACTCTTTGCAGAATTGTGTCTAAGGGAGAATTTTAATTTTTGCCCTTAAATAATGAATATCTTTCAACTTGTACACGTATGTACATGTAAATGTACACCCTATTTTTCACTTACCTTATATCTTTCTACTAAGTTTCAATTGCCTAGTTTGTTTTTTACTGTCATTTCTAAATTGTAGTCTAAAGCTTCTTAAGGTTCCTACACATGCGAAATCGCAAACTAGAGAGTCAGCTTCAAGCATCCAGGCCATGCAGGAGAAGCACCAGTAGGTTTGGACCCAGTTAAAGAAACCAACCTTGACGTGGTGACTGGGATTAAAATAATTTGGCCAATTTATTGAACTAATTGCTTTTATTTATCCAGGGTTTAGCAGACTGTTTGTAGCAGCAACCTTATGGAGGTAGCCAATATGCAATTAGAATTGCTTGTGCACTAGAATTCTGCTTTCTGAATGTATTATATTTTTGGTCTCTAGTTGCACTTTAATATGGATGTATAACAGCCCAATTTTCTTTATATTGTGTGATACATTGAAGGTTTGACCAAGCCTTCTGGGAAATTGTACTCCAACCAGAGTTAGGTCATTTGCTCATTTGAGCAAAGTACTTTAATCTAGAGAGTCAGCGTCAGCTTCAAGCATCCAGGCCACACAGGAGAAGCTGTCAGCTCATGCAGCCAAAAAGGCAAGTACCAGTAGGTTAGGACCCAGTTAAAGAAAGCAACCTTAACGTGGTGACTGGGTTTAAAATAATTTGGCCAATTTATTGAACTAATTGCTTTTATTTATCCAGGGTTTAGCAGGCTGTTTGTAGCAGCAACCTTATGGAGGTAGTCAATATGCAATTAGAATTGTTTGTGCACTAGAATTCTGCTTTTTGTATGTATTATATTTTTGGTCTCTAGTTGCACTTTAACATGGAAGTACAAGATTTTCTATATATTGTGTGATACATTGTATAATGATTACAGACCGGTCAGCAGGGGCTTTCTGAATATCTGTATTTAAACATTTCAGTCGGAGCTGCCATACAGTTTCCTTTAGACAGTACTTGTGTATGATAAGAATATTTTTGGGCATTGGTACACGTTCCTCATGTGATTTTTCTAGGTTTTTTTTTATGGGGAAGAACGTGCCATTTAATTCATGTTAAATGTGAAATTTTGCCACCCATGTCAATAAAACTGGCATCAAAATAGTTCCAGCAAAATGAACCCTAGTAGTTCTGGTTAATTATGTATGTGTCCTTTCTTTGTGTTTTTCCATGTGATTTGGTTTTCTCCTTGTTGTCCTATTGTTTGTTATAGTGTTTTTGGAATGGAGTCACGCTCAAACTCTGTGCCCCACTAGTGACCTATAGTCTGTGGGAGATATGAGCCCTCTTACACTATAATGCTTGATTATTATCTTAGCTATGAGACATAGCCTGCTTTCATTGTACAACTGACAAAGAGGGAGTTCAGGCCAAATAGACTGACCTTTCCATTACAAGGAGAGAGCAGAGTCAGGGTGAGAGAGAAAAGTCTGTGGTAAGAATGAAGGGAGGAAGAGAAGAATGATAAAGCTAATAAGGGAAAGAAAGATAAAAGCCTGTGATAGAGTTTGTATATTTGTTTTCTTTTGTATCAGGGGGAGTGCACAAGATTTTGTAGTGAGGAAGTAGCAGAACAGAAAAGTATAGGGGGAAATGGCTAAGCTATGGGAAAGCTACAGGTAAGATATGGGAAAGCTATCGGTAAGGTATAGGAAAGCTATGGGTAAGGTATAGGAAAGCTATGGGTAAGGTATAGGAAAGCTACATATAGTTAAGCAATGGGTAAGCTGTTGGATAGCCATGGTTAAGGGATGGGTAAGCTATTGGAATGCTATGGGTAAGTTATTTGAAAGCTATGGGTAAGCTATTGGAAAGATATAGGTAAGTTATTGGAAAGCTATGGGTAAGCTATTGGAAAGCTATGGGTAATTTACTGGAAAGCTATGGGTACGTTATTGGAAAGCTATAGTAAAACTATGGGTAAGATATTGAAAAGCTATGTGTAAGCTATTGGAAAGTGCTAGGAAAGCTATGGGTAAGTTATTGGAACGCTATAGGTAAGCTATTGGAAAGCAATTGGTAAACTATTGGAAAGCTATGGGTAAGCTATTGGAAAGCTATGGGTAAGCTATTGGAAAGTTATTGGAAAGCTATGGGTAAGTTATTGGAAAGGTATGGGTGAGCTATTGGAAAGTTATAGAAAAGTTATGGGTAAATTATTGGAAACCTATGGGTAAGCTATTGGAAAGTTATAGAAAAGTTATGGGTAAGGTATGGGTAAATTATGTATGTAAAATTTTATTTATAAAGCACCACTTGGCTACTCAGCAAATGTACATTATAAAATACAGAGTATACAAACAAGGGGATAAGTGCAAGAAATTACAATTTCATACATCGGTTAAGAAAGCATATATATAAATTATGTATAAATTGATAATGAGATCCTTGCCCTGAGGAGCTTACAATCTAAGGGGGAGGGACAACATACAAATACAAGTTTGGTGATGGGTACAAAGTGCTTAAAGGGGTAACAATCATTTGTTGTGCTGATGCTTAGAAAGGTAGGATAACAGTCTAGATTTGGAAGTATTAATGGATGTCACCAGGCGAAGCGAGAGAGGGAGAGAGTTCCAAAGGTAGGGAGCAGTAAGAGAGAATGGTTTAAGGTGTGAGGCAGCAGTATTTATTAGGGGTTTGTGGAGAAAATTTCCTTGTGAGGAACGGAGGGCACGTCTAGGAACAAGAGAGAAGATAAGTAGGGAGGTGCAGGAAAGCTATGGGTAAGTGATGGGTATGCTATTAGAAAGCTATGGGTAAGCTATTAGAAAGCTATGGGTAAGCTATTGGAAAGCTATGGGTAAGCTATTAAAAAGCTATTGGAAAGCTATGAGTAAACTATTGAAAAGCTATAGGTAAGCTATTTAAAAGCTATAGGAAAGCTATGGGTAAGCTATGGCTAAGTTATTGAAAAGATATGGGTAAGCAATTGGAAACGTATGCGTATGTTATTAAAAGGCTATGGGTAAGCTATGGGTAAACTATTAGAAAGCTATGGGTAAGCTATTAGAAAGCTATGGGTAAGCTATTAGTAAGCTATGGGTAAGTTATTAGAAAGCTATGGGCTAGTTTTTGGAAACTATGGGTAAGCAATGGGTAAGCTATCGGAAAGCTATGATTATGTTATTGGAAAGCTATGGCTAAGCTATTGGAAAACTATAGTTAAGCTATTGGAAAGCTGTAAGTAAGCTATTGGAAAGCTATAGGAAAGCTATTGGAAAGCTTTAGGAAAGCTATAGGAAAGGTATAGGAGAGCTATTGGAGAGCTATTGGAAAGCTATGGGTAAGCTATTGGAAAGCTATTGGTAAGCTATAGGAAAGCTATGGGTAAGCTATTGGAAAGCTATTGGTAAGCTATAGGAAAGCTATAGGAAAGCTATTGGAAAGCTATAGGAAAGCTATAGGAAAGCTATTGGAAAGCTATAGGAAAGCTATTGGAAAGCTATAGGAAAGCTATTGGAAAGCTATAGGAAAGCTATTGGAAAGCTAATTGGAAAGCTATTGGAAAGATATAGGAAAGCTGTAGAAGCTATTGGAAAGCTAGTTTGGAAGAAAGCTATAGGACAGCTATAGGAAAGTATTGGAAATCTATAGGAAAGCTATTGGAAAGCTAGTAGGAAAGCTATTGGAAAGCTATTGGAAAGCTATAGGGAAAGCTATTGGAAGCTATAGGAAAGCTATTGGAAAGCTATAGGAAAGCTATGGAAAGCATAGGAAAGCTATTGGAAATCTATAGAAGACTATAGGAGCTATAGGAAAGCTATGGAAAGCGATAGGAAAGCTATTGAAAGCTTGGAAAGGCTATTGGAAAAGCTATAGGAAATGCTATTTGCCGAAAGCAGCCACAGCTATAGGAAAGCTATTGGAAAGCCTATAGAGAAAGCTTATAGGAAAGATATTGGAAGCTATAGGAAAGCTATTGGAAAGCTATTAGGAAGCTATTGGAAAAGCTATAGGAAAAGCTATTGGAAAGAAGAGCTATTGGAAGCTATAGGAAAGCTATTAGGGAAGCTATGTATTGGAAGATATAGGAAAGCTGTAGGAAAGCTATTGGAAAGCTATTGGAAAGCTATAGGAAAGCTATAGGAAAGCTATTGGAAAGCTATTGGAAAGCTATAGGAAAGCTATTGAAAGTATGGGAAGCTATTGAAAGCTATATGGAAAGCTATAGGAAAAGTAATAGGAAAGCATGGAAGCTATAGGAAAGCTATGGAAAGCTATAGGAAACTATGGAAGCTATTGGAAAAGCTATTGGAAAGCTATGGGAAAGCTATTGGAAAGCTAAATGGAAAGCTATAGGAAGCTATAGGAAAGCTATTGGAAAGCTATAGGAAAGCTATTGGAAAGCTATTGGAAGCTATAGAAAGCTATTGGAAAAGCTATAGGAAAGCTTATAGGAAAGCTATGGAAAGCTATGGAAAAGCTATAGGAAAAGCTGTTGAAAGCTATAGGAAAGCTAATGGAAGCAGAGATTGGAAAGCTATAGGAAAGCTATTGGAAAGCTATGATGGAAAGCTATGGAAAGATATAGGAAAGCTGTGAGGAAGCTATTGGAAAGCTATTGGAAAAGCTATAGGAAAGATCGGTATAGGAAAGATATTGGAATCTATAGGACAGCTTTGGAAAAGATATGGAAAGCTATTGGTAAAAGCTATTGGAAAGCTAGACGCTATGGAAGCTAAGGAAAGCTATTGAAAGCTATAGGAAAGCTATAGGAAAGCTCATAGGAAAGCTATAGGAAAGCTATAGTAGGAAAGCTATTGAAAGCTATTGAAAAGCTATTGGAAAGCATCTATGAAAGCTATTGGAAAGCTATTGGAAAGACTGCTTGTGAAGGTTCTCATTCATCCAGGTCATGGGTATATCTGTTGTATTCAATTAATCAACTGGACTTGAAAGTAGTTCTTGAAGACGTTTCGCTAGTCATCGACTGGCTTTCTAATTCAGAATGACTTGTACAAGAATCTGTGGCAATTATGTACCCTGGAAAATCCCAGTAGCATATCACAGACCAGGTGTAAGGGTGTGATTGGGATTTTCCAGGGACATAATTGCCACAGTCTTCAAGAACTACATTCAAGTCCAGTTGATCTAATGTGAATACAACAGATATATTGGAAAGCTATAGGAAAGGTATAGGAAAGCTATTGTGGAAAGATATAGGAGTTGGAAAGCTATTGGAAAGCTATAGGAAAGCTATTGGAAAGCTATTGGAAAGCTATAGGAAAGCTATTGGAAAGCTATAGGAAAGCTATTGGAAAGCTATAGGAAAGCTATAAAATAAAGGAAGCTATGGGAAAGCTATTGGAAGCTATAGGAAAGCTATTGAAAAGACTATTGGAAGCTATAGGAAAGCTTCTGGAAAGCTATGGAAAGCTATGGAAAGCTATAGGAAAGCTATTGGAAAGCTATAGGAAAGCTATTGGAAAGCTATAGGAAAGCTATTGGAAAGAAGAGCTATTGGAAAGCTATAGGAAGCTATTGGAAAGCTATTGGAAAGATATAGGAAAGCTGAGGAAAGCTATTGGAAAGCTATTGGAAAGCTATAGGAAAGCTATAGGAAAGCTATTGGAAAGCTATTGGAAAGCTATAGGAAAGCTATTGGAAAGCTATAGGAAAGCTATTGGAAAGCTATTGGAAAGCTATAGGAAAGCTATAGGAAAGCTATTGGAAAGCTATAGGAAAGGTATTGGAAAGCTATTGGAAAGCTATAGGAAAGCTATTGGAAAGCTATTGGAAAGCTATAGGAAAGCTATTGGAAAGCTAAAGGAAAGCTATAGGAAAGCTATAGAGAAAGGATGGAAAGCTATAGGAAAGCTATTGGAAAGCTATTGGAAAGCTTATAGGAAAGCTATTGGAAAGCTATAGGAAAGTATTAGGAAAGCTATAGGAAAAGCTTAGCTATGGAAAGCTGTGAAAAGCTTGGAGTTGGAAAGCATAGAAAGTAATGGAAAGAAGAGCTATTGGAAAGCTATAGGAAAGCTATTGGAAAGCTATTGGAAAGCTATTGGAAAGATATAGGAAGCTGTAGGAAAGCTTATTGGAAAGCTATTGGAAAGCTATATGGAAAGCTTGAAGATATGGAAAGTATAGGAAAGCTATTGGAAGCTATTAGGAAAGCTATTGGAAGCTATTGCGAAAGCTATAAGTAAGAAAGCTATGAAAGATAAGAGAAGCTATAGGAAAGCATAGGAAAGCTATAGGAAAGCTATACGGAAGCATATAAGGAAAGCTAAATAGGAAAGCATAGGAAAGCTAAAAGCTATAGGAAAGCTATAGAGCTAAAAAGCTATAAGAAGCTATAGGAAAGCTATAAGAAGCTATAGGAAAGCTATAGGAAAGCTATAGAAGCTATTGGAAAGCATAGGAAAGTATTGGAAAGCTATAGGCAAAAGCTATAAGAAAAGCTATAGGAAAGCTATAAGAAAGCTATAGAAAGCTATAAGAAAGCTATAGGAAAGATGATAGGAAGCTATAGGAAAGCTATAAGAAGCTATAGTCAAGCTATCCATATAGCTATAGTAAAGCTATAAGAAGCCTATTAGGAAAGCTATAGGAAGCTATAGAAAGCTATAGGAAAGCTAGATAGAAAGCTATTGCTGAAAGCTAAGAAAGCTATAGGAAAGCTATAGGAAAGCTATGGAAAGCTATAGAAAACTATAGGAAAGCTATTGAAAGCTATGGAAAGCTATAGGAAAGCTATAGGAAAGCTATAGGAAAGCTATAGGAAAGCTATAGGACAAGCTATAGGAAAGCTATAAAGCTATTTGTAAAGCTAGCAACAGGATGGAACTATAGAATCTAAAGAAACTATGGAAGCATAGAAAGCATAGGAAAGCTAAAGCTATAGGAAAGCTATAAGAAAGCTATAGGAAAGCTATAAATAGAACTAAGAAAGCTATAGAAAGCTATAGGAAAGCTATAAAAGCTATAGTAAAGCTATAAGAAAGCTATATGAAAGCTATAAGGAAAGCTATTGGGAAAGCTATAGGAAAGCTATAGACAGTATAGAAAGCTATAGGAAAGCTATTGGAAAGCTATAGGAAAGCTATAGAAAGCATATGGAAAGCTATTGGAAAGCTATAATAGGAAAGCTTATAGGAAAGCTATGGAAAGCTATAGGAAAGCTATAGGAAAGCTATAGAAACTATAGGAAGCTATGGAAAGCTATTGGAAAGCTATAGGTAACTATTGGAAAGTATTGGAAAGCTATAGGAAAGCTATTGGAAAGCAATAGGAAGCTAGTAACAGAAGCTATAGAAGCTTAAGAAAAAGCTAGAGGAAAGCTAAATTGAAAGCTAGGGAAAGCTTAAGAAAGCTATAGGAAAGCTCTATAGCAGGAAAGCTATAGGAAAGCTATGGAAATATGGAAAGCTATAGGAAAGCTAGACTATAAGGAAAATCTATGAAGCAAGGACTATAGGAAAGCTCTTAGGAAGCTAATTGAAGCTAGAGCTATAGGAAAGCTATAGTAAAGCTACTAGGATATAGAAGCTATAGGAAAGCATAGGAAAGCTATTGGAAGCTATAGGAAAGCTATAGAAAGCTATAGGAAAGCTATTGGAAAGCTATAGGAACGCTTCAAAAGAGAAGCTATAGGAAAGCTAGTATGAAAGCTATAAGGAAATCTTAGGAAACCTTAGGAAAGCTATTGGAAAGCTATATGGAAAGCTAAGGAGACTGAACCATAAACATACAAAATCGAATCAACAGTACCTTTAATTTTCACTTACTATCTATTCTTGACAACTAGCCTGGGAGTGTTTACAATTCCGTCAGCCGTTATGCGAAACTGTTCCATTGCCAGTTAGTCCTCTTTTTTGTAACTTGACGGTACTCCAAATCTACTGGTGCCTGATCCAAATCTATCTGGTGCCTGATGTCAACTTGGCGCCGGAAGTGAGACAGGCCTCGCGAGTGAGGTGAGCCAGCATCAGTGGATGACGGAGCAAGTGGCCACCGAATTGCAAAGTAAGGTAATGATTGAAGCCTGAAAACCTCGTTATATAAAGTATATACGGTAAATATTCCAATAACTCTAAAATGCTTTCACGGATTTCTTAGCCAGGTACTAGCACACTTCTCCTCTTTGTCCCGAATTTCTGTGCCCAATTTCATTTCTCTAGCTCAAAAAATGGAATAATATCATGGACATTGGAAACTTATTTGTGTCCAAATTTGGTTTTGAAATCCCTAAAATCTGATTCAAACACAATTAAAACAGAATTATTAATAATAACAGAATAATTTTTATTAAAGCAATTTTCGACTTTTAAAATTGGATTTTTGTCTTTTCACCATAGTTTTTGAATTTTTGACAATGATTTCCTCAATTTGCACTTTATTATTGAAGTTCCATCCAAAATATTTTTTTATCCATTAAATAGTTAGCACTTCAGTATATCTATGTATATTTGCTCTTACAGTAAAATATGTATTGTTGGAGCAATAAAGGATCAATCATATACTGATTATATATTACTCTCATGGTTCTGTTTTTTTATTGCTGATTTACCCAGAAAGCAACTGTGGTATTGAATTATCCAGAGCGAATTATGTGGCTCTAGGTAAATTACCCAGACTAGTGGTATAGGCCCTTGAGTGTGTGACAGCCCAGAGCATTTATATAAACACTTTCCTTACAAATTTCTTACAATTCTGGTTGTGTGACCCATGGATATTTAGCCCATTTCCCATGATTAGGGATGGCGGTTCAACCGGATCCGCCGCGGATTTACCGTTCGCGAACGGCGGATTTTTTCCGGATTTTCCGCCTTCCGAAACCGCGGATTTCGCGTATTTAAAATTTTTTAGAAATTACGAGGAATTCTCATATTTTCGAAAATGTGTTGAAAATACGGATTTTCGAAAATTTTCGAAATTACGAGGATACTTGTATTTTCGAGGATTTTTTTCATTTTAAGGGGTCCGCTCGCGGATTTTCGAATTTTCTAATTTTTCCAAAAATTCGCGGATACTCGAGTGGACCGCATTTTGCGAAGTTGGGACATCTCTACCCATGACAGTGAAACCCTACAGAAAATGAGTAAGACTACTTAACATTTCCTTTTACAGTTATATCATGCAGAGTATTGTATCATAAACCAGTCTCTGACCACAATACCGCAGTGTGTCACCCTGCTTCATTGTGCACTTGCTGGCTGACTTTAAGTACTAAAGTTCCTTGTGATGACCTTCATATTTTGGTCCAGCTTCCTCTGCTTTTCCTGTCTCAGGCATTGAGAGAGTGAGGTCACCTCTCACCGGGGAATTATAGGGCTATCCTACTGATTACATCATTTGTTGTTTGAATTTGTTTGTTTTGTAAATAAAATGCATTTTCCTGAATATGCCAGCAGCTTCTTTTGGTACTTTAACTAAAACATGTAATTCCACATTGCATTGTCATCTTTACAGCCTTTATCAAGATTTGTGCCATTCAAATATAATACATGGGACAGATGAATATATTTGGCAGTAGAACATATTAGCACCAAGTATCTGTTTGAGTTTTTTCTCTCAATATAAAGGATTTGGATGTGCAGACAGAAGAGAAGGATACTGACAGCTGCTCTCGCTACTGTCCCACCTGTCAAAGTCATCGCTGCTCTTACAGTTAAAATGGGAGGTAGGACTGCTTGATCTTACCAACCCTGGAAATATGAAATTTAAATAGAGGTAAAAACAGTTATGGTTATACACTTTAAAATATTATTTAAATTATATATTATTACATAAAAATACAATCATTTTAATGTAATAGGAGCAGCTGCTTTGTTCTGCAAGGAAAGAATATTGCTATTGTGTAATTAAAGGCATGTCCACCCAAAACTATAATCCCCCAACTACTGGCCCCATTGTGTAGTGTAGTTTAATACTTACCTCCACATCCCAGCTCATATGGTTCTCCTGTAGTCCCCCGCCAAAGTCCCAAAAACTGCCCACCAGGAGGATGCAGAGTCCATATAGGGCTTTGCCTCCTATCTGGCCTCCAGGAGAAGTTGGCATGCGTACTGCAGCCCTTCTCCCCTCCCTCCCCCCTCCCTCTCCCTCCCTCTCAGGATTCCCTCCCCCTAGAGTAAAAATCTTTTTATCTAACATTCCCCCTGTCCCCCCAGCCCCAACCGCATATGTTGATTAATCAAAAATGCCCAAAACATTACTTACCTCCCTCCTTTCCTCCGCCGCACTGAACTCCCGGCAGCCGCGTCGTGATTGGCTGCGCTCAGCCAATCACAAGCGCGACTGCCGGGCCGGCCTGCCCCTCTGCTTGCATTTTCTCGCAAGCAGAGGGCTGCCAACGCAGCGGAGGAAAGGAAAGAGGATTAGTGAGCGGGAGGTGAAGTTTGGCATTTTCTGATAATACAAATACGGTTGGGGCTGGGGGCACAGGGGAATGTTAGGTAAAAAATTTTTGAAGGGTGGACATACCTTTAAAGAAGGTGTAAAGTATAGGAGAAGGGTAAAATATTTCCCAGGGGACACTTGGAAAGATGTAGCACAGCACAAACACGTGTGCAGAAGTGAGGCTAATGGTTGTAAGACACAGCCATCTCAGGATTACTGGATACTACTATATGTTTTCAGAATTATAACACACATAACAACTCTTTTGCAGAATTGTGTCTAAGGGAGAATTTTAATTTTTGCCCTTAAATAATGAATATCTTTCAACTTGTACACGTATGTACATGTAAATGTACACCCTATTTTTCACTTACCTTATATCTTTCTACTAAGTTTCAATTGCCTAGTTTGTTTTTACTGTCATTTCTAAATTGTAGTCTAAAAGCTTCTTAAGGTTCCTACACATGCGAAATCGCAAACTAGAGAGTCCGCTTCAAGCATCCAGCCATGCAGGAGAAGCACCAGTAGGTTTGGACCCAGTTAAAGAAACCAACCTTGACGTGGTGACTGGGATTAAAATATTTGGCCAATTTATTGAACTAATTGCTTTTATTTATCCAGGGTTTAGCAGACTGTTTGTGCAGCAACCTTATGGAGGTAGCCAATATGCAATTAGAATTGCTTTGTGCACTAGAATTCTGCTTTCTGAATGTATTATATTTTTGTCTCTAGTTGCACTTTAATATGGATGTATAACAGCCCACTTTTCTTTATATTGTGTGTACATTGAAGGTTTGACCAAGCTTCTGGGAAATTGTACTCCAACCAAGTTGGTCATTTGCTCATTTGAGCAAAGTACTTTAATCTAGAGAGTCAGCGTCAGCTTCAAGCATCCAGCCACACAGGAAGCTGTCAGCTCATGCAGCCAAAAAGGCAAGTACCAGTAGGTTAGGACCCAGTTAAAGAAGCAACCTTAACGTGGTGACTGGGTTTAAAATAATTTGGCCAATTTATTGAACTAATTGCTTTTATTTATCAGGGTTTAGCAGACTGTTTGTAGCACGCAACCTTAGGAGTAGCCAATATGCAATTAGAATTGCTTGTGCACTAGAATTGCTTTCTGAATGTATTATATTTTGGTCTCTAGTTGCACTTTAATATGGATGTATAACACCCAATTTTCTTTATATTGTGTGATTACATTGAAGGTTTGACCAAGCCTTCTGGGAAATTGAACTCCAACCAGAGTTAGGTCATTTTGCTCATTGAGCAAAGTACTTTATCTAGAGAGTCAGAGTCAGCTTCAAGCATCCAGGCCAACAGCGAAGAAGCTGTCAGCTCATGCAGCCAAAAAGCAGTACCAGTAGGTTAGGACCCAGTTAAAGAAAGCAACCTTAACGTGGTGACTGGGTTTAAAATAATTTGGGCCAATTTATTGAACTAATTGCTTTTTTATCCAGGGTTTAGCAGGCTGTTTGTAGCAGCAACCTTATGAGAGGTAGTCAATATGCAATTAGAATTGTTTGTGCACTAGAATTCTGCTTTTTGTATGTATTATATTTTTGGTCTCTAGTTGCACTTTAACATGGAAGTACAGATTTTCTATATATTGTGTGATACATTGTAAATGATTACAGACCGTCAGAAGGGGCTTTCTGAATATCTGTATTTAAACATTTCAGTCGGAGCTGCCATACAGTTTCCTTAGACAGTACTGTGTGTATGATAGAATATTTTTGGGCATTGGTACACGTTCCTCATGTGATTTTTCTAGGTTTTTTTTATGGGGAAGAACGTGCCATTTAATTCATGTTAAATGTGAAATTTTGCCACCCATGTCAATAAAACTGGCATCAAATAGTTCCAGCAAAATGAACCCTAGTAGTTCTGGTTAATTATATGTGTCCTTTCTTGTGTTTTCCATGTGATTTGGTTTTCTCCTTGTTGTCCTATTGTTTGTTTTATAGTGTTTTTGGAATGGAGTCACGCTCAAACTCTGTGCCCCACTAGTGACCTATAGTCTGTGGGAGATATGAGCCCTCTTACACTATAACTGCTTGATTATTATCTTAGCTATGAGACATAGCCTGCTTTCATTGTACAACTGACAAAGAGGGAGTTCAGGCCAAATAGACTGACCTTTCCATTACAAGGAGGAGAGCAGAGTCAGGGTGAGAGGAAAAGTCTGTGGTAAGAATGAAGGGAGGAAGAGAAGATGATAAGCTAATAAGGAAAGAAAGATAAAAGCCTGTGATAAGAGTTTGTATATTTGTTTTCTTTTGTATCAGGGGAGTGCACAAGATTTTGTAGTGAGGAGAGTAGCTAGAACAAAAGTATGGGGGAATGGCTAAGCTATGGGAAGCTACAGGTAAGATATGGGAAAGCTATCGGTAGGTATAGGAAAGCTATGGGTAATGGTATAGGAAAGCTAGGGGTAAGGTATAGGAAAGCTACATATAGTTAAGCAATGGGTAAGCTGTTGGATAGCCATGGTTAAGGGATGGGTAAGCTATTGGAATGCTATGGGAACTTATTTGAAAGCTAGGGTAAGCTATTGGAAAGATATAGGTAAGTTATTGGAAAGCTATGGGTAAGCTATTGGAAAGCTATGGGTAATTTACTGGAAAGCTATGGGTACGTTATGGAAAGCTAAGAAACTATGGGTAAGATATTGAAAAGCTATGTGTAAGCTATTGGAAAGTGGCTAGGAAGCTATGGGTAAGTTATTGGAACAGCTATAGGTAAGCTATTGGAAAGCATTGGTAAACTATGGAAAGCTATGGGTAAGCTATTGGAAGCTATGGGTAAGCATTGGAAAGTTATTGGAAAGCTATGGGTAAGTTATTGGAAAGGTATGGGTGAGCTATTGGAAAGTTATAGAAAGTTATGGGTAAATTATGGAACCTATGGGTAAGCTATTGGAAAGTTATAGAAAAGTTATGGGTAAGGTAGGGTAAATTATGTATGTAAATTTATTTATAAAGCACCACTTGGCTACTCAGCAATGTACATTATAAAATACAGAGTATACAAACAAGGGGATAAGTGCAAGAATTACAATTTCATACATCGGTTAAGAAAGCATATATATAAATTATGTATAAATTGATAATGAGATCCTTGCCCTGAGGAGCTTACAATCTAAGGGGAGGGACAACATACAAATACAAGTTTGGTGATGGGTACAAAGTGCTTAAAGGGGTAACAATCATTGTTGTGCTGATGCTTAGAAAGGTAGGATAACAGTCTAGATTTGGAAGTATTAATGGATGTCACCAGGCGAAGCGAGAGAGAGAGAGAGAGTTCCAAAGGTAGGGAGCAGTAAGAGAGATGGTTTAAGGTGTGAGGCAGCGAGTATTTATTAGGGGTTTGTGGAGAAAATTTCCTTGTGAGGAACGGAGGGCACGTCTAGGAACAAGAGAGAAGATAAGTAGGGAGGTGCAGGAAAGCTATGGTAGTGATGGGTATGCTATTAGAAAGCTGGGTAAGCTATTAGAAAGCTATGGGTAAGCTATTGGAAAGCTATGGGTAAGCTATTAAAAAGCTATTGGAAAGCTATGAGTAAACTATTGAAAAGCTATAGGTAAGCTATTTAAAAGCTATAGGAAGCTAGGGTAAGCTATGGCTAAGTTTATTGAAAAGATATGGGTAAGCAATTGGAAACGTATGCGTATGTTATTAAAAGGCTATGGTAAGCTATGGGTAAACTATTAGAAAGCTATGGGTAAGCTATTAGAAAGCTATGGGTAAGCTATTAGTAAGCTATGGTAAGTTATTAGAAAGCTATGGGCTAGTTTTTGGAAACTATGGGTAAGCAATGGGTAAGCTATCGGAAAGCTATGATTATGTTATTGGAAAAGCTATGGCTAAGCTATTGGAAACTATAGTTAAGCTATTGGAAAGCTGTAAGTAAGCTATTGAAAGCTATAGGAAAGCTATTGGAAAGCTTTAGGAAAGCTATAGGAAAGGTATGGAGAGCTATTGGAGAGCTATTGGAACTATGGTAAGCTATGGAAAGCTATGGTAAGCTATAGGAAAGCTAGGTAAGCTATGGAAAGCTATTGGTAAGCTATAGGAAAGCTATAGGAAGCTACATTGGAAAGCTAAGGAAAGCTATGAAAGGAAAGCTATTGGAAAAGCTATAGGAAAGCTATTGGAAAAGTATAGGAAGCGAAAGTATGATAAAGCCTCTAAAGTAAGCTAGTGGAAAGTATAGATAAGCTATTGAAAAGCTATAGAAAAGTATTGGGAAAGCTCTAGGAAAGTCTGGGTAAGCTATAGGAAAAGATATTGGAAAGCTAGGGTAAGCTATTGGAAAGCTATAGGTAAGATATTGGAAATGCTATAGGAAAGCTATTGGAAAGCTATAGGAAAGCTATTGGAAAGTATAGGAAAGCTATGGAAAGCTATGGTAAGCTATTGGAAAGCTATAGGTAAGATATTGGAAATCTATAGGAAAGCTATTGGAAAGCTATAGAAAGCTATATGGAAAGCTATGGAAAGATATAGGAAAGTATTGGAAGCTAAGGAAAGCTATAGAGAAAGCTATAGGAAAGCTATTGGACAGCTATAGGAAAGCTATTGGAAAGCTATTGAAAAGCTATTGGGAAAGCTATAGGAAAGCGATTGGAAGCTATGGAAGCTGCTTTTGAAGATTCTCTTCATCAGGTCATGGTATATCTGTTGTATTCAATTAGATCAACTGTAGACTTGAAATGTAGTTCTTGAAAACGTTTCGCTAGTCATCGACTGGCTTTCTCAATTCAGAATGACTTGTACAAGAATCTGTGGCCAATATGTACCCTGGAAAATCCACAATTAGCATATCACAGCCAGGGGTGTTAAGGGTGTGATTGGGATTTTCCAGGGTACATAATTGCCACAGATTCTTGTACAAGTCATTGAATTGAGAAAGCCAGTGTGATAACTAGCGAAACGTCTTCAAGAACTACATCAAGTCCAGTTGATCAATTGAATACAAACAGTATATTGGAAAGCTATAGGTTAGGAAGCTATTGGAAAGTATAGGAAAGCTATTGGGAAAGCTATGGAAAGCTATAGGAAAGCGATTGGAAAGCTCTTGGAAAGCTATGAAAGCTATATGGAAAGCTATAGGAAAGCTATTGGGAAAGCTATAGGAAAGCATAGGAAAGCTATAGGAAGCTATGGACAAGCTATAGAAAGCTATTGAAAAGCTATGGAAAGCTATTGGAAAGATAGAAGCTATTGGAAAGCTGAAATTGGAAGCTTAGAAGCTATAAGCTTAAGTATCGAAAGCTATAGGAAAGCTATGGAAAGCTATAAGAACATTGAAAGTCTTGGAAAGCTATGGCACTATTGAAAGAGATTGGAAAGCTAGATAGAAAGCTGATAGGGAGGAAAGCTATTGAAACTATGGAAAGATATAGAAAGCTATAGGAAAGCTATTGGAAAGAGAATTGGAAGAAAGCTATAAGAAAGCTATTGGAAAGCTATAGAAAAGCTATTGGGAAGCTATTGGAAAGCTATAGGAAAGCTATAGAAAGCTGTTGGAAAGCTATAGGAAGTATGGAAAGCTATGGAAGTATAGGAGCTACTTGGAAAGCTATTGGAAGCTATAGGAAAGCTTGGAAAGATAAAGGAAAGCTATTAGGAAAGCTATAGGAAAGATTGAAAGCTATTGGAAAGCTATAGAAAAGCTATTGGAGAACAAGCTAGAAAGCATTAGGAAAGCTATTGGAAAGCTATAGGAAAGCTATTGGAAAGCTATAGGAAAGCTATTGGAAAGCTATAGGAAAGCTGTTGGAAAGCTGTTGGAAAGCTATAGTGAAAGCTAATGGAAAGAAGAGCTATTGGAAAGCTATAGGAAAGCTATTGGAAAGCTATTGGAAAGCTATTGGAAAGATATAGGAAAGCTGTAGGAAAGCTATTGGAAAGCTATTGGAAAGCTATTGGAAAGCTATAGGAAAGCTATTGGAAAGCTATAGGAAAGCTATTGGAAAGCAAGGAACTATTGGAAAGCTATTGAAGCTTGGAAAGCTAGTGAAAGATAGGAAAGCTATTGGAAGCTATAGGAAAGCTATAGGAAAGCTATAGAAAGCTTATGGAAAGCTATAGGAAAGCTATAGGAAAAAGCTATAGGAAAGCATGGAAAGCTATAGGAAAGCTATTGAAACGATTGGAAAGCTATTGGAAAAGCTATAGGAAAGCTATTGGAAAGCTATAGGAAAGCTATATGGAAAGCATAGGAAGCTATAGGAAAGCTATTGGAAAGCTAGGAAAGCTATTGGAAAGCTATGGAAAGCTATTGGAAAGCTATAGGAAATAGAGAAAGCTATTGGAAAGTTAGAAAGCTAGGAAGTAGGAAAGGATATAGGAAAGCTGTGAGGAAAAGCTATGGAAAGCTATGGAAAGCTATAGGAGCTATAGGAACGCTATTGGAACGCTATGGAAAGCTATAGGAAAGCTATTGGAAAGCTAGAGGAAAGCTATTGGAAAGCTAGTTGGAAAGCTATAGGAAAGCTATAGGAAAGCTATTGGAAAGCTATAGGAAAGGATTGGAAAGCTATTGGAAAGCTATAGGAAACTATGGAAAAAACTATGGAAAGCGATAGGAAAGCTATTGGAAAGCTAAAGGAAAGCTATAGGAAAGCTATAGGAAAGCTATTGGAAAGCTATGAAAGCGATGGAAAGCTATTGGAAACTATAGGAAAGCTATTGAAGCTATAGAAAGCTATTGGAAAGCATAGGAAAGCTTACGGAAGCTATAGAGGAAAGCTGTTGGAAAGTTAGGAAGATGGAAAGAAGAGCTATGGAAAGCTATAGGAAAGCTATTGGAAAGCTATTGAAAGCTATTGGAAGATATAGGAAAGCTGTAGGAAAGCTATTGGAAAGCTATTGGAAAGCTATAGGAAAGCTATAGGAAAGATATGGAATCTATAGGAAACTTTGGAAAGCTATAGAAAGCTATTGAAAGCTATGGAAAGCTAAGGAAAGCATTGGAAAGCTATAGGAAAGCATTGAAAGCTATAGGAAGCTATAGAAAGCTAGGAAAGCATTGGAAAGTATAGGAAAGCTATTGAGAAAGCTATTGAAAGCTATGGAAAGCTATAGGAAGCTATTGGAAAGCTATTGGAAAGCTGCTGTGAAGGTTTCTCATCACCAGGTCATGGTATATCTGTGTATTCATAGATCAACTGGACTTGAAATGTAGTTCTGAAGACGTTTCGCTAGTCATCCGACTGGCTTTCTCAATTCAGAATGACTTGTACAAGAATCTGTGGCAATTAGTACCCTGGAAAATCCCAAGTAGCATATCACAGCCAGGTGTTAAGGGTGTGATTGGATTTTCCAGGGTACATAATATGCCACAGTCTTCAAGAACACATTTAAGTCCAGTTGATCTAATGAAACAACAGATATATTGGAAAGCTATAGGAAAGGTATAGGAAAGCTATTGGAAAAGCATAGGGAAAGCTATTGGAAAGCTATTGAAAGCTATAGGAAAGCTATTGGAAAGCTATTGGAAGCTATAGAAAGCATTGGAAAGCTATAGGAAAGCTATTGGAAAGCTATAGGAAGCTATAGTGAAAGCTATTGGAAAGCTATTGGAAAGCTATAGGAAAGCTATTGAAAAGCTATTGGAAAGCTATGGAAAGCTATGGAAAGCTAAGGAAAACTATTGGAAAGCTATAGGATAGCTATGGAAGCTATAGGAGCTATTGGAAGGAAGCTATAGGAAAGCTTGGAAAGAGAGCTATGGAAAGCTATAGGAAAGCTATTGGAAAGCTATTGGAAAGATATAGGAAAGCGTAGGAAAGCTATTGGGAAAGCTATTGGAAAGCTATAGGAAGCTTAGGAAAGCTATTGGAAAGCTATTGGAAAGCTATAGGAAAGCTATTGGAAAGCTATAGGAAAGCTATTGGAAAGCTATTGGAAGCTATAGGAAAGCTATAGGAAAGCTATTGGAAAGCTATAGGAAAGGTATTGGAAAGCTATTGGAAAGCTATAGGAAAGATATGGAAAGCTATGGAAGCTATAGGAAAGCTATTGGAAAGCTAAAGGAAAGCTAAAGCTTAAGGAAAGCTATAGGAAAGCTATTGGAAAGCTATAGGAAGCTATGGAAAGCTATTGGAAGAATAGAAAGCTATTGGAAAGCTATAGGAAAGCATATGGAAAGCTATAGGAAAGTATTGGAAAGTATAGAAAGCTGTTGGAAAGATGTTGGAAAGCTATAGGAAAGCTAATGGAAAGAAGAGCTATTGGAAAGCTATAGGAAAGCTATTGGAAAGCTATGGAAAAGCTATTGGAAAGATCTAGGAAAGCTGTAGAACTTTAGGAAAGCTATTGGAAAGCTATAAGGAAAGCTATAGGAAAGCTATGGAAAGCTATGAAAGTATTGGTAAGCTATAGGAAAGCTATTGGAAGCTATAGGAAAGCTATAGGAAAGCTATAAGAAAGCTATAGGAAAGCTATAAGAAAGCTATAGGAAAGCTATAAGAAAGCTATAGGAAAGCTATAGGAAAAGCTATAGGAAAGCTATAGGAAAGCTATAAGAAAGCTATAGGAAAGCTATAAGAAAGCTATAGAACGAATAGAAGCTATAGGAAAGTATAGAAAAGCATATAGGAAAGCTATAGAAAGCTATAAAAGGAAGTATAAGCAAGCTATAGGAAAGCTATAAGAAAGCATAGGAAAGCTATAGGAAAGCTATAGGAAAGCTATAGAAAGCTATTGGAAGCTATAGAAGCATGAAAGCTATTGGAAAGCTATAGGAAAGCTATTGGAAAGCTATATAGAAAGCTATAAGAAAGCTATAGGAGTAAAGATATAGAAAGCTAAGAAAAGTATAGGAAAGTATAAGAAAGCTATAGGAAGCTATAGAAGCTATAGAAAGCTATAGGAAAGCTATAGAAGCTATAAGAAGCTTAAGTAAAGCTATAAGAAAGCTATAGGAAAGCTATAGGAAAGCTTATGGAAAGCTATAGTGAAAGCTATAGAAAGCTATAGGAAAGCTATAGAAAGCTATTGGAAAGCTATAGGAAAGCTATAGGAAGCTATAGGAAAGCTATTGGAAAGCATAGGAAAGCTATAGGAAAGCTATTGGAAAGCTATAGAAAGCTATAGGAAGCTATAGGAAAGCTATAGGAAAGCTATAGGAAAGCTATGGAAAGCTATAGGGAAGCTATGGAAAGCTATTGGAAAGTATAGAAGCTATGAAATAGGAAAGCTATAAAGCTAAGGAAAGCTATAAGAAAGCTATAGGAAAGCTTAAGAAAGTATAGGAAAGCTATAGAAAGCTTAGGAAAGCTATAGAAAGCTATAGAAAGCTATAGGAAAGCTATAGGAAAGCTATAGGAAAGCTATAAGAAAGCTATGTAAAGCTATAAGAAAGTATAGGAAAGCTATAGAAAGCTATTGGAAAGCTATAGAAAGCTATAGGAAAGCTATAGGAAAGCTATAGAAAGCTATTGGAAAGCTATGAAAGCTATATAGAAACTATAGGAAAGTATATGGAGCGATAGGAAAGCTATAGGAAGCTATTGGAAAGCTATAGGAAATACATAGGAAAGCTATAGGAAAGCTATAGGGAAGCTATAGGAAAGCTATATGGAAGCTATAGGAAGCTATTGGAAGCTATTGGCAAGCTATGGAGCTATTGGAAAGCTATAGGAAAGCTATAGAAAGCTATAGGAAAGAATAGAAAGTATAGAAGCTAAAGAAGCTATAGGAAAGCTTAAGAAAGCTATAGGAAAGAAAAGAAAGCTATAGAAAGCTATAGAAGCTATAGAGCTATAGGAAAGCTATAAGAAAGCTATGGAAAAGCTATAGGAAAGCTATAGGAAAGCTTGAAAGCTTAGGAAAGCTATAGGAAGCTATAGGAAAGCTTAGGAAAGCTTGGAAGCTATAGGAAAGCTATAGGAAAGCTTATGGAAAGCTATAGGAAAGCTATAGGAAAGCTATAGGAAAGCTATAGGAGAGCGATATAGGAAAGCTATAGGAAAGCTATGGAAAGCTATTGGAAAGCTATAGAAAGCTATAGGAAAGCTAACCAATAAAACATACAAATCTGAATTCACAGTACATTTAATTCACTTTAGCTTTATCTATTCTTGACAACTAGCCTGGGATTGTTTACAATTCATGTACCGGTGGCTGAAACATGTTCCATTTGGTAGGAGGCAACGTGCATGTAATACAACAGGACCATTTAGAAAATAAACTTTGAGCAATAATAAAAAATAAGTATTATCAGTTATATAAATAAGTATCATACAAGCGGATATATAATGTTGAAATTTCTTCTTTGTTACCAGTTGGAACATTCCACCCACCAACTAGGGAGTCTGAGGAAGGAAGCAGGAGAAGGTCAGTGAGACTGGCTGAGTGTGAGATCTGTGCTTCAGGCCATTGCAGGGGGGCACATTTTGGCTCCGGTCCACAGAGGGCAACAACCATTCTCCTTGTTTCCTGTCCACTTCTCTAGCATACCAGACTGAGGGGGCAGCTCTATCATTGACCAGTCATCTCCCTCTTCAGCTATTCCCAGAGATGGATTGACTGACTTGGGGAACAGTGACAGTTACAGTGATGAAAGTGCTGAGAATGTGAAAGGTTATGGGGGCTACATAAGAAAAGTATTAAAAATGTGGGGGGAGGTGGAGGATGAGGGTGACAGAGAAGAAGCAGCCTGAGGACGTAAGAAACACCAATCCGTGTGATCTGCGCAACCATTGTGGGATAAAAATCCAAACCTACACTGAAAATTTGATTTTAATAAGAAGTAATTTAAAAAAATTTAAAAAAA
Source organism: Hymenochirus boettgeri (assembly GCA_019447015.1). Lineage (NCBI taxonomy): Eukaryota > Metazoa > Chordata > Amphibia > Anura > Pipidae > Hymenochirus > Hymenochirus boettgeri. The sequence goes on along the minus strand of CM033476.1, from coordinate 210,372,159 downwards.
AGAAGCAGGTACCATCTGAAACATATATAGATAATATTGAGAAAAATACAACTGTGATCTCTATAAAAAAAGAATTGTTGTGGTTATCTAGTACTCTGATCTATATATATATAAAAAAAGCCAAGACAAGAAAGACAAATACTAGAATCAGAAAATCATCAGGGAATAAGAGCAAAAGGTACAGCTATAAACAGTCCATACATTTGGGAGTATTCCTAAATGTGGGTACACACTACAGGAGATTCTTCCTCCCTCCCTCGTAAGCGAGTGGTGGGCAAGGACAAGGCACTGTTTATTGCAGCAAAGTAGCTGCAGTCGATAGTTTGCCACAACCAAGCGTGTGATCCATAGGGGGCCACACATTTGGCAGTGGTTTTCCTGCACATCCAATGGGCAGTGGTTTTCATGCAAATCCAATGGGCAGTGGTTTTCATGCACATTTGGTTGGCCTGAAAAATGGATGGTATGTACCCTGCCTTAAAATTTCATGCCGATGGGATTGGAATCTACTGGTTATTTGCATCATACGGAAATATACAAATCTGATTGACCACCCCAATCTATATACACTAATGTATTATACAGTTGCCAGTTGCCCCGTATTATACAGGTTCCAGTCTATAGTTATACTAAAAAACACAATAGGGCAGAAAGTTTAAGCCTACATGCAAAACACATGAAAAAACAGCCACTATACCTTACCGGGCCAGTGTTCCTCCCATATGGCTTTCAGGAATTTAGCAATAAATCAGAGTATGGATACATGTAAACTAACTGTGCCCCTGCATAAGCCTCTATGATGAGTTTAAAGCAGGTTTCACTAATTTTGCAAGACACTAAGGGCTAGGCCCAACTAGGCAGCACGTGATGCAGTGGTAGCGCAATCCATGTGCGCTACCCTGGGCATGAACTGCGATTCCTTTGATGTAACCTATTGCAGCGAATGCGATGCAACCAAAAATGGTGATCACATGCTACGAAAAGGGCGGCAGTGCAGGGCAACAGAGGTATTGGGGGCATCCCCATCATCTTTATTGCAGCGCACACCAAAATAGTACCTAGTGGAGCCTAGTCCAAAGCAATGCAAATCTTACTCTGCGTGCATCTGTGTTCTTAATGTTGTAAATACACAGGTTTTATACTTTTATTGACCGTGTACATCATTTTAATAAATTAATTTACGTTACACTGCTGTGTAGTTTATGTGTCAGCTCATACAACTACACAAACAAAACTTTATTCATTACAATATACCAGTGGAAAACAGCGCACTGCCAAATACTTTCACTCCCTGGTATCCGGCAATCGCTGTGAAGTCTTAAATAGCGGAAAAGGATGTTGAGCTTTACAGATTGTCAGTGTTTGAGGAGAGAGGTGGCTGCATGGTAAGGATTCACAAATAATTCTATGTTTTATATAATATAATATAAAAAAAAATGTGGTTTTATATGTAGAATATTTATAATAACCAAAAGAATGTCTAAAATTATTTCTAAGTACATTGCCTTTACTAAATAAATATTTTTAGCTGGGATGAGTTATTGTAGAGGCTGTGGTAGAGATTTTACAAAAACGCATCTGGAGAACGAGGAAGAAGAAGCGCGTGACATTTATCATTGAAGGGTCTACTCTATTTTTGTTTCATACATGTCATTGGTAGAGAGGGACAAACTTCCTAAAGTTTTAGTTCGTTTACAAAGTTATATAGTTCGTAAACTAACCCATTTTAATCTCTGGGAGTCAAATGTTTGAAAAGTTTGGTAAAATACAGTATTTATATCAATGGTAACTTACTGTAAATGGCTAGGGACCTGGGAAATGGTCTGGGGAACATGTCCAAACAGTAGGAGGTCCACTCAACACACCACATGTGGCAAGGCCTGTGTTTGATAGGTGCAGTCCTCTCCCACCCCTACCCAAGGGGGTGAAGTACTCCAATCAACAAAATTGAGACAAGTACACTATATAAGTGTCTAATTCTTAAGTAAAGCATACAACGTTTCTGGAGCTCAACAGCCCCTTCCTCAGGTATAATATAAATATATAATATATATATATATATATATATATTATAAAAATATATATCACTGAGAAGGGGACTGTTGAGCTCCCCGAAACGTAGCTGTTACTAATAAAGAATTAGACACTTATATAGTGTACTTCTCTCAATTCTGGGGAACATGACATATCGGAAGATCAGGGGAAAAAAAACAGACGTTACCATACACACGCACTTAAAGTGCCGGGCAGGGGGTCCTGGTTCAAGCAGCCGATAATTTGGTGGCCAGCTGTTTTGAGGGTCCCCCCCCCTCCCAGGTCCTTGAAAGGACCATGTGGCCTGTGGAAGTGTTGTGGACACTTATAGTGCTTATGACCCTGTGACAAGCTTTTCTTGGGGGGTCCTGCAGCTCAAAACCAGGAATCCCATTGGCTCTAAGAAGGGCCTTGTGGGCTCTATAAGAGCCTTTTTGAAAAGAGGTCCACAGCTCGAGACTGGGGCCACCACTGGTCCTAGAAAGAATCTTGCAGGTCTCCGGCGTCTTCTTTCTTTTCTGCTGATATCACCAGGGGCATAATCTCGCGGATATGCCAGTAGCAACGTAGCCGATGTTGCTGGCCTCTTGATCCTCTTGATTGTCTGTGATTAAGGACTGTGCGGTCCGAAATGCGTAAGGAGAACTGGAATGAAGTATTGTAAACTCACAGTCTACAGCCTGGTTCTTCAACCTTGTAACTCGGTGGGGTGCGGCCTCTTGTCTGATATTTATGTGATTTCTTGGCACTTTGCGAGGGCCTGGGCTTCTGGCCCCTGGGTCACGGATTGACTGGTAAGCACTTACCTGTGGATGAGTCCTCTTTTCTTTTACTGTGCATAAATTGATGAGGCGAAGGGTCGGGGTTATTCTGAAGTCTTCATTCTTCTGTCATCACTCGATGACATCCGAGTTCTTTGGGGATTTGCCGACTGTTAAAGTTTTGCTTGGAACTCGGTTCAAGTTCGGTTCAAGTCCATCCCTAATCATCTCTCTTTTACTAACCCACTCGTTACAATAAAACATCTACAATGTTTGATTTAAGGTCTCTCCACCTACAAAATTTTTAAAAATATGTATAAGCCATCCCTGACCACCCCCAACTGCTATATTAGATTTCTAAAAAAAAACTAAGCAGAAACTCTACTTACAGCGTCTCTGCATTCTCACCGGCTCCCTGTGCCGGAACTTGCAAGCAGGGGCCGGCCGGCAGCTGCGACGGCTGAGAGGCAGCCAATCACAGACGTGGCTGCTAGCAATAGAGATCAAAAGAGCAATGAGGAACAAAGGATATAGGCTTCAACACTCAGTAAAGTATATCACTAAAGTCTTTATTATCAGAAGGATAACTTTTAAAAACATCTAAAAAAATAGTCAGGGTTTACACCTCACTAAAGTCCCATACCATAATCACAGCACAGTATGCAGTAACATAGATTATTTAGACATATATGCCGTAGATACACTCAGTTTCTAGTATAGCTACCAGGCTTGGTCATATCTGTCAGTGTCATCCATGTGGTGTATAGGAGTGGTGGATCCAGTAAAACGGAGCAGGTGCTGCTAGAAATAGAGAACGCCATGGGAGCGAAGGCTGTAAGTAGAGTTTGGATTTTTTTAGACACCTAATACAGAGGTTGGGGTGGGGGAAGGGATGGCCTATAACATTTAAAATTGCTTTTATGCTAGGTGAAGTGCAGGGAGGGAGGGGGGCTCCCCTAAGCGTGTCACTGTCTTTCCGAGAACAGGAGGAGGCAGAAAGCTTACATAAAGGAATATACCCCTCCTTTCAGTTCCTGGACTTTGGACAAGCATTGCAGAGAACATAAGGAGCGAAGATGTAAGGTAAGGTTTTTTTAAACTACACAGTGGGGCCAATAGTGGATTAAATTTAGTTGGGGGGTGGATGGACATGCCCTTTAAAGCAATTTTTGAATATTTGGGCAGATTAAAAGAATATCTAGGGGACTGTGGCAGAGAAAAAGCTATCTTGTGGAGCATGTGACAGATGATGCCGCTCCTCCAGATGCAAAATACTAATACTAATCTGAGGCCAGATAAGATAAAAGTTAATCTTTATTACTACTTCATCATATCACGGCACATAATCTCCCTGACAACTCTCCCGGGAAGAGATTTCCCAGAGGTGTGCAGCTCTTGGTAAAGTCGACACATAATTATTTAACCGTTATCAGCTTGGTTGTTAAATACTAACATGCGCACAGCTGTGCAGCTCTGGTAAATAGCGGGCACAAACTATGAGCTAAAGTCTCGCACAACACATGTAAATAGTTAACCCATAAAAAGGGTGGGTGATGCGATCTTTCCGTGTACCCCACCGAAATCCCCCAGAGTGCTGTTTTGGTAGGTCAACGCATTTATTTGACCGGGTTTTGAGCTCTGGGTTTTCTGACAACAAATCTATTGTATTGATACATATATCACTAAAATCACAGTTGTGTGTCAGCTTTTAAACCTGAGGGCCATTTTAACTGCATGCAAAAGCAAATGTGTCTGTTTCAGTGATGTATATTGTAGGGAAAGGGTTTTTTAATAAATGTGGCACTGGTCCTCCTTCTTTCACTGTTTTGGGGTCAACAATATCCCTTTTAGAAGTTATCTTGCATTTAAAGGCGGTTAAAATATGGATTCATTTTTGTTTTTCCCTTCTCTGGGGAGCCATATCCATTAAATGTTTGTTTTGTGAATTGAGATGCTTGTTCAGTTTGGCTTCATGTGCAGTATTTAGACTTTGTCTATACCAGCTCAGAGAATACTCTGCCTGGTGGTAGGGGAAAGGGAAGGGTTGTCACTAAGAAAGGGCTGCTTGTCCCACAACAAACTTGTGTGATTGTGCGGGAGGGTGTGTTCACTCCTCCCTTCCAATTATACCCTCAGTTACTGAGCTCAAGATTATCTCTGACAACAGATACTCGATTTGCTTTGGTAAGTAAATGTGCACCAGGATGATGTGGAACCTGTTTTATAGAATACAGTTTTCTTCTCAAGTGCATTGTTCTGTGCAGTCCTCTATCCTTTGGTTGTGAGTCTGTTGATATACAGTATGTCTTGCACTTAAGACACTTTGGTTGGCAAGTGCAGAATTAGCTACCCTGTAAAACACATATTACAGAAGGATTGTTTTCAGTAAGTGAATTGTTGCCCAGTGCTACCATAGGAGTCTAGTGGATGAGTGTGCTGTTATTTTGCATGTACAAATCAAATGGTATTTTGCAATTCCTTTTATATCCCTGTATTCAAAGTTTATTAAAAACTGTAAAAAAAATAAAAAAAAAGATTATAACGGTCAGGAGGAATCAGCATTGAGAAACACAGGTGTGTCATTACAGAGTTTCACAGGCTAATAGTGTAAAAGAGTGTAAAGCTTAAACACCTGTGTTAAGCTTTTAAATACTGGTGTGTAGGCATGACCCATACACAATGTTTTATGTGTTTTTTATGTGTGTGTTACAATACAGCTGTTGTGCAATATGCATGTTAAGGTTTTCTGGTGCTTACATTAACAATGTATATTTTCGTGGTGAAAGGGTCACTACTTATCTGGCATCTGATGAAGATACCTGTATATAACTTTATATTCAACAGTGCACCCAGCTAAATTATATGTTAATCCAACTCAAGGCATCACAGTCGCAATATTTATAGGCACAAGAAAATAATGTTTCCTTGGGCTATGATTATCCTAATAGTGGGAGTGACAGCACAAGGTAGAACCTCTGGAGGACAGCAGGTAAGAAATTCCAGGGAATTATATTGCTTGCTGTGAACTAATACTAAGGATAAATTGTTAATTATGTGTATTTTTCAATATCATGTCTGAAGATTTCCTAAATAAAATGGTGAATCAGTGTGAATTTGCTTTTACTTTTCCACAGTGATCAGATATTTTTAGTAACTACTCCATATGAATGAAATCTATAATATCTTCAATGTAAGGTCTTTCTTTTTTAGCATTATATCTTATTTATTACTGTGTTTAAATGCTCTGTTCGTAGGGGGGTTTGTTCCAAGCAAGTGGAAAAAGTTCCTGTTGTATACAATGAGACATTTATTCAACCAATATATCAGCCATTTTTGACCATGTGCGAGGGCATCGTACCTGCAGCACATACAGGTAAGCAAAGAGAAAACAAGTAAAAGTCCATAAAGATTAAGAATAATCACAGAATAGAATAAGTAGCCAATGGAGGTCTAAAGAGCTGGTGGTCACCACTAGAGATGGACGAACTCACTGAAATCCGTTCTGCTCGCAGATTTGTAGATTTTCAAAATAAATCCAAAAATCCACCAATGGATGGGATTTAAAAAATCTGAAAATTCTGCATAAAATTAAGTTAGAACTACAAAGGCAAGTAAGTGGAAATGGTCTGGGGAAACATATCAATTCCCAAAATTCGATTTTGCAAAATTTTACATTTTAGAAATTTTAGAAATTTCGAAAACCGTTTAGTGGATCAGAAAAATCCGTCACAGTCCTGCAGCTTGCTTTATAATGAAGATCAACTATTTTTCAACAATCAGTCTAGACTTAGAATTAGACTTGTATTATCTGTCTTCTAAATAACCTGCAGCAATTATTGTATTTAACTAAATAAAAATGAAATAATAATTATCACTAAACAACATTAGACCAAATGGCTACACAGTGCAATCCCTGAGCTTCAGTACTAGGCTTCAGTACTAGGCCTTAAAAACAAATATAAAAAATAGGTCCATAAAGTGAATAGACTTGATATAGATGTAAAATATATGGTTAATAAGCAGTCAAACTACCCAATAATCAATAGCAGCTAATGATAAAGTGCATAGTGCTTATGATACTCCAGTGCAGCAGTACGGAGGTCAGTGTCTGCTGTAACCTTTTCATAGATTGGCTGTAATACTCATACTGTCACATGGGTTGTTGATGCTTGATGAGCCTTAGGGGTGTTTTCACTCAGATACACCAAGCAGGCCTTAACCTCCTGACTGCTCGCACTGGAGTGACTAATAGCAGACATAGATTTAGACAGCTAAGTACCACATTATTTACAACACATTAGCATTAGTGGTATTGACTCTGAGTGTCACCTCTTTATATAAGATTGCTAAAAGACCAAAGCCAATTTTGATTGATTAAGATTCAATCCTGGCAATCATAGGTCAAATATTGACCAATCAATTTAATATTTTATTAAAATATGATTGGTAAATATGTGACCATATGATTGCGACGTTCGCGGTTGGGACGATAGATCTGGCCGTGTGTACCCAGTCTAAGAGCACAGGCAAACTTTTTGACATAAGCCCCACGTTAACCAGAGACTGTTCCATTTGCCATTTGGTTAAAATATTTTTACTTAATGGGGGAAACTGGACAAAGCTTCAGAATTTTTGCTTCTTCTTCAGGGCTGTTGTTCAATGTACATTTTTCCTTGTACCCAAACATCTATGTTACTTTATATTGTACATAAATTGTTATTATTTTTAATGATGTCTTAACCTTAAGGTTTTAGAATCTTTCATTGAGATACACTAGTACACGCTCGTTCTCAAAAGCACAATGTATTATGGTGGCATTTGAGCAGAGGTGGTGTGCACACTTTGAACATCACCACCACCTAAAATCCATGTCTGTTTCACGTGTGCGTGTGGTGCCAGTTGTGGTGTGCACATGCAGGCTATGGGGGGTTGTGGTGGTGCTTGCACAGGTATGTCCGCATAATTACATCCTTGTTAGAATACAGAAAATAATAAAAAACTGCTTTCCCTTCTTTTCAGGACAATATAATCTGTGTCGTTAGACAAATAAAGAAGGACAGTTCTGAAGTCAAGGACTGTCTGCTGTGCAGGGTGGAGGAAGAAGGATCCAACTCAGAGGCTTGTGAGGAAGGAAGAATGGGGAAAGGAAAATTTAAAAAATGAAGGCCTAATCAAAGAGAAAACACATTTAGGCAAAAATTTATTATGGCTAATAATGACAAAGGAAGCTATGTACTAAAGTCAGAGGGTTGTATATGTAACATGTAAAATGGAGATGCGAAAAGGAAGCCATTCATTAAGGCTGGGTACACAACATCCAATTTTTGGCACGGGGACCGAATGACCGATATTGCCGTGTATCGGATGGTTGGCTAGAAAAATTAATGGGTATTTGTTGGCAGTTGAGACTGTTTTTGGACACTCGTTCATCTGGATTGGGAATGCTAGAAAATCATGGCCGATCATGTGGTTCCCTACGGACAGCTACTTTTGCTGCAACCAACCACTGACTAGGATGAAAGGTCGGTCAAGAAGAAAAATTGCTGCCATGTACCAGGAGCAGAGAAGGGAAAGCACAATGTCAAAGAAAAATGTTTAGTCGAGTTATTTAGGTGTAGTAAGCAGCTTCTGTGACTGACATTTTACTCACACTTCTTGTTGTTTTCCACTTTCTCTCTGTAAGCTGTGTGTACAAGCCAGTCAAAATGGAGGAACTTGTGTCAAGCCAAACATGTGCCGTTGTCCTGCTGGATGGGGAGGACGGTACTGCCATGTAGGTGAGGTAAAGGCTCTACATTTCAGTAGAAAAAGGTTAGATGATTTGATGAGTCTGAAAATGTTTGTTTCCAGCAAGTTCCTTTTACTAATTAAAATTATAATACATTTCTCACATCTTTAATTTATTCTATATGAATGATGCCAGACACAGAACCTTTTGCCTAATAAATGGTTTTCAGAGGTTTTACATATAAGTCAGACACTTGGCTAATATACAGAGAAGCTTGTACCCCACACCTTACACAATTAGGAGTGCACAATACGCCATCATGCTGTTTGGTTTCGAAGTTCAAGTAAGGTAGTTCAGATGTGGCTATTCTATATTTGAGGATTTCTTTGGGGTAGACAAACGCCTTGCTGTTCTGGCAATGCAAAAAATACATTAATATGTACATAAATAAATGAATCGGCCAATTACTGTAAATATTTGGAACACCTATCACTGTAAGATAAGCTCATAGTAGAGTGAGAACAGAGGGACCCAGGTCGCCAATGTATGGAGGTTCCTATTGGTTAGGCAGCTAATTTGTGCTCCAATAAATACAATGCACTAATTTGTATTCCAGCAACCCTTTGCTGTCGTATTAAAATGTTTTTCTCCTTAATCAAGGACATAAATCTAGTTTCATGGTCGATGTAACCTTGTCTTAATATCAAACACGCTCAGTGACTTGCCTATTATTTTCTCTTTAGTATTGATGAATGTCGTCGCCCTTCTATTCTGCCCTCTCTGTGTGTCAATACAACTGGGTAGTTTCCACTGTGAATGTACCCAGGGTTTACCCAAGGAGAAGGATGGAAGTTATGCATCAAAAACAAGCCCCATCTAGCCTTCTGCCCAACAAGCTGAAGGTTGAAATGTTTTAAAAAGAAAGCTTATGTAATAGAAAAGGGAGAGGATTATTATTTTTAGTAAATTAATGTTTAAACCAATAATCAACATGAAATATCTGATTCAACCTGATCACACTAGAACTCACGAGGGCCATATTTTTTTTTAAAAATGGATAATCGCAAGTTTGTGATACCTCGGTTATCAAAAATGTACGATCGTGCACCATAGATGTACGTCTGCGATATTCATTATAATCGTCAATACATACTGCGGGTAGTACAATACTGAAATGGTTGTATGGGCATTCACAAATCAATGACCGTGAGCATAGATCTACGGTCAAGATTGTAAATTTACGACCAAGATCATAAATTTATAATCGCAGCAATGTCGTTATAAGGCACAGTATGCCGTTAGCACCCTCTCACCCATTACACAGTAGGAACACAGTTTGTTGGAAATAAATTTAAAGGGGAAGTTCAGTGAACAGTAATTATTTCTTAAATAAAACAACTCTTTATTTAATAACAATCAATTGACTTAATTCTCTTGTTGTTGTTGGTATTGAGTTGCCATTCGAGGTCCTGCAGTGATCCTTGGAATGTTCTTAATAGTAATTTGGGTACTTAGATCTACTACACTAGGGGGGTAAGTCAGGGGGCAGGACAGGATACAAGTCTTCGCAAGGACTGAAAAATGTCCACGCTCGGACACTGTCTAATGTTGGCCATACACTCATAATATATTGATAGATTCAATGTTTAATTATACATGGTTTCAAATGTCTGACAGACTGCATTGTGTTACACCTATTTATGCAGAAAAGTTAAGCTAGCCATACTCTACAAACTTGCCTTTCAACGATTAATGTGGACATTCCAAGAACCACCTGTCCTAATTTTGTGATTATAATGTCCTATCCTTTTGTGATCCTAAAGTCGATCCACACACAATCTGTTGGGAGGTTGTTCATGGGAATGTCGTTAAAACTGCTGCTCTAATCAACATTTTAAATCGTTTCGAAATTCATTTCAGATCCAATTTCGAGGTAATTTGTTCATCTTTTTACAAAATTCTTAGATGTGGCTTTCTACTTTTTTCAGATGCCTCACACAGACTTCTAATGAGATTCAGGATCTTCGTAGCTATGTTTGTCCCTGGAACAGGTGGGATTTATTTTAAATATAAAAGACTTAAAGGGCAACTTTCGTCTCCAAACAAGTGAGAATTAAATGAAGCCTGCAGTCTTTCCTTTAAAATGAGCCCTAGATCACATCTCTGGTTGCAGCCTATGATAAATAATATTGGGGTGAATGTCAAACTTCCAGTTGGTTGAGTGACATCACCTTACATCTGCTCCACCCCGAGGGAAAGGATGTTATGTTAAGACTTAAAGGACAACTCCACCCTCATAATAATAGCTTTTAGAAGAATGCCTTTTTAAAATATGTTGTATTATACTAATTTGTGACCTGTACTGAGCCTGAGCATGCTCTGAAGAGGAAGATAAGGGATTATCATTCACTCATTGGCTGGATGTCAACTGTCAAATCCATAACTGACAGTTGCTAACGGAAGAAACAAGGAAGCAGAAACAGGGGAAACAGGACATTGTGAAGGATTCAGGTTAGAATTATATATTCAGGTTTCAAACTATTCAGTTAGAGTTTTTGAGGGTGATTTACCTGTATGTAAGTTTTATTTGAGGGCTGGGCTTGCCCTTTAATGCTGGGGAAAACTGGATGTAAATTTGACACTTTTTTGGTCGGGTGGCCTGGCCTTCATATGGCATTATTAGGGGTTAGTGGTTCAAAGAGGGACTGCTGGGCAGGAGATTGGTGATGGGTCTCTGTATAGGGAGGGATTAGGGGTATGTGGTCATGATGTTCTCCTGGTATTATATGTACCTGAATCATGATAGTTAGTGGTATAATGTGGTCATGGGGGTGCTGGGAGATATTGGTGATGAGTTTGTTATAGGAGGGGTTAGGGGTATGTTCTCTGTATATTATTGTACATGTGATGATTAATGTATTCACATAAGTTTCCAAATTACTGACTTCCTGTATGCAGGGCAGCTAACACTGTGACAGTTGTTGAGTTTTTTGTCTGGTGAAAAAGGCCTTTTTCTGTGTGCCAGTTAGTTTTGGGGAAACTTTGGGATGGGGGTGCTTGGTCTTGCTGGGTGCCTGTCAGTCCTTTCCATCTCAGAATATTATAGGGGAGATTATGCTGTGAAGGTTCTCATATCCAGGTCATGGTATATTGTTGTATTCAATTTAATCAACTGGACTGAAATGTAGTTCTTGAAGACGTTTCGCTAGTCATCCGACTGGCTTTCTCAATTCAGAATGACTTGTACACGAATCTGTGGCAATATTGTACCCTGGAAAATCCCAATTAGCATATCACAGCCAGGTGTTAAGGGTTGTGAATGGTAGTGGCTAAGAGGTGTTATAGGAACGCTCTATAAGCAAAACACGGATGTGCTATGGATCTCCCAGTTTCACACATTGGGGCAACTTTACATGGAGGAGTAGTAGAAAACAGGCGCTTAATACCTTTAGGGCATAGCACCCCGCCACTGTTCAGATAAGTTTGGATGACACCTGGGTTAAAATCCACCAGAAGGGATACAAAGCTTTCACGAGAAACATAAGTGCGATAGACCAAAAACATTAAATTCACAAGGGAAGAGGTACAAAACAAAAAACTGGCTTTCTGGGACTGCTTGGTACAAGTTAAGGAAAATGGTTAAACGGAAGTAGAGGTTTACAGAAAACCAACACACACAGATCAGTATTTGATGTTTGACTCCCACCACCCCTTTAGATCACAAGCTGGGTGTCATCAGAACCCTGACAACACAGAGCCGAGAACATCCCCACTAGCACAGAGGCGAAGGCTAAAGAAATGAAACATCTCAGAGGAGCCCTTAAAACTGTGGATAACCAGACTGGGCCTGGTCAAAAGAAGTAGAAGGAAAGAAAAGAACACAATACCAACGTGAAGGGGAAAAAAGGCAGACAGGAGGAAGAACAGGTCATCCCATATGTAGCAGGGGTCTCCGAGAAATTAAGAAGAATTTTCAAAAACATCGTATCCCTGTTGCTTTAAACCGAACAATACACGGAGGCAGCAATGGTACATCCGAAAGACCCAATACCGAAAAACAAGAAAGTGACATCATATACGCAGTGCAGTGCAGTGAAGATGCTCTGATTTGTATGTGGGGGAGACCCAAACAGCACAACTGCATCAACGTATGGCCCAGCAAGAAGAGCCAATTCTCGGGTCAAGACTCAGCGTGTGACCTGCACTTAAGGTAAAGGACCATACTTTGAAGATTGTAATGTTAACATATTGGCGAGGAACGTGACTGGTTCAAGAGAGGTGTTAAGGAGGCCATTTATGTGAAAATAAGAACACAAGCCTAAATAGAGGTGGGGGGGTTTCGACACAAATGTCTGCCATGTACAATGCTGTTTTAACACCTTACTCTGGCGTTCCATAACACTCTAGCCACTATCCAATCACACCCTTAACACCTGGCTGTGATATGCTAATTGGGATTTTCCAGGGTACATAATTGCCACAGATTCTTGTACACAGTCATTCTGAAGAGAAAGCCAGTCGGATGACTAGCGAAACGTCTCAAGAACTACATTTCAAGTCCGTTGATTTAATGAATACAACAGATATAGGGGAGATTAATATATGTGAGATTAATGTTTGTAAAATTGTAAAAGTTTAGCCACGCCCACTGACAAAATCCACGCCCACCAACAAAGTCACACCCACCAACAAAGTCACACCATGGAGCAAGTGATCAAGACTGCCACTCAAAAGTTTGGTAGACAGCAAAAAATCCTAGAAGTGCCACTGCAGGTAATCGTCAGGGCCCAGATTGTGCAACTCCAGACTGCACACGTTAGTCACTTGACAGTCAGCCATGCGCCTCCTGGGTCCTTTCCCACACTTAGCTCTGCTCCTTGGAGGGGTGTGTGTGGCCATTTTGTGCACTTCTGATTGGCCAGTAGGAAGGGAGTGGAAGAAGGAAGGAAATGCACATCACTGACAGAGGTGGGAGACAGACCGGTATGCACACATCTTGGGAAGAAGTCTTGCGGCTGCCGGTTGCAGTGTCGGACACGTGCATCATCTCAGCAGCAGCTTGGTGGTCGCTTACCAGATGCTGCTTTGTTCTTGCAACAGGGATTCTGCCTGAGTCACACGCTCACAGTGCCTCGGGTAGATGCGGCCCTGATCACATGACTACACAGCTGGTCACATGGCTTAAAACAAGAAGTGTTCAAGCAGGAAATAAATAGCTAAGCCTTTTTAACAAAACTTCTTACAAATTTTATCTAGAGATAGATTTAGGCAATTGCCTGTGCGTTTCCAGTGGTGATCACATGCTATTAAAAAACTGGCATAGATGTGCATCGATAGTGAATCAGAAATCTCAGGAATTTTTATGTTCCGTGATATACATTTTATTTTAAATCGATGCGAGAAAATCGCATTAGTGTGGCCTAGCCTTAGGGTTATTTTGAAGGTATGCAGAAGCCTTTCCAAAACAACCCTTACTTGTTGGGAGATTGAAGACCACGGTTACCCTTTAATGTGCCCTCTACAAAATGATGTGATCCTCAGAAGATTTTAGCAGATTCATCTGAAAGTTTGTGCCACTATTCCTTTACATTTATAATGCGGCCCATACATACCCCCAGGCCACACTTCGCTGGATGATAATATGTTGTTTGGCCTTTAACAATTAGCAGTCAGCAAATTATCCAGATTATGTTTTAAACACTGTCGGAACTACCACCTTTTTTTTATACATACATGTTGGTGGACTGAAATCATGAGTCATTTCACATTCAAAAAAATGATGATTAAATGGGGTCCAAAAAGCAGATTGCAGCACCACCTAGTGTGGCCAGACCAATTTGCCACTTAGCATGCACTATTTAACGTGCATGGGATGGGATCACACTTGAAACACTGCAGTTGGCCTAGCCTAACTGGACGTTCTATCCAACCCAAATATTAAATCATAGTGATGTCAGACCAGTATTTTTTTTTACCTTGAAACATTCTTGTGATGTTGCCAGTCGAATAATGCTTGGGATCAGCTTACGCCTGTAACATTGCAAAAGTAATCTAACGGACCGTTTTTGACCACATTGTGGAAAAGTCAGAAGGTACATCTTGTAATGTATGGGCACTTTTAGATTTGTCAAGCGATTAGCCATACACGGTCCAATGATAATACAATATGTGAATAACTGAAATTGTATGACTGGGATTTCTGCGTGTATGAGCGGACTTTAGTGGCAATCCCTTTCCCCATGGATATATATCTATTAATATGGATAACACTTACATTGTCTCCAAACTTTCCTCATTCAGCGTGGACAGCACTCTCTCAGCCGTGCAGCGTCTGTTTCTGTCAAACTATCAGAGATCCACTCAGACCAAGTACAAGATTTTGGGACAGGACCGCAGTTGGACAAATGGAATCACTAAGTGATCAGGTCATGTACATGGAGGAAAGATGGGAGAGTGTAAAGAACAGTTCCAGCATCTTACCTCCATTACCATATGTGAATATGCCCATTGTTTTTGTGCATCTTTTGTCTGCTTCATCTCTATTTCATTCCTCCCAGCATACATCTAATGTCTTAACCTTGGGTTTGAAAGGTATTTCTTGGTGCCGCGGAAATTAAATGTATTCTCCTAGATTATGAACACAAATCAGACTATACATTTAATGTAAATGAGATAAGTTTTATAGACTCTTCCTGAAATCCAGTAATAATACACAAATAACTCCTCTGCGCAGTCTTTTATGATCTCTCTTTCTTTATGTTTATTACATTTCATTCTCTTTTCTAATTGGCTGCTTTTTCATGATGTCTGTTTTCCCACAGGTTCTTGCCGCAGTAATGAGATTGAAATGGTGGAGATTAAAGCGTTAATCATTAAAGAAACTCTGCAGCTCATTTGTTTTTTTATACCCCACTGGCAACCCCCTATTTATAATTCATTGTCTCACTATTTATGGCCCTGCCCCCTTTTTTAACATAAAGATGTAAAATATATTATTTGTAAAAAAAAAATCTCTTTGTCTGCCCCTTTTTTTCTTCTCTCTCTCTCTTTTTTTTTATAGAAGAACATAAAACGTTTCTGGGAGGTTTTTTAATCACTTTCTTTTATGTAAGTGGACTAGGCATCCTCTTTCTGCTTAAAAATCAGCAGTCCTATTGTACTTGATGCATGCCTGTGAATCTAATAGCAGAACATTTCTCATAGATATCATATACATCGACATGTCTAGTCTGGATAGCATGACACCAGAAAAAATAGTTAAGATGTCGTACATAATTAATTAAAGATGTGACAGTTTTGCCCATAAAATAGTCAAGGGTATACTTTAAGATGAAGTATACAAAGAAACCAAGATTATCAAGTGATAAATGTACAAATTCGTTTATAAGATTGCACAGCAGCCTAAGAAAAAACAGCATAGGTTACAATTCGGTAAAAGGCCATCCTTGTTAGGGTTTTAGGTATTATCTTACTTTCAATATCTGTTTGGTTGCACCCAACCTATTCAGCCACAGGGCCGACACTAGCAGCACACTTTGTAAGGGAACGGCGGATAATGCGCAACATCAGGGCGTTTGAAGCATAAGCGAACATTTGAAATTGTTTTTTTTTTTTTTTTATTACAGTGATACTTATCATTATATAACAGTGACAACAAGTTTTTGCAATCAGTGTCCCTGTAGCCCCACTGTACAGATAATATCTTTGGAATTTTTCAGACACTTTCAGGGTATTCAATAAAGTTTATGTTTTTTTTGTTTAAAATGGTGCTAATTTGCCCCAACCAATCAGATATTAGCTTTTAAATTTTAAATAAGATTAATGGTTGGGTCTAAATTAGCACCATTTTAAACGATAAGAATTTTTATTGATCTCCCGTTTGTTATTTTGACCGCGGTAATAGGGTGGTCTTCTTAACGCTGTGAATATTACATTGGCCCAGATCTCATCCAGTTTCCAAACCAAGTCATGGTTTGCAAACGACACTACAGCTGTGGAAACTTATTAAAAGGCCACAGACTAACTACGATGCTTAAGGTTGATGGCCCCTGGTTTTCAGATTCCTGGTGAGGAATTGTTCCTTGTGTTTTTATTCTAGTTAGTTTTTTTCAAATCTGGGATCCATATAAACAAGACCATAAACAAGAACCTATAAACAAGATAGGACCAATGGAAGTTTTTAAGTCTTAAGCTGATCTTTAATGAATGGACACTTGGTCCAGTCCTAATTGATGACGTCTGCCTGGACGAATAATATACAATCAGACCACAAACCAAGTGTTTTCCCCAATCGAGTCCCCATACAAAAGTAAAGTCAGCCAAAACAACGTTGACTTCAGTGTACATGGCAGGTCTGTGGAGCAAGCGCAGTCTGATATGAAACTTAAAGGGTATACATCACTGGTAAAATAATTTTTCACATTCAGTTTATTGAAGAACAAGAGGTCTTACCTCCATCTTCTTCAAAAAAGCCTGCGTTGCAGGAGCCAGGAGAGAAGATCAAGGACTCCAATATGTAAATGTTATTTAAATAATCCTGTCCATAACAAAGATATAGAAATTCCTTTCAGGTGTCATCATACTAAGAATCACTGGGCCCCTAACACAACTATGAGATGGCCCCTAATCCGTGTTTCAATCCACACGCAATTTTCTGGGAGGAGGCTATATCTTTCATACGGAAAAATAAGAAGATGGGGACCCTTTGTCCCCAGCCCTACTGCAGTTGCTCTCCCTGGTAGCTAGTACCTTAAAGGAATAGTTTAGTGGTGAAAAACAAGTAGGATTGAAAAACACATTAATTTTTTTTGAAAAAGAACACAAGTTAACATATTGTCACTGGTGTGTATGTGTGAGGTCGTTATAAGACGTAATATAAAAAGTATAAAGCTTAAACATGTGATAATGATTTTGTATATATGGAACAATTGAAAGATATAGGAAAGCTATTGGAAAGCTATAGGAAAGCTATTGGAAAGCTATAGGAAAGCTATTGGAAAGCTATAAGTAAGCTATTGGAAAGCTATAGATAAGCTATTGAAAAGCTATAGAAAAGCTATTGGAAAGCTATAGGAAAGCTATGGGTAAGCTATAGGAAAGATATTGGAAAGCTATGGGTAAGCTATTGGAAAGCTATAGGTAAGATATTGGAAAGCTATAGGAAAGCTATTGGAAAGCTATAGGAAAGCTATTGGAAAGCTATAGGAAAGCTATAGGAAAGCTATAGGAAAGCTATTGGAACAGTTATAGGAAAGCTTTGGAAAGCTATTGAAAAGCTATTGGAAAGCTTATAGGAAAGCGATTGGAAAGCTATTGGAAAGCTGCTTTTGAAGATTCCATTCATCAGGTCATGGTATATCTGTTGTATTTCAATTAGATCAACTGGAACTTGAAATGTAGTTCTTGAAAGTTTCGCTAGTCATCCGACTGGCTTTCTCAATTCAGAAGCTTGTACAAGGAATCTGTGGCAATATGTACCCTGGAAATCCCAATTAGCATATCACAGCCAGGGTGTTTAAGGGTGTGATTGGGTTTTCCAGGTGACATAATTGCCACAGATTCTTGTACAGTCATTCTGAATTGAGAAAGCCAGTGCTGATAACTAGCGAAACGTCTTCAAGAACTACATTTCAAGTCCAGTTGATCTAATTGAATAACAACACTATATTGAGCTAAGCTATAGGAAAGCTATAGGAAAGTATGGAAGTATGGAAGTATGGAAGCTATGGAAAGTATAGGAAGCTAGAGCATGAAATCTAGGAAGAGAAGCTATAGGAAAGATATTGGAAAGCTATAGGAAAGCTATAGGAAAGCTTAGGAAAGCTATTAGGAAGCTGTATTGAAAAGCTATTGGAAAGCTATGGAGATAACTTGGAAAGTCTATAGGAAAGCTATTGGAAGCTATGGAAAGATATTGGAAAGCTATAGGAAAGCTATTGAAAGCTATAGGAAAGAATAGGAAAGCTATAGGAAAGCTATTGGACAGAGAGCTATTGAAAAAGCTATAAGGAAGCATTGGAAAGCTATTGGAAGATATAGGAAAGCTGTAAGGAAAGCTATTGGAAAAGCTATTGGAAAGACTATACGAAGATATAGGAAGCTATTGGAAAGAGGAAAGCATAAGAAAGCTATTGGAAAGCTATAGGAAAGCTATTGGAAGCTATTGGAAAGCTATAGGGAAAGCTATAGGAAAGCTGTTGGAAAAAGCTATAGGAAAGGTATTGGAAAGCTATTGGAAAGCTATAGGAAAGCTATGGAAAGCTATGGAAAGTAAGGAAAGCTGGAAAGATAAAGGAAAGCTATAGAAAGTTAGGAAAGCTTAGGAAAGCTATAGGAAAGCTATTGAAAGCTATTGGAAGAAAAGCTATAGGAAAGCTATTGGAAAGCGATAGGAAAGCTATTGGAAAGCTATAGGGAAAGCTATTGGAAAGCTATAGGAAAGCTGTTGGAAAGCTGTGGAAAAGCTATATAGGAAAGCTAATGGAAAAGAGCTATGGAAAGCTATAGGAAAGCTATGGAAAGCTATTGGAAGCTATTGGAAAGATATAGGAAAGCTGTAGGAAAGCTATTGGAAAGTATGGAAAGCTATAGGAAAGCTAAGGGTAGGACTATAGGAAAGTATTGGAAACTATAGGAAAGATTGGAAGCTATTGGAAAATAGGAAAGCTATTGGAAAGCTATAGGAAAGCTATGGAAAGCTATAGGAAAGCTATTGGAAAGCTATAGGAAAGCATGGAAAGATAGGAAAGCTATGGAAAGCTATAGAGAAAAGGCTATTGGAAAGCTATAGGAAAGCATTGAAAGCTATTGGAAAGCTATAGGAAAAAAATTGGAAGCGCTATCGGAAAGCTATTGGAAAAGCTATAGGAAAAGCTATTGGAAAGCTATAGAGGAAAGCTATAGGAAAGCTATTGGAAGCTATAGGAAAGCTATTGGGAAAGCTATAGGAAGCTATGGAAGCAAGCTATAGGAAAGCTATTGGAAAGAAGAGCTATTGGAAAGCTATAGGAAAGCTATTGGAAAGCTATTGGAAAGTATATAGGAAAGCTAGAGTAGGAAAGCTAAGCTATGGAAAGCGTTTAGAAGCTATAGGAAGCATTGGAAGCATGGAAAGCTATAGGAAAGCTATTGGAAAGCATAGGAAAGCTATGGAAAGTTTGGAAAGCTATAGGAAAGCTATAGGAAAGCTATTGGAAAGAATATAGGAAAGTATTGGAAAGCTATTGGAAAGCTATAGGAAAGCTATGGAAAAAACTATTGGAATAGGTTAGGAAAGCTATTGGAAAGCTAAAGGAAAGCTATAGGAAAGCTATAGGAAAGCTATTGGAAAGCTATAGGAAAGCTATTGGAAAGCTATTGGAAAGATATGAAGTATGGAAAGCTATGGAAAGCTATGGAAAGCTATGGAAGTATGGAAAGCTTAAAGCTGTTGGAAAGCTATGAAAGTAAGGAAAGAAGAGCTATGGAAAGCTATAGGAAAGCTATTGGAAAGCTATTGGAAAGCTATGAAAGATATAGGAAAGCTGTAGGAAAGCTATTGGAAAGCTATTGGAAAGCTATAGGAAAGCTATAGGAAAGATATTGGAAATCTTAGGAAAAGCTATTGGAAAGCTATAGGAAAGCTATTGGAAAGCTATTGAAAGCTATAGGAAAGCTATGGAAAGCTATAGGAAAGCTTGAAAGTATAGGAAAGCTATAGGAAAGCTAAGGAAGCTATTGGAAAGCTATAGGAAAGCTATTGAAAGCTATTGAAAAGCTATGGAAGCTATAGGAAAGCTATTGGAAAGTATTGGAAAGCGCTTGTGAAGGTTCTCATTCATCCCGGTCTGGTATATCTGTTGTATTCAATTAGATCAACTGGACTTGAAATGTAGTTCTGAAGACGTTTCGCTAGTCATCCGACTGGCTTCTCAATCAGAATGACTTGTACAAGAATCTGTGGCAATTATGTACCCTGGAAAATCCCAAGTAGCATATCACAGCCAGGTGTTAAGGGTGTGATTGGGATTTTCCAGGGTACATAATTGCCACAGTCTTCAAGAACTACATTTCAAGTCCAGTTGATCTAATTGAATACAACAGATATATTGGAAAGCTATAGGAAAGGTATAGGAAAGCTATTGGAAAGCTATAGGAAAGCTATTGGAAGCTATTGGAAAGCTATAGGAAAGCTATTGGAAAGCTATTGGAAAGCTATAGGAAAGCTATTGGAAAGCTATAGGAAAGCTATTGGAAAGCATAGGAAAAGCTATAGGAAAGCTATGGGAAGCTATTGGAAAGCTATAGGAAAGCATTGAAAAGCTATTGGAAAGCTATAGGAAAGCATTGGAAACGCTATAGGAAAGCTATTGGAAAGCTATAGAAAGCTATTGGAAAGCTATAGGGAAAGCTATTGGAAGCTTAGGGGAAGCTATGGAAAGAAGAGCTATTGGAAAAAGCTATAGGAAGCTATTGGAAAGCTATTGGAAGAAAAGATATGGAAAGCTGTAGGAAAGGCTATTGGAAAAAGCTATGGAGAAAGCTATAGGAAAGCTATAGGAAAGCTATTGGAAAGCTATTGCGAAAAGCTATAGAAGCTATGTTGGAAAGCTATAAGGAAAGCTATTGAGAAAGCTATTGGACAAGCTATAGGAAAAAGCTAGGAAAGCTATTGGAAAGCTATAGGAAAGGTATTGGAAAGCTATTGGAAAGCTATAGGAAAGCTATTGGAAAGCTATTGGAAAGCTATAGGAAAGCTATTGGAAAGCTAAAGGAAAGCTATAGGAAAGCTATAGGAAAGCTATGAAAGCTATGGAAAGCATTGGAAAGCATATTAGAAAGCTTAGAGGAAAGCTATTGAAAAAGCATATAGGAAAGCGATAGGAAAGCGATAGGAAAGCTATTGGAAAGCTATAGGAAAGATAGTTAGGAAAGCTAGTTGGAAAGCTATAGGAAAAGGAAAGCTATATGGAAAAGAAGAGCTATTGGAAAGCTATAGGAAAGCTATTGGAAAGCTATGGAAAGCTATTGGAAAGATAGGAAAGCCGTAGAAAGCTATTGGAAGCTATGGAAAGCATTGGAAAGCTATAGGAAAGCTATTGGAAAGCTATAGGAAGCTATTGGGTAAGCTATAGGAAAGCTATATGGAAAGCTATTGGAAAGCTATAGGAAAGCTATAAGAAAAGCTATAGGAAAGCTATAAGAAAGATATAGGAAAGCTATAAGAAAGCTATAGGAAGACAAGCTATAGGAAAGCTATAGGAAAGCTATAGGAAAGCTATAAGAACAAGCTATAGGAAAGCGATAAGAAGAAAGCTATAGGAAAAGCTATAGGAAAAGCTATAGGAAAGCTATAAGAGAAAGCTATAGGAAAGCTATAAGAAAGCTATAGGAAAGCTATAAGTTAGAAAGCTATAGGAAAGCTATAAGAAAGCTATAGGAAAGTCATAGGAAAGCCATAGGAAAGCTATAGGAAAGCTATTGGAAAGCTATAGGAAGCTATTGGAAAGCTATTGGAAAGCTATAGGAAAGCTATGGAAAGCTATAGGAAAGCTATAAGGAAAAGCTATAGGGAAAGCTATAAGAAAGCATAGGAAAGCTAAAAGAAAGCTATAGGAAAGCTATAAGAAAGATATAGGAAAAGCTATAAGAAAGCTATAGGAAAGCTATAGGAAAGCTATAGGAAAGCTATAGAAAAGCTATAGTAAAGCTATAAGAAGCTATAGGAAGCTATAGGAAAAGCTATATAGGAAAGCTATAGGAAAGCTATAGGAAAGCTATAGGAAAGCTATAGAGAAAAGCTATTGGAAGCTATAGGAAAAGCTTAGGGAAAGCTATAGGAAAGCTATTGGAAAGCTATAGGAAAGCTATAGGAAAGCTATATGAGAAAGCTATAGGAAAGCTATAGGCAAGCTGATAGGAAAGCTATAGGAAAGCTATAGGAAAGCTATATGGAAAGCTATAGGGAAGCTATGGAAAGCTATTGGAAAAGCGATAGGAAAGCTATGAAAGCTATAGGAAGCTATAAAAGCTATAGGAAAGCTATAGGAAAGTATATAGGAAAGCTAGAAAGAAAGCTATAGGAAAGCTATAAGGAAAGCTATAGGAGAAGCTATAAGAAAGCTATAGGAAGCTATAGGAAAGCTATAGGAAAGCTATAGGAAAGCTATAAGTATAGGAAAGCTATAGTAAAGCTATAGAAAGCTATAGGAAAGATATAGAAAGTATTGGAAAGCTAAGAAAGTAGGAAAGCTATAGGAAAGCTATAGGAAAGCTATTGGAAAGCTATTGAAAAGCTATAGGAAAGCTATAGGAAAGCTATAGGAAAGCTATTGGAAAGCTATAGGAAAGCTATTGGAAAGCTATTGAAAAGCTATTGGAAAGCTATAGGAAAGCTATTGGAAAGCTATTGGAAAGCTGCTTGTGAAGATTCTCATTCATCCAGGTCATGGTATATCTGTTGTATTCAATTAGATCAACTGGAACTTGAAATGTAGTTCTTGAAAAACGTTTCGCTAGTCATCCGACTGGCTTTCTCAATTCAGAAGACTTGTACAAGGAATCTGTGGCAATATGTACCCTGGAAATCCCAATTAGCATATCACAGCCAGGGTGTTAAGGGTGTGATTGGGTTTCCAGGTGACATAATTGCCACAGATTCTTGTACCAGTCATTCTGAATTGAGAAAGCCAGTCGCTGATAACTAGCGAAACAGTTTCAAGAACTACATTTCAAGTCCAGTTGATCTAATTGAATAACAACAGCATATTGGAGCATAAGCTATAGGAAAGTATAGGAAAAGTATGGAAGTTGGAAGTATGGAAGCTATGGAAAGCTATAGGAAGCTATGAGCATGGAACTTGGAAGAGAAGCTATAGGAAAGATATGGAAAGCTATAGGAAAGCTATAGGAAAGCTATAGAAAGCTATTGGAAGCTAAGTATTGAAAAGCATTGGAAAGCTATGAAGAATAAATTGGAAAGTCTATAGGAAGCTATTGGAAGCTATGGAAAGATATTGGAAAGCTATAGGAAAGCTATTGAAAGCTATAGCGAAAGATAGGAAAGCTATAGGAAAGCTATGGCACAGAGAGCTATTGAAAAAGCTATAAGGAAGCATTGGAAAGCTATTGGAAAGATATAGGAAAGCTGTAAGGAAAGCTATTGGAAAGCTATTGGAAAACTATACGAAGTATAGGAAGCTTTGGAAAGAGGGAAAGCATAAGAAAGCTATTGGAAAGCTATAGAGAAAGCTATTGGAAGCTATTGGAAAGCCTATAGGGAAAGCTATAGAAAGCTGTTGGAAAAGCTATAGGAAAGGTATTGGAAAGCTATTGGAAAGCTATGGAAAGCTATGAAAAGCTATGGAAAGTAAGGAACTGGAAAGATAAAGGAAAGCTATAGAAAGTATGGAAAGCTTATGGAAAGCTATAGGAAAGCTATTGGAAAGCTATTGGAGAAAAGCTATAGGAAAGCTATTGGAAAGCATAGGGAAAGCTATTGGAAAGCTATAGGGAAAGCTATTGGAAAGCTATAGGAAAGCGTATGGAAAGCTTGGAAAAGTATATAGAAAGCTAATGGAAAGAGAGCTATGGAAAGCTATAGGAAAGCTATGGAAAGCTATTGGAAGCTATTGGAAAGATATAGGAAAGCTGTAGGAAAGCTATTGGAAAGTATGGAAAGCTATAGGAAAGCTAAGGGTAGGACTATAGGAAAGTATTGGAAACTATAGGAAAGATTGGAAGCTATTGGAAAATAGGAAAGCTATTGGAAAGCTATAGGAAAGCTATGGAAAGCTATAGGAAAGCTATGGAAAGCTATAGGAAAGCATGGAAAGATAGGAAAGCTATGGAAAGCTATAGAGAAAAGGCTATTGGAAAGCTATAGGAAAGCATTGAAAGCTATTGGAAAGCTATAGGAAAAAAATTGGAAGCGCTATCGGAAAGCTATTGGAAAAGCTATAGGAAAAGCTATTGGAAAGCTATAGAGGAAAGCTATAGGAAAGCTATTGGAAGCTATAGGAAAGCTATTGGGAAAGCTATAGGAAGCATGGAAGCAAGCTATAGGAAAGCTATTGGAAAGAAGAGCTATTGGAAAGCTATAGGAAAGCTATTGGAAAGCTATTGGAAAGTATATAGGAAAGCTAGAGTAGGAAAGCTAAGCTATGGAAAGCGTTTAGAAGCTATAGGAAGCATTGGAAGCATGGAAAGCTATAGGAAAGCTATTGGAAAGCATAGGAAAGCTATGGAAAGTTTGGAAAGCTATAGGAAAGCTATAGGAAAGCTATTGGAAAGAATATAGGAAAGTATTGGAAAGCTATTGGAAAGCTATAGGAAAGCTATGGAAAAAACTATTGGAATAGGTCTAGGAAAGCTATTGGAAAGCTAAAGGAAAGCTATAGGAAAGCTATAGGAAAGCTATTGGAAAGCTATAGGAAAGCTATTGGAAAGCTATTGGAAAGACTATGAAGTATGGAAAGCTATGGAAAGCTATGGAAAGCTATGGAAGTATGGAAAGCTTAAAGCTGTTGGAAAGCTATGAAAGTAAGGAAAGAAGAGCTATGGAAAGCTATAGGAAAGCTATTGGAAAGCTATTGGAAAGCTATTGGAAAGATATAGGAAAGCTGTAGGAAAGCTATTGGAAAGCTATTGGAAAGCTATAGGAAAGCTATAGGAAAGATATTGGAAATCTATAGGAAAGCTATTGGAAAGCTATAGGAAAGCTATTGGAAAGCTATTGGAAAGCTATAGGAAAGCTATGGAAAGCTATAGGAAAGCTTGAAAGTATAGGAAAGCTATAGGAAAGCTAAGGAAGCTATTGGAAAGCTATAGGAAAGTATTGAAAGCTATTGAAAAGCTATGGAAGCTATAGGAAAGCTATTGGAAAGTATTGGAAAGCGCTTGTGAAGGTTCTCATTCATCCCGGTCTGGTATATCTGTTGTATTCAATTAGATCAACTGGACTTGAAATGTAGTTCTGAAGACGTTTCGCTAGTCATCCGACTGGCTTCTCAATTCAGAATGACTTGTACAAGAATCTGTGGCAATTATGTACCCTGGAAAATCCCAAGTAGCATATCACAGCCAGAAGGTGTAAGGGTGTGATTGGATTTTCCAGGGACATAATTGCCACAGTCTTCAAGAACTACATTTCAAGTCCAGTTGATCTAATGAATACAACAGATATATTGGAAAGCTATAGGAAAGGTATAGGAAAGCTATTGAAAGCTATAGGAAGCTATTGGAAGCTATTGGAAAGCTATGGAAAGCTATTGAAAGCTATGGAAAGTATAGGAAAGCCTATTGGAAAGCTATAGGAAAGCTATTGGAAAGCATAGGAAAAGCTATAGGAAAGCTATGGAAGCTATTGGAAAGCTATAGGAAAGCATTGAAAGCTATATGGAAAGCTATAGGAAAGCTATTGGAAACGCTATAGGAAAGCTATTGGAAAGCTATAGAAAGCTATTGGAAGCTATGGAAAGATGAAGCTAGGATATGGAAAGAAGAGCTATTGGAAAGCTATAGGAAGCTATTGGAAAGCTATTGCGAGAAAGATATGGAAGCTGTAGGAAAGCTATTGGAAAGCTATTGGAAAAGCTATAGGAAAGCTATAAGGAAAGCTATTGGAAAGCTATGGAAAGCTATAGAAGCTATGTTGAAAGCTATAGGAAAGCTATTGGAAAGCTATGGGAAAGCTATAGGAAAGCTAGGAAAGCTATTGGAAAGCTATAGGAAAGGTATTGGAAAGCTATTGGAAAGCTTATAGGAAAGCTATGGAAAGCTATGGAAAGCTATAGGAAAGCTATTGGAAAGCTAAGGAAAGCTATAGGAAAAGCTATAGAAAGCTATTGAAAGCTATAGGAAAGCTATTGGAAAGCTATTGGAAAGCTTAGAGGAAAGCTATGTGAAAGCTATTTGGAAAGCATGGAAAGCGATAGGAAAGCTATTGGAAAGCTATAGGAAAGATGTTGGAAAGCTGTTGGAAAGCTATAGGAGGAAGCTAATGGAAAGAAGAGCTATTGGAAAGTATAGGAAAGCTATTGGAAAGCTATGGGAAAGCTATTGGAAAGATAAGGAAAGCGTAGAAAGCTATTGGAAAGCTATTGGAAAGCTATTGGAAAGCTATAGGAAAGCTATTGGAAAGCTATAGGAAAGCTATTGGTAAGCTATAGGAAAGCTATTGGAAAGCTATTGGAAAGCTATAGGAAAGCTATAAGAAAGCTATAGGAAAGCTATAAGAAAGCTATAGGAAAGCTATAAGAAAGCTATAGGAACAAAGCTATAGGAAAAGCTATACGGAAAGCTATAGGAAAGCTATAAGAACAAGCTATAGGCAAAGCAAGATAAGAAGAAAGCTATAGGATAAAGCTATAGGAGAAAAGCTATAGGAAAGCTATAGAGAAAGCTATAGGAAAGCATAAGAAAGCTATCGGAAAGCTATAAAGTATAGAAAGCTATAGGAAAGCTATAAGAAAGCTATAGGAAAGTCATTAGGAAAGCCATAGGAAAGTATAGGAAAGCTATTGGAAAGCTATAGGAAGCTATTGGAAAGCTATTGGAGTAAAAGCTATAGGAAAGCTATGGAAAGCTATAGGAAAGCTAAAGAGAAAAGCTATAGGAAAGCTATAAGAAAGCTATAGGAAAGCTAAAAGAAAGCTATAGGAAAGCTATAAGAAAGCTATAGGAAAGCTATAAGAAAGCTATAGGAAAGCTATAGGAAAGCTATAGGAAAGCTATAAAAAGCTATAGTAAAGCTATAAGAAGCTATAGGAAGCTATAGGAAAGCATTGGAAAGCTATAGGAAAGCTATAGGAAAGCTATAGGAAAGCTATAGGAAAGCTATTGGAAAGCTTATAGGAAAGCTATAGGAAAGCTATAGGAAAGCTATTGGAAAGCTATAGGAAAGCTATAGGAAAGCTATTGGAAAGCTATAGGAAAGCTATAGGAAAGCTGATAGGAAAGCTATAGGAAAGCTATAGGAAAGCTATTGGAAAGCTATAGGGAAGCTATTGGAAAGCTATTGGAAAGCTATAGGAAAGCTATTGGAAAGCTATAGGAAAGCTATAAGAAAGCTATAGGAAAGCTATAAGAAAGCTATAGGAAAGCTAAAAGAAAGCTATAGGAAAGCTATAAGAAAGCTATAGGAAAGCTATAAGAAAGCTATAGGAAAGCTATAGGAAAGCTATAGGAAAGCTATAGGAAAGCTATAAGAAAGCTATAGTAAAGATAGAAAGCTATAGGAAAGATATAGAAAGCTATTGGAAAGCTAAGAAAGCTATAGGAAAGCTATAGGAAAGCTATAGGAAAAGCTATTGGAAAGCTATAGGAAAGCTATAGGAAAGCTATAGGAAAGCTATTGGAAAGCTATAGGAAAGCTAGGAAAAGCTATAGGAAAGCTATAGGAAAGCTATAGAAAGCTATGGAAAGCTATAGGAAAGCTATAGGAAAGCTATTGGAACACAAGCTCAAAGGGGAAGCTATGGGAAGCTATTGAGAAAGCTATAGGAAAGCTATAGGAAAGCTATAGGAAAGCTATAAGAAAGCTATAGTAAAGCTATAAGAAAGCTATAGGAAAGCTATAAGAAAGCTATTGGAAAGCTATAGGAAAGCTATAGGAAAGCTATAGGAAAGCTATAGGAAAGCTATTGGAAAGCTATAGGAAAGCTATAGGAAAGCTATAGGAAAGCTATTGGAAAGCTATAGGAAAGCTATAGGAAAGCTATTGGAAAGCTATAGGAAAGCTATTGGAAAGCTATAGGAAAGCTATAGGAAAGCTATAGGAAAGCTATAGGAAAGCTATAGGAAAGCTATTGGAAAGCTATTGGAAAGCTATAGGAAAGCTATAGGAAAGCTAACCATAAACATACAAAATCTGAATTCACAGTACATTTAATTTCACTTTAGCTTTATCTATTCTTGACAAACTTAGCCTGGGATTGTTTACAATTCATGTACCGGTAGGCTGAAACATGTTCCATTTGGTAGGAGCAACGTGCATGTAATACAACAGGACCATTTAGAAAATAAACTTTGAGCAATAATAAAAAATAAGTATTATCAGTTATATAAATAAGTATCATACAAGCGGATATATAATTGTTTGAAATTTCTTCTTATGTTACCAGTTGGAACAATTCCACCCACCAAACTAAGGGAGTCTGAGGAAGGAAGCAGGAGAAGGTCAGTGAGACTGGCTGAGTGTGAGATCTGTGCTTCAGGCCATTGCAGTGGGGGCACATTTTGGGCTCCGTTCCACAGAGGGCACACAACACATTCCCTTGTTTCCTGTCCACTCTCTCTAGCATACCAGACTGAGGGGGCAGCTCTATCATTGACCAGTCATCTCCCTTCTTCAGCTATTCCCATGAGATGGATTGACTGACTTGGGGGAACAGTGACAGTTACAGTGATGAAAGTGCTGAGAATGTGAAAGGTTATTGGGGGCTACATAAGAAAAAGTATTTAAAAATGTGGGGGGAGGTGGAGGAGAGGGTGACAGAAAGAAGGCAGCCTGAGGACTGTAGAAACACCAATCAGTGTGATTATGCCTGCAACCATTGTGGGATAAAAAATCCAACTCCTACACTGAAAATTTTGATTTTAATTAAGGAAGTAATTTAAAAAAAATTTAAAAAAAAGAAGCAGGTACCATCTGAATACATATAATATAATAATATTTGAGAAACAATACAACTGTGATCTCTATAAAAAAGAATTGTTGTGGTTATCTAGTACTCTGATCTATATATATATAAAAAAAAGCCAAAGAAAGACAAATACTAGAATCAGAAAATCATCAGGGAATAAGAGCAAAAGGTACAGCTATAAAACAGTCCATACATTTGGGATATTCCTAAATGTGGGTACACATACAGGAGATTCTTCCTCCCTCCCTCCCGTAAGCGAGTGGTGGGCAAGGACAAGGCACTGTTTATTGCAGCAAAAGTAGCTGCAGTCGATAGTTTGCCACAACCAAGCGTGTGATCCATAGGGGGCCACACATTTGGCAGTGGTTTTCCTGCACATCCAATGGGCAGTGGTTTTCATGCACATCCAATGGGCAGTGGTTTTCATGCACATTTGGTTGGCCTGAAAAATTGGATGGTATGTACCCTGCCTTAAAATTTCACTGCCGATGGGATTGGAATCTACTGGTAATTTGCATCAATACGGAAATATACAAATCTGATTGACCACCCCAATACTAATACACTAATGTATTATACAGTTGCCAGTTGCCCCGTATTATACAGGTCCAGTCTATAGTTATACTAAAAACACAATAGGGCAGAAAGTTTAAGCCTTACATGCAAAACTTACATGAAAAACAGCCACTTATACCTTACCGGGCCAGTTTCCTCCCATATGGCTTTCAGGAATTTAGCAAATAAATCCAGTTATGGATACATGTAACTAACTGTGCCCCTGCATAAGCCTCTATGGAATGAGTTTAAAGCAGGTTTCACTAATTTTGCAAGACACTAAGGGCTAGGCCCAACTAGGCAGCACGTGATGCAGTGGTAGCGCAATCCATGTGCGCTACCCTGGGCATGAACTGCGATTCCTTTGATGTAACCTATTGCAGCGAATGCGATGCACACCAAAAATGGTGATCACATGCCCTACGAAAAGGGTCGGCAGTGCAGGGCAACAGAGGTATTGGGGCCATCCCCATCATCTTCTATTGCAGCGCACACCAAAATAGCCTAGTGGAGCCTAGTCCAAAGCAATGCAAATCTTACTTGCTGTGCATCTGTGTTCTTAATGTTGTAAATACACAGGTTTTATACATTTTATTGACCGTGTACATCATTTTAATAAATTAATTTACTGTAACACTGCTGTGTAGTTTATGTGTCAGATCCATACAACTACAAACAAAACTTTATTTCATTATTACATATACCAGTGGAAAACAGCTGCACTGCCAAATACTTTCACTCCTTGGTATCCGGCAATCGCTGTGAAGTCTTAAATAGCAGGAAAAGGATGTTGAGTCTTTACAGATTGTCAGTGTTTGAGGAGAGAGGTGGCTGCATGGTAAGGATTCACAAATAATTCTATGTTGTTTTATATAATATAATATAAATAATAAAATGTGGTTTTATATGTACGAATATTTTATAATAACCAAAAGAATTGTCTAAAATTATTTCTAAGTACATTGCCTTTTACTAAATAAATATTTTTAGCTGGGATGAGTTATTGTAGAGGCTGTGGTAGAGATTTTACAAAAACAGCTCTGGAGAACGAGGGAGAAGAATGCGTGACATTTATTCATTGAAGGGATCTACTCATTTTTGTTTCATACATGTCATTGCTAGAGAGGGACAAACTTCCTAAAGTTTAGTTCGTTTACAAAGTTATATAGTTCGTAAACTAACCCATTTTAATCTCTGGGAGTCAAATAGTTTGAAAAGTTTGGATAAAATACAGTATTTATATCAATGGTAACTTACTGTAAATGGCTCAGGGACCTGGGAAATGGTCTGGGGAACATGTCCAAACAGTAGTAGGTCCACTCAAGCACACCACATGTGGCAAGGCCTGTGTTTGATAGGTGCAGTCCTCTCCACCCCTACCCAAGGGGTGAAAGTACTCCAATCAACAAAATTGAGACAAGTACACTAATAAGTGTCTAATTTTATTAGTAAAGCATACAACGTTTCTGGAGCTCAACAGTCCCCTCCTCAGGTATATATATAAATATAATATATATATATATATAGATATATATAAAAATATATATACCTGAGGAAGGGGACTGTTGAGCCCCCGAAACGTATGCTTTACTAATAAAGAATTAGACACTTATATAGTGTACTTCTCTCAATTCTGGGGAACATGTACATATCGGAAGATCAGGGGAAAAAAACAGACTTACCATACACACGCACTTATAAGTGCCGGGCAGGGGGGTCCTGGTTCAAGCAGCCGATAATTTGGTGGCCAGCTGTTTGAGGGTCCCCCCCCCTCC
Organism: Hymenochirus boettgeri; assembly: GCA_019447015.1. NCBI lineage: Eukaryota > Metazoa > Chordata > Amphibia > Anura > Pipidae > Hymenochirus > Hymenochirus boettgeri. Next base: position 210,340,685 of record CM033476.1, on the reverse strand, counting down.
CAGGTCCTTGAAAGGACCATTGTGGCCCTGGAAGTGTCCTTGTGGCACTTATAAGTGCCCTTATGACCCTGACAAGTGCTTTTCTTGGGGGTCCTGCAGCTCAAAACCAGGACTCCCATTGGCTCTAAGAAGGGCCCTTGTGGCTCTAATAAGAGCCTTTCTGAAAAGAGGGTCCCACAGCTCGAGACTGGGGCCACCACTGGTCCTAGAAAGAATCTTGCAGGTCTCCGGCGTCTTCTTTCTTCTCTGCTGATATCACCAGGGGCATCATCTCCGCTGATATCGCCAGTAGCAACGTAGCCGATGTTGCTGGCCTCTTGATCCTTCTTGATTGTCTGTGATTAAGGACTGTGCGGTCCGAAATGCGTAAGGAGAACTGGAATGAAGTATTGTAAACTCACAGTCTACAGCCTGGTTCTTCAATCCTTGTAACTCCGGTTGGTGCGGGCTTCTCTGTCTGATATTTATTGTGGATTTCTTGGCACTTTGCGACGGGCCTGGGGCTTCTGGCACCTGGGTCACCTGGATTGACTGGTAAGCACTTACCTGTGGATGAGTCCTCTTTTCTTTTACTGTGCATAAATTGATGAGGCGAAGGGTCCGGGGTTATTCTGAAGTCTTCATTCTTCTGTCATCACTCGAATGACATCCGAGTTCTTTGGGGATTTGCCGAACTGTTAAAGTTTGGCTTGAACTCAGGTTCAAGTTCGGTTCAAGTCCATCTCTAATCATCTCTTCTTTACTAACCCACCTCTGTTACAATAAAACATCTACAATGTTTGATTTAAGGTCATCTCCACCTTACAAAATGTTTTAAAAATATGTTATAAGCCATCCCTGACCACCCCCAACTGCTATATTAGATTTCTAAAAAAAAACTAAGCAGAACTCTACTTACAGCTCCTCTGCATTCTCACCCGGCTCCCTGCTTGCCGGAACTTGCAAGCAGGGGCCGGTCCGGCAGCTGCGACTGGCTGAGAGGCAGCCAATCACAGACGTGGCTGCTAGCAATAGAGATCAAAAGAGCAATGAGGAACAAAGGATATAGGCTTCAACACTCTATGTAAAGTATATCACTAAAAGTTCTTTATTATCAGAAGGGATAACTTTTAAAAACATCTAAAAAAATAGTCAGGGTTTACACCTCACTAAAGTCCCATACCATAATCACAGCACAGTATGCAGTAACATAGATATTTAGACATACTATGCATAGTATACACATCAGTTTCTAGTATAGCTACCAGGCTTGGTCATATCTGTCAGTGTCATCCATGTGGTGTATAGGAGGTGGATCCAGTAAAAACGGAGCAGGTGCTGCTAGAAATAGAGAACGCCATGGGAGCGAAGGGCTGTAAGTAGAGTTTGGATTCTTTTTTTAGACACCTAATACAGAGGTTGGGGGTGGGAAGGGATGGCCTATAACATTTAAAATTGCTTTTATGCTAGGTGAAGTGCAGGGAGGGAGGGGGGGCTCCCCTAAGCGTGTCACTGTCTTCTCAGAGGACAAGGAGGAGGCAGAAAGCTTACATACAGGAATATACCCCCTACTCTTCAGTTTCCTGGACTTTGGACAAGCATTGCAGTAGAACCATAAGGAGCAGAGATGTAAGGTAAGGTTTTTTTAAACTACACAGTGGGGCCAATAGTGGATTAAATTTTAGTTTGGGGGGTGGACATGCCCTTTAAAGCAATTTTTTGAATATTTGGGCAGATTAAAAGCAATATCTAGGGGACTGTGGCAGAGAAAAAGCTATCTTGTGGAGCATGTGACAGATTGATGCCGCTCCTCCCAGATGGTCAAAATACTAATACTAATCTGAGGCCAGATAAGATAAAAGTTAATCTTTATTACTACTTCATCATATCACGGCACATAATCTCCCTGACAAATCTCCCGGGAAGAGATTTCCCAGAGGCTGTGCAGCTCTTGGTAAATGTCAGACACATAATTATTTAACCGTTATCAGCTGGTGTTAAATACTAACATGCGCACAGCTGTGCAGCCTCTGGTAAATAGCGGGCACAAACTATGAGCTAAAGTCTCGCTAACCCATTGTAAATTAGTTAACCCATAAAAAGGGTGATGCGATTCTTCCGTGTACCCCCAGAAATCCCCCAGAGTGCTGTTTTGGTAGGTCAACGCATTTTATTTGACCTGGGTTTTGAGCTCTGGGTTTTCTGTACAACAAATCTATTGTATTGATTACATATATCACTAAAATCACAGTTGTGTGTCATGCTTTTAAACCTGAGGGCCATTTATAACTGCATGCAAAAGCAAATGTGTCTGTTTCCAGTGATGTATATTGTAGGGAAAGGGTTTTTAATAAATGTGGAACATGGTCCTCCTTCTTTCACTGTTTTTTGGGGTCAACAATATCCCTTTTAGAAAGTTATCTTTGCATTTAAAATGCGGTTAAAATATGGATTCATTTTTGTTTTTCCCTTCTCTGGGTGAGCCATATCCATTATAATGTTTGTTTTGTGAATGTGAGATGCTTGTTCAGTTTGGCTTCATGTGCAGTATTTAGACTTTGTCTATACTCAGCTCAGAGAATACTCTGCCTGTGGCTAGGGGAAAGGGAAGGGTTGTCACTAAGAAAGGGCTGCTTGTCCCACAACAAACTTGTGTGATTGTGCGGGAGGGTGTGTTCACTCCTCCCTTCCAATTATACCCTCAGTCTACTGAGCTCAAGATTATTCTCTGACACAGATACTCTGATTTGCTTTGGTAAGTAAATGTAGCACAGGATGATATGTGAACCTGTTTTATAGAATACAGTTTTCTTCTCAAGTGCACTTGTTCTGTGCAGTCCTCTATCCTTTGGTTGTGAGTCTGTTTGGATACAGTATGATCTTGCACATTAAGACACTTTGGTTGGCAAGTGCAGAATTAGCTACCCTGTAAACACATATTACAGAAGGATTTTGTTCAGTAAGTGATATTGTTTGCCCAGTGCTACCATAAGGAGTCTCAGTGGATGAGTGTGCTGTTATTTTGCATGTACAAATCAAATGTTATTTTGCAATTCCTTTTAAATATCCCTGTATTCAAAGTTTATTAAAAACTGTAAAAAAAAAAATAAAAAAAAAGATTATAACGGTCAGGAGGAATCAGCATTGAGAACACAGGTGTGTCATTACAGAGTTTCACATGGCTAATAGTGTAAAAGAGTGTAAAAGCTTAAAACCTCTGTTTTAAGCTTTTAAAATACTGGTGTGTAGGCATGACCCATACACAATGTTTTATGTGTTTTTTATGTGTTTGTGTTACAATACAGCTGTTGTGCAATATGCATGTTAAGGTTTATTCTGGATGCTTTACATTAACAATTGTATATTTTTCTGTGTTGAAAGGGTCACTACTTATCTGGCATCTGATGAAGATACCTGTATATAACTTTATATTCAACAGTGCACCCAGCTATAAATTATATGTTAATCCACTCAAGGCATCACAGTCTGCAATATTCTATAGGCACAAAGAAAATAATGTTTCCTTGGGCTATGATTATCCTAATAGTGGGAGTGACAGCACAAGGTAGAACCTCTGGAGACAGCAGGTAAGAAATTCCAGGGAAATTATATTGCTTGCTGTAGAACTAATACTAAGGATAAATTGTTAAATTGTGTATTTTTCAATATCATGTCTGAGATTTCCTAAATAAAATGGTGAATCAGTGTGAATTTGCTTTTACTTTTCCACAGTGATCAGATATTTTTAGATAACTATCCATAATGAATGAAATCTATAATATCTTCAATGTAAGGTCTTTCTTTTTTTAGCATTATATCTTATTTATTACTGTGTTTAAATGCTCTGTTCGTAGGGGGGTTTGTTCCAAGCAAGTGGAAAAAGTTCCTGTTGTATACAATGAGACATTTATTCAACCAATATATCAGCCATTTTTGACCATGTGCCGAGGGCATCGTACCTGCAGCACATACAGGTAAGCAAAGAGAAAACAAGTAAAAAGTCCATAAAGATTAAGAATAATCACAGAATAGAATAAGTAGCCAATGGAGGTCTAAAGAGCTGGTGGTCACCACTAGAGATGGACGAACTCACTGAAATCCGTTCTGCTCGCAGATTTGTAGATTTTCAAAAATAAATCCAAAAATCCACAAATGGATGGGATTTAAAAAATCTGAAAATTCTGCATAAAATTAAGTTAGAAATACTAAAGGCAACGTACTGTGGAAATGGTCTGGGGAACACATATCAATTCCCAAAATTTCGATTTTGCAAATTTTACATTTTTAGAAATTTTTAGAAATTTCGAAAACCGTTTAGTGGATCAGAAAAATCCGTCACAGTCCTGCAGCTGCTCTTTATAAAATGAAGATCAACTATTTTTCAACAATCAGTCTAGACTTAGAATTAGACTTGTATTATCTGTCTTCTAAATAACCTGCAGCAATTATTGTATTTAACTAAATAAAAATGAAATAATAATTATCACTAAACAACATTAGACCATAATGGCTACACAGTGCAAATCCCTGGAGCTTTCAGTACTAGGCTTTCAGTACTAGGCCTTAAAAACAAATTTAAAAAATAGGTCCATAAAGTGAATAGACTTGATATAGATGTAAAATCATATGGTTAATAAGCAGTCAAACTACCCAATAATCAATAGCAGCTAATGATAAAGTGCATAGTGCTTATGATACTCCAGTGCAGCAGTACGGAGGTCAGTGTCTGCATGCTGTACCTTTTCATAAGATTGGCTGTAATACTCATTACTGTCACATGGTTGTTGCTGCTTGATGCAGCCTTAGGGGTGTTTTCACTCAGATACACCAAGCAGGCATTAACCTCCTGACTGCTGCACTGGAGTGACTAATAGCAGACATAGATTTAGACAGCTAAGTACCACATTATTTACAACACATTTAGCATTAGCTGGTATTGACTTCTGAGTGTCCACCTCTTTATATAAGATTGCTAAAAGACCAAAGCCAATTTTGATTGATTAAGATTTCAATCCTGGCAATCATATGGTCAAATATTGACCAATCATATTTTAATATTTTATTAAAATATGATTGGTAAATATGTGACCATATGATTGCGACGTTCGCCGGTTGGGACGATAGATCTGGCCGTGTGTACCCAGTCTAAGAGCACAGGCAAACTTTTTGTACATAAGCCCCACTTTAACCAGAGACTGTTCCATTTGCCATTTGGTTAAAATATTTTTACTTAATGGGGGAAACTGGACAAAGCTTCAGAATTTTTGCTTCTTCTTCCAGGGCTGTTGTTCAATGTATCATTTTTCCTTGTACCCAAACATCTATGTTACTTTATATTGTACATAAATTGTTATTATTTTTAATGATGTCTTAACCTTAAGGTTTTAGAAATCCTTTCATTAGAGATACACTAGTACACGCTCGATTCTCAAAAACGCAAATGTATTATGGTGGCATTTTGAGCAGCGTTGGTGTGCACACTTTGAACATCACCACCACCTAAAATTTCCATGTCTGTTTCACGGTGGCGTTGTGGGTGCCAGTTGTGGTGTGCACATGCAGGCTATGGGGGGTTGTGGTGTGCTTGCACAGGTATGTCCATGCATAATTACATCCTTTGTTTAGAATACAGAAAATTAACTAAAAACTGCTTTCCCTTCTTTTTCAGGACAATATACTCTGTGTCTGTTAGACAAATAAAGAAGGACGTTCTGAAGGTCAAGACTGTCTGCTGTGCAGGGTGGAGGAAGAAGGATCCAACTTCAGAGGCTTGTGAGGAAGGTAAGAATGGGGAAAGAAAATGTTAAAAAAATGAAGGCCTAAATCAAAGAGAAAACACATTTAGGCAAAAAAATTTAATTATGGCTAAATAATGACAAAGGAAGCTATGTACTTAAAGTCAGAGGGTTATGTAAACATGTAAAAATGGAGATGCGAAAAGTGAAGCACATTCATTAAGGCTGGGTACACAACATCCAATTTTTGGCACGTGGGACCGAATGACCGATATTGCCGTGTATCGGATGGTTGGCTAGAAAAATTAAATGGTGTATTTGTTGGCAGTTGAGACTGTTTTTGGACACTCGTTCATCTGGATTGGGAATGCTAGAAAATCATGGCCGATCATGTGGTTCCCTACGGACAGCTACTTTTGCTGCAACCAACCACTGACTAGTGATGAAAGGTCGGTCAAGAAGAAAAATTTGCTGCCATGTACCAGGAGCAGAGAAGGGAAATGACACAATGTCAAAGAAAAATGTTCTAGTCGAGTTATTTAGTGTAGTAGTAAGCAGCTTCTGTGACTGACATTTTACTCACACTCTTCTTGTTTGTTTCCACTTTCTCTCTGTAAAGCTGTGTGTTACAAGCCATGTCAAAATGGAGGAACTTGTGTCAAGCCAAACATGTGCCGTTGTCCTGCTGGATGGGGAGGACGGTACTGCCATGTAGGTGAGTTAAAGGCTCTACATTTCAGTAGAAAAAGTTTAGATGATTTGATGAGTCTGAAAATGTTTGTTTCCAGGCAATGTTCCTTTTACTAATTAAAATTATAAATACATTTCTCAATCTTTAATTTATTCTATATGAATGATGCCAGACACAGAACCTTTTGCCTAATAAATGGTTTTCAGAGGTTTTACATTAATGTCAGACACTTGGCTAATATACAGAGAAGCTTGTACCCCCACACCTTACACAATTAGGAGTGCACAATACGCCATCATGCTGTTTGGTTTACTGAAGTTCAAAGTAAGGTAGTTCAGATGTGGCTTATTTCTAATATTTGAGGGATTTCTTTGGGGTAGACAACAGCCTTGCTGTCTGGCAATGCAAAAATACATTAATATGTACATAAATAAATGAATCGGCCAATTACTGTAAATATTTGGAACCACCTATCACTGTAAGATAAGCTCATAGTAGAGTAGAACAGATGGGACCCAGGTCGCCAATGTATGGAGGTTCCTATTGGTTAGGCAGCTAATTTGTGCTCCAATAAATACAATGCACTAATTTGTATTCCAGCAACCCTTTGCTGTCCTATTAAAATGTTTTTCTCCTTAATCAAGGACATAATCTAGTTTCATGGTCGATGTAACCTTGTCTTTAATATCAAACACTGCTCAGTGACTTGCCTATTATTTTTCTCTTTAGATATTGATGAATGTCGTCGCCCTTCTCATTCTTGCCCTCATCTGTGTGTCAATACACTGGGTAGTTTCCACTGTGAATGTCACCCAGGGTTTACCCAAGGAGAAGATGGGAAGTTATGCATCAAAAACAAGGCCCCATCTAGCCTTCCTGCCCAACAAGCTGAAGGTGAAATGTTTTAAAAAGAAAGCTTATGTAATAGAAAAGGGAGAGGATTATTATTTTTAGTAAATTAATGTTTTAAACCAATAATCAACAGTGAAATATCTGATTCAACCTGATCACACTAGATACTCACTGAGGGCCATATTTTTTTTAAAAATGGCATAATCGCAAGTTTGTGATACCTCGGTTATCAAAAATGTACGATCGTGACCATAGATGTACGTCTGCGATCATTCATTTATAATCGTACAATACTATGCGGTAGTACAATACTGAAATGGTATTGTATGGGCATTCACAAATCAATGACCGTGAGCATAGATCTACGGTCAAGATTGTAAATTTACGACCAAGATCATAAATTTATAATCGCAGCAATGCTCGTTAAAGGCACAGTATGCCGTTAGCACCCTCTCACCCATTACACAGTAGGAACACAGTTTGTTGGAAATAAATTTAAAGGGGAAGTTCAGTGGAACAGTAATTATTTCTTAAATAAAACAACTCTTTATTTAATAAACAATCAATTGACTTAATTCCTCTTGTTGTTGTTGGTATTGAGTTGCCATTCGAGGTCCTGCAGTGATCCTTGGAATGTTCTTAATAGTAATTTGGGTACTTAGATCTCTACTACATCTAGGGGGGCTAAGTCAGGGGGCAGGACAGGATACAAGTCTTCAGCAAGGACTGAAAATATGTCCACGCTCGGACACTGTCTAATGTTGGCCATACACTCATAATATATTTGATAGATTCAATGTTTAATTATACATGGTTTCAAATGTCTGACAGACTGCATTTGTTACACCTATTTATGCAGAAAAGTTAAGCTAGCCATACTCTACAAACTTGCCTTTCAACGATTATGTGACATTCCAAGAACCACCTGTCCTAATCCTTTTGTGATTATAATGTCCTAATCCTTTTGTGATCATAATGTCGATCCCACACACAATCTGTCTGGGAGTTGTCATGGGAATGTCGTTAAAACTGCTGCTCTAATCAACATTTAAATCGTTTCGAAATTCATTTCAGATCCAATTTCGAGGTAATTTGTTCATCTTTTTACAATTCTTAGATGTGGCTTTCTACTTTTTTTCAGATGCCTCACACAGACTTTCTAATGAGATTCAGGATCTTCGTAGCTATGTTTTGTCCCTGGAACAGGTGGGATTTATTTTAAATATAAAAGACTTAAAGGGCAACTTTCGTCTCCAAACAAGTGAGAATTAAATGAAAGCCTGCAGTCTTTCCTTTAAAATGAGCCCTAGATCACATCTCTGGTTGCAGCCTATGATAAATAATATTGGGGTGAATGTTCAAACTTCCAGTTGGTTGAGTGACATCACCTTACATCTGCTCCACCCCGAGGGAAAGGCATGTTATGTTAAGACTTAAAGGACAACTCCACCCTCATAATAATAGCTTTTAGAAAGAATGCCCTTTTTAAAATATGTTGATATATACTAATTTGTGACCTGTACTGAGCCTGAGCATGCTCTGAAGAGGCAGATAAGGGATTATCATTCACTCATTGGCTGTGATGTCAACTGTCAAATCCATAACTGACAGTTGCTAACTGGAAGAACAAGGAAGCAGAAACAGGGGAAACAGGACATTGTGAAGGATTTCAGGTTAGACTTATATATTTCAGGTTTCAAACTATTACAGTTTAGAGTTTTTGAGGGTGATTTACCTGTATGTAAGTTTTCATTTGAGGGCTGGGCTTGCCCTTTAATGCTGGGGAAAACTGGATGTAAATTTGACACTTTTTTTGGTCGGGTTGGCCTGGGCCTTCATATGGGCATTATTAGGGGTATGTGGTCAAAGAGGGACTGCTGGGCCTAGGAGATTGGTGATGGGTCTCTGTATAGGGAGGGATTAGGGGTATGTGGTCATGATGTTCTCCTGTTTATTATATGTACCTGAATCATGATTAGTTAGTGGTATAATGTGGTCATGGGGGTGCTGGGAGATATTGGTGATGAGTTTCTGTATAGGGAGGGGTTAGGGGTATGTTCTCCTGTATATTATATGTACATGTGATGATTAATGTATTTCACATAATGTTTCCAAATTACTGACTTCCTGTATGCAGGGCAGCTAACACTGTGACAGTGTGAGTTTTTTTTGTCTGGTGAAAAAGTGCCTTTTTCTGTGTGCCAGTTAGTTTTGGGGAAACTTTGGGATGGGGTGCTTGGTCTTGCTGGGTGCCTGTCAGTCCTTTCCATCTCAGAATATTATAGGGGAGATTATGCTTGTGAAGGTTCTCATTCATCCAGGTCATGGTATATTTGTTGTATTCAATTAAATCAACTGGACTTGAAATGTAGTCTGAAGACGTTTCGCTAGTCATCCGACTGGCTTTCTCAATTCAGAATGACTTGTACAAGAATCTGTGGCAATTATGTACCCTGGAAAATCCCAATTAGCATATCACAGCCAGGTGTTAAGGGTGTGATTGGATAGTGGCTAAGAGGTGTTATAGGAACGCTCTATAAGCAAAAACACGGATGTGCTATGGGATCTCCAGTTTCACCCATTGTGGCCAACCTTTACATGGAGGAGGTAGAAAAACAGGCGCTTAATACCTTTAAGGGCATAGCACCCAGCCACTGGTTCAGATATGTGGATGACACCTGGGTTAAAATCCACCAGAAGGAATTACAAGCTTTCACAGAACACATTAATGCGATAGACCAAAACATTAAATTCACAAGGGAAGAGGTACAAAACAACAAACTGGCTTTCTGGGACTGCTTGGTACAAGTTAAGGAAAATGGTAAACTGGAAGTAGAGGTTTACAGAAAACCAACACACACAGATCAGTATTTGATGTTTGACTCCACACCCCTTTAGATCACAAGCTGGGTGTCATCAGAACCCTGCAACACAGAGCCGAGAACATCCCCACTAGCACAGAGGCGAAGGCTAAAGAAATGAAACATCTCAGAGGAGCCCTTAAAACTGTGGATATCCAGAACTGGGCTTGTCAAAAGAAGTAGAAGGAAAGAAAAGAACACAATACCAACAGTGAAGGGGAAAAGCAAGACAGGAGGAAGAACATGGTCATCCCATATGTAGCAGGGGTCTCCGAGAAATAAGAAGAATTTTCAAAAAACATCGTATCCCTGTCTGCTTTAAACCGAACAATACACTGAGGCAGCAATTGGTACATCCGAAAGACCCAATACCGAAACACAAGAAAAGTGACATCATATACGCAGTGCAGTGCAGTGAAGAATGCTCTGATTTGTATGTGGGGGAGACCAAACAGCAACGCATCAACGTATGGCCCAGCACAGAAGAGCCAATTCCTCGGGTCAAGACTCAGCGTGTACCTGCATCTTAAGGTTAAAGGACATACCTTTGAAGATTGTATGTTAACATATTGGCGAAGGAACGTGACTGGTTCAAGAGAGGTGTTAAGGAGGCCATTTATGTTAAAAAAAGAAACCAAGCCTAAATAGAGGTGGGGGGGTTCGACACCAACTGTCTGCCATGTACAATGCTGTTTTAACACCTTACTCTGGGCGTTCCTATAACACCTCTTAGCCACTATCCAATCACACCCTTAACACCTGGCTGTGATATGCTAATTGGGATTTTCCAGGGTACATAATTGCCACAGATTCTTGTACAAGTCATTCTGAATTGAGAAAGCCAGTCGGATGACTAGCGAAACGTCTTCAAGAACTACATTTCAAGTCCAGTTGATTTAATTGAATACAACAGATATAGGGGAGATTAATATATGTGAGATTAATGTTTGTAAAATTGTAAAAGTTTAGCCACGCCCACTGACAAAATCCACGCCCACCAACAAAGTCACACCCACCAACAAAGTCACACCATGCAGCAAGTGATCAAGACTGCCACTCAAAAGTTTGGCTCAGACAGCAAAAATCCTAGAAGTGCCACTGCAGGTAAATCGTCAGGGCCCAGATTGTGCAACTCCAGACTGCACACGTTAGTCACTTGACAGTCAGCCATGCCGCCTCCTGGGTCCTTTTCCCACACTTCAGCTCTGCTCCTTGGAGGGGTGTGTGTGGCCATTTTGTGCACTTCTGATTGGCCAGTAGGAAGGGAGTGGAAGAAGGAAGGAAATGCACATCACTGCACAGAGGTGGGAGACAGACCGGTATGCACAAATCTTGGGGAAGAAGTTCTTGCGGCTGCCGGTTGCAGTGTCGGACACGTGCATCATCTCAGCAGCAGCATGGTGGCTGCTTATCAGATGCTGCTTTTGTTCTTGCACCCAGGGATTCTGCCTGAGTCACACGACTCACAGTGCCTCGTGGTAGATGCGGCCCTGATCACATGACTACAAGCTGGTCACATGGCTTAAAACAAGAAGTGTTCAAGCAGGAAATAAAATAGCTAAGCCTTTTTAACAATAACTTCTTACAAATTTTATCTAGAGATATGATTTAGGCAATTGCCTGTGCGTTTCCAGTGGTGATCACATGCATTATTAAAAACTGGCATAGATGTGCAATCGCATGTGAATCAGAAATCTCAGGAATTTTTATGTTCCCGTGATATACATTTTATTTTAAATCGCATGCGAGAAAATCGCATTAGTGTGGCCTAGCCTTTAGGGTTTATTTTGAAGGTATGCAGAAGCCTTTCCAAAACAACCCTTACTTGTTTGGAAGAATTGAAGACCACGGTTACCCTTTAATGTGCCCTCTACAAAATGATGTGATCCTCAGAAGATTTTAGCAGATTCATCTGAAAGTTTGTGCCACTATTCCTTTACATTTATAATGCTGGCCATACACTACACCCAGGCCACACTTCGCTGGATGATAATATGTTGTTTGGCCTTTTAACATTAGCAGTCAGCAAATTATCCAGATTATGTTTTAAACACTGTCGGAACTACCACCTTTTTTTATACATACATGTTGGTGGACTGAAATCATGAGTTCATACGATTCACAAAAAAATGATGATTAAATGGGGTCCAAAAAGCAGATTGCAGCACACCTAGTGTGGCCAGACCAATTTGCCAACATTAGCATGCACTATTTAACGTGCATGGGATGGGATCACACTTGAAACACTGCAGTTTGGCCTAGCCCTAACTGGACGTTCTATCCAACCCAAATATTAAATCAATAGTGATGTCAGACCAGGATTATTTTTTTTTACCTTGAAACATTCTTGTGATGTTGCCAGTCGAATAATGCTTTGGGATCAGCCTTACGCCTGTAACATTGCAAAGTAATCTAAACGGACCGTTTTTGACACATTGTGGAAAAGTCAGAAGGTACATCTTGTAATGTATGGGCACTTTTAGATTTGTCAAGCGATTAGCCATACACGGTCCAATGATAATACAATATTGGAATAACCTGAAATTGTATGACTGGGATTTCTGCGTGTATGAGCGACTTTAGTGGCAATCCCTTTCCCATGGATATATATCTATTAATATGGATAACACATTTACATTGTCTCCAAACTTTCCTCATTCAGCGTTTGGACAGCACTCTCTCAGCCGTGCAGCGTCTGTTTCCTGTCAAACTATCAGAGATCCACTCAGACCAAGTACAAGAATTTTGGGACAGGATCCGCAGTTTGGACCAAATGGAATCACTAAGTGATCAGCTCATGTACATGGAGGAAAAGATGGGAGAGTGTAAGTAACAGTTCCAGCATCTTACCTCCATTACCATATGTGAATATGCCCATTGTTTTTGTGCATCTTTGTCTGCTTTCATCTCTATCTTCATTCCTCCCATGCAATACATCTAATGTCTTAACCTTGGGTTTTGAAAGGATTTTCCTTTGGTGCCGGAAATTTAAATGTATTTCTCCTTAGATTATGAACACAAATCAGACTATACATTTAATGTAAATGAGATTAAGTTTTATAGACTCTTCCTTTGAAATCCAGTAATAATACACAAATAACTCCTCTGCGCAGTCTTTTATGATCTCTCTTTCTTTATGTTTTATTACATTTCATTCTCTTTTCTAATTGGCTGCTTTTTCATGATGTCTGTTTTCCCCACAGGTTCTTGCCGCAGTAATGAGATTGAAATGGCTGTAGATTTAAAGCGTTAATCATTAAAGAAACTCTGCAGCTCATTCTGTTTTTTTATACCCCACCTGGCAACCCCCTATTTATAATTCATTGTCTCACTATTTATGGCCCTTGCCCCTTTTTTAACATAAAGATGTAAATATATATTATTTGTAAAAAAAAAATCCTTTTGTCTGCCCCTTTTTTTTCTTCTCTCTCTCTCTTTTTTTTTATAGAAGAACATAAAACGTTTCTGGGATGTTTTTTAATCACTTTCTTTTTGTAATGTGGATAGGCATCCTCTTTCTGCTTAAAAATCAGCAGTCCTATTGTACTTGATGCATGCCTGTGAATCTTAATAGCAGAACATTTTCTCATAGATATCATATACATCGCACATGTCTAGTCATGGATATGCATGACACCAGAAATAAATAGTTAAAGATGTCGTACATAATTAAAGTTAAAGATGTCGTACAGTTTAGCCCATAAAATAGTCACAGGGTAATACTTTAAGATGAAGTATAACAAAAGAAACCAAGATTATCAAGCTGATAAATGTTACAATAGTCGGTTAGAAATGCAACCAGCCTGAAAAAAAGGAATATTTTGTAAAAGCTTGATGTGGTTATTTTATGGTATTATCCTTACTTCAATATCTGTTATGGTGCCCAACCTATTCAGCCACAAGGGCCGCACTAGCAGCAACTTTGTAAGGGAACAGGCGGATTAATGCCGCAACATCCAGGGCCGTTTTGAAGCATAAGCGACATTTGAAATTGTTTTTTTTATTACAGTGATACTTATCATAATATAACAGTGCAACAAGTTTTTAGCAATCTAGTTCCCTGTAGCCCCCCACTGTACAGATAATTATCTTGGAATTTTTCAGACACTTTCAGGGTTATTCAATAAAAGTTCTTATTGTTTAAAATGGTGCTAATTTTGCCCCAACCAATCAGATATTAGCTTTTAAATTTTAAATAAGATCTAATTGGTTGGGTCTAAATTAGCACCATTTTAAACGATAAGAATTTTTATTGAATCTCCCTGTTTGTATTTTGACCAGCGGTAATAGGGTGTCCTTAACGCTGCTGAATATTACATTGCCCAGATCTCATCCATGTTTCCAAACCAGATCATGGTTTGCAAACGACATTACAGCTGTGGAAACTTTAAAAAGGCCAGCTTAACTACGATGCTTAAGGTTGATGGCCCCTGGTTTCAGATTTCCTGGTGAGGAATTGTTCCCTTGTGTTTTATTCTAGTTAGTTTTTTCAAATCTGAGATCCATAAACAAGATCCATAAACAAGATCCATAAACAAGATAGGACCAATGGAAGTTTAAGCGAGTATCTTTTAATGAATGGACACTTGGTCAGTCCATGTTGATGATCTGCCTGGACGAATAATCATCAATTCCTGACCAAACCAATGTTTTCCCCAATCGAGCTCCCATACAAAAAGTAATAGTCAGCCAAAACAACTGTTTGACCTTCAGTTGTACATGGCAGGTCTCTGTGACCGCAAGTCTGTATGAAACTTAAAGGGTATCATCACTGGTAAAATAATTTTTCCCATTCAGTTTTATTGAAGAACAAGAGGTCTTACCTCCCATTCTTCAAAAAAGCCTGCAGGAGCCAGGAGAGAAGATCAAGGACTCCAAATGTAAATGTATTTAAATAATCCTGTCCATAACAAAGATATATTCCTTTCAGTGTCATCATAACTAAGAATCACTGGGCCCCTAAACAAAACTATGAAGAGGCCCCTATCCGTGTTTCATCCACAGCAATTTTCTGGGAGGAGGCTATATCTTTCATACGAAAAATAAGAAGATGGGGCCCCCTTTGCTCCCAGCCCTCCTGCAGTTGCTCCCCTGGTAGCTATACCCTTAAAGGAATAGTTTAGTGGTGAAAACAAGTTAGGATTGACAAACCACATAATTTAAACAGAACACGTACCTCTTACCTGTTTGTCTGTGTGATGGTCCGTTCCCGAGTAATCTTCCACAGTAAAAGCTTCCCCCTTGTTGCTCCTGATTTTGTCTCTCTGCCCCTTGCCAGATTCGTGACTATCCTGGCTCCGTGGCGCATGCACATTGAGAGGTCATTGTAGTCGAGAATCAGTGACCTCCCTTAGCGTGCATGCAGCCAACTGGGACAGAGTAATGTATAGGTACACGCGCGTGTATAATTATGTTTGCGCACACACGTTCGGAAGGAGGCAGAGTTAAATGTACTGAGACCGGGACAACAGAGTAGTGCGATGTTATAGGTGCGCACCCATGTGTCGGAAGAAGGAGGCAGACTATAATCTGCTGAATAAGATTTTCAAAGTAGAATCGGCACTTCTACTGAATAAGACTTACAGAAGCGGGACATAGGAGAAGAGGAGAGAGGAAGAGACAGAAAGGGAGGGAAGGAGAGAGAGAGACTACTATGCCACACTGATGTCTCCTGCCACACTGACAGTGATGCACAGGGAGAGAGAGATCTCCTAAATGCACAGGAAGAGAGAGAGAGAGAGAGAGAGATCTCCTAAATGCACAGGGAGAGAGAGAGAGATCTCCTAGTTGTACAGTGAGAGAGAGAGATCTCCTAGATGCACAGGGAGAGAGAGATATATCCTACCTACACTACTATGCCACACTGACAGCGATGCACAGGGACAGAGAGAGAGATCTCCTAGATGCACAGGGAGAGAGGGATCTCCTACCTACACTACTATGCCACACTGAAAGTGATGCATAGGCATTATGGGAAGGGGAAAGGGCTGTGCATCATGGATGTCGGTCTCCTACCTACACTACTTTTCCACACTGAAAGCGATGCACATGTACTTTGGGAAGGGGAAAGGGCTGTGCATCATGGATGTCGGTCTCCTACCTACACTACTTTTCCACACTGAAAGTGATGCACATGTACTTTGGGAAGGGGAAAGGGCTGTGTATCATGGATGTCTGTCTCCTACCTACACTACTTTTTTTACACTGAAAGCAATGCGCAGGCACTATGGGAAGGGGAAAGGGCTGTGTGTGATAGGTGGCTGTCTCTCTCCTACCTACACTACTATGCCACACAGACAGTGATGCATAGGCACTATGGGAAATGGAAAGGGCTGTGCATCATGAATGGCTGTCTATCTACACTACTATGCCACACTGAAAGCAATGCACAGGGCTATGGGAAAGGGCTGTACACAAACAGTTACACAAACATTGACAGACTCACACAGATACACAAACACACTGACAAACCCACACAGTTACACAAAAAATTTTGCCCCAACCAATCAGTCACACAAACACATTGACAGACTCTCAGTTACACAAACACACTGACAGTCACACACAGTCACACAAACACACTGACAGTCTCACAGTAACACACTGCTATATACAAACATAGAAATCAATATAGAAAAATAATAAGTGGTATGGCACTTGTCAAACTCAGCATTTACTCAATGCTGGGAAGGTGCTGAACAGAATAGGAAAGATCATGAAAAATACAAAAAGAAAAAAGAGATCTGCAGCACTCAACTAGTTTCAAATAGTAGCATATACAATTCTTTATTCTAGTATGTAAATACATACACATCAGGGATAATCAGTGTGCAAAAACATGTTAAAAATAATTAAAAAACCATACTATGTACATGTAGCAGCATATTGGGTTAGCAGCTATATATATATATAAAGTGCTAGTGCATATAATACAATAATATTGACAGAACATTATAGTGGGTGGCATACCGTAAGTAGCCAACAACTATGCATTAAATAAACGGTACTTGTCTGTCCCTATTTGTAACTCAGCACTTATCAGAAGGTAGGTCCCATGGGAAGAGGGTATCAATGCTGCTGTCCTCGATATGACTGCTATTCTTACTGGAAACGGTAGGTCCCCCTAACGCGTTTTGCCCGACTCCTCGGGCTTTCTCAAAGGACCTACATTCTGATAAGTGCTGAGTTACAAATAGGGAAATATAAGTACTGTTTATTTAATGCATAGTTGTTGGCTACTTATGCAACCCACTATAATGTTCTGTCAATATTATTGTATTATATGCACTAGCACTTTATATATATATATGCTGCTACATGTACATAGTATGTTTTTTTAATTATTTTTTAACATGATGTTTTTGCACACTGATTATCCCTGACGTGTATGTGTTTACATACTAGAATGTGTTTAGAATACTAGAAGGATTGTATATGCTACTATTTGAAACTAGTTGAGTGCTGCAGATCTCTTTTTTCTTTTTGTATTTTTCATAGAAATCAATATAAACATTAATAAATATATAAATTTAATTTCATTAATCAGTACCAAGTGAGGTGTAAGTTGTCTGTAAGTGATACCTAAGTTCAGTAGATGAGACGTGCTAATATCAGAAAATCTATAGTACTCCACAGAGCAGGTAAGTAGGGCGAGTCCAGTCACCTCTATCTATGCCTCCATCTTGATACAGGCATAAGAAAATTGTTACAAAAAATGATAGAGGTAACACTTCAGGCAACAAGCAGGATAACTGCAACTGGCAACTTTATTTTACATGTGCAGACACATTAGCTGTGCTAATATCCCCCTCTCCATGTGCCATCAAACTCTATCTGATGCAGTAAAAACAGTGCACGTGAAGAGAGGGAAAGTCTAACAGGGAGATTCAATAAAAGTTCTTATCGTTAAAAATGGTGCTAATTTTGCTCCAACCAATCAGATCTGATTTAACATTTGAAAGCTAACATCTGATTGGTTGGGGCAAAATTAGCACCATTTTTAACGATAAGAACTTTTATTGAATCTCCCGGTATTAGTCATGGGGTCAAAAGGGGCGGGGTTATAACACGCTAATACTGCAGATGGAAAAAAAAAGTAAGGAGTGGAGGTCACACCCCCAAAAACGAGCAGAACTGAAAATGAAGCTGATTGCAGAAGCTACAAACAGAATTATTTCATAAGAAAAGGATCCTTGGTGCTGGGGCACAGGGGAGTTTATTATATAGAAGTCACTAAAATATGTCATTTCTGAAAGAACACTTCCTTTAAGTCTCTGGAATTGAACCTTCATCCTTGTGTACTTCATCTTGCTAAAAGCAAAACTTCACAACCCTAACCCATCAGAGCTACTATACGGAACACTAGTACATGTAGAATATATATCTTTTACTAGGAACAAAATGAAAACAAAATTCAAAAAGTAACAGGGAGATTCAATAAAAATTCTTATCGTTAAAAATGGTGCTAATTTTGCCCCAACCAATCAGATGTTATTTAACATTTAAAAGCTAACATCTGATTGCTTAGGCCAAAATTAGCAACATTTTTAAACAATAAGAACTTTTATTAAATAACCCTGTAGGTCTGGAGGTTTGAACTCATGACCTTTTGGACAGCATATTTCTAAATCTAGCATTTATCCTGGTGAGCCACCACTGTAGATGCAAAGAATACTAGTAAAATGAACTATTTATTTTTTTCTTTAATATTAAACTGCATGAAAACAAGCAGCTTTTAATGTCCTATCATGAACTTCCATATTGGTGTGGAGACATCGGTATAGAATATACTTTATACAGACAGTAAATACTGGGGTTAGGGGGTGTGGCTCATTGAAGAGTACATGGGCTGTGAGTTGTTCTGGCAACAATATGGAAGCTTTATTTTATATCATCTATTACTTAAATGCAGTTTACTAGAATCTTACAATGTATAGGTGTTTTGGAGAGATGTTTAGTTCTCCTTTAATTTTTTTACTGCCTTTCTTTTGTTAAACACGACTTGTGGTGTCAAATCATTTTTTTACTTTAATTTTTTTTAAAGTTTGATACTTTTTCTGGCCCCTGTGCCAGTTGTTACACCTAATTTTTCACCTTCTGTGCCATAATTGCTTTTTTTTCTTAAGGATCCCTCCCCTTAAATTCTAGCTCATTTCCTCTTGTGTCTGTTGCAGATAAGTTTTATGTTAAAGGCTGGGTTGGCCTTCTTACTTCCCGAACAGAGGGGCAGGATGGGAGGAAACAATGCAGACTCTTAGCAACGCAATAACCACCCCACCCTATTAAATAACACACAAGATTATTTATTTCACATAATAAAAAACTTGCACCATAGTGGCAATAACATGCATTGCTACACATACAGTGTGGACAATTATTCAAGTTTAGATAAGTAAAAGCATCTGAAAAATTGCCTGTTAATATTCTAGCAATCATAACACATAGTAATGTTGAAGGACAAAAACAGTTACTTCTTAGGACAGCAGTTAGGACACAGTTTTTCCCCACAGCTGACCTGCCTGATAGTCTCTCCAATCACTACCATTTGCATACTTTCCCTAATAGAGAATGAGGAGGGAAAGTATGAAGAACCAACAGGACAGCAAAATAAAATGAATGGTCATGTGCTTGTGAAGGTTCTCATTCATTCAGGTCATTGTATATTGCACTTACGTGCAATCACGTGACTCCAATGATTGCTCTGACATTTCCCAACCACATATGCAGTCAGGAAAAATCAGAGGAAGCATCGGAGTAGCACGATCATGGGTAAGTTTATAAGTTTGCCTGTCTGGTTGTTTGATTAATTGAAAAGTTCCTTTCCTCCCGTTCTTCAGTTAATGTGAAAAATGGTACACATATTTAATCAGTGAACATACCCTTTAACTGTCAATTTTTTTTTTAAGTCTGTGCAGGTACTACCTATCTTTACCAGGATTACATCTTAAAGGACAACTCCGCCCTCATAAGAATATCTTTTAGAAAGAATGGCCTCTTTAAAATGTGTTGATATATCATAGTTTGTCCTATGAATTCATTACTGTATGCCTGCTATGCTTCTGGATGGCTCATGAAAACTGAGCAATTTATAAACCTGTACTGAGCCTGGGCATGCTCAGAAGAGGCAGACAGGGGATTAACATTCAGTCATTGGCTGTGATGTCAACTGTCATATCCATAACTGACAGTTGCTAACGGGTGTAACATCTACATGTTTAGTTAATACTGTTTCTTTAAAGCATAGAGGCAAGCTGGGAAAAGGGGCAGTACCAGGAAGTAAGGTAGGGAATAGCATGGGATGAGAAAGTGTGAGAACCAGGAAGCAGAAACAGGTGAAACAGGACATTGTGTAGGATTTCAGGTTAGACTTATATATTTCAGGTTTCAAACTATTACCGTTTAGGGTTTTGGGGGGGTGATTTACCTGTATGTAAGTTTTCATTTTGGGGCTGGACTTGCCCTTTAAGTAAGCATGCGCTGCCCCTAAGGATAGGGGAGGAGCAGGGGTCAGGGTGATGTTACACAAGCAACGGGAACACAGTAAGCTTTAACATTATCTGCAATATATAATTTCTCACAGGCTGCAGCCATAGATGTGATTAAGGGCTAGGTCAAAAGCGCACACTAGTGTTGGCCAATTGGTCCAACCACACTTGGTGCAATGCGATCAGCAGTTCACATTTTTTTGCTCAATTGCATGTGTTTCTATAGCCCACCATTGCAGAATAGAACAGTGCAAGTGCACAGCAGCGCATTTCCGGTGCAGTGGTGTGCATTGTAGTGTGGCCTCAGCCTTTAGGGCTCATTTTAAAGGACAACTCCACCCTCATAATAATATCTTTTAGAATGAATGGTCTCTTTAAAATATGTTGATATATCCTACTTTGTCCTATGAATTCATTACTGTATGCCTGCTATGCTTATGGATGCCTCATGAAAACTGAGCAATTTAATGACCTGTACTGAGCCTGAGCATGCTCAGAAGAGGCAGACAGGGGATTGACATTCAGTCATTGGCTGTGATGTCAAATCCATAATGACAGTTGCTAACTGGAAGAACCAGGAAGCAGAAACAGGGGAAACAGGACATTGTGCAGGATTACAGGTTAGACTTATATATTTCAGATTTTAAACTAATACAGTTTAGGGTTTTGGGGGGTGATTTAACTGTATATTAGTTTTCATTTGAGGGCTGGAATTGAGATTAGCTTAAAGGATAACTATACATACAAATGGAAAGTACCTCAGGCATTGATGTAGGATAGATTATTTCCACCTCACTTCATCATTTCGTTGAGGAGCTACAGGTTGCCAGGTTAGTCTTGGAATAGTCCTGTATTAAACAGTGCTGAAGCCAAAAGGAAGACTGGCAAAATCTTTGGGATGGTGCTCCTCAGAGAAACAATCAGGGTTATTCAATAAAAGTTCCTATAGTTTAAAATGGTGCTAATTTTGCCCCAACCAATCAGATGTTAACTTTCAAATGTTAAATAAGTTCTGATTGGTTGGGGCAAAATTAGCACCATTTTAAACGATAAGAACTTTTATTGAATAACCCTGAATATTGGGAGATAAGAATTGCCAGTACTATGTCCCTGTCCCAGGTACTTTTCATTTTAACAGTTTTTTAATAAAGCTTAATACACTATCAGTGTTATTCAATAAAAGTTCGTATTGTTAAAAATGGTGCCAATTTTGCCCCAACTAATCAGATGTTAGCTTTCAAATGTTAAATAATATCTGATTGGTTGGGGAAAAATTAGCACCATTTTTACCGATAAGATTTCTCCTTTAATTCAGGGTAGAAGCAGGGCAGGAATGGGACAAGAGGGAAAATGTGCAAGCCTTTTCTCAAATGATCTTCTATCAATAAGTGCACAAACATTTCCAGAAACTTGAAAATTTGTTAACTTTCTTAATGACCCTTAATAATCTACCATTAGGCTGGGTACACATGAAGGGACTATTTGTCCCAATTGAGTGCTCGGCCGGGACAAATGTCTGTTGGTCGCACCAAACTCAGCCGCGGCCGAATGTGCGAACGAACGACCGTGTGGTCCCATACGGAACCACACGATCGATCATAATTCACCGACACGTCCGATCCGGACGAACGAACGATCGAGGTCTGACGCGGAAGAAATTTTCGGCCAACCGACTGATGAAATGCCGTGAATTGGTCTGGTCGGCCGAAAATATTGGTGTGTACCCAGCCTATAATGAGAAATAAAGACTGTTTATTTAGCTTGAAAAGTAGATGAAACATTTTGCTGCCATATTCTACTTGCTTTTTTTTTGTATCCATGGTTTTTAATACTTATATTTTTTGTTTTTTAAGTAATGCAAACCATTTTAATATCACTCTATGTATTATAGTTTTACAACAAACAACTTAATGACCCACACTGGATTCAGCAGATCGCTAATATGGCCATCTGTGGGGAGCACATTTCTCCTTTTGTTTTAGAGATTAAGGCGCCCTCCTCTGGTGCATTTTTGCAAAACTTCATTCTAGTACTTGGTATAGACTTCATTAGGAACTTAAAGGAGAGTGAAACCCAAAAAAATCAAAGGTTGAGTTAGAAAGTACTTGCCTCAACAACGTTCTCAGCATGGAAGAACATGAAACAAAGAAATAGGTATTGTATTAAGTATTAATAAGTATTGTAGGGCCATATTTAAAAACCTGCTTTACTGTATGACTGTGGCAGTGTTATACCATGCTTTAGTAAACAATCGTTATAGCAATTGGAAATGTAAGATAGTGGACGTAAATCTATGACTGCCATCGTAGATTTACGTTCACTATGGTACATTTGAGATCACCATGACGATCGCTAAAGGTGATACTGCACCTTTATAAAAATGTTGGTCTCTAGCTTCCCCTTTCTGCTGCAGAAATATTTGTGGGAAGTAAACCTTCTTAAAGGGGAATGTTGAAGGGTAGTAAGAGTGTGTTTTTGTTTATGCTGTATGTATAGAAACCACAGGGTGCAGAACTGTAGGGGAAGGACAGTGAAATGAACAGCTCTGTGATATCTCACATCAGTGTACCTTATTAAAGGAAATGTTGGAGGGTGTGTTTTTGTTTTTGCTGTCTGTATAAAAACAGCATACTGTAGTACAGAGCTAAGCTAAGAAATGCATTACACAGATAAATACATTGTACAGAGCTGTGCTAAGATCAAGGTCATTATATTATCTTCCACCTGCTGCACTGAACCCTGTTGCTTCTATACATGTACATATTAGAGGGGAACGTTGGAGGGTACAACTCCGCACCATGTTGTTTCTATAAAACCCGAACACATATTAAAAAAAAAAAAAAGGCTACACAAAAACAGACTCTTAGGGCTAGACCACACTATACGCGTTTGCGATTTTGATTTAAATGGAATTCGTGGGAAAGCAAAAAGTTCCTGTGATTTCCAATGCGTTGCGTTTGCGATTTCATTTTGGAAGCGCATGTGATCATCATTTTTAATTGCACGCGCTTCCATAATCTGAATTGGGGAATCGCAAGCACATTGCAACGCACAGAAATCACAAGCGCAAACACGCGATAGCGCATCCATTTGCGTTGCAGTGCGGCCTTGCCCTTAGTATTTTCTTTAGAATCATGATGCAAGCTGCATTGATTAAGTATATTCATACAGTTTGTATTTAATGCAATAGTACTTAGCACTGCAGCATGTATATTTAACATGTAAGGGTCTTAAAGGGAAAGGTGGACTACTTCTAGGCTCCAACATTCCTCTTTAAAATGCACTGCAGAGCTGTGCCAAGACCATCTTCACTTCAATATGCTGCACCTGCTCTAAGCTGTTTTGTTTGTTCCTGTATTGTTTTTACAAGTGTACCTTATAAAGTGATCAGAACAATTCTACTGGGGTTGCCACCTTTCCCTTTTAGACTCAAACTCTTAAGGCTAGGCCTCACTAGGGCATTTTGGATCGTGGTTTGCGATCTGATTCCGCTACTTGGAGCGCAGGCATGTAATAGCCTATGGGACTGGCCCCACTACATGCGCTCGCTTTCGTATGCTATCGGAGAGCGTGCAATCACCACTTTTGGTCCATATTGCGTGCGCTCTGCTAGGGTCCAATTGTGGAATCGTAACACGTGTGCACGGAAGGGCGCATGATAGTGCATTATTGTGAATGTGCATTCTCCCTTGCCCTTAAGTGGGGCAGCCGCCTCATGAAATTGACCTGCTGTAAAGCTAAGTTCAATAGGTTAAATACATGTTGTATGGCTACACTGAAATCAATGCAGCTTGCATTACACACTTCCAAATGTACATTGCAGCAATACACACACTAATCACACTAATATAAATGTAGAGTGTATATATAAACACATAAAAAGACAGTCTCTTGCAGAAATGCTCACAAATATAAAGGGTTTACAGATGGCTTCCTAAATACATTTGAAAAGGGTTAACACCATCCCCCACTCTGTTTGAGCAGGAAAACCAGCTAATAATATTCACTGCTATCTCTGATGATTGGCTGGGAGACACCGGCAGGTGGGGACTCTGAGGTCAACTGTTATATGCAGCTTAGCATAAGGGGAGTGGGAACAAACACAAGGTACATACCGTATATACTCGAGTAAATCAAGGTTTTCAGACTGTAAAATAAAACCTGACCTCGGTTTATACTCGAGTCAAGTCACTTACTCTGCAAATCTGGCACTGCTCGCTCGTTCACTGCCTGTACAGATCTGCCGGCTGATGTCACTGCCCGGCGATGGATCGAATACCAATTTTTAAGTCCTCTTGTCCACTGAACTGGAGGGTGATGGTGCTTGCCACTGCAGATGTTTGGAAATAACTCCTAGCTACTAAAGCATGCTGGGAGTTGTAGTTTCCAAAACATCTGGAGTGCCAAGGAATGAGGCTTTAGTTGCCTTTTAAATGGACAGCAGAATTCTCATACAGTTATAGTCAAATCCAGTACAGCTATTACTGTATAGGAATTCTGCTGTCTATTTAAAGGGCAACTAAAGCCTCAAAACAATACAGAATCAGAAGGATTGCCCTTAAAATGGACAGAAGAATTCCCATACAATAATAGCCATACTGGATTTGGCTATAACTGTATGGGAAAAATCAGAAAGCAGTAGTGTTCATATTTTCTACCCTCGGTTTATACTCAAGTCAATCACTGTTACTAGTTTTTCAGGTAAAACTAGGTACCTCTGTTTATTCTCAGGTTGGTTTATACTCGAGTATAAATGGTAGATAGCATGTACAGAAGGAGTTTTGGGTCCAGGACGACCAGGAAGTGATTTCTACACTAAGAGGCTGAATTCTGAGGTGAGAGACTAAATGACAGTTAGGTTAGCTGCCTTTGTATTTTGGTTTTAGTTTTCTTAAGATCATGAAGGGACAGTCACACCACCATACACTATTTACGTACACTACATTGCTACTATAAAGCACAGATTTCAATCAATAAGTCTGCAGGTAAAATAAAGAAAAAAAACTGGACATGGAGCTTGAATATATATCGTTGTCAAACTCAAAATGAGACCAATCTGGTTTCCTTAAACATATATATATTGGTCTCATTTTAAGTTATATATATAACCCATATATATGCGTTTGACAACAATATATAACTCTATTGTTGTTAAACGCAAAATAAGACAAATCTATTTGCTTATACATATATATATATAATATATATTAAATACGATGCACACAAGGGACTTTTCCAAGGTATTCAAGTATTTATTTAAACAAAGTGCAACAAAGGAAACGTTGGTCCCATTATAACCCGCTGGAGAGCAGTGTGCCAGTTTAAAATATATATTTATATATATATATATATATATATATATAAAAAGAAGCAAGATGGTGCACTCAAAGGGTCTTTTTCCAAAACTTATTCATATAGTTTTCAGCAAAGTTTCGGCTCATATCCTAGAGCCTTTATCGAGCCAAAACGTTTCTGAACACTATATGAATAAAGGTTTTGGAAAAAGACCCTTTGAGTGCATATATATATATATATATATATAAAAGGTGAGGGTATGAACAGAGCACTCAGGGGTCTTAGATGAAGAAAACAAACAGTGTATTTATTCACACATATCGACGCGTTTCAGCTATCCAGTAGCCGTCATCAGGATGTATATATATATTTAAAAAGTTCAGTCAGGCAGCACTTAAATTATCTTTTCTTGATGCTTTTATTATTTATAACATAACAGCTCAGGTATTATATTGCAACGTTTCAGGTATTCTACCCTTTCTCAAGCCCCTGAGCAATCTGTATAGGTAAGAGAAAGGGTAGAATACCTGAAACGTTGCAATATAATACCTGAGCTG